>LR999977.1:3750000-4375000 GCA_905220455.2 Deilephila porcellus | reverse complement strand
TAGTTAGAGCCTTGCCCTAATATATTTTCTTATGCAGTATCATCTCTACTTTCTAGTATTTTATTCTAATATCCCTTGGTTACCTCGCGTCTAGTCTTCGGAATATAATCTAAAAAAATATTGGTTAAATTGGTCCAAATTACTACACTTACACTAGTACTAACATTATTAAAATTTATGTTTTTGTGACAGAAAAATTATAAAGATTAATCTTATTATAAATTTAAATAAGCATTTAAATTTAATAAACATAACATCCTTCTAAGTAGATCTGTCAATCAAAAGATCGATAGCTATAATGATGTGATACATCAAAATGGTAAAAAATATATTGATGAAGCCTATTAGTAATCAACTAATCACAATACAATACGATCGAATCAATTGACAACAGTTAGCAACAAGCACATTATCGTGGCTCGACAAACGTAAAGGCTACTGTTGGCTGTTGCCGCGACCGGTTTGTCGGCTTCCAGTGCCGAAACGGCTCCAATCATAGCCGCAGTAAGTAGTAACAACATGACTGCGTTTATAATACGTTTAACATCGATTATTATACAATGGGAACACAGTTTTTATTGTATCTCGACGGAATTGTTTTATTTGATATCATAAATGCGAAAGTGTGTTTGTGGGTTTTTCCTTATGTCACGCAGCGACGGTGCAACTGATCGAGTTTATGTTTGCACAGAGCTAGTTTTTGAAATGAGGTGATATTTACATCAAATAAGAATGTAGTTCATGCAGAATCAGTATCTGAATTCGTGGCAGACGAAGTGCAGGTAAAAGTTAGACACGAATAAACCTAGTAATTTCAATGCAATTTAAAAGTTACAACCAATGAGAAATCTCATTAATTGTGATTGCCAAGCCGACCTACAAAGTGGGCATTTTGTAGGCAAGTAAACAAACGTCGATCAAGTGAATCTGTCAGTATTGTATCGTCCTGGTACTTGCTAAGAAAATCTGCATTTGCGTTGGACTTTGAACCAAGATGTTTGCAGAAACCTACTTTGTAATTACGATGAACGATGAGATGACGATAGCCTTTCTTATGTTGAAAACGCAAATTATTACCACTGGATAGTTATTTTCCCACTGCTGAATATAATTTTCAAAGATTTTCAGCAACGTTTTCAAAACCGTTTAAAGCATGCAACTCTATCTAGCTTCGATTGTATTACATATAACATTGTAGTATATAGAGGGCAAATATTCTTCGACGGATGCATACCCATTGCGTTTATGTTCCGTTTAGTGTACGGTAAAAGGAAACGGTGCATGAAGTGGAGTCGCCAAAAATACGCGCCTTTATGGAGCGCTGGTTCAAGGACAAAACGAAAGTAAACTCGAACGGCGTGGAAACGTAGCCATGTAGCCCCGGCTTTAACATCAACACCTTAGATACTTTAACAATTGATGTAGGCTCCATACTAGGAATATTGAACAAACATGCAATTGTTAGGCTTTCTTAGACGATAAAAATAACTTAATTTCTCAGTACGTACCTAACTACTTGAGAGTTTCTAATATTCAATTACTGAAACGAAAGTCAAAAGTTCAAGTCATAAGTACAGGTTCAAGGTTTCAGTAGAAACAAAACGTGAGGAATAGAAATATATTAATAGCTAATGGGCTAATATAGGTCCTAAAAAAGGAGCATTTTCTGACGTCCTCTTTAGTACTGACCTCTGGGTCGAGCTCGGCGAACAAGCATGGAAAGACCGTATGTTAGAAACGAGTTTTGAAATCCCTAGTCTCTACTTGCTCTATGGGATCCAAACCTGACATTGTGTATGTAAAATCAGTTTTAAACAGAACGAACACGTCATAAGTCACCTCGAAGGTTACTGCAAACACCAAAGCTTTAATGACAAGCTGATTGACTGATGACTCCTTTGATGTTGTATGTTAATGCAGCGGAAATCTTGCTTGGATCAGGCTTTGGAGAACCATTAATTTTGTCAAGGATTATAATAGATGACTGTTAAAAGTAGTGAAGGAGATTTTTAGATCTATAAATTTTCTTGGAATTGTTATATGGGAACCTAATGTTTAAAGTAGCTGGATGCAGAAGCTTCCAACAGGTTGCTGTAGGTGTAGGAATCTTAAGAGGAGCTTATTTCTAGCAGTAAATATTATTTCCCTGTGAATGAGGATTGTATCTGAAAAAATCATTTAACAAAAATGAATACACACAGAAACAGTTGCGTAACTGTTGAAAACAGCTCTTTAGCAGTTTCCCGCCAAATTGTCTTTTTAGCTGTCTGACACAGTCTGCGATTCAAAATATAACAAAGTGTTTTGCCACGCTAATAAGTAATTCTACTTTGGTTCTACCAAATATAATACACGGAAAATGAACACACATTGGCACAGTCAAGAAGTCTAGAGGCGCCAACATTTGCTCAAAGATGTGTGTGTGCACAATATATCTGTATTACAGTTTTATGACTTTCACCCCTTATCGGAAGTTAAATTGTATTTAATTTCATATCAGATGATAAAGCGCTATTAAAATGGTTAGCACTTTCATGCACTGTGACTAATGCTCGTCGTTCTATTTAGTGCATACCTGCTTATTATATACGAGATAGATGGAAATCGGTAATGGAAAATTATTATGCTTGATACTGTAATTGGTGTTTAATTGAAAAATCATTATGAAACTTAAGTTTAATTAATTATGTGATATAGAAACATTACTTTTCTAACTACAAAGTAGAAGCATTTCGCGATTGCTTAATGTCAACTCTCACCAAATAATAAATAAATACACCCAACAGTGACGAGCATAGTCCTGACTCTACATTAAGATCAATGAAGTCTTGTGTCGGCGGTATGAGAAAATACGAGAGACTTTTCGGTCTCGCATACACCCAGACCCGAGACACATATTTGTGGGCCTGACAAACATTTGTCTCGATGCGGCGCGGCGTGGCGTTGGAACCCGCGGCCTCTCGTTTCACAGCCAGCGTCTAACCAACAGCGCCGAGGAGGCTGTCAATGACCTAATTCAGAGCAAACCATGTTATTCCAATTAAAAACTATCACAAGGTTTGGCCTATCTGGGAGGGAACCTAGTTTATACATATTCATATTGTGACATCACATGAAATAAATTTGTACTCAGCAAAACGAATTTGTAAAACATCAAACACAAATTAACAATTTGTTATGTTGTGAATCGTAACATTCATTAGAAGTCATTTTCAAAATTCATATTTCTCCGAAAACGCGAATATAAATATGGTGAAATTATAAGAACAGGAAATTGTATCTATTGTGTGTTGGGCGCCTGCATTATAAATCATTTCTTGTTTATTGCCCGAGGCCGATGCCAAGAAACTTTAGCATCCTCACACGGCTGCCCTATAAATTTGTCACACTGCCAAATGGAATCAAAACATTTTTAATTTTATGATGAGAACGTACGCTCTGGAAGTGTTTAGATTGTATTAGTATCTTATACGTTTAGTTTGGTAATTAAATTGACTTAGGTAATCGATTTCATCATAGTAACATTTCAAATTTCCTCAACATATTACAGAGCGCAAGTTATTTCCCATATCTCAGTAGATAAAATCGGATAAGTAATTTAAGTAATGTTTGATGGGCACGTAGTAAACTTAATCCATTATTAAAGCAATAAAATTAGACATAAATATTTTATATTTATATGAATACCGAGCTTAATATTCACCACAAAAACAATAACATTCGATGTTTCGTTCGTTTATTTAATGGTATTTTTTATCTCATAGAGATGCATAAAAATATAATGCAAATCACAATACGATCAAAGTGATTATACAATCATTGGCAGCAAGTAGGTACATCTCGGGGATACCGAAATATCGCATGCATTGCTGCCAATAGGTATCTGATTGATGGCTGATTCGACGAGCATTTATCCATTCGTGAAACCGAGTGGGCGGATTGACAGCAAAGATCGTGAGAAGTCAAATCTATGCTAATAGCAAACAAGCGAAAGTGCTCCCAAAACGCAACTTCCTTTGCAGCCCCCAAATTATCTCAAAAGCGTAGCCGCGTCCGCCACTGGAAATTATCGTGTGGCGTGTGGCGTGCTGAAAATCGGCACGCAACTATACCAGTTTAGATGTGGGTAATCGTCGTCGAAATTCAACGCTCCGGGGTGCGCACCTGCGGGCACGACGCGCCGACGGTTCATTCATGAGAGGAACAAAATAAAGCGGCGAGAGGTCGAGAACAATCCGCGCCCGATAATAACAGTTGGCTTTTCTTAGAAACAGTACGCGGCGCGGAGGCTTTGACGGAGGGAGTGGTGTCGTCCCGCTCGCGCGGCGGCGGAGTGAGCGAGAGCGCGTGGGCGGGGCGAGCGTGTTATGTCACGTCGCGGGCGCGGAGCGGAGCCCGGCGCGGCCGCGCTGCACCGCACGCCGCACCGCCGCGCCGCGCCGCGCCGACACCAGCCCGCCGCCGCGCCGTGCACCCGACGCAGCACCACTCTACACTCCACACGCTACACACTACACTTCCCGAGTCCCGCGCAGCGCGCCCCGGCTCTTCATTATTAATGCTCGTTACTTGTTACGAGCCTTAAGACAAATATTTAACTCAGGTGCGCCGTTACGGATAACACGTACAACACTTTTTTTGTGAGCGAACAACGCCACTTACCGACTTTATTAACCGACCGTGCTCCATAAAATTTGTAGCGTCAGTGAATGACACTAAAATAACTAGCATAATATAAAACATTGGGTACTTATTAAAAAAAGTTTATAGTGTAATATTTTATTTAGTCAAGTTGAAGTAAAGACACGGACCGTGATTCTATTTCGATAGTCGTGCGGCGGCGGGCGTTAATTAAAATATCGGCGCTTACATCTCGAACACGTACGTATTTTTATGCAGAAATAAACGGCACACGGTAGAAACGGCACGATTCAACCGCACATGGCACAATGCATACGATTTTATTACGTGAACCAATGGTGAGGCGACGTTTATAAATCATAGTTTTATGGTTATTCATAGCGATAAAGTGTGTGTTTCTAGCGCTGATAGTAGCGCGTGTGCGCCCACAGGCAACCGGTGTTCACGTGTGGAACTTTGCATTTCACCACGCCCCGGGCCAAGCGCGGATATTAAACAACAGCGCACATTAATTCCGAGAGGAACGGACCATGAGAACGGAGAACCCGAGCTAAATCAGTAATGAGGATAAATGATGCCAAATTACAGAAGCCTTTGCGAATATTATCACATAAAAGTGAACTTAATCTCTAATTATCTTTAATTATGATAATGACAATGTAAATTTTCGGTAATAGATAAATTTATGGAAATCTTATTAGGATTTTTCGCAAGGTTAGCGGAATGAATAATGAGTTACATATTACTAACAAGTAGAGTCGCAGATGTGTGAGTGACAATCGACTTGAACTTTACACATATTGATTTTTTATTTTGGTAATGAAGTCATATAACATTACAATGAATAAATTATGTAAGCTATTAACTTAAATAATAATCATTAAACTAATGGTAATAAAGATACTTTCATTTTCCCGCGTTTTCTGAATCAAATAGGGCAACTCGGAAACTGTAATGGAGAGACTAGATCTTCCCTAACTAAACATTATTTGTACGCGTACATAGGAAATGTGAAGAATTTTATGAAAGTCTGCCACTAAAAGTATAAAAGAAGAATAAGGAATTTGCACAATACGCGTAAGATAAATTAAAATATATAAATAGTTTGATTAAAGTACATTTTTATAGTGATTATGTATTTTAAGTTCATTTCAGTGCACTCAACAAAAAAAACTTGTCCATATTAAAACACAGTAACATACAGTACATTACGAGTAGGTATATCTTCTTTATCAGTAAAATATAAGTTGCCATTTGAGCTAAAACACCGTATTAGGCAATTTTATAGAACGCACTGGATAAGCTAATTCTCTAAAATTAATCATAATTTATTGCTAATGTACTATATATAACAATGCTTTAATTTACGCACTGGTGATAAGTTTCGTAGAAGTCGTATCTAACATTTAAGTATCCATACTTAAGTAATAATTAGCACTATCATCCTAAAATATACTTTATATAGTTAAACTCACGCCTTTTTGTTGCTGGGTTAGTCAGAGGCGACAGAATAGCAAACGGAACAACATAAACACATCTTTGGTATAAGTCATCTAACTTAAGTTGGCTTGTGGCGAAATTTGGAAATGAATTAAATTTCAAAATATCTGTGTAACGCAATATTTATAATATACTTTTATATTTAACAACAAGCATTTATACACGTAATCTAATAGTAATAACATGTCCAATGTAATAAAATGTGAAGAGAGTTTATTTTATTTTCACAACAACGCTTTTGGCGACAGAAGATTGTAGACAATCTCTACCTCTCCAGCTATCATTTATTACATTTTAGAGTCCTTTCATTATCTATCTATTAAAAGACGTTTTAATTTGATTGGCATATTTGCTAGAAAAGCCTAGAGCGCCGTCAGTCAACCTTACTATTTATTTTCGCGCCAAATAAAATCTTCCGTCAGTTTCCTTACCACAGTATAATTAAAATTAACTACATTCATATTTACTATCAAAACAAGATAACCTTAAATGCAAACTGCAATATTAGGACATGCTTTATTTACGAAATGTCGCAAAAACGTATGTACATATGTAACAATCACCGACCTTTATGCTAATTTATGAGCCGGAAATTAACGCCTGTTACTTTAATAAAATTCACTGCACTTATAAAATTAAAAACCAAAAACTTTCAAGAGCAATGCCAGCTAAGATATTAATGTAATCTTATAGGACTTCGAAAAGGCAATTACGAATATTTGAATTATACACATGTATTTTTATGTATAACACCAATTATTATTTTTTAGAATATCAACTATTTTCACAGTAACTACTGTTCATCACTGGCGCAACCATTAAACAACAATATATTCAAACTTAGTAAGATAAATTGTATTGTTAACAAAATGGTTTACGGAAACCGAGAAGGCATTAGTGGCGTATAATTGGCCAATCAATCGAACCACCCGGTCCGCTGCAAACAACCTGAGTGGAGCAATTAAGCCGAGTGCAAATGTAGTGTATTTTGGACGATTTGTTTGAACGCCGAAAGAAGGGGTGAGCATTCAACTGAACGTTTCGTTTGCCAATTTGTTTCTGTTGCCGTTTGGGAGATATTTTATTTAAACGTACTCTGATGATAGGCTTTTGGGTTTAAAAGGAATATTGAATACAACAATGCAGTAGACCTTGCAGTAATTAGACTTTTATGCAGCAAAATGATTTGTCTTTTTATGGGCTATTCCGCTGTTAATCAATTTAGGTTGAAAGTAGAAATTGATTCGAGCCTAATATTTCGATTTAAATTAAAATTAATACTAAAAATATAAAATATGTTTTAGTCGTTCAAATATCAATGTTCGTATGCAATAATTAAAATCTTTTATCCTAACATACATACACCGAAGCCGACTAATCCGTTAATTTTGTCAATAACAGCACACGCAAATCATAAATTCAAAACAAAAAAGTTAATGCTACAGTACCCGTCGCTTGGAATCCATAAATCAACTAGCTTGTACGAGTATATGTATTAACATTAACTCCAACACAAATACTAATGAGACAGTAAGTGTGTGGACAAAAAATTAATAACTCTGTATATAGAGCAAAATTATTATGTGGAAATATTAACGACGCTCATAAACCATCTGGTGATTACCTGCCGGCGAGAGCACATCTGTCCGGCACAGACGCGTCGGAATCGACTCTAACAAGGCGGTAACGTCTATCATCAATGTTTGACTGAAAAATAATTTACACTTAGGCGTGAACACGTTTCCTTTTTCATATAGAATTATTTATTAATTAAAACTATATACAGTACTATACAAAATCAAATGCACTTTTAATACTGTTTACTTTCAGTGGCACTAATGGATTTAATTAAATAATAAATGCGAAAGTTAGTTATATAATTCTTTTACGTATAGATTGGGTGAAATAAGAGTGGGCTTATGTCCAAAGTGTGTATTGATTTTTATCTGCTATCCACTTCAGTGAGCAGATTCCGTCGAACATGATTTTACAAAATTGTTAGATATAATAAACGCTAGTAATTTCAATTAGGTATTACTGTTTATTAATCATCCAAGACTAATTACTGTTCAAATGTTTAGTAATTAAAGATTCAATTATCAACAAATTATTAATCTAGACTAGACGAATGCTATACCAGATTGCCTTAAATTTACTAGGGCTAGTTTTATATGATCAGTACTGGTATTTTTTTAAATATTGCAAATAATATAGATATTACGCCTACAACACCCTAATAGGCCATTATAGACTAAAACTAAACCGTCAATCGTAGAAGACATCTCATACTCAGCAGCCGAATCAATATATTATCATTTAATAAACAATAATAAAAAAAAATGTTTTCAAGTCATTCAACAACTTGAAATACTTGATATAGGTTGCAAACTTATATAAGTTTGGCAAAACCAAAGACAGAGAGAAGAATAATTGACAATTTTAGCCGTATACATATTTTTGTCATAAAGGGTATTTTATTTTTACAAAAGTCACCTCTTTGGGATACTTGTAAAATGCCTGGCGAGAGAAACTATTTGTTCTGTTTACAAATTCGACAAGTTAGCAAGTTTGAAATGTGTTTATTTTCAGAACTGACTTGTAAACTACTTCATAAACGTGACAGGACATAATAATAGAAACTCACATAAGTAGATACTGTGAACGAATTTATTGTAATCAGAAAATTTATTAAGTTGCCATCTTTGACTTTATTTTATCTGTGTTAATTATTTAATTGCAATTATTATAATTCCTAGAATTTTTTTAATTATTTTTATATAATATGATTTTCCGCGTTTTGATTAAATCGCGTATTAAATTGCTTACAACTGACTTGTAGGGAACCAATTACCGCAAGAGCGACTCATAAAATGAGAGTTGCGTGATCAAAAAGTTTCTTGTGAATACAAATAAAAATACAGATAATTTTGACACCCACAACACAAGACACACCTTCGTGAGGTGTTTAAGTTGAATATTGTATTTATAATTGATTAAAATATATAAGACAGATTTCATCATCGTCAGTCCACACATCTCTGAGAATATGTGAAATATATTTGTTCGCCAGAGTACACTAACGCCAGTTGACTTACCGCCACTTTATCAGCTGATTTCGCTGAAACGATAACAGAATCGGCAAGAATATTAACTAAGATAATACCGGTTCGTTTTTCAGGTAGCAGGAAAAATACACTGAAATTGGGCTACTGAAATGTTGCTAATTTAAATAACTACATTTTTAGTTTACACTTCTATGCGTTTATTGGTGCGAAACAAATCGGGAGGTAAAATGTCAAAATGCTGTTGTTGCTACGGTCTACTATTTACACATCTAAAACAATACTATCCGCTTTTATCACGCTAATGTTCTGCATTAGAAAAAATACGAGTAATACGTAGAGACTAATGTTAATAGCAAATTGGGTTTATATCCGGTGGAATTTCAGACTGATGGGCATTTCTTTGATGCTATGACGTCAGTGTGGTTGATGAATGTAGGAAATAAATATATTTTTGTAACAGAAAAACTGAATGAGCAAAAAAATTTAAAGAATCGCTATGGAACTTTAATTATCTTATTTTAAAGACTTTATGTAAAAAAGGTATGCCAAACATTAGATAGAGACTTTGACCAAGGCAACTTTTCAGGCAGGATCAACAGTGACAAGCAAAGAATTGACAGCAAGCAATGAAGTTCGTATATAAACGTTACTTTGTGTTAAACCTAAAACGAAAATAATTAATTGGAAAAAATATAATTTACCTCAGTTGAGTTGGAAACAAGGAAACTTTAGTAAGATAAATTTTCTACAATTTTAAAAGCAGGTTAAATTCACTAAACCCGATACCAGGCAAGCGTAGTGTACTCGTATTTAGGACTTACCCCTCTATAACTTAGGGGAAGGAAGTACCATGCAATGGGACGCGTATGGTTGGATACAGACAGAACTACATAAATTTATATAAGAGTACTGGGGCAAAGATAATATCTGATCTATTTTTATTGATATGTATCATTTTTTTTCCAAGAAGGTTTGTACGTACTTTTGATACCATCGATTCTAGTACCATACTGACACATAATAATGTTATTGATCTCTCAATATGACAGTGAGATGTAGTATAATCTCAGAACATCCTGTACTTTCAAGGTCTAAAGTAAGGCACTTGATATAATTTTTAAGCTTTTTTATTATCTTTCTTTATTCTATATATTTATTTATCTAACTAATAAAGACTTTCTCTACACATTGCGTTAAGAATCCTAAATTGCTTTCGGTTCAGAATCCAAACCCAGTAGTTAAATTCGTTATTTTTTTTTATATGTAATTAAATTAAATGCTTGTGGTATTTTCTGTACAAAAGAATATCTAAAATTAAAAGTAAACGTAGCTAAATGTCAACTTTTAAAAATAATAATTTTGTAGAATAAATATTTATAAAACTTACGTAATTACTAATTACCATATGTAATTTTCTTATCTCATGAAGTATCATATTTTATAACGAATTGAGTACATTGACTCTAACTTTATAAGTACGTCACCGTGTAATACAAACTAGGTGTAAGTTCCTATGCAGTTGTATAAGACGGCTCTTCTGCGGTAAAAATGTATGTTTTTAAATTTGTTTTTATTTTTTTAATATTTATTTCCGAAATTGACCCGACACGAAGAGCCGCTAGCGATTTGTTGAAAACGGTTCGTCGTCCGTTTACCTCAAAAAGTAATGTCGCAGGAAAATGTGTCTTAATATTATTGATTATTATATATTGATAATATCCAAATTATATCAGATCTTTGAATTAACAGGAAGCACGCATTAAAAAGCGAAATCCAGTGTTTGTTTATCTGTAATTATATTTGATATGATAATGACGCCACGTAAATGTATTGTAAACATAAGAATGTATTAACGATTATGAATAATATTAATCTAATAGGATAACAGCATGATGTATAGGCAATTATCAACAATCATGTAAGGAGTTATAGGCGCTAGCGAAGAATTGCTATATTACTAAGAAAATTCATGATATTACGCGTAGACATTAAAGATATACGGAAGCAATTCCTATTTAATATCTAATGGACATTTAGCTCCATTGGTCTGATGGCAGTGATCTAACTGTAAAGTCTTGGATTCATTGTCGTTAGTTCGCTAGTTTTGCGCTCCATTAAGAAACATAATACAAGTGCATGCATTTGATTATTCTTCAAACTGGTAAAGCGCACTTCGGCTTATCGCTGCAACATGATTTTAATGCATGTTGTAGTATTTAATTTGAAATTTGCGACTGTTTGACATCAACCCTTTCGCGAAATGAGCCGATGCAGTGCGTGACAGAAATGTTTTTTTTTTCAAACTTAAAAGAACAGAATTTTCATCCACATTCTAAGCTATATGTAAATATTATGATAGTTCGTTTCGTTCCCTTGTTACTGTATTATGTAAAACTACCAACATCATATCTTGCGAGAGACAAAGACGTGTATAAAATTGATTAGATCTATCAAACCCCAATCATTTATGGTGAATAATACTTAGCAGAGAATACTACTTACTTCCTCTATAATTACCATGGGAATACACCCTATAAAATAACAAAACAGTAGTGATTTTTCACAAATCGAAACCCTATCTGAGCGCCACGTGCGGCGTGACGCGCGGGCCACAAATACAATGCTATCTCCACCAACTCGATAATTCGATTGTATATTTCCAAGAAACTGACGAAGGATTTTCTTTCAAAACCATAAGGAAAACGCAGCGATACGATCACACACCAGACGTGAGCCAACACTTAATTAGCTGCATGGAGCTATCCGATAATAAATGCACAAACCTACGCCTCGAAAACACGCCACTACTTCGGTTGTTTTTAGAAAGTTCTATGTTTATTTGACTAGCAATATGTCACTCCAATATTTTTATACCAAGTCATATTTATATTCTTTATGATTAATTTTGATGCGGGTTAAGCCCATATACGAGACGGTGAAGCCCAAGAGTCCAGTTGAAGGGATTTAGGCCATCACGCCAACTTATTATAGTTTTGTAGTTTTCACATACCATAGAAATTTTTGATATGCACGCTATTGTATCTAGGTTTGCTCACAACGTGCCCTACAGCAATATACATACTCCGAAAATTTTGAGCTGTAGGTGCTCTAGGATTCGAACCCAAGATCACAGTCTCGACAGTTCGCTTTGTTTTCGTTACCAACAATCCACCACGTATTAGTTAATTAAGACACACATAATATGTTATCTAGATTGATGTTAATCCTGGCTTATAAGAGTTGCTGTGGTGTGTGTGGGTGGTATAAGTGCGTGGTGGCCTGTTGGTAACGGACCAGACCCGGCTGCCTACATGTTCACGGTGGTCGCGGGTTCAAATCCCAGAGCACACCTCTGACTTTTCGGAGTTATGTGTGTATTGATAGTCAATCATCACGCACTTTAACGGTGAAGGAAAACATCGTGAGGAAACCTGCATACCGTAGAGATTTTAAAAATAATTTCTACGGTATGTAAGTCCGCCAACCCACACTAGGCCAGCGTGGTGGACTATATGACCTAACCACTCTGAATCGATTCTCTCGATTGTAGAGTAGGCCCGTGCCCAGCAGTGGGACGTATATAGGCTAATACAGATACAGAATGTGGGTGGTAAAGTCTCCAACAATATGTCATCAGTCAATAGAACTATTTATAGTGCTTCTAGGAAACAGTCGCGACATTTTCCATTACTTCCAGCGAATGCGAATGGCTCTGATTTAAAACCCGCATCGATATAATTATGTGATGGTTGTCTGTAAAAGATCGCTTATAGCGGAAACACAGTTAATTGTTCCCTGGTATGTTTTTCCGTTTTATTTTATCTATATTATGTCGAGTTTGATATGGTTTGTACCACTTTGTAAACTATAGCTTATATGACATTTCTGTAGAGACACGAAATGGGACTTATATGTATGAAGAAAGTTGTCTGCGGCACGTAATACTTACTACCAATATTGCTACAACATGACAATTAGGTATAACGCGATCAGTGAGATCACATTCACTTTAAATCGGTAGTAAACCGTTTTTATTCATTTTTTTACGATGGATATACATTTAATATACTTTGGCATTGTATTCATCTTACAATACCCGTTTAAGTTTACAATAAACTAGTTGACTAATAAAATATTACCATTTTTGCTCGAGAAATATGAAACACCTGTTTGGAAATAAAATCGGAATACAATTCCTTCACTGCGAATAATTTTACTACGAGTCTTAAACAATAACGTGTGCAAAAACTACTGCTTTGCAGCTGAGGCAATATAAAACCTACTATGGTTAATTAAGATCTATGATACGGTGATTGGCGAAATACTTCCTTTGTACACACAGTTTTTACAGAAGCAAGGAAAATCACTGAACGTGATATACCTACATGGTCTGCATTTATTGCCAGCATGTATTTTGTATACCTATTTTACTTCAGAAAAATATCAAAAACTTTATCAAAAGAATCCATAAAGATTTGCTTTTCGTGGGTTCAATTAGTATGACAAAATATATGTAAAAATATTAAACAGGATTTAATATTTTAAAACGGTGATTAAATCGACTTCAATTACATTATAAGGCGGATATCGTTAATACCATAAACCGAAGTGGAAAACAAGTTGCAACTCTGTCTACCCCTCCGGATGCTCAGACATAACAATATGTTACGCTAATACATGTAGGGAATAGAAATAAGTGGCGCCACAAATAATGTCACAATTTATGATTATAATCAAATCAGACATTGTTTTATCACTTCCTCGTAAAACGATAAGATTCCAACTTTATGGAAGTTTTGATGCCATTTTTTGTGATTACATCATGGCCTAGTTCCATATTTTTTTTAGTAAAGGATCATACGAGCTTGCAAATCACCTCATTCTAAGTGTCATGCAACACAATCCACCGATCCATATACATTGCAGTCTCTTTATTATACAAGAAACTGCAGTTCTATCAGAATATCCGGCTCGAATAGGTAAGTAACTAACAGTCTCATAAGAAACCAACAAAAATCAAGTCAGTGAGATAAGTGAAGTAATTCTCTATTCTGTCATCCAGACTCTAAGGCCGACATCGTACATTTCCCACCAGTTGTTGGTCTATTATTTTCCGTTGGGTGTGCCAAGTTTCCTAGTCTTACTATTGAAATCTCAGTGATATATACCATCTTTAATGCCGTTTTACTATTCTGTAATGCCATTATAATATTCCAGACAACACCGTATGCAGTGTCTTATTTTATTTTATTTTATTTTTACATATTTGGAAAACTTACAGCTAACATATTACAACTAGAATTAATAGTGTATACTTATAAAGGCCAATTAAAAGTTTTCACAGATAAATTAATATCTAAAAACAGAAACTGTCAGTTAAAATAAACGAAAACATAGTAAACTAACCAACTACCTAGAAGCACACATAAACTACAATCACAAATGAAAAAGAACAAAATACTACTCAATACTCATGCATCAAAAAATTTGTTCGAAAGACGATTTTTGAGTTGAGAAACACTGGTAACAAATAAGTCCAAATCAAACTTGTGAGACAGATCGTTAAATGTTCTACACGCACGGATAATAAAAGAATTCTGCCTATATCTTGTACGGGCGAGGGGTATGTGTAGCAAACTAGGCTTACGCAGCGAAATATGTCGCGTTACAAAGCCCAGGTTGCTTAGCATTTCTGGACAGTCAATTGTACCGTTTGCAATTTTAAAGAGGTAAACGAGGTCTGCTATGCGTCTACGTTCATACAGCGGCAGTATGTGGAATTTTTTGCAACGTGTAGCATAATCAGTTATATAACATTTTGTTTTAAACTGAAGAAACCGCAAGAAACGTTTTTGAATGCGTTCGATTCTGTCAGAGTATATTCTGTAACTGGGGTTCCACACTTGTGAGGCGTACTCGAGGTGGCTGCGGACAAAAGCACAGTAAAGTATTTTAAAAGTTTTAATACTTCTAAACTCTGCTGACAATCTCAAAATAAAACCAAGTGCCCTGTTAGCTTTCTTTATAATATTATCAACGTGAGCGTCGAAAAGTAATTTGGAGTCAAAGTGTCACTTGTCTTTACCTTTCTTTGTTGGGTACTATAATTTCCTCCCGATGATTTATAGGATCCAGCCTACAAATAGCCTGTATCATACGCATCTTATAGTCGATTAAAAGCACTAAATAATATATTTCAGCGGTCCTTACCGAGATTTGCGTAGTACCCTGCCGGATGCATCATGAGCGAGAACCAATCACCGAGTTTCCATTTGTCACTTACCTAAAACGAATACATTATATAAACAATCTTGTTTTGGATAACTGTCTCAGATAACTTACACATACAACGCAAAAGAAACAATGTTTAAATGAATATCAACAGCGGTAATATGGTTTTCATAATCTTTACGATTATAGATATAATTTGATATTTATATTGAAGGAATTATTGCAAAATAAATATACTCGTAATACGTAATCAAGGATATTTTAGATTGAACCACAAAAATTTCCCGCAAACTTGTAGGAGGGTTACGGATAGAATACTATAAATAATTATAATAAATTACTTTCTCATCGTTCTACTATCATCGTATTGGCATTAAAAATATGATTCAACCGAAAACTGGGTTGAATTAAACGTATTTTTTAACTACACAAATATAAATTATATTACACGGTACACCCGTAAATTATATAATAGCCGAAAGCAGGACAATGTGTAAACGTTTGAAGACAAATCAATTAAATGCATTAACTTCATTGCTAAATGACTATTCATTACGAAATGTACAACGTTGCATTCCAATTACGGATGCTCATTTAATATAATTAGTACGTCAGAAAAGGCTATTACGCTTGGTGCCTATTAATATTATCACATAGATACGTTTACCAGATCCACTGATTAACCATACGAATTGTGCCGACCGCAGAATGTAATAATATCCAATAATAACAATGCACGCGCGCTGTAAATGGGTGCAGTCGCGTTAAAAATTCATTCTCCATGCAATGCTGTCGAACAATTTACATAATACAAGCATGATAGGTGTTATAAAACTTAACGTTCACTATTTATATGTTGTTTCCGTTCACATTCATATATAGCATACAAAATATTTTATAATATTTAGTAAGTTCTACCCGACCAGTATATTTCAGGTCAGCGTACTAGCTCGGGGAATAAATGAGTTTTAATCGCCGATACTTTTCGATATGGCCGGCCATTCAATACATTCTTGTTCAAATGTTTTCTATTTTAAAGTGCAGCAATAAAGTGCAGTAAGAAACGTAAACGGATTTAATTTGTTGCACACAACAGTCGAGTAGCGTGGGCGAGTACTTCTGGCTTCGAATGTACAATCTCTTAGATAGACAGTTATTAAATTATCAGTAACCACACATTAGTCACATTATCAATAGGTACGCACTACGTAATGTACGCAGTGCTGGTACGTACAGCAACGTGAAATGGTAATCGACATTTGATTTCGCCCGTATTGCATTATTCTGCAGCATTATTTGCGTCCAATGTGAATGGAATATTCGGTATAGGGGCCAAAATCCACGTTGCAAGGGCTGCATATTCTGCTCGAGGCATGCGGAGGCGAGCACACGTGGCTTCCACGGCTGCTTGCCTCGGAATCTGACCAAATGCCCATCGGAGCTCGATTGTTAGCTAAATAGCGATGGCTTATTTATGAGATGTGTTTGCAGCTAAACCACGCAGGTGAGAGGTTTACCGCGCATTCTTTGGAAATACAACAATGAATCTTTGCAGCCATTAAACGAAATACTTTATCAACACAATGTAAGTAAAGCAAAATTACAATAAAAGTGTAATTAAATATGCAAATGTAATGTTGCTTGGAATTCGGCAGAAACAAAAATATTTAAAAATAATAAAAAAATAACATTAGCGCATATTTGGAGTTTATTTTTACTCGCGGTTATCGACCTAAAGAATAGATTAGTTTGGCCTTTAATGAAGTGAATGGAGAGTATTATCGTTATGTTTGCCCACGGTCGTATCACACCGGGCTGTGTGCTCGGTTTAAGTGCAGATAATCCTCATAAATAGCAATTTGCGTCGTGACAAACGATCTGTGTTGCGACGCTCAGTTTGGAAATCGCGTATAATGCCGCTATTGTTAATTATACAAGTCACCGCGTCGCTAAACATACGATTTATTGTCAGCTAAATGGAACAACGATACGTCTAGCGTGAGATTTGTGTGCCGTGCGCCGCGCCCGCGCCAGCCGCACCAACCTCAATGAAGCCTAAAATGTTGAAGACTCAAGACAAATCACCGTCCATGTCATGGTACTATGTCTTATACTATTTAAACCAGAGTGCGTCAAATTTCGTGTCTCATAAAACCCTTGTTCTCTCTTTTGGTTCCGGATAGATCTCCATGCTTAGCTTTATCTTTGCGTGTAGTGCTACTTACTAAGAAAATGGTCTTAAAAACTATGAAAAGCAAAATTATAGTAATGACCTGCTTAAATTAGATTTGCAATCATTTGGCGGCAATCATATTTTGTCGCTGACACAGACTTCTTGCAGGTTGTCATCGACACCCAGGATTCGATATACATAGACAATTGTGTCACACATGATTTTGATGAATTAATTTTCGAAATATAATTCACATGCACGAGGCTAAGTAGATCAAACCAAGAAATGTTAATGAAGTAAGTGGGCGGTATTTTTATTTACGGCCGCGTGTCAATAAAGCTGATTTATGGATTGAAAAATCGACATCTTCTGCCGCTCAATGGCGCAGCAATGTCAGTCGAGCGGCGATCGAACGACGAGATAAATTAATATCGGGCTCCAGATCTGACGGCCACGCTTTTTGGACGAGAAAAACTACCGGCAGCGACCTTACCGCTTTACTTACTCAACTTCATGCTTTTAACGGAAACTTATCGCGATATCAAATCTCTAGCGGCGATTAAGAAACAATAGGACATTAATAAAAACTTGTACTGGAGCGAAGCATGGAACGTTCCGTTTCTATGAATTTGGTAGAGTGGCCCGCTCCAGACGCGCTTGTAAGCGAAACACTCGTGTTGTTACGTGAAAAAAACTAAGTTGTAGCAAGTGCCAAAAGTGTAGGAGAGTTGTATATCTCTCAGTGAGCACCGGACAGAGGCAAATAACACAATGGAACAATGAAATACGCGAGACTGAAGCGCGCCTCCGCTAATGAACTGCCACACCAACAACCGACTCTTAGAGCTGGAGTAGCCATTAGTTTATGTTACAAGCGATAATTATTAATTTATCTTTAACTCTGCATATCAATACCGAAACTTTACAAAATAAAACATATCTGCGACCGAAGCGCGCTTAACTTGTTTAAAATAATTAATATTCGTACCTGCTTTAAAAAATTACAAACATAATAAAATATTTCGAATGTTTATTGTTTTTTATGTACGTTTACTTGCGGTCTTTGGTTCAACTTTGTGCTATTTATTTAAATGTAAACGCAATAAGCATAAAAATGGGTGTCATATGAGCGACGGGTGGCGTGTGACGAGTGACGAGAGAGGACAGGCGAGTGCGTCGAGATTCAGGAGAGTTCGGCGAGCGTAGCGGCGGTGCTAGATGAAAAAGCATCAGTCGAGGTCCGGCAAGGTATGCGCGGAATGGAAGGGGGCATCCGGGCGGCTGCGATTGTTACCAGTTATCACTGAATGTTTTCCACTGGGGCATTTTGTGCCGCCACAAAAAACCACATAAAGGGCGGGAGCGGCTCGTTTGAGACACCGCCCCTGTGGGAAAATCGTCGCCAGAAAACTGCGACGCAAATAAATTATAAACTCTCTCGCGAGGAACGCGATGCGGAATACGTGCCGCTTTAAAACGAAATGCATAAAGCGCGCTTTGTTAAAACTGCAACTATGTGTAGGGAAAATGAAATACGTGATGCCGCCAGTGGTCACAACCGAAATGAAGATGCGTTTTGTCGCACAAATCGTCAGCGTAATCGGCCTTTGTAAATGTCGCGTGATCTCACGGCGGAGTGGAATCATTAGCGAAAACGGAGCATCCCGGAATAGACTGACAGCGGGACGATTGCAACGCCCGTGATGGATGACGGGAGCCGAGCGGGTTATTACTGCCGGGCTTAATATCCACACGCCGCGCCCGCAACAATCACGAGCTAATAAAAAATATATGCCGGCAATCGCTGATCGCTCAGCCGACAGCCTCTCAACAATCAACGCACAATTTACCGTACCTACACAATCGCGTACCAGTTTATGACTCAAACACTTGAATTGTAATAATCTGTTTCGATTCGAACCGCTGCGAAATTCTAACCGCTTATGGGCAGCAAAAATACAAAACGTTTGTTATAAATGATACACCCAGTGAATTAAATGATACGTGGACGAATTTTTAAAAAGCAAAAGAACCGGCGTCGCTGGCATACATCATTGCGAAGCGGCGCACATGTCGCTCACATTGAAAACTTGCAGAAAATGCATCGGCGATAAGAAAAAATTCAGTCCGTCGAGCACATATAAGTACAGCACGACGACGGTGGCATTCCACGGGGAATACTTCGCATATCGAGACTTAAAGTAACCATTTACCGATTGCAGATACGCGATGGCCGACCGAGTAATCTGGCCAGTTCGCTTCGTTCGCATAGCTCTTGCTACACATAATTTTTAACCTAAATAAGTAAGAAATACTTGTTTTCATGGTGTTTTAATGAGCCACCGAGATACAAGAAATAGCTGTCTCCAATTAGACGCCGGTTTAACAATAAGTAGGTACGCGTGGCTGCGCGCCTTCATCCCAGATTAAGTGTGATTAATTCATGCGCAGATGAAGTCTTTAAAAACTGAATAATGAGGCTAATTACCCTCAAAATTTTCTATGAGTCAGCAGCAGCCCGCAACCGAAGTTTCACTGTCCATTGTGGACGAAACATCTTTATTTAAGCCATCATCATAGGAACAAAGTTACTGTTAACGGTTAGTCTCGTCGTGGAATAACAAAAAAGCTGTTCTGTAGTATGGTCGTTGTTTTTATCCTTGTCTTGCACGGGATCTCGGTTAGAAACGAGCAGGATGATAGTGAGTTTTATTATACCGCTTCTAATGTGAGTTGGTTTTAATTTATCGTGCGACAGCCGCGTCGCGTCGGTTCGCCGTAGCAGGAGCGGCGCTACATCAATCTTCGGAGTCGAGAGCGGTGGCTAAACGCTCTGCTCTTTGTAGAATACAAATCATACAGTTGGCTAATAAAATTTCACATTTTACCGATATCAGCGGCACTATTTTGATACTAATATTATTGATGTTGACATGGGTACACTAACATATATTTAGGACATGATTACTTACTAGTATATTCTAAGCGAATAAATTGTATAATTTTATGTCATGTACATTGAATAGGCACACAGAATAGTCTAATAAATTCATGTGGACGTTCCGTGATTTAATATCGTACATAGCTGTAGAACGGAAGAGAATTTGGCGGGCAGGCAGTTCGCACACGGCGCTCGGAGCTCGGCACACACGTAACACGAGCCCTCCGGCGAGCGACCACAGTGCCGGCAGGACACGCAGGTACACGCCAACACGTGAAAATCAATATATGCGCCTGTCCTGCACTCTTATCCCGTGCTAAAATTCAAATTATTCCTGTATTCTACAACGTTTGCCCAGATTTCCAGTCGGATAAATCCTCTATAACGCGGTCTATGCATGCATTGGCTTATTAAATAGTCAATAGGCATATTACACTGTGGTTATGTAGTCACGTTACACTTTAAAAGATTATTTTATACGCTTTATCAGATATAAAATATTATAACAGGCTGACAAAAATATAAGGAAAATATATAATTTATTTAATGATGTTTATAGAAATCTTAAGTCAAAAATTAATAGTAAAAACTTTTCTAATACATAACAATATTAGAAACAAAAAAAAAATGTCATTCGTCATTTTGTAACAAAATTATTAATTACACAACGAAGTATAATTTATCACCTATTGTAATTTATTTTCGTCAAAGATTTATGGCCTTATTCATAGACAGTTTGAAAACCTATTTTAGCTATCGAATGTTTTGTCTTCTACGCTCAAAAAAATTCTAAAGGGACAAAACATTCGATAACTAAAATAGGTTTTAAAACTGTCTATGAATAAGGCCGTTACAGGTTTAATATGAGTGTTTTGTATTTCCAATTGTAGGCAGTAAGATGTTTGATGTATACTTGAGAATCATCTCGTGAGGGAATCAAAATTTGCGGTATATGTGTTTCTTAAAACAACTTACAACTAGGATTCCCACTATGGGATTTTCCGGAATGTAAAACTGAATTATTTATCCGCCTATAGTTTAGTAGAACTGATCACTTCCTATTATTTATATTGTAATATTTATTTATAAACCGTTAAGCCAATATCGTGATTGTTAGACATGGATATTACTATATCAACCCTTCCCCAATAATATTCTCATCCATTCATACGATTGGAAATATGACTCTTGGACCGAAAAAGCACAGAATTTTTTTATTTTTTATTATAAATACTTTATTGTCCATCACACAAATTATTAGAAATAAAAACATAAACAGCATAAATACGTGTAACAATCGGCGGTCTTATCGCTGTCGGAGATTTCTTCCAGTATAAGATCTAGAAATAGAAGAAAGGATTTTAAGAATCGTCTCCTAACTTTTACTAAAAAACCGTAGATCAGGAATGTTTCTAAGAAGCAATGTCCGTGAACACAAAAATAAACACTTAAATCTAAGCGTCGCATGGAAGCCAAGAGGTTTTAGCCTCTTATCTTCTTTATGTTAGTTGGCAATAAGTATTATGTATATCACAATTCGCAACATCAATATTCAACATCATTATTAATTTATTCTTCTTTTAAATGAAGCTATTATTAGCTGCTTTATAATGTGTTGAAATTATTAAACGTCGGAATAAAAAGCCAATAAATATTAAAATGGCTAATGCTTATCAGAAACTGTCTAAGAAACCACAAATAGCCACAGATTTTGATTTAAATTAATTTTCACGTGCAACAAACGAGAGGTATTATAGATCAATCGGTATAGCCGTATCATCATGATATATTATGCTGGTCTAAAGTGTGGGTGTCACGAACATCGATTTCGATAAATGTTTGGCCAAAAACTGACATAAATTGACAACTGGTCTAACAAATCCCATTAGCCTACCTATACATGGTATATCAAGACCGCGACCGAAAACGAAGACAGGTGGTAGTTCTAGCGGTTACAGATACAATGCAAATAATTTTTTTGCAAAAACAGCGACGGATTTTTTTTTACAGTATTTTAAAAATCATCTTGTTAGGGGGGTAAATACCTAGTTTTTGCAAAAATAGTAATTTAAATCCTTACGTACCATTGCGTGTTTAAAAATAAAGCGGTGTACGTCAAAATTTTAGAAAAACTATGTGTTTATCACTCAAATACGACGATAAGTAAAATATAACAAAAAAAAAATTGTCGAATTTGTTTTGTGAAATTTTTACTTGCATTGTGTTTGATATCATTAATACTACCACCTGGCTTCGATTTCGGTCGCGGTCTTGATATACCCTGTATAACTACGCTGACTTAGCTTGGTTTACTTAAACTCAAGCATACAAAAAATTCCCAGTGACACGCCGAGCTTAAGTGCTCGGTGTCATTAAATTGCGTGCCATTGTCGTTCTCGGCTTACAGGAGTTGCAGTAGCGGGAGTGAGGGCGAGATTGTCTTTGAGACTAAAAAGTCAACAATTCAATAGCGGGGATTAAGGCCGTGTCTATCATTGGAAAACGAATAGACTGATATAATTATCATAATATATGTAATGAAGGTTTCAGAATAGTACAGTTATAGTACAGTTATAGTACAGTTACAGAATAGTACAGTTATATGTAATGAAGGTTTCAGAATAGTACAGTTTAGAATAGTACAGAATAGTATAGTACAGTAAGTCGCTTATGTTGAGCTTCTTGTGATGATCATATACGTAATATTTACAAATCCTTACAGCACAAAAATAACCGATGAGTAAAACACAACAGCGAGACGGATGTAGTAAACGCGCCGTTATATGTTTGATGGAAGTAATCAAGAGTTTGTGGTCACTACAGATGAACAAACTGTACGTAGGCACAATGACGCAAACATTGCCTTTACCTGTTGATTACTAAATTCAGAATAACATTTTGACTTAGAGGACAGCGGATGGCCAATTTAGAGAACAAGCTATCACCAGTTTTTTTTCTATATTTCCATGTCTAGAATCAAAACAGTTACCGACATTTGTGATTATTGCTCGAAATATGAATAATTCCTGAAGACAGAATGGGTTCTTGCTGGTTTCACACTAATCTTAAGGTGACAACAAAATATCAAGGATTTATTCTTTTAGAATATTCGTCAACGTCCATAGAGACTAGAAGTATGATCTAGGATAATCTAAGTTGGTGGAAAGCGATTCGCAAAACTACGGAGCGACCTCATTTGATAACAAAACTCAAGTCCCAGTAGAGATGCTCCAGACAGAAACATGAACTGTTAGTCTCAGTTGTAGCATTCAACATTGGTAACAGACATGAAGTAACGTCAAATACGCTGTAGCTTTAAAGATCTCGACCATGAAGCAAACTAAAGTTATATTCATCCGCCGTCGCCAAAGGTGCCGCTAATCAATTAATTTTTATTTATTTTTAAATCATAACTTTGAATAGTTCTTTATTAATATGCTATAGGACTTATTCGACGACTTTAATCGTAAAATGAGTACTCAATATGTAATTAATTATAAAATAAAGACAGTAAACAGTTGGATTTATAATTTTAACCAGTTTTAGAAACCACACATGGCTAAACTACAGTATAAACAGTAACATTTTTTCCTCATAATAAAACATATTGTATGTTTAATGCTACAGGAAACCTTGTCTGAAATGGAAAAGCCAAATACACAAGTGCAAATACGAAAACGAATATTTCATATTGTTTGCGAGGAGTGAAGACGAGTGCACACTCATTAAAATATGAATGTTAAACATGTCAACAACGCTTTATTGCACCGAGTTGTGTTTCCTAGTCAATATTCCTTTGAGTGGCTCTCAGTTGTTAATGAAGCAACACAAAAACTTCTAATTGTTCGCTTCGACGTCTGTCCCGCTACAATGTTTCCATTAAAACCGGCGCAATTTGCAAACGAACATTTTTCTGAAAACTTTTACTTTGAATACCATTAAAGCGAAATTTTGCAGTTTACAGAACCGGTTACAACGCTAGGAAAATTTTACATGTAATATTCCACGCATATTTTCATAGAACTATCATTCAATTATTAAAGTGCCATTATTTTCCTATTCGATACGCAATCACGTCCGAATGTGCGGATGATTAGCATATTTCGCTATATTTATCAACAAACCTGTATTTGACTTCTCGGAATACGTAAAAAACAACCCGTGCTAATGAATTAGCATTAAACATTAATATTCTGTACTCTTTATTTATATTTTGATACTCGTAAATGGCAATCATATCATTCAAGTTATTGTCTCGCCAGACCTACGTAATATTACCTGCGGTTTTTACACCTGCCACTTGCCAGTAAGATTATGTTCTAATCTTTTATTGAACTTTAAACTGCAAAAAAATTGTATATTGTTAAGTTGAATTTATAAATGCACTGGGTGCCTAAGAGGTCGTAACGGAGTGCCCGTTGCTGCAACAGCTAAAAATGTTCAAGACAAAAGGTGAATCTAGCACCAAGCGGACGTACAATCAAAGCGTACTAGGGCCCAATTGCGAAATAAAAAGTACAAATAACAAGTTTAATTAAATCGGCAAGACCGCCCCGTGGCGGTGCCGCGCCGGCCGAGCGCCGGGAACAATTCCAACTATAACGATAGTTTAACAAGTGAACTCAAAGTGAGCTTCATATCGAATTCTACCTGCAACGTGTAGTGCACTCAATCGAGAAAATTATTTGTAAACTGTGCTGTAATTTCGTTTTCACTATATTGCTGAACGATTGGGATATTTCCATTGCACAGATACGTGTTTTATTAAAAGAATTGATTCCGCCAGCGTTCGTTACGCTTTTTTAATTTTAGAATTTAAGTATTGGACAAATCTCTCATATTATAGAGATATTTACTAGAATTTATGTGAAAATTCCACCAATCCGAAATAGACCAACTTGGACTACGGCACGTCGCTTCATCGTTGAGCGGACCCAAGTTCTGTAATGGCGTATATGGGCTGATACATTACTATTAAAATCGGACTTATTTTCAAATTTATTTCGGTGAACGAGTACTTAATCAATTAATTAAAAAGCACAATCACAACCGTAAAGAATAAAAATAAATATTAATAGAGTAATATAAAATTAATTGTATGAATTATGTATTAAATGAATAACAGCACCTGTGTTGGATATAAGAATACCAGTTTCGTACATTCCGAAACGCTTTTAAACAGTAATACATAAAACTAGAGATATTTTACATATTTCATTTACAACAAAAATAAATCAATTAATTCGTACATTTGCAGTTTCAAATGACTTCGTCGTATAATTTACATAACTAATTGATATTTTTTTTATATAATATATGTATATTCTATTCTTATATTATTATGAGTTAGACCAAAATTATATTCGCGAATTTTCGACATTAAGATCACATAATGTACACACTTTTATTAAATTTAAATGGGATGATATAGACTAATTAAAAAACACAGAGGATTAATAAATTACTTCGCAAAGTATTGAATAGTGAATTACGCTCGGACAAGTAGCGACGGCTAGAATACATAAAAAGGTGTATTACACGGGGAATACCATTTAATTTACCAAGATCACCTTCATGGAGTTTCCCGTTAAAAACTATTTATATATGTACATTTTGTATTCAAATACAACACAAATGCACATATTTAAGTTTAATCTGCATGGTTTTACTGTATTGTATCAATTCATTATTACCCACGGCTAAGCTAGAGACATGAATATAATTGATAGGATTTTGACCACGGTCCACTACGCTAGCCTATCGTGGGTTAGCTGACTCAAGTACTATAGAATTAATTTTTAAACATTCTATGATTTATCGTTTTTCGGCACTAATAGAGTTACTATCCGTATGTTTTATTTTATGTATACAATAATACACCCAACAGTCACATACATAGTCCTGACCCTACACTAAAATCGAGTGTTGTGTCGTGGGTATCAGAAACTACGAGAGACTTTTTCGGTCTCACAAACACCCAGATCCGAAACAAATACCTGTGGATCACACAAATATTTGTTTCAGTCCGGGGATCGAATCCGCGGCCTCTGGTTTCACAGCCGGCGTTTGACCAACTGCGCCACGGAGGCTGTCGTATAAGTCAAAAAAATTTACTCAATTTATTTTAAGTATTTGAACTATAGTCGTTATGAGTTAGGATCACAACACTGTTTTGTGTGTTGTACATTAGTCATCAACCTAAGTTAATGAGTTGCAAATAGTTGGTCTGTAAACGTTACTTCGCACCTTAGTGCAAATCAAATAACTTTCATGTATTATATCATTCACTTTAAGCAATTATTTATTTAGGAGACTATTATCTATAGATTTTGAAACAAATTAAATAGAATATGACATTATCGGGTACTAGAACGATCCTATGAAATCTTTGTTAACATTAAAATGAAATTAAGAAATTCTCATTCAATTCCATAATGTATTTTTTCTATTTGCATAAAACAGGATATATAAATATTCAGTGTAATATTTTTATTGTTCTTATTTATTAAAAGCCACAATACAGGTTCGGTGAGTTTAATAGATACATCCAAAGCATTACCGGAAACATCTTGATGAAAGTGCAGACAAATTATAAATTGATTTCAAACGCTTCCAATATATTGGCGCCAGTCTTCATAATGTGTGATCTTAAAACACCTACTATACATGCATATGCATAACATAGTGTTCATTAAAGTATTATAAAACGGCTCATTTATTTATTGCTATGTATATCAGTTTATCGACGTAGATCTATATATTTGTTTAGATGATAAAAATAGGTGATTTTTATGCTGCAATTAATATAACAAAAATCAATTTTAATTATAAATTTTATTTCCATATTTGTAAATTGAAAAAGTGATATTACTATAAATAAAATGACGATTTCTTAAATAGCGTACAAGAACTAATTCGGAATTAAATATAGATGAATAATTAACGGAGCTTTTGCGAGCAAAAGTCCTCTCCCGCCCTGTTGAATTGTTTTCTATTTCGGGCCGTGCGCTACCAAATTTAATCAATATAACGATTTAGTGTTCTATGAAGGATACATAAATATCCTTACAGCTTGTACTTCATCTAAGTATTACGTACAAAAACAGCATTGTTTTCCGGCCTAACTGTCGTTTACTCGTAGTACCACATTTTTTTTATACTCAAAATTAAACGTTATAGTTCCACACATCAACACATGTATTTTTTAATATTACACTTTGTAATAAAACAGATATCGGCATGTACAGTTCAAATCTTTGCGTGCAAAATTGCCGCCGCGCCGCCGCGCCGGAGAGATCATAAAGTCTAAGCGATTGAACTCTAGTCTCCCACAATTGCCTGTTCAATACATCTTTATCGTGAGAAAAGGATGTGTGCATATCCTGTTTCCGTGAGTAAATTCGGCATTTTAATATATTCTTCATTTAAGACTGAAATGACATGCGATGAAAGTAACGTTGCCACGCTGCCAAGATTAATAACTGCTGTCCGACTTCTATTAATATAATTACTGTAATGTTTCTTTATGTTGTCAATGTGATTTGTTTTATGCACATGCATTAAACTATTGATTAAATATTTACTTTGATTTTAAATTGTACAGTTGTTTCATTGCTTAATAGCGAACAAAGTGTTTCGTTTGAAAAAAATGTTTATTACGTTGAATTTGCATATTTTTGTTTTAATTATACTTCTTATGAAGTTGTTTCATCCTTATTTTATTATTGCTTGTGAAAGCAGCTAAGCCCTCATTCAAATTCAGTTTTCGATAATACAATAACATTTATCTAAAAATTGTACAAGATTCTAAATCCATTACTTAAAATAACGCGTGGGTGTTATCACGTACATAAGGAAAATACCCCGGTGGATTATTTCCACACAGTAAATAGTAATTTACATATTTATAAACCAATTCCGCAGTAAAAATAAAAAAGCACACTAGAAGTAACTAAATCAAATGAGTCAGAGAACTAAGTTCGTTCGGAACAGGTTTGTCTGGTTCGCCAATTTGTTATCGATACCTCTCGTTGAGTTTAATAAAACAGGATAGCGGATAGAACATTTGCCTATATTCAATATTTGGAGAAATAATCCACGCTCTACACAGAGCTAAAATACAAATGTTATTAATAAAAAACAAGAGTTTATACGTCAATAAAACGCAATAGTAATATCATTGTATTCTTTGTCTAGACATTTGCTTGATACACGTCATATACTGTGATTGCAAATGCGCGACTCTCTTGCAACCGGCGGATTAAAACGTACGTGTAAGCGCATAAAAACGTATTCAATGGTAACACGCTGCGTTGCAATATTCACGCACGGAAACACACGTGGAAAATGTACAAAACGAAACGACACCGATTTCACAGAACCATAATCCTCATTTGTCACTTCTTTGGAGAGCGAAATTAAGATAAATAAGAGGCAAGGAGTGGGTCCTTTCGCTCGGATCTCCCGTACCGCCAGAAGGTCGGATGGCGCGAGCCGCCGCCGATGAATCCGCACTCTGCTGCTTTGGTGTTACGGTTTATTTCATTAGTTGTGTGCCGGGGGTTTCACGCGAGAGTAATCCACAAATAGGAGTCCGAGAATAGAGCGAGGCTACTGGACACTCGTCGCAATCATATCTCCAGGCGGTGCTGTGAAATTTTTAACGCTCCCTCCATGACTCAGTTTGTCTTTTGAGACGTAATCGACTATTACACAAATGGCTAACACTAAACATAGAGATGAGATACGTAAAAGTTTTATCGTTTTATACACTTATTAATTCCGTCGGGTCGTCTAAAAAGGCGTTATGTATGCATCTCGTCGGGGCCGCCCACGCCGTATTCCGTTAGTTGATCGCATCAGATTGTTTTTGGGTGAAACGACACTCGTAAAAATATTTTTGTATTTCTCATGAAATAAGAGATTACAAAAAAGACTTAATATAAATATTTTCCACTAAAATGATTATTCAATACCAATAAGTAAAGTCATCTTCTTATAATCCTAAAAACAAAATGAACCATTGTAAACATATTAACAATAAATGCTTAATGGTTTCCACATAAAACGTGTCCCTTTTCTACACTTCCGAGAGTGTGACAATTAATATTCAATGAATTTGATTCGTGGCCGCAGAGATTGTTCGGGGATTAAAGGAACCTTCGGCAGGTCAATAACGAGCAGGTAGACAGGTAGCGCGGCGCTCTCCCACGGTGGCCGTACACCTTCATTCAATTCCCATTACACCAAACAAAATCAGTTTGAAAAACATTCATAACGTGGTGTATATTATTTTTGGAAAGATATAACTGTACATTAGCTTGTTAATAAATAAAGATAACTCTATTTAATTAGCTCATTGCTACAAGTTACTCCAATTTGTAGATTTAAATCTATTTGTTAATTGTGTTTAGTAGATTTAAATTTAATGGCTATATTAAACCATCTAATATCTTATCATCCTAGTTAGTATATTGTGTTAATAATTGTTAATGACAGTGTCAAACTAAAGTGCGATTTTCTACAAGCAAAAAATAAAAATAAAGTGAATATACGAAAACTGTGTAATGTTAAATGTTAATTAGTTTTACGGTTTTATTAATTTTGATTATCAATAAGGATAACATCTCTCATGTTATTAGACCACATATTTCCTTATCTTTTTATTTATCCGCAACACAAACTGCATAGTAATTTATAACACACTATTTGCCTGAAGATTTGCGATAAACGTTATCTTAATCGATCGTGAAATTTTCGCGGGAATTATCATAAAGCCCGAAAGTAATCGCCGGCGCCCACTGATAAAACATATGAATTACTCAAACTAGCTAATTCAAAGAAAACAGTAAGCCTAAGTAGGTATTACTGATTAAATGGCGGCTACTGCGTGTCCACAAATTGATTTCAGATATCGATTATATTATATTAATTAGTTTATTGCATTTCCCTTTAAATTATATGATCTAAATTTACTAAGATAATATTATTATTAACTCGTTTTATAATTTACAAAACCCTTTTCTTGTTACGAGGTACAGTTCCCATTAAGTCAATTTATTAAGTACAAAATTACCGAGCAATTTGTAGTTATCAGAACTCCGAAGTTACTTAATTATTCATATAACTCATAGCCTGATTATGGTATAACTTTTCAATAGGTTTATGCCTTATACCAGGTGTCACAGATAATACAGGATCACCGGCTTATATTGTATTTTCCGGAGTAGCATAGAACTTTCGAGAGTTTAGCTAACAAGCGTGGTTGCTTTTCACCTAAGTTACGAAGCCTTCTCTTAGACGAAGTGATACTGCTAAAATATTATAAATTTTCTTTAGTAGTGCATAAGGAAAAAAACTAGCTGTCGTCAAACATGATACGGGTTTTATATTTGTAATAGTAGTATAGAAGTAATGCTTGTATGATCAACCATTATTCTGTATGGCTCTGGATTATGAGACATAAATGTCTCTTGTAGGATCAGTTAACATACAAATTTGCGGTATAACTTACTGTAGATTTATTGGTTTGTCACTTGGTGTACTTTTTATTACTACTTTAATACAAAAATAACTTGTCCTAACATTTTACGTTGAACGAAAAACTTAAAGTTTTGTCGTCAAACTTATTTTATTCCCACTTTGCTAGGTATAAACCATAAAAAAGGTTAAGTATAGATCTTAAGACATACTAGTTGAAACTTTTGCTAAAGTGATATTTCGCGTTTTGTAGATTTTTTATCGCACGGAACACATTTTTGCATGAAGTAAAAAATATGTTTTATTGAATGTTTAAACATAAATTGTATTTAAAACCATTTGAGTATTTATAATATTATGTTTTGTTTATAAAGAATGATGTGTTGATTTCATTTGCACAATTTATGGTTGTTTATCATATTGCTTTTGTTTCACTTTTATTTAAGAATTAGAATTCACGGCATGTATCGAGTTAGTACAAATCTTTTCTTGGCAGTAAGAAAAAATATCCCATATAATTCACATTATAATTAAACAGCCGTTTTTTGTTTTAATTTCTAACAATAATAAAGTGCGTTATGGCTTTGAGTTGACTCGTTACATATAACTCACACAATTCTTAAATTAGAAGGAATCGTTGTACCCAGCATTAAAAACTTAGATAAGTTTATTTTATTAACATCTCAGCAAGTTAATAATAATTTTAATAAAGAAATAGAAACTTCCCAAAGCCATTTAGATTTTAGTTAGTCTTAACTTACTTTCTCAATAGGTTTTAGACTTTTACATAATTTTGCAAATCGGTAAAGGTGTTTGCGCCCGAGTTAATCTTATGCCGTCGATTGTATTATTTCCGTCATGGTAGGTACGAATTTATCAATAAACAGACTGATCAAATCCGAAAGTGTGCAGTTTAACAAAGCTTACATAGCATTACTTGCATTTATTAAAAGAACTTTCACTTAATATCTACGCAACAACTGCAATCAGATACGTTTTATTTGGTAAGATAATAAGACACATTTCGACGTGTGAACATTGGACTTTTTGTCACTTTTTGGCATAATTGGCGCTTTTACGAAGTGCCGCCAAAACTTAGCAAAAATAATTCTTTTCTGTCGTAAAGTGTAAAACAATAAGATTAATCTCAAGTCGGGTTAACTTAATCAACATAAAACCCATGCAGTAATCCAACAAATAAAAGAGTTTAATCAAGGAACATAATAACAGTGATCGTACAGTGAAATTGCTCTAAATTCAATTTCGCTAAGACAGAATACGTAATAAATCCTCCCGAATCGACTATTAGATGCGACGGCGTGAGGGCCTCAAGCTGAAGCGTCAGCACTTTGCACGTCTTATTGCTTGTCGTGCAACTGGCAGGCCGGCGTTGGCGTCGCGACGCGCAATAAAAACATCAACTGTATTGACCAAAATAACTCTTGGCAACCATTCGCAACTCAGACAGATACTGTAAGTGAACATCGCCGCGTCTAGAAAATCGTTCGTGTTGCACCGCCTTACGGTCTATTACTTTACCATTGGCAATTATTTATAGGGCGCGATCGTAGCGCGGACAATTGATTTTTGATACTTGCACACTTAGTACTTATAGTTTGAGAACGAATTTAATTTATTTTAGGATGTATCAAGATTAATTTTCTTAAGGAAATGAAGTGGCCGTTGAAAAACTTATTCTTGATGTTTCCTACTATGATTTGTTTAAATAAAATACGAATTATATTAGGGTTGTTGGGTTCATTTTTTGTTCTTTAAAATTATACTGAATAAATTATTTTTAAATAAAGTTGGGATTTCAATGTTTATTATAAGTATTTAAATAAATTAGATAATTATAATTTCATCTTTTAACATTGATACTATTGAATTTCATTGAAATTCACGACTAAAATAAATTTTATAAATATACCTATTACACCAAAAGTAAAAAAAACAGTTGTTATTTTTTAATATGGACCCATAATATTTAATTTCTTAAAAAATTAGATACTTCGCTTAGAAGGGAAAAATATTTAGCTAGCTAAGTTATGATTAATTAATTTTTACAAATATTTAATTAACCGATTCTAAAATAACTACCTACATTTCTCAGAACACATAATTTAAAATTAACTTATTAAAAATTATGTCTATTAATTTTGGCAAATGTAACGCGCCTAAATATTTATTATATTATTTTAAAACAAGAACAAGATCTGAACTTTCCAAAATATCCAGATTCTTTTTTTCTTTTATAATCCCGCGTTTTGAAAATTAAATAAATACCGAAATGTTTTGAAAACACGACCAAGTATGCTAAGCATTCACAAAAATATTCATGGAATCCGTTTGTTTGTTTTGCGAATAATATCTAATAAATACTCACGTCTCGGATAAAACTTGGAGTAATAACAGTCCATATCACCGGTGAACAATTTCACAGCATAGATTTATAATTCACTGTTAATTCGTTTAGCATTCACTCGCGGCTTACATTAAAATCGTTTGGCATTTCATAAAATAAACTGTCAAGTGACATCACTGCGCGCGGAATACGTCAAATCGCATGCACCCACCGACGCGACTGAAGTGTATCGCGGCCGTACCATACCATACCGCGTCTTTCGAAAATTGCGCCATCCCAACAAGCACACTCAAGCGAATTTAACAACACAAAAGCACCTTGAGCACACTTCATTCCCGACGGCTTGCCTAAATACACCCGAATCCAAAAACTAGATAATGTTTACATCGCGAAATGCCGACACCCGAACGACCGGAAGTCGCAGCGAAGCAAACACGACAACTATGTAAAATATTGCAGGATCGCGATCGCATTGTTGACATTCCCGTATAAAAATCACCAAAATCTCTTCAAGATTGTATGAAAATCACTCAAAAAACAATTTTCACTTACCTATTATGGAGTTCGAAGATGAAGTGAACGGACGAATTTTGGTTAAGTAACAATTTGAGACTAAATTTAAAGAATATACTCTTATTGGTATGCGAAGAATGGCACAAAGAATCCCGACAACGCACGCGACGAATGCGCACCTCGTTTGCGCATATGCTGACACAACTTCACGGACGTCACTCCCCTTGCCCCGCGTTCACCCGGTTTTTTATGCTTGTGTGCGTGTCCAGAGTGGTCAAACGTGAAATTTCGTATACGTGTACACTACTACATACAAAAGTTTATACCTGCCCTAGCTCCCGTTTGCCGCCATCTTTGATATGACAGAGAGCGAATGTTCTCTATTTCAAACTGTCAAGTTTAAAGCGCCCTCTACAGATTTTGGTATTAAATTGAAACCTACCACTAGATGTCACTTTACACCATTCATTTTAAACTTTGTCAATTTACATACTTTTTAAATTTTTAAAGTGTTATTTCGGTTGTTTTATAATCTACATAGAAAATAAAATTTGTATATAATATTTCAAATACTTGCATTTCTCTAGATATTTGTCATTGCTTAGTGTTTTGTTTTCTTAAAGTATTTTTGTTTACAAGTTTACCATTTGTGTCTTCTTCCGCCTTAACATGAATTAATTTTATGCTTTTAAAATGTTGCATGGCTTACATTTCGTATAATTAAATGATAATTAAATAGCTAGGTACCTATTTACTACATGTGAGACTAATTAATGATCTTATACAGGTTGGAAGTGTAATCCAAGCACTGAGTACATTGTTGAATCCAAGTAAAACAAGTCAATATATTCTTAACACCACTCGTTTAATATTTCATTTTAAATAATATATATCCGTCAAAAGATATATATACGCTTAAAATTAAACAAAAACATTATTGGTATTTGTCAGCTTTATAAACCTTATATTAATGTAAGTAAGTAATAATAGTAATACAACCATAAATATGAACAAAACTTATGTTATTATCTAATAATACGTATTTTCGTGTTAACAATCTTTGCTTATGTTTTTTTTTTGAAATTTTAAGTACATAAAACTCATGTTTTTTATTTTGCATAATAATGTGGTGCCTTATATAATAATATATATATTTATATATATATTTTTTTAATTTATTTACTTAATGTTAATGAAGATGTAAGTATAATATTTTATTTCAATCTCATGTTTTGAAATGGCGTTTAGACTTACACTTGTGACGTTATACAATTAATAGTGTTTATATAAAACGCATTTTAGTAACAATAATCAACAAAAGTAACATTCGACCTACAAATCCATTTGAAGCTGATTTCATTTACAAAAAAACTCACGTACCTTACAAACTCGTACGGATCAACAGAACAATAAACATAGCAAATACTTTCTAACTTTTAATTCTATGCTTATCTTAAACTAAGCAACAACAACTTAAACGCAATATTTATTAATCTACTCACTAATTTATAATCGTACTTAAGGCGTTGTACACATTGACGAGCGGTGATTCCTGAGGTACAGTTCCTTTTCCTAGATACATGATTTATTTTTAAAATATTAACTATCATTGTGCGAAATGATATGCTTTGAAATGAAATTTATGTTTTCGTAACTTCACATGAAAGGAATTTTAAAATAATTTTTCATTGATCATGAGTTCATAATATCATCAAATCAGGAGATAGTCGTCTTTGGTAGATTTAATTGTAACAATTAAAAAATCATGGAGATATGTGTCTTCTGAATACATTTTAAGTATTTTTTTTTCTATTATTGGTCCTTTTACTTTTGTAATGACTAATTAAGTATCATTTTTTTTCGGATTTAGTAGGCGGTATTAACTTTGAATCTTCGCCCGTTATTATAAATTGACACGTAAAATAAAGTGTTTATTTTAGAAATTTTAAAAAATATATGGTTTCAGTTGTCACTAATTATACATTCTACAACTCCGAAAGACTGCTTTGTGCGAAGATCATGCCGTCAGTTACTTTTAAAGTGGTTAAAAAGATCGACCGGATAATAATTAATATTATGTGTCTCCAATAAAATAATTCATCAAAGTATTCCACGTCACGTTATGTTTAATGAGTTTATATATGTAATAAATCTTTATAAAAATGTTTGTAGAACCTATACTAGCGGTTATCCGGTCGATTTGAAGTTTAAATATGGAAACTCAATTCACAATTACATTTTGTACCAATTCAATTAGTCTTTATGTGGTTGGGGCCGACCACTTGCAGTTGATGTAAAGGCAAATCTCGTACGACGACAGCATGAAACGCCATGTTTGTTGTTGCCAATATGTACTCGCACACCGAGAACCATGTAAACGCTGGAAAATGTTTAAAAATAATTTAATTATAATAGCATATTAAGGTTTAAAAGAGTGTAATAGTGTGTCAAAGAACAGTTAAGCTGTAATAGTCCATACAAATTTACTGTTTAATTACTATCACTCTTTAGTCTGCGTGCAACCTAAGATCTGCTTATGAAATAAATGTTCATTATCACATATTATTCAATTGCTTTCCTTGCTGTTTCACAGTTTACTACAGCCAGAGGATTTCGTCACTCGGTTGTAGATTATTTATCCACCTAATGACGTGCAATATGCACCCCGTATAATGACGTGCGGTCACCTTTACGCTTTTTGCCCCCCCGACCTCGCTTATATAAGTCCGTGCTCCGCCCACTGCCATTCTAAATTTGCTAATAACCTGCAGATGTAGACGAGATATGAAAGAATATTGTCCATTCAATATTAAAGTATTTAATAATGGCAGTAGTTTTGAAAATCTATAGAATACAAAATATTAAGCAGACAAACATTACTTGAGTTGAAGATTTGTCTAGATGTAAAGTGAATTTTAGCATACCTAGCGGACGACAGAGTAGCCGATGCCTTAAAAAGAACACTATCAGTCCTAACGTTGCGGCGATGGCTACATAAAAAAGTATCCACACTAGTTTATTGGTCCTCACTGGTTCGACGGTGTCATTGCCGATGCTGCCGACTCGCGCTCGACATAGCATGTGGAGAAGTGCTGCTACCATGAACACTATGAATATCTTCTCGTGAACAACTGGAAAGTAATGAAAAGCGAGTTACTTACATAGAATATGGAGGAAATGGTTATTAATGCCAGTAATCAGTTACGGGTTTTACCATAATTAATAGTTATTTTCCAGCTAACTCAGATAATTGTTTAGGTAATAGGTATAAACTAATCAATGCGTAGGTACCTAATTACCTACTTATCTAAATGTGGGGACGTTGAATCGAATCAAAAGACATAACACTTACTTTCTATCACTATCGTCAACGTCGATAATCGGATAATGTCAAAAGGTGAATTTTACTGCATTGAATTAATGCTGTTACTGGCAACATTGCATACCACCCCATGTCCTCCGAAAGCGTTAGGCACCCACCCGCAAATACATTCAAGGTGAGTTAGACATCAGACGGCCGGTTGTGTAACCGATAAGTAATTGCATAGAAACATTTTATGCAAATCCACAGAGTTATTGGAAAGTATAGCGAAGAAAAACTAATAGTGGAAGGGCTAGCAGTAGCTCGCAAAGTATTTATACCGAGCACCGAAACTTGGGAATAGTCTTAGGGGTTTTGGACTTGCTTTATCATTACCCAGAATGACAAGACGCTCAAGTAGCTTAGGTTATGGTTAGCGCTACGCCTGTTAATAAACAGCAGCAACAACGAACTTATAACCAAGTGCTGGTGTTGCAACATTTGGGAGTTCAGTAGCCAGGTCTGCAATATTTTTGAAACCGGAACACAATAGTGTCCACACTGATGCTTAGCGGTAGAAATAGGCATAGCGGAGATATCTAGCTCAGGGTAGGTGGCTTCTCCGCCATAGTGATTACTTAGTCTATGTTGAATGTTCTCCGCTACGGCGGATCTACCAACTAGCGAATGAAAAAGTTTTTCCTCACACACGCAATGAAATTGAGCAGATAGAAAATAAAGAAAGGGAAGCTAAAAAAAATAACGTTGAGCCCTTCGTAGTGAAAACTTTAACAAGTGAATAAGTCTAATGTAAGAAAAAAAAAGTATTATAAATAGTAACTACGTTGTATAATAATATGTACATATATAGATACTTACAGTAGTTTTCTCTGTTAGAAACATACGTAACACCGGTTAGTGCTAATAGTTCTATAAAATTAAGCCAATAGCAAGCTTCTCCTAATCTTTTTGCTAGAACTCGTGTCTGAAAAAAAGGGGCAGAATATTAAAATGCAAAATTCTGATACAATTACTACGTTTGTTACAAGATAACTATTCTTAAAATATGAATAACGGTTGTTTACGTATCCGGTTTTAAGGACTATGGTGAAATATCCCTCAATACTAACTAATTGAGCATTATCTAATAATTGACACACGATCTTATTGCAAATGGAGGCGGGACTAATGTTCACCAGCAGGTTGCCTGTAGCTAAAGATGATTGAGGAACAAGGTGCAAATATTTCGATATATCAAAGTCACGAGTAGAAAAATGAAAGATACAGCGGACAGCGGTTTTGTACACAGTAAGTAATTGGATAGTTACTTAGATATATTGTACTTTATTTTTAGAGTAAGTATACGGACGTAGGGTACTAATTGCTTATTACGTACCTTTTCTTGTGTAATGTGCGCAGTGCGTTCTTTATGATAATTGTAATATAAGGATCCTATTAACAGCCTTGGTCCTAAGTGAAAAGCGATGCATATCCTCCATATGTACCTTTGAGGGCTGATTCCGGTAATCGCACTTATTGATGGTACTACATTGTAAACCTGAGAAACATAGAAATAACGTGATTCAAAAAATATTGTATATACGTATAATTTACCCTATCAGTTTTGCGTGTGCAATAAGTAAATAGAGTATGAAAGTGCGAGCAATTAGGTACAATGTTTAGGAACAAAAACAGAGTAATATATTATGTAAACAAAACTGATATTGTATTTGTAATAATAATTGGATGATTTTCTTTTAATTGAGTATAAAGTTAATATTATTATTTTTATTGATATTTGTGTGTGTGACTAAATGTTTGTTATGTTTATGTTTGATATGCGGAAAAGGATGGCCTCATCAATGCTTTAGACTTACCCTACAATGTGTTTCGTGTATATCATCTGCCTGGAATAGAGACGCTGACACGTAACAAAATATAAGAGCACCAAGTGGAAGCCAAAGGGCAGCAAGACATATCTCTCGCAGTCCGCATTTCCAAAGCAGTCCCTTAAAATACATATCATACAGTTTACTATAAGAAATTTACTCAAACAGCTCTACTTTTAGTATATATTACCTTATATTCCACAATCTTAACACCTCTATTTACATCACAAGCATTTGTGCTGTTATTGTCATGCACATCCAATTGTGGTGGCGATTGTACCTTCACTTCATTTACCATTTTCCCTCTCACACAACACTAATGAACGTAATTTTCACATGATCCTAATATTTTTTGCATCTCGTATTCGATGTTACCGTTCGATACATCATGGAAACAACGTAATGATATCCATGGTCTGTTAAAATCAAACTGTGAACACTTTTACATAATAGTTCATGTCTGTTGTGAGTACTAACACAAAGTCAAGCTTCCTTTGTGCTTAGTAAGGGTGGTTTTGCGATATAAAATTATAATGTTAAAGCCGTGTGGATGACCTGAGGTGTGGATTATATGAGGTTATTTGGACATGCGCAGTATGATTGAGGCACGCAGGCTTATGGCGATAATTTTATTTATTGGACCTAAATGTAAAACGTCTTTCCTGCCCTCATGATCGTAAAGAGTGAGCACCGACTCTGATAAAATACCATTCAATTTTAAAAAGATGCCAACATTTTTTTGCTATTATGAGATATACGATACGATAGTAGAGCAATAGGATATATATGGGTTTGCTGTGAATCAAGTTGGTAGGTACACTTGTAAAGATAATGCAATAGCAATAAAATAACTTGTCGTGTGAACTAGCGATTATTATACAATGAAGAATCAGCCAGTTGTAAATAACATTATAAGTTGTTTTTTTTAAAGACTTGTTGTTTAACTGAAAAGTACATTATATACAAATAATATTATCAAAGTATTATCTAAGGTAATTGAAATAAGATAGGTAATTATTGGACATAGAAATTAAATACTAATATAACACTGCCCTAATTATAGTTTCTTGTAACATATTTCTATTGTCAGAGGTTTAAGTTTGTAAACTAAATAATATAAAATATGTCGTAATGCTATTTTCGCACTTTAATATAATTTATTTATTTTTGTTTTTAGGTACTTTCCAAGTGGGAAGTATCTACGAAAGTCTACTAAAATGTCAATGTCATGCTCTGTGACTGTCAACTCCATGTCAAATGCGAAATAGCTCTCGTTTGCTGCGAACTGCGAACAGTTTGTTCGGCTTATTCGGGAATAATAAAAGTTCAATGAAATACTGTTTTGTGAAATATGTCTTACTGATTTAAACAGTGAACACAACCAAAATGAAGTATTTATGTGTATTGTGGTTACTTCACTTGTGTATTATTAATGCACAGGGTGCAACTCACTGGATGGTTACAGAGACTGGGCTTATTCAGCCGAAGGTATGATAACAGTTTCCTGTATACTTGTTTAAATAAAACCAGAGCTTTTATATAGTAAAGAAATGATATACTTCCTATAAAATCAGCAGAAGTGCTTTCTATGCCTAATTTATATTCGCACTAGATTGCTACGCGGAAAGATTCTTTGATTCACTTTTACTGTATTTCAGCTTAAGCTTAATTAATTATTTTGTACATTTCCACGTGAAACAGAATTTTTAGTTATAACTACGCTAAAATTACTTATATGGACAAGTAAACAAACAATACTATGTAATCTTTGAGCAAGTTAATGGCAAAAATCAATAATGGCAAGTGTGAAAACGACGTAACTTTTAATGTTATTAAATAAAATTATGTTATTCAATTGTCATTCTAAGGAGAATGATAAAACATGTTAGGTAATTTACATATTCTATATGTGTGCTCCCAATTTCAAAAATTTCATCATACTCTACTTAATTTCCACCCAATGACCAGCCAGTAATATTTTGATTTTCTTAGTAAGTTACAATAAATACTCTTTTTTTTATAATCTGTGCGGTGCTGCTAATTTTCTTCTATTTCAACTTGCTGTTATTACGCATAAATAAAATTATTCTTATCCCACAATATAAACATGTATAAAATCTTGAATTTTTATTTATAAGGTATTGAATTAGAAAACAAATGTAATGTAAATTCTGTGATGTACTAATGTTATTATTTTCAGATTGATTCACCATTTGAACTATCAAGATCCTATGACCTAATATCATTCCTAGACCAAGATGCAAGATGGGACAGCATTGTAACTTTGTATCATGAACTGTATAAACGGCAAAAGTATATAGAAAAGTTATGGGCTGATGTGGAGAAAGCTTCAGACTTCCCTACAGTCTTGAATGTGGACAAAAACTGTGAGAATATTGGCCAATTGAATTCTATAGACTGGTACACATCATTCTTAGAAGATGGCAAGTCTAAAGGTATATCAGATGAAGAATATTTATTGCACGAAAACAATTATGGGGACACAGATGTACCGGATTGTAAGAAGCTGTCCTCCCTTACATTCAGCATGTTTGCTTTTGAGCATTTGCAGGTACTTATTCTTTTCTCTTACCTTTCTTAAATAACATATTTTGTTAGGGATAATATGAAAAGTCTGTTTTTTTCAACCTGGATACCTAGTACCACCAATTAACAATATGTTTTTTTTTTCAAAAGTTTATTTTAGTAGCTTGAAATATTTTGCAATAGGTAGTTTGTTTCATTATATTATTTTTTTGTAAATTATTTAGCAACTGCATTGTAATGCTAATTAGCTGATTTTCCTTCTCTTAGAGACATGCTTTTGAGAATCATGTAAGAATATTAAGGTTACTATTACACAATGTTTAATTGTGTAAACAAATCCTCATTTTGTTTTCTTTTTTCATTTGTGCTTTTTACTGTAAGAAATGACCTTCAGGTTCTCATTTGGTTCTCACTCTTTGTAACTGGTTAAATATACTTGTAGGAAGGGTTTTCTCTGGCTAAGAATGAAACTCTGTCTATATTAATGACAATATTATGTTCCAATTGTTTTACATTAAATCCATACTACATTTCTCTATCAGACCAAGCACTCGCCAAGACATCAATTAAAAGACTACTGTTTACATTTTTAAAGGCCCCATTTCATTTTCCACATTTTAATTCTACAAAAATATATTAATTTAGAGAAACAAAGAATAAAATGTTCAGTATTTAATGCAATATTACAGTACTAACAATAAATAAATACTTCTTTCTATGTCCAAAAAATTCTTACATTTTTTTTTCTTGTGTAGGTGTTTATTAATGGATTGTAAACTGTTTTTGAAATCCACTTTCAAAATTGGGTAGTCCACTTTATATGAAGTTTTAATTAAATATCCCATATGAATAGCCTGCGATTAGAAACTGTATTGAAAATGGTGAAAGGATTGCCCCTTTTCACCTCTTTCAATGAACATAGTTTTGCGAGAAGTGGCTGTTATGTTAAGTTTTATGTAATTTGTTCATGAAATATATTTTTTACCATCAGGGTATGATACAGCGGGAAAATCTCACAGCTGAGGCAGAGCTGTCCCTACCGGAGCAGATAGCTCCTATCATGACTGTGGATCCATTTGGCCACTGGTTGGCCACTATACTAAGGAAGAATAGTTCTTCATGGCTTCATTATAACATGGCCTCTTTGTATTGGAGAGTGAGAGGCAATGCTCCCAAAGCCATGGAATGTAGCCGGAGAGCTGTTCATTATGCACCAAGGTACCAAGAAATACTAATGTAATACACATGAGTGCTGATATTAAAATCATTAGTGTTTAAGTTACTATCAGAAACAGTTTAATGGATGAACTGGTACTAGGGTAACCTTGCCACGCCTTGGCGTTTTGCACTGCTATCCTAGGGAAATCTCTCTTTGCGAGCACGCGACATAATTAGCTAAAGAAAAATGGCCTCTAGTAAAAAATCTATTGTCATTAGGCTATATTAAAAAGAAAGGCATGTCTGTACAACCGCACGTAAATATGGAATTAGGGTGAAAGTATGATGATAAATAATTAAAATATTGCATTTAATTATGATTTTTATAGTAAACCAAATTTTTGTTTGGTGAAACGACCCATTTGTTCATTGTTCTGGAAGTGTCTCAAATGGAATCTTAAGACAGAATGGCGAAACTTGGTGAAACATACTTATATGTTGTAATTTGGTTTATAATAATATTTTTCCACAGGGAATATAAGGATGTAGCCCTTTTGAGTATGGGATCAATTCTGCATCGGAGTAAAATCCCAGATGATGCGTTAATAATCCTCGGTGCTGCTTTGGATCATGATGCGCAGTACCCATACAATCATTTTGCTCTCGCCAATGCGTATGCTATTGTTGGCGAATTCAACAGCTCGCTAAAACATTTTAATGAATGTCTTAAACTCAATCCTATGTTTGAGTTAGCTGAAAAGCATAAAAGTGCTGTATTGTGTCACATGTTTCTGTCGACGAAAATTAAACAACTTGAAGAGTAAGTTCTACCATGTTGTTTACTTTATATAATACATTTTTTGGTTATATATTTTTTTGTATGAATTGTAATACATGTGTATTTGTTTTGTCTGAGGAGTGAAAAATTGGTCCAAATTTCATATTTGTTCATGTTTTTACATTATGACGTATTTAAATTATTTTCACATATTAATTAAGTCATAAGTGTATTTATACCATGTGTAAGTGGTTTAACGAGGTACACATTGAAAGAGGAATCTGCATACTCGTTTCTCGCCCCAAATATCAGTAAAATAGATTCAAATTTTTATGTAATTATGAAATAGATAATATTATTCACGGACACTGAGTGCCCGTAACTAATGTTCACTTTACAAAGCGGTTAACTGAATTTCCAAATGATCCAATACTTATTTTTCAGGACTATAAATTTATTACAAAAAGAGTTGACAGAGTTCAATAACATGGAGGTGGAGTGGCTTAGAAGCCAAGCATCATTTTTGAGAACCATGAAGCATGCTGCGGAATTTGGTATGTTAATCTAAATATTAAGTTATATGATTATTTTGTACAAATCCTACATAGTTTTCGTTTTATCATTTGTATGCATAGCTTTTATTTTAAATTAGTCTGTTTAGTTAAATTTTAATTAGAATTAAAAAAAAGTAATTTAACATCGGTAATAAAATTTCGAAATTATTGTAGATTACAGAGACGTCGAGAAAAACTGCATTAGAATGACAGAACTGACCGGTCTCAATATAAATGAATTAAAGCATGATGGGGACCGAAGTTCCCTAATAAAATACTTCTTAGATAGCCCTATGTTTGAAGAGAAATGGTTTAAAGTGAAGGGCGTGGAAGAAATAGAGGCTGCGTACAATATCCAAAGACTTGTGAATCATATCAATACGAAGGCGGAGATGGTTTCCAGTTTTATAATACCGTCTAATCGATTTAAATTTCAAGACGGCAAGATTGTGAGGGACCCACCGATACAAGACACTAATGATGCTAAAGGTACTCGTCGATTCAATAAATACATACTTAAATATGTTGTTTTCGTTAGTTTGTGGTTGTTTTAAGAGACAACGAAGCGACACGTTGTCATGACTTTTTGCTTAGACGTTAGACTTAGAGTATTGGTAGTGGTTAAAACCACTGTTAGCTAATAATAGTCGCGAATAAATATACGATTCCAGTAAAATAAATTTATTAGGTAATTCTATGGGGAAACGATGCTGTAGTAAAATTCGATTTCATTAATAATTACATAGTATATGATATTATTTTAAAAATATTAAATATAAAATATAGTACGTTTTTATTAATGAAAACGTATTTATAACGTTATTAGAAATATTTTTTTTTTGGAAGTGCAATATTTTCCAGGATGAAATATTGTATTTTACAACTAAGTACTTTTCCTTATTATATCCTTAAACTCTAGTTTAAGCGGTCTTGTGGTAATAACAAGTATGATAAAGTATTTGTGGTTGTGGTATAAACTTGTTTTATCCTGTTGTTAAATGTTTTTATTTATTATTTTTAAGGATATTGTGGGTCATACCATTGAAGTAATAGACTATTTCGCTTCCGTATCAATTTTATTGTAACATCTGACTATGCATACTTTTAAAGAACACCATTAAGATTGGATTTTGTCTATTATCCCCTACACAGTCGTCTATACTAAAGTAATGTTTTCTGTTAATACCATCCTTCTGTCTCATTTTGTAAACAAAAGTTTGTGAAGTAGGTATATTTAATTCAATGAAAAAAAAAAGTTATATGTCATTTTCAGGAAAACAAGTACCTGATGAAGCGGGGGTGAAAACAGAATCTCCAAAACCTAGTGATAAGAAGCCCGTATTACCAGAAAATGACATTTCACAATATAGTACGGGTATTATTATGTAAGTCAGTGTCTACCAAAAGACACCCTTTTTATTTTGTTACTTTGAAGTGGAAATGTTTTCGAGGTGTGACCATGTATCGGGAACACCAGTATTGGACATCTGTCTACTTAAAATGTCTAATAAAGACCATGGGAAATTGTGGAATAAAAGACATTTACAGGAAGTGGAGATTGTTTGGGCGAGACCTAACAGCCCTATATAATTTAGCTAGGGCTGTGCTTTTATCGATTTTACCAACCTTTGTGGGAAGACATAATGACGTGACATTTACAATAAATGAGGAAGGATTTAATTTAGCATTTAAAACACTTGGTTTTACAGGTACCCACCAACAATGAAGATTAATAGATACCAAAAAGACTTCGATGTAGAGACTGATTGGCCTTCTAGTAAACAATGCAAAGAATCTGCATCTGAGTTGCCGCAAAATATTGAGGCAATATACCCTGTATTTTTGCCTTTTGAAAATAAGGGTTTAAGGTAACTTTATTTTTATTACTACTTTCGAGGTTATCGATAAATTGAAAGCTTATATATTTAGAGGTTTATTTATTGCTTTTCATAAAATCTGTTAATTAAATGGGACATAGCCCGGGAATGACCTGATAGATGGTAGGGTACCGAATGAGATTGTGAATAAAAAAAAAATGTTATGTAACTTTACTTACTTATATATTAGACCTACCTACCTACCTTACTTACATATTAGATCAGCGTTTAGGGTTATTACGCCCGAATACTGGAACGACATTCAAATAATAAGTTGCTCTTAACAGCGCACGGCTCACTTAGCCAGTACATTTAATCGGGATTAACGTAGTTAAGCGCAAGTTATATTTAAGTTGCGTTCCAGTATTTGGGCGTTAATCTTATTTAATATGAGTTTGTTCTACACAACTCTATGATATACTTTGTGACAAAGACGAAAATAGTGGGAAAGCATGATTGTTATGATTTATGTTAAATATAATACCAAATAACATTTTTCAGAATAAGCGCTCTGTTGGGGGCTAAAATTGGCGTACCCCCCACCACAGAGCACGAGCTGCCGTGGCACCCTCCCATCTGCCCCAACGATAAAGACGCCGCTGCATTTACACAGAAAAAAGGGCAGAAGTAAGTTTTCAGACCATTTTAAAGTAATAAAGCACACGTACATAATGTTATGCATGCGTTCCACAGCGGTAGGCAAGAATCATACGTGTCCATTGTTCATTCAATACATATAAAAATAAATAGTAATACTTCTTCTACCTGGCGGTATTGTGGCCCGTGCCAGGGTCCGCATTCCGGCTAATTTTCCTTAAATCGCCCGATCTTCGGCATCCTCAGCATTAAGGCCATTGACCCTCATATCTTCCTTGACGACATCTAGCCAGCGCTTCTTTGGTATACCCCTTAGTCAAGGTCCGGGAATATTGAGGCCCAGGCACACATTGCCGACGTACTCGTGTGATTTTCTTTGCATAAAAATGTTCTTATTATAATGTTGTAATCAGAAAATATCGCGGAGAAATCTGTACACCATAGAGACTTTCAAAGAATTTCTATGGTATGGAAAGTCTGCCAACACGCATTTGGCCAGCGTGGTGGACTATTAACCCCTCTCAATCGAATTCTGGGCTGTAGAGGAAGCCTGTGCCTTGCAGTGGGACGTTTATACGGGCTGATTATTATTTATATTACTCTGGGCCATTATTCCTTATATTTATAAATCCGTTCATCAAATCCCATTCTCCATTTAAAGGACCATCATGTAGTAACAATACAAAGCCAAAATCGGAATTCTTTTTTCAGTTTAATATTACAGGCCGCAGTTCGTGAGTGACGTGGTGGTCACTAAACACTTGAGGGAGAAGCTTCTAGAATACGTGGGTGATGGCGACCCAGATATAGTTAGGAACATGCTGGACGCTGAAATAGGACATAGGATATATTCTGCTATGCAGTTGGTAAGTAAGAAGGATATAAATACAGCAATATAGATATTAATAGTGATGAAGGTGGTGAATGGTGAACAGTTTTCTGAATAAATGTCGTTGGACTTCCCCTTTCAAGATGTCTCGACGATCTAATAAACTTTGTAATGAACTTATTGTGGCTGAGGGTGATGATGGTGATGAAATAAAAATCTTACTGTTCCAATTGGATATTATAACAAATACACAAAATGGATTATCAAATCATATTTTAATACCACACACTATTTTTCTAATTAAATCATACAACTTAATTGCAGAAATTAGCACCAAAGTGGGTGTTGTACACACTATCGTCGCTGTACTGGCGCGTCCGGGGGAACAACGTGAACGCGCTGCACTGTCTGCTGTCAGCTGGTAGGAGCGTCGAGGCCAAATACAAAGACATAGTCCTGGCGTCCCTCGCCTCCGTGTATCTTGAGATGGGCTACTTCGACGAAGCCCTTACTGCTGCTGAACAGGCTTTTAGACTCAGTCTCTATGAGGTGAGGATAGAAATAGACATTATTCAGCATTATATTTTATACTCAGATAAATATTTGTCGTCAATCACCATTCAGCACGCACTATAACGGTGAAGAAAACATCGTGAGGAAACTTGCTTACCATAGCGATTTGTGGATTTTTTATGGGATGTAAAATCCGCCAATCCGCACTAGATCAACGTGGTGGATTGTATGTTCTAAAAACTCTTAAGCGTACTCTCGATTGTAGAGGATGTCCGTGCCCTGCAGCGGGACGTGTATGGGCTCATACAGATACTAATATTTGTTTCGAGTCTAGAGATTACTATATGATTCGAAACGAACTTCGGATGTTCGCACGTCGTAAAACTGTACTCAAAAATGTACTCCACAAAATGTTCGAATTCTTTATTGTACGTCGTAATCATAGACTTAGTTCAAAGTGAATGATAAGTGTCATAGAGAATAGTATTTATTTTTAGGAGTGGATTTATAACTAGGGACGTCGAACGTTCGAACTTCATTCTGGATCATAATCTCCTAGTTATTGCGAGGCCAAAAATGTAATGTATGGTGTATTAATTTCCCGCAGCCGGTGACGAACTTCGTCCTGGCAGAGCTGAACATGTTGAAGAAGCACCGCTACACGCACATGTTCCACCTGAAGCAGGTGGTGCGCGTGGAGCCGCGCTTCATGGGCGGGCTGGCGCGCGGCCTGCTGCTGGCCTGGGCCTGCATCCTCAAGCAGGTGGACGCGCTGCAGGACCTGGGTATGTCACTCATATTTATTTATTAACAGCCTTATTCATAGTTTTAAAACCTATTTTAGTTATCGAATGTTTTGTTACTTTCGAACGACTTTTAAATTAAGTTTGAGCGAAGAAATCATGATAACTAAAGTAGGTTTTAAAATTGTCTATGATTAAGGCGGTGCACGTAAATAAAACATAATATGTATACAGAAAAAAAAACAAACTGTGGTCTTATCGCTCTAGAAGACATTTTTTTTTTTTTATTGCTATGAATGACGAGACGAGCCTGCCATTCGCCTGATGGAAAGCGATACGACCGCTCATTGACAGTAGCAAAACCAAACAACACCATGAGTTACAAGGCATTGCTTGGCATTCCACTGCGCTCGCCATCCTGAGACATAAGATGTTAAGTCTCGATATGTCCAGTAGTTACTCTGGCTACAATGTCCTTCAAACCGGAACACAACAGTGCATTTACACTGCTGTTTGGCGGGAGAAATAGACATTGCGGTGGTACCTACCCAGGCGGCCTCTCACATATGAGAGACCTACCACCAGTGAACGAAGACATTACGTCTTATAGACATGAAATTGATTTAAAGGAAGAGGGAAAAAGAGAGGGCATTGTAGAAAATAAAGAATACAATCTAAATTATACTAATTCAACATATACAGAGTCATTTTTTTTTAAGGACGTGGTTAGCCAATTCCGATATTATAAGGAATAGCGAAAAATACTGAAAGAAGTCACGAGCTCGATTTTGATGAAAACTAAATACTTGGATTATTGAAAATCCAATATTCCTGGCCAGAAATCAAACCTCATAAATTTGCAAAAAAAAGACGTGCTGTATATTACACCATTCGATTATGTTGCTAATAAGGATCAAATTCTTGGATCTTGAAAAATTCACCCTGTATATATCTACTGGCATATGCGGGGCCTATTAAGACCTTGACCAAGCTGGCACTACTTTTCTTTCGAGATTGAATAGTATCATCATTAGATATGGGCGTATACGTATTTTTTTAATCAGCCCATATACGTCTCACTGCTGGGCCCGTGCCCACTCTCAATATATTCTTTCGATTGTAGAGTAGGCACGGGTCTGTTCTACAGAGTGGTTAGGCCATATAGTCCACCACGCTGGCCTAGTGCGGGTTGGCGGACTTGCATACCGTAGATTTTTTTTAAATAGCTACAGTATGCAGGTTTCCTTACGATGTTTTCCTTCACCGTTAAAGAGCGACTACGTATACTTCCATAGAAATTTGAAATATTCCGATTGGAGACAAATAGGAGACATCGATTGCTCCATTACCCTTGTAGTAGTCACCGAACAAATTAATGAAAGTTACAATCAATCCCTTTATTTAGGCCTCAAAATGATGGATGATGATGAAATATAACAGTCACACATTGAATTAATTTAATTGCAGAATATTCTGAAGGTGATATCTGCACACAAATGGAACCGGGAATAAGCATGGTGTGTGAAAGGGATGGCAGCAATTGTCATGTGTCTAACTCCCAGTGCTACGGTAACCATGAACGGGGTAAAACCTATGGTATGTTTTTGTTATCATTTATTGACTTTCCTCCCGTCACATTTTGGAATGGGAATAATGTTGCTTAACTCACTTGGTTTATAGGTGGCTGCTAATCGCACCTTTTCTTTACTACCGGGTATATCAAGACTGCGACCGAAAACGAAGCCAGGTGGTAGTTTTAGTGTTTACTGACACGATGCAAATTAAAATTTCACCAAAAATGTGAGAGATATTTTTCTAGAATTTTTTATAAATCGTCTTTTTTGGGTGGTAAGTACCTAGTTTTTGCGAAAATCATAATTTAAACCCTTACGTAAAATTGAGTGTATAAAAATAAACAGGTCTACATCATTATTTTAGGAAAACTAACACCCATATTCTAAGACGTTTTCTCGACTCCACTTGACGTTACTAGAGGAAATCTGTATTCTTAGTAGAAAAAAATCTCCTCCACTCAACGTCACTCAAAAATTTTCCTATCTCGAAGAAAGGAATCAACTGTCAAACTCAAGGTACGTCGCGACCTACCTTAAGGAAGAAATAAAAGAAATAATCCTACTTTAAAATTGTAATTAAAGATTTCCAACAGTTCCTGTAATACTTGTACGATACTCCGTACGAATATCCCGAACGACGATTCATCCATAAGAATATCCTTCGAAATTTCCGGGTTGGATGGTATGACCCTCCTCCTGTCTGCATGCGTTTTTTTCTCCGACTCACTAAATATTTGTCTTCCAATCACAATCCCGAAGATTTTGAGTTCAATAATTATATATTATTCTATGTAAACACTCTGACATGACATTTGACTGTCACTTTTCAAGTGATCATAGACTATTTTCAAAGGTTTTTTGTTAAATCTCTACTTTATCTATACATCAATGACGTAATTAATGACGTTTTTCCTTGACTCAACCTCACTCGAGGAACCTTTAGTAAAGGTATATTTTTAACTAAGCATACCATTTTCGAGGGTCCCTCCAATTCATTTGTAAAGTCACCTCGACTAAAATAAGGTTGAGGAAGATTGGAGGACACGTCTTAGAATACGGGTGTTAGTATTTATCACCCAAAAACGACGATAAGTAAAAAATTACAAAAAAAAAAGTTGACGACTTTTTATGCGAAATTTTTACTTGCATTGTGTCTGAAGTCACTAATACTACCACCTGGCTTGGTTTTCGGTCGCAGTCTTGATATACCCTGTATTACATCTAGTAAATAACTGAATATGAATTGTATAAACTTTCCATGGTCGACCTTCAATTTTAATTCGTTTTATAAATCTGTATCATCGTCTAATGTCCCAATGTTCTGGAAGGACCTTCCAAATACCCTCCTGTTACTCGGGATGTTGAGTTATTGATGTTAAGATTATGGAGTTGTATTCGTCGCCTGCTATTTTAAATTCTTATTTAATTATACCGGGTATATCAAGACTGCAACCGAAAACGAAGCCAGGTGTTAGTTTAAGTGGTTACAAAAACAATGCAACTAAATATATTGTAAAAAAAGCGTATTTTTTTGCATTTTTTAAAAAATCATCGTGTTTGGGTGGTAAATACCTAGTTCCATAGTTCATAATATTCCTAGTTCATACCATTGCGTCTTTAAAAATAAAAAGGTGTATAATTATTTTAGGAAAACCATCTATTTATCACCCAAATAAGACAATAAGCAAAAATTTCCAAAAAAAAATATATTATTTTTATTGCATTGTGATTGAAGTCACTAAAACTACCACATGGTTTCGTTTTCGGTCGCAGTCTTGATATACTCTGTATTTAAGCGCAACATTTTACAGTTAATTTTAAATTTCCCTCCCACAGACAGCAGCAGTGGCTTGATGCGCATGTTGGAGCTGCAAGACGATCATGTTCGAGACGTGCCCACAGACGATATCGATAACGCGATGTTCGACCAAATTATAAAGAACATGCCGACAGAAAGGACAGATAAACAGGCCCATCAAAAAAACTATGACGCCATGATGAAAATAATTGATAAAGCTGTGAAATCATGCAGCGCTAAGGGCTGTTATAGTGAGTATAACAATAATAATATAGTAGTATCAGCCCATGTACGTCAAACTGAACGAAACCGGCCTGCTTCACGATCCAGAGCGGTCAGGCCTTAGTGGCCTTCTGCGGGTTGGTGTATGAAGTACAGTGAGTATAATAAAAAAATATTATACTATACATTAAATTTAATAAATAGCCAAAGGAAACAACATTCATATGTCCAAAAAAGAAAATATTAAAATGGAGTCTATTTTTTATTTTGTGTTTTTTTTTTTGCGACTCCATTTTTTTCGGGTGTTTAAGTATTGCTGAATCTTAAAAATATCATTATTTATTTCAGATATGAACGTAGAAGATTTACCAATGAAAGAGGACGACTGTACGCAGCAAAAGTTTCAACTAAGTTATTGGCTCCATATACTTACATTTCGGCAACTGTTCAGCGAGACAGAGCTGAAGTGAGAATGTTACTATAGTCTTATGTAGATTAGTGACTGTTTTTAGTTGTTTCTTTGATGATTTAAACACGGTTTATTTGGCGTTATTTTTTTTGTTTTGATCGTTATAAATACATAGGTTTATTTCATTTGCTTTTAGGAATTTCTTTTGCAAGTTTGTTTCAAATGTATAAACGTTTAATAAACACTGCTCACATAGATTAAGCTCTTTTACAATTGTTTTATTGAACGCTTTTATATCAATAAAATAATTTTATTTATGTGTTGGAAGTAAAATATTTTTTAGACTAAAAAGTATTGATAATATTTACTTAACCACAGAATACAATCTGTAAGATCTGTTAAATGACATCAATCTTTTTTTAGATAGATGGTTGTGACTTTCACTACTCAAAATTATTTTGTAAGTGAAAACTAGGGTGGATCTTGAAGGATATGAGTATTAATGTTTTTAATTCTAATCTTGTACCTATTCCTCCCATACCTATTTTTTTTAAATCGTCGTATTGGGTGGTAAATATACAGGGTCAATTTTTCAAATTGGTCGTGGATGACCAAATCTGTAACTATGAGGGTTCAGTTTTTACCAACTCGGGCTCGTGACTCCTTTAGCATTTTTCGCTATTCCTCATAGTTTCGGATTTGGCCATCCATGCCCACTTGAAAAATTCACCCTGTATAGTTATTGTTAAAATGCAAGTTTAAATCCTTGCGTACCATTGTGTCTTTAATAAAAGGGTTGACATTAATATTTTTGGCAAAACTACGTACTTACCTAAACCTAAACCTAAACACGACGATAAATAAAAATTACAAAAAAAATGTTTGCTTTCCTTTTTCTGAGTTTTTTAATTTTATTGTGTCTACTAAAACACCTGGCTTCGTTTTCGGTCGCAGTCTGGATATACCCTGTATGTTATTATAGTACAATTTTTTTTCTTCTGAACCCTTTACAATAAAATAAAAAGACAAAACGGCAGGAGTATAATCTCATATATTTTTTATATTTATACAATATTAAGTTGATAGTTTACTTATGTGTAATTTCTATGTTATATGTCGCTGTGATGTTCAGTCATTATCATGGCAACCAATTAGTCTATTAAGTTTTTGAAAAAATATAAATATTTTTAATCCATATACTAAAACTATTGTGTAGGGGCTATCCATAAATTGCGTCATACTATAATGAGGAAGTAAGAGGTCAACAATGTCTCACATGTGAGATGGGATGGACAAATTACAAGAAGCTGTCTGGCGACATATTTGTAAATGTAAAATATAAAAACTAACAGACAAATTTAAAATAATTATCAATATTAAATTAAGGCTATGTTTTTATAATTTTTTGTATAGTTTAAGAAATGTTTTATTTATTGTTAACATATAAAATCTTTTATTCAGAAATACATAAATAATAACGAAATCAGTGTTTTAATTTATTTCTTTTTAAATGAACTTTATATTGCTAAATATGTGAAGCCATCTGAAAGGGCAAAGTTACATAACTGTGACGAACTTTGACAAGATAAAATAAGATTGATGTAATTTATGGATGGCCCCGAATCGCACACTTACATGGGTTCAATGCAACATATTTATTATAAATGAACAAATCGAAATGTGCCAACCTTGCAAATTAGAAAAAAAACATGACAAGAACGCACCACAAACATGAATAAACCATATAAAAAAGGAAAGTAAACTTTATTGCATATAAAACAAGGTTCATAATCATTCGCAGCTTCCCCGACGAGGTGCAAGGTATGAGCGCAGCAGGTAAGAAGGTTCCCGACTGCCGCATGCCGTTGGACGCGCAAGAAGACTTCTTCGTGGAGCGAGTGGCCCAGGTCGAAGAGGATGGATGGGAGCCCATCCTCAGCCTCATGCACCAGTTCGCGGAGATGTTCAACTTCTATGATTATATCACGCTGGGAGCCAAGATCGCCAAGTATATTGACACTGTGAGTATTCGTCCTTACTTCCTCTCTCTCTCTCTTCGTTCAGTGTGTGTATATTTGGTTTTAACCAGATTGGCATATTTGGATGATACTGTATTTATCATTACATCCATTGTAATAGCTTTGTAAAATAACTGACATAAGACTTGATCTTAATAGAATTTTGAATTGCCTCTTTGGCGCAGTTGTACAAAGGTACAATTACAACGCTAGGCTCATGTCTTCGAATTCTGGGTCGGGCAAAGTTATATCTGAAATTTTATTCATTATAGGCCCAGAGTAAGGAATTTGCGGTCGATATGGCGATAGGCCTGCCCCTTATCACATCGTGGGACGGAACACACAAAATGTATTTATTTATTCGTGCAGCAGTTGATGGTACTGTACTGTATCAGCCTATAATCGCTCACTGCTGAGCAAGGGACTTCAAGCCGAGAGTTCGGTTGAGAGGGTTAAGGCCATGGTCCACCATGCTGGGATAGTGCGGGTTGGTAACTCGAGTGTGTGTGTGTGTTTTTTTTTTTATTGCAGTGAATGACGAGACGTGCCTGCCATTCGCCTGATAGTAAGCGATACGACCGCTCATGGACAGTAGCAATACCAAAGAACACCATGAGTAACAAGGCAATGCTTGGCATTCCACTGCGCTCACCATCCTGAGACATAAGATGTTAAGTCTCGATATTTCCGGTAGTTACTCTGGCTACAATGTCCTTCAAACCGGAACGCAACAGTGCATTTACACTGCTGTTTGGCGGGAGAAATAGACATTGCGGTGGTACTTACCCAGGCGGCCTCTCACATATGAGAGACCTGCCACCGGTAAAGTGTGTGTGTGCAGAAGGGCGGCGTGGGCGTGGGCGCGGCGTGGGGCGCGTGGTGGTGCGGCGCGGCGGGGCGCGGCGGCTGCGCGCGGCGCTGCGCGGCGGCCGCCATGCACGCGCACTCCGCCTCGCCCGCGCACCACAAGCACACGCACCACGCGCTCTCCGCGCTCGCCGCGCTGCTGCAGATGTAAACACATTATTTATATCACTATCCATTTAATACTAATACTTTAGCTACAGTAAGCGCACTCCTGAATATAAGCCTCCAATACCACACACTAAACTCACCACGAAAACACACAGACAATCCTTTAACACTACCCAGGGGGGCCGACGAGAGGCGGATGAAAACATTGCTATGCCGTAGTCCTGCCCCTCCGGAAGATCCCCTTTCACGCACACAAACCGGCAAAGAAGAGCTTAGAGCATATACCTCAGCAGAGCTCAGAGTTTTTAAATTACTGGTATCATCATCTTCATCACTTTTAACGACAGACTTTACAGACTGTAACATACAAATTATTAGTGACCTTTTATTTTATACTTTTTGTCTATATGTAAACAGTTACTGAACAGAATACATACTAGGCCTTGTTTGTGATGGAGTTTGTTATTTATAATGACATTGTAGGTAACATTAAAGCAACCTGATTTAAACTCTGATAACATTATCATCAGATTTATTTTACAATATTGATTGTTTGTAATCGCAGGCAGTCGAAGCCCCAAGAGTCTAAAGACATCGCATATCTATCATTCTACACGTCACCGAAAAGTAAAGTTGAGGCATTCATGGTAGCCGTATCACACACTTATTTGGTAAGATTTTTTTTTATTTTTTCATTTAAATTAATATTTTTTTCTTTTTGCTTTTATCAGGGTTTGCAATGAACTCTGTAATATATTTAAAAGCATAGAAATAGCGAACTAGGGGTAATCAGAAGCAATATTTATTTATTAGCATTTAGTTAGGAAGCAGTTCACGCAGTCTGTTGAATCTCAGGAGCGCTGTCGTCCTTTGATAATGCTTTCATTATAGGCAGAAAAATATTGTTCGAATTATCGGTTCCTTGAAAAACTCTGACCAAAATGCTAAACCAGAACTCTTACTACACGTTGACTTCCTGGTTTATAATTTCTAATTCATTTATCAAAAGCTGTGATGCTATCAACCAAACATCGGATTTTGTATTTATCAACATAACATATCTTTTTGATAACCAGGGCGAGTATGACAGAGCAATTTGGATGTACCGCTACGCGCTGTCGTTCGACGACAAGTTCCTGCCGGCTAAGGCGTGTCTACACGCCACCATGTGCCTCATGCTATACTAGGACCACAACTAAGATAGTAATGCGCGTTTACATCAATAAAATTAGTTATATCGCACTGAATCAGCCAACATCAAATTTTTGCAAATTCATAAGGAATAATTTTTAATTTCTTAATTCACATGGAAAATGCCTAAAGATTGCCATAATTTTAGATTTCTGCTAGAATACACTTGACTCTCAATTTAACATCACAAGTTAAATTTAATTCCACCGCCATCAAGTAAAAAAAGTATAATCCTGTACTACTCCAGCATTCGATAGAACCAAAATGGTAAGTTATCGATCCTTATGTGATCGATAAATGAATACCCACAAATGAAATGAAGTGTCAAGTGTAGACTAGTGTCTATGTTTAAATTAGTTTCATTAATCAATATTGTAAGTATGTATGATACCAGATAAATTAAAACATCATATTGGGTCTGGGTGTTTGTGAGACCGAAAAGTCTCTCGTAGTTTCTGATACCCACGACGCAAGACTCGATCTTAGTGTGGGGTCAGGACTATGTATGTGACTGTTGGGTGTAAATCATAAGAAGTTTTTATGCAACTACTCAAAACTTGGCATCGCCGGAAGACTACTTTTATTGGTGAAAACGCGCATGACATCACAAACCTACACAATGACGTCACAGCAGCTAATCTCTTAACGGTAAACTCGATTCCAAAATAAATGATAATCACAATAATATGTATACTTGTGTACCGTCCTTATATATGGCAGTTTTAGCAAGCCTTACCCACTTTCGATGAACATTTCTATTGATGACTAGGGTCAACCTGGGTAAAATGGACGTGGGTACCATGTATTTTTCGTTTATATAAATGTACGGCGTAATTTCGCAAACACCATGTGTTGGCAAAACGGAGATGTAACTTTTAAAAAGCCGTTTTATGTGTGGTAGTTGCATTGCTCCAATGCTCATTTTACAAGCCCTCTGTGTGATTTCGCTTGTATAGATATTTTAAAATCCATTGATTGCGTATTATAACAGACGTCGGAAAAAAATCCTAACAACGTGTTTATTTTCCGCAGTCAACGTGTTAACTACTCGTTCAGAGGAAAGTGAAACGGAACTATCGTCGTCTATACTTTTTAATAATATTTCAAAATAGTGTTTGTCACTTGTGACAAGTTAAATTAAAAATAATAAAACGTATTCCCAATTTCCCCCGTTTACCTTTACCCCGGTTGACCATATGTGTAAATTCACCCAAAATTAGGACATAATTATTATAACAAACATGTTCATACTTTTCTATTGTTAAATAGTTACTGTGTAATGAAGACATTTCTACAACTATTTTAGTTATGTTTGTGAATTGGTTATTTCTTTACTATGTTGACGTAGCAAAGCGACTGCACTGCACATGGACAGTACAATAGGGATGTTTCGAATGTTTAATTTTGAATATTATTAAATGATCAATGAAAAATATCCTTTATAACATTAATTTTAAATAGCATCAAAATTGTTCGTAAAGTCGTTGAGATATTAATATTTTTAGTAGTGCAGTGACGACACTCGCTTTTTCTTTCACACCCTCTCGCCTGATGGAAGATGACGTCAGAACACGATAATTGCATCCCTCTCTGTCCCTCCTTCCACCAAATTTGAAATGAGTGTAACTTGCTAAATTGTAAATGGATTTTAATTATTTTAAATTAACGATTTTCCATAATGTTACCGTGCGATATGAATATGTAATAAAGACAATTTTGTCAACAACCCTATTATCCAGATATCGATAAATCTGTGCTTAGATTGACACAGGATGAATCTAGAACACGAGGTACCTACTTGCTTGGGTCACTATTATGAGTTTTTTGGTATCAGTGGTTTAATCTTAGCACTTGATTTCAATTAGTTCCATCAAATGACAAATAAAATAAATTGCGCTATTACAACAATAGTAGCAAAATTACATGATTCCTATACTAATTATTTTCAAATGAAATCGAGTGACGGGCAGGCCAGCAAGTTTCTATCGTCGATACGTATATGCCACTATTTGCTAGTACTTGTGTCAGAGTACGCCGCAGTTGCAGGCGCCATTTTGAAGGCATTCCCAATTTCCGTATATATTTAGGCCCTCTGATGATGACGTATTAACTCTACGAAATTGTTGTAATTTTTTACCTAGGCATGACTTTGTTTGATGTCAGCTTAATTTGCCGTTGCGTCCCCGAAAAATTTGAATATTATATGTTTCTTATGCAAATGATTAAAGCGAGGGCCCAAAAGTTCGTATTCACTTTTCGAGCACTTTTAGGTTGTGTTTGTAAAGCTGCTCAGTGCATTAAAATTAGTCTCACCTTCGCCTAATTTTTTCGTGCTTGGCTCTAATAACTACTTTTTTTTATGAATGACAGTATATATAGGTATCATTTGCAGCTTAAGACAAACCTATGATAAATATAAACAAAATTACTTAATATTTTCTGGTGATTCATTTGAGTCGATAATTTTGTTAATACCTATATTTTATGAATAGTTTATATGTAACACCTACCTCTTGCAATTTGCATTTTGTAACATAAATTGTATGTAATAGATGATCTATTTCCGATTAAATTCTGCGTGTCAGCAGTTCTTTTTATGTATAAGTGTAATTCGGTTTATTATGCGCCGAAAAGTACATTTCTATAATTAAGAATAACACTTATTAAATATAAAAATCATTGATTAACAACAAACTCACGCGATCAAAACGGACTAAAGTTGAACAAAAATAAGTACATGTTCTGATGTTCGAACAATGTGACAATAGTTGCTTACGTATATTCATATTTATTAGACTCTTAAGACTGATTGTTTTTGGAGAAATAAATGTTTCAACAACGGCTGTATTGTTTTTATTAACCGACTTTAATGAAAGAAGGAGGTTCTCAAATCGACTGTATGCTTTTTTATATTTGTTATCTAATAACTTTGTACTGGGTGACCCGATTTTGATTATTCTTTCTTTGATTGCTAGCTGTTTGTTTTGTTCTCGCGAGTAAAAACAATTTATTGCTACCACTGCTTGGGGGGAGGCGAAGCGTTGATGTTGGTTACACCTGTCTTACGACTCAACGTTGAGCCACCCGGAAAGATGTTACCATCCGGGCGACTGTCAAGTCGAATCCTTACCAAATTTCTACAGCGGCATTCCAACCAATAACCTCACGGTAGTCTTCTTCAGCGCATTAGAATGGCTCTTATCCTTAGATAAAACGCCATAGCCTCATCGGAGCCGCTCCTGCGCAATGCCGCACCACGGACCATTCCACGTATAAATATACCTCGCAGCCCCCCGCTGCGTGGTCGAGAATACCATTCCCCCATTTGTCGCCACTTACAACAGGCAGGGGATACCGTGGTGGAATTCTAAAAATAGCCCCCAGTCCACAGGTCAGGAGTCGCCGGTTTTTCCTCACCCCGGCGTCTCCATCGTCTCTTCGAATGACGAGAGGGATCGGATCGATCTCTCTCCCTCCCTGCCCTTTCCTTCTACGAGGTCACTCTTTCGCAGAAGTAAGCCATCGCCCGCCGGAACCTCGGGCTAGCAACCATGGATGACACTACGCAAATTAATATACAAATAAATACTCAAATCTTCGGCAGTTTTTAATCGCTTTTAGTGATTTCTTTTTCATCGGAAATATTAATATTATCCTGTTTAGTATATAGAAACATGAAAAGCACCACCTACGCTATGTTTTTCTTTCCCTCTATCTCAATAGCAATAAATTCATAGTTAGCATCCGCAATTGCCACTAGCATGAGTGATAAATGATTTTTGCCGTAAGTGCGCCAGTACTTCATTATCCAAAACTTCCTTTCATATATCGCACCAATGCAGTTGGGGAATTGCCACTTGCAGAAAAAATCTTGAGATATTTTTTTAAAATTTTCTTGTGTTGGTTCTGGCATATGATGTTCTGGCATATGCCAAATAGCTTCTCATGTTTTGTAAACGGTTTTGGCAATTTTACCTTGAATAATACCATATGACTGTGACAATGATTTGAAAGATATCCCATGTCCAAGAAACCTGAAACAAACGTTGAATTTTAATTTTATCGTATTGTCGTCATTTTTATTACAGTTGAACATCTAAGGAAAAATAAGAAGAATTTGAAAGATACATATCGAAAAGATTTTAAAAAAAGAATCCACCTTCACGTCCACAGAGTGTCGGCCCTAACTAATAACTATAATCCCAATGGCAATATTTTTCTCTATTAACATTTCTGAATAAGGAATTGTTGCTGCCCGCTAAAGAGAATGAAGACGTATGTTCTGACGCATCTTCTATGCCATCGCCTACAGCATCTCCTCGACCATACGAGGTTTCACCACAGCCAAATCATTCACATGTTAATGAACCACGCAACGGTATTCAAACAGATGAGATTCCGTCCTAATATTTGCAAATAGAACGAAAAGAACTAAAAATTTTAGAACAAGAAGTAGCTCGACAAATTACACCAGATATTGAAAAAAACGTTGATTATTATTACCTCATGAGTATTCTACCAGAATTACAAAAGCTTAGGTTAATTCAAAAAGTGAGGGTCCGAATTAAAATAAACGAAATTCTCATAGATAAAATGATAAATAATACTAATGGAGAAACCACATACACATCATGCGGTAATAATACAGACCAGCCCAGTGGTAGGTAATAACGGCAATGTTGATGACTGTAATGAAAATCTGTTATCAATTAATATTATGGAAGTTGAGTAATAGAGAAAAGCAGCGATTGTTAATCTGAAATTCTTATATAAAATAAAGTAAATAAAGGATTTAAGAGAGGGTGATAGTATAGTTGAGGAGGACTGGAGATGTTGAATTACTCACCACGGAATTTTCCAAGTGAATGTGTATTCCTCGTTAAATACAGCTTGTTTTTACAATGAAGTAAAACATTGTGAAGAATTCTGCATACCTGAGAGTCCCGCGCAAGAGATTTGAAGGTATGTGAAGACTGTCATCAGCATGAGGCCTATCTCGTATCTAGGCTAAGATGTCCACTCAATTGTTGACGCTATGTAGACAGATCGTAAAATAATTATAAGTCAAATTCTGCAATATGCGTGAAAAGTGGTACGCTGACTCCGTTTACCCAAGTATCGGAGAAAGGCAGAGAGAAGACACGAAAGACATAAATGTTCCAAAAAATAAATAATATTTAGGTTCAAATTGCATTTTAATTTAGGTATACACTTACCTTTAGGTTAGAAATAACTTTTCTGGATTGAAGACGTATCTATTGGATCTGGGCTGAGGTTTCAAATGTACGTCTAAGTTTATAAGAATATAGTCAAAAGTCTCTATAAACAATTTTGTGTCCTCATAAAATTTGTCTGGATATTTTCTATATATTTTGTATAAATCATGTAATTCACCATACTCTTTACTTATTCTTTTCTCACCAGCCCGCGTACTCAGTATATCTTGCTGAAAAAAGATTTGCTTTCAATACAATACAGAGCCACTTTGGATAAAGGCATCCGCGAAGCTATATTTGGTCACACGCGCCAGTTAACCTGAGACTGCTCGGATGATGAGGCCGAATTTTTATTAGGTATATCAACTGTTGGTGAGTTTGGAGGTAAATAAAATGAGGAAGTTATTGAAAACAAAACGCGCGTGTATGTGCTGGGAGCTGACTCTTGAGTACCGACGCGACCCAGGCGAGACTCCGAGAGCAGTGAACGTCGCAGGAGGACGTGGTATTCAACCCGTAGTACAAAGAACGTACCCTACAATATACTCAAACAAATTCAAGCTTTAACTCAAATGGAGGAGATTTCATTTTCGCAAGTCGTGTTTCATTGAGCGCCATCTTTCGAAGTTTGAGAGAATTGTTAGCCAATGAGGCCGTTTTAGTAAACCGTTTAACAATATAATGATTGTTGAATATCATTAAATAACAAAAAAATATTTTGATTGCAGTAGTTTCCTTTATGATGACAGGATAAAAAGTTACGAAAACTATAGTAGAACACAGCGATGCTCTCCGTCCGCGTCGCCGTAAGTTGCTGAACTAAAAATAGTTAATATTAATAGTAATAAAATAAATAAATATACCAAACACACATAGTCATACTAAGTTATACGTCTTGTTTAGGTTACGTAGGTATCTACGAAACTAAGACTAACTTTTCGATCCTCAATCAGCTAGACCCGAAATTTTGTCTGGGTGAAAAAATCGAACCCACAGTGCGTCGTTTCATAGATGCCGTTTAACCAACTACGTCACGGAGGCTGATGAGCTTTTTTTTACTATGCCTATATGAGATGATTTAGAAATTAGTATATATTTTTTTAAATAATTATATACACTTTTTTTAAATATAGGTAATAATTTAACATAGCGGTAGGATACATTTTTGTTGCAGCAATATGTTTCAGTGATTTAAAAAATGAAAAAGGAAGAACTTATCGTCACACTTTTTCCAGTATTAAAATCTATCAAGAATCCCATGTTAATCGGTTAGTTGTATTGTCGGCCTGGCACCGAAAAAAAACACTGATTGTAAAAAAGAAAGAGAAAGTTCGTGGCTAAGCCGGTAGTGGGCGCTGGCAACAGAGCTTTTCATCGACGCCGTAGCACAGATAATTTTCGTAATAATTATCAAGATTAATTTTTTAAGTCAGGAAATAATATAGTCATGTAATAATTTGTTATAATGGATTTTATTTCATTACCGTTTCTTAACACTGTACCTATATTTACGGGTATTTGGTACAGTTACTAAAAATTACATTGCAAACAAAAAAAAAAGCTATAAAAGCACAATATTTAGACATTTGACAAAATATTAATTTAATTTTACTCGGTACACACCAGATCATAAGAGTGCAGGAAAATGAGAATCGGTGTTTAAAATTAAAATAAAAGCGCAACAACATTGTATTTTCTTAAATTAGATACAACTAATTAGAGCGTTCCCTAATACCTGAATTTTATGAGTGGTGGATGTAGATAAGTTTTTTTACTTTTACCACCACGATGTGGTCACTGGTAGAACTCCAACAAGCATTTGTTGTATACGATAGGCGACCTCCGCTGTTTGGGCAGAGCTTTGGCTGGATCACTGCGTACCGAGCATTACAAACTTCACATTTATCTATATATATAAAAGAGGAACCTGATTGACTGACCTATCAACGCACAGCCGAAACTACTGGAGCTAGGAACTTGAAATTTTACACAGGGATTCCTATTGTGACGGAGGGTAGCACTAAGAAGGGATTTTGGGAAATTCTACCCCTAAGGGGGTGAAAAGGGTTAAAGACTGTTGTATGGAAAATTTAATCCATTGAAGTTACAATTCTCAAACTTGGTAGTATAATAACTCATTTAATAACAAAAATAATTGCATACTTTATTTGTCAAAAAATTAACAATAAAGGGCTTAAAATAAGGGTTGAAATGTTTAGAAACTGGGTGATTTCCTTCCTACCCGATCAACACACAGCTGAATCTACTGGAGCTAGAAACGTGAAATTTTACATAGGGGTTCCTATTGTGACGTAGGGTAGCACTAAGGAAGGATTTTTGGAAATTCGACCCCTAAGGGGGTGAAAAGGGTAAAATACTGGTGTATGGAAAACCGAAACCGTTGAAGTTGCAGATATCAAACTTGACTTTTTAGTTACTCATCTAGAAACAAGAACAACTGCATACTCTCTTTTCTTATAATTAACCCTAAAGGGGTGAAAATAAGGGTTGAAGTATTGTAAAACCGAACTGCTGGATCAACGCACAGCCGAAACTACTGAAGCTAAGAACTTGAAATTTTACACAGGGGTTCCGATTGTGACGTAGGGTAGCACTAAGGATGGCTTTTTGTATATTCATCCCCTAAAGGGGTGTAAAGGGTTAAGAACTGATATAGTGAAAATTTAAACCGTTAACGTTATAATTGTCAAACTTGGCACTTAAGTTATTCATTCTAAGACAAAAATAATTGCATATATTGTTTATCTAAAATTAACCCTAAAGGGACGAAAATAAGGGTTGAAGTTTTGTAGAACCGAACTGCCGGACCAACGCACAGCCGAAACTACTTAAGCTAGGAACTTGAAATTTTACACAGGGATTTCTTTTATAACGTAGGGTAGTACTAAGGAAGGATTTTTGGAAATTCAACCCTTAAGGAGGTGAAAAGGGTAAAATAAATTTGAATGGAAAACCGCAACCGTTGAAGTTGCAGATTAAATTTAACCGTTTAAATTTAACCCTAAAGGAGTTAAAATAAGGGTTGATAAATGTGTATAGAAAATAAAACTGCTGAAGTTATTCTTATGAAAATTTAACTATTGTCCCTTTCGAACGACTTTTCAATTCTGTTTGAGCGAGAAAACAAACATTCGATACCTGAAATAGGTTTTAAAACTGTATATGAATAAGGCCGTTTATGTATTGATCCGATTGGTCTCAAAATCGATCTGAGTTCCGATAATCTAAATTTGTATTCAGAATTGAAAATGTTGGCCGTCATTTTGAACTTTTTATTTATTGATCCGATTGGTCTCTGAATCGACAACTGACGGACCCATTGATCCGATAATCTAAACTCAGAGTCAGAATTGGAAATAAAAATGTTGCACGTTGATTTTTGTTAAAAGTTTACGTAAAGGTTATAATGGCATAGTTTTAGCGATATAACGTCTACATTATCTTAAACACGCAGACGAAGTTGCGGGCAAATGCTAGTATCTAATAAAATACAATTTAAAACAGAGTGCTCGTTATTATGACGTTAAGCTAGACATATTAAAGATGTGTAAGGAGAGGAAACAATTTTGCTGGCAGTAATCGATTAGCCGTGTAACCAGCTCAGCCGTTTCGTGTTTTCTTCATTTCTATCTTTCTCTCTTACATCAGTCCACCCTCAATATATTTGTATTTAATACATTTCGAATAGGCAAGCAAATTCGAGTCGATCAATAAGGATAGTTGTAGGTTCTCACCGGTCGTTCGGGCCACACCGCCCTTACCATCATGCATCCAGCATCAGTACGGTTGCTGTCATTAAAAAACAATACATTCAACTCACCATTACCGACGTTCAATCCGCAATTTTAAAAGTCCAGATAAATGTTGAACATATTCAATTTTGATGTCTTCTAACGGCGATTTTGAAGCACCCACAATAACTATTGGAACACGCACAAGAGTATACTCAGTTTACTATTCCTGTGCAGTGACCAATAGTTGTTTTGGGCTTCGTCATTTTCCATTCTCTTCGTCTGCATATTCTTTAACTGGAAATAATGTTAGTTCCACACAAAGGTTTTATTTGAAGTGGCAAACATTTTTGCAAAGCAGAAAATTTAATTTACCTAGTATTATCGAGCACTTGCAGAAAAATAAGTAAGTTAAAAGTTAGTAAGAAACATGCGGTAACAAAATCTGCAGCTTTATTTTTTAAGCACAAATAGAGTCTCTTACGAAGCCATACAATATTTTCTAAATAATTAATAAGTATGTGCTATATGCTAGTATTGGTGGTCGGAATTATATTAATACGAGTTTTATTAATTTATTTCATCGTTAGTTGACATGTTCCAAGTCTGCGCGATTAATAGAAGCAGCCTTTTAAAATATTCATATAAGAGGGACTTTTCATTACCTACCTAAACGTTGTTTTTTGTGAATAATGTACTTATTGTCTGTTGTTACGATAATGTTGTCCAGATGAGAGACGGAAATACAGAGCTTCTAATGAAGAAAGTAATATACCATATAATAAATTCATTAAACATGTTTGAAAAAGTATGTTATTTATTTAATGTCTTTTAAAATTATCTTTATTGCCTGATTAACACAATTGATGCTTTTAGTGTTAAAATATGTTAAACATCACAACTAATTAACATTTTTGAAATGAAATAATTTGGATTCAATAGATTTGTGATTTTTTAGATATATATAAAAAAGCTCCATCTAGATAATATAATATAGTTTGCTTTAGGGAAAGCAGAGGACATTGTAGTCAAGGAAAATGCCAGCAGATGGCGTTGCGGGTACCGTTTCTAACATTAATTTGGAACTGGTAGTTCTATTGCTACATCTTTTATTTCATTGAAAAGTTTTATCTAGATGGATAAAAGTATTCAATAAAAATGGTCTTTAAACTATATGGTGATTAGAAAAGATTATATACTTAATATTACGAAATGTGCTCTAAAATACGAATAGAATCTATTTTATAAGCAAAAATAAAACACAAATATTATATTAATGTTACTTTATTTTGTATTGGACTAAGTATCAACTAAATAATGATTCAATTAGTGGATGTAACGTATAAATTGAGATGAACATAAAAGTGGACGTTAACTTAAAAAAAAAGGAAGAATTTAGTTACATGTTAAAGGTATAAAATGGCCTAATTGCAGATGGAAAATAAAAAGAATTAAAACCAAACACAGGTTTTGTCAAAATTGTCAAAATATTACGCAAAAATATGGATTAGAAATTGCTTGCAATATATCTAGGGTGAAAACTGGATGGTGTTGATGTTTTATGTGCTTCCCTATAAAAATGTTTAAAAAAATATCGTCTCACCAATTCTTCGGCGTTTGTGAATGTCTTCTTTCTTCAAAATTCTACAAAAATATTTTATTCTACGACATGAAAAATCTAATCTAGATATAGTAAAACCGTTTATAAATAGTGATGGATGAAAACTATATTCGTAGTTAAGGATACATTACGAAAAATAAAAGGGTTTAATTCCTCTTTACGCACTTAAAATTTCATATTAAATCACAAACTAGGTAATATATAATTATAAAACACTCCAGCAGGTATTTTAGGCCTAATTTAATATACCTACAAAATAAAATAAAACTGTGACTCGAAATAGCTGTATTCAAAATTTTAAATCATTTAGCTTAGTTCCTGTGATTTGTTTTGCCTGTAGGAGAGGATAAACATTTTTAATATAAATTCCTAGCTATATAGTATTGACAAAAGACTGTATATAGACTACGGCTAATCGTTGCTTATAATTGAAGATCAGAAATATCTACACACATAAGCACAATAATAAAACTATCTTAACAGAATATTTATGCATAATAAAACATTACAACAAGCATGCCATGCAATAAAACAAAAGCGTAAATAAACATCGAAAGGAAAGTGAGTGTCATTTTCATATCTCAATAGAATTTGGAAGAGTTCACCGTTTCGGTTACGGTCAGCCAATTAGTTCACTCACTTTTCTACAGCACAGTGTAGAACAATGAAAAAATGAACAATTTCCGGATAATAAGACAATTATAATAATACATGTTGCTCGTCTTTATTGGAATGTGGTTATTCCCAGTCGTTCCGCAAGAGTTCTTGATTCGCAGACAATGAAATGCCCGCAATAGCCGCTGTCACACGCACAAGAGTATAGATTTAACTAATCTTGTGCAGTGGCCAGCAGCTGCTTTGGGCTTCATTTTCACAATATTGAAGGCTGGACCTTTGTGGTACTCTTCCGAGATGCTCTGACGAAGCTTTACGTAAGCGTACAAATAATAATCAAGCTTAAATAATATCTGTAGGTACTAGGTAGTATAAAACAAAAGCAAAAAATTAAAATAAACTTAGCGTCACAGAATATAATTATTTTTATAGGCCGTATTTAGGTAAATAAAATTTTGTAAAAGTTTTTTGCGGTTACATGTCAGTAATATAATCCTTAGGATCGGTTCTATCGATTTGGACTTTTAATTATACGATTAAATGAAGTATGCAAGTTTTTACGTCAGCCCCGTTGAAAGGATGTGTGTTAAAAAAGTAAAGGTATCGAATGACCGGCGCGAAGCCCCGCGCTCGACGAAACCTTACTACCGGCTTAGCACACGCATATTGCAACATTCGATCCTAATGCCGCGTCAGCCAACTACTTTGAATTATAAAAAGCCTTTTGTGGAAAAAATACTAGCCTATTTTTATGTTTGTGAGACCAAAAAGTCTCGCACCTTCCGATACCCACGATACTAGACTTAAGTCTTGGTGTAGGGTTAGAACTATGCATGGGACTGTTGGATTCTTTAATTGCTTACTTATAAAACAAACGAATGCATGTTCTGGAATAAAAACTAAAAATATCATACACAATATTTTCATTGTATAAAATACTTTCCTCCCTTTATTTTCCACCATCATAATTTAAATAATTTAGAATAAGTATGTTTTATTATATTTGATATTCTACCTAATAATAGTAACAACGAATCAAACTGCTTTGGACCAGCGTGGTGGCCCATGGGCACTATCTATTCCGCTCACTCAATGTGAAGAAATATTCCTTCCCGTTAGTATTAAGTTATACATATAGAATAATCAATTTAGAATGATTCCAACAGTAATAACTTTTTAGAAGAAATCAGTATCGATTATTTGATGTAATTATTTTAACTGATACATTATTATTGAAATCTTCTATTATTTTTACATAAGGACATCATATTATAACTATCTATACAATATTACATTATTTCCCATAACTAACATATTACCTACGTTTATAGAAATTAACAGTAAAACGAACAATAAAATTAAGGTTTATTATATAACCAAACAAATGAAACTAACTAAAAGAAATAACTCCATTTAAATAAACCGTAAATTTTGAAATACTCACTTGACACACACAAAACACAAAAAAATAAAAAATAAAAAAAAGAACTTGGACGTCACTCTTTAGTGCCTTTGTCTTAAAAAAATAAAATAAAACAAGAATGTGCAGGACGTGTAGACGCGGTGTGCACTGGGGTTCGAGTGAGTGCCGATGGAAGTCCACCTTCCAACTCGCTATACAAACCAGACGGGCCTACATAATGTCCTGATACCACCCCCTGCTAATACGATTGGCGCAATCCACACGCTACACGCGGTTCCTCTTAATACGGTTTCATCGTATTTGTTAGTTTTCTTTATTTATCGATTGATGGTGGCGATTGAATATAAGAATGTGTATAATCAGTCTCCATGACTCAGTTGTTAAAACTTCGGCTTTGAAAATAAAAGCCGAGGGTTCAATTTAAATCCAATATATTTGTGATCCACAGGTATTTATTTCATGTTTGCACGTTTTTGATATGGCAAGATAACATATAGTTTCTTATATCCACAACTCAAGATTTAATTGATCATAATCATGAAAATTATTGTTATAAATTACTGCAAAAGTGTGCATTCTTGTAATATTCAGTGGAAATGCTACATACTCGTATGTGTGCTGATAGCACTTTGAAGTAAATATCGAATAAACACTTCAATAAATAAACAAAAGAAATTTATGTCTTCGATGTTTAACAAAATTGAAAATAAATGCATGTTTTAACCCGCTGCACATTTTAACTTGCACCACGCTTGCGTAACGGCTTTAAGCTTTGGACTCCGTCATACGAGCCAGCCTATTGTTTTATATAGTTTGTTAGTATATATAATAATTAAGTATGTAGGACATTTTTAAACTGATATATTACGTTTGAAATTTATAAGCGGAATCTTAGCAAGCCGACTGAAAAATATTTTGGTTGGTAACCTATTGAATTTGTGTTTCAAGGGAAAGAATTGAGATTATGCAGTTTCACTATTATGTACAGATCACTCTTCATCGAGCAATACATTCTTTCAAATTGAATTCCAATGTTCATAAAATTCTCGTACAAATGTGTTTTATCATTTTTACAGTAGATTATGAATTGAATCTAACAAATCTAGGTAACTTATGTCAATTTAAAAAGTCAGTTTCTACATTTAAAATTGTGAACTTAAGTTATGAAATCCATAGGTGTTGGTGCAGAGGTAATTGTATTGAATAGTTAGTAGGCATGTAGCGTACAGAGGAATGCTAGACGAGGCCGGTCGGAAGCCCTAGGAAGGAGGTCGGCGCCGCCCCCTTACAGGATTATGGACAGACCACCACAAAGATTTAAAAGTGGACGCCTGTCTGTGCCCGTTGTGGTACGGTAATAGGTAAATTAATTAAATACGGCTTTTGAAGCAACGCTGATGAGTCAGTGAAAAATTAGGAATATGCACGTTTGATCCACAAAATTATAACACAATTATAATGTAGTTTATGTAGTGGTGATAAATGTGGCATCGAATCTTTCGTAGTTTCTGATATCTGAGATAGAAGAAGCGGATCTTATTTTTAGGTTGAATTTAGTAACATATACTTATCAAAGTCATGAATGTTATTGCAGTACTATATAATTTAATTAAATAAAAAAAAAAACGGTATTTAGGAAATTATTTCAGAATTATGGATATAATCACCTTTTTATTTCTATTAATCATAGCTCGGTATTATGTTATTGTGTTTTTTTTTTACATTAGCTTGTATTTTTATATGACGAAACAATGAAGTGTTTAGTAAATTTTATTAATATATCAGAGATTTACATTATTGTCGTTCGATATGATTTTCTTACTTCCACAAACATAACGACCACACAAATTCAATCAACAACACAAGATACTCCCGAAACCATAATGCCGTTACTTATAATATACTTTGCCGGGACCGCACTCAGGATAAAATCCTCAGCTCTGATTGCTCTGATATAACACAAAATGACTTAATGCAATGACTTATTGAAGTTACCCACAATAGCAAAACTGTTAAATCGAATAAAATAAAGTATATGATTTAACAAATATTTTCCAAGTGTGAACTACTTGAGAATCAGGTTCTAACTACTTCCTCCGACAAATAATATAAGGGTTAAAGCTTAAAATGTCGTGCCGTGTAATGGCTATGGAAATGCGCTGTCCCTAATTGACTACTATCTACTTATCTACCTATATATTCTACATTATCAGTTATAATAGGTAAAAAAAAAACAAAATTAAAATATGCCTACAGGTTTAATCATATTTGATTAGATTTGTTATAAATATTATAGGAATATTTTTTGGGTTCCATACACATACATCCCTCTTAAATTTTCTTAAGAAAATCACACTTTTATCAAAAAACTCCTGTTCTTTTGTAACACCGTTAATTAATTAAGGTTTAAACTTCAGTGTGACTATAATATGAAATAAGGAGTGACAGTATGGTTGACAGCGGCTCCACTAACAAATCAGATATCGGAGGTTCGAGCCCAGGGCACCTCTGACTTTTTAAACCATAAAATTCCCTCAATTGACGAGAATAAAGATCTAGAGTCTAGTCACCAAGAAGTCGGAAGCATATTTTGGGCTGATTTATTATAATATTATTTATAAATACATAATAAAACATATGATAAAGACTAGACAACTAAAATTAGACTAGTCTGATAATTTTATCAAGACAATAACTTTATGGTTAGTCAGCTGATGACGTTCACATGTACGACTTTGTTATTGCAAAGGTCCGGCAAAGGAGCTAACGGCTCATTCACAGAATAGTTGCCTTCCATAAACATCTACAAGACTTCGATGGTAGATGCGTAGCCTAAGTCTAGGCGAACCCCCACTCAATATAAAAGTGATCTCAAACTGAGGGCGGCGAAATCAGCTTCGATAACACCAGGCACAAGAGCCATATGGACATCTAAACAATATAGTTAGTTAACAAAAAACTACGGGATAGATTAGACACCGGAGCCGAAGCCCTGCGTCGGAAGTAATGTCCGGCCACCCGACACCGCGCGCTGAGCCGTGACATCGCGCCACCGCAGCGGGCAGCGCCGCGCTCACGTGTATAGTCGGTGCTAGCGTCTATTAACTAGTAGTTGGGGTTCTGTAGTTTACTGACAAATTAAGTGCCTGCTGACGAAACGCCCGTAAACCAGGTGACATACTTCAAAAAATAATTACCGGGTGAATAAATAAATACACCCAACAATCACATACATAGTCCTGACCCTACAATAAAATCGAGTCTTGTGTTGTGGATATCAGGAACTACGAGAGACTTTTCGGTCTTACAAACACCCAGACCTGAAACAAATATCTGCGGGTCACTTAAATATTTCTCTTTGTGCGAAGATCGAACTCGCCGCCTCCCGTTTCACAGCCAGCGTCTTTCAACCTGCGCCACGGAGGCTGTCAGAATAGATGACAAGATCGAGAGGCAGGAACCCAAAGCGTCGGATAAATCAGATCCGCACCACACTCAATATGAACGTGGCTGACGCAGTTCATGTCGCCAAAAACTGTGCTAGATAGCACCACATCGCGCGAAGGATTGTTTCTCTGATGACTCACGACTCCCAACATTAGGGAACCGACGCAAGGAGGAGGAGTGACGAATCGGATGTAAACGGTTGAGGTTCGAATCTCAGGGTTCATCTTTGAGCTTTAGGAGTGATGTGTTGTGACATGATTGCTGGGCACATTCCAGAAGGTAAAATTATTGTGTTAACGATAAACCTTTTAAAACGCAGGGTGCATTTCTAAGAATTACCTAAGAATGAATCCAGGACCTGGCACGACGATGCGAAGTATGGGTGTTTCAACTAGACCAATGAAGGGAATTTGATATGAATGGTACTGTAACGTGACTTTTTGTACGGGTCCCTCGGTAAGCCGATACTGTTCGCATTTTTTTCAAACAATTTGGAACATCTTTTTCTAATATTTTTATTGACAGGTAGCATTTTTTACAATTAATATTCAATCCAATAATATCGTATGCCTCGGTGGCGCAGTTGTGCTACGGTATGATTACAAGGCTGAGGTCTACGGGTTCGAATCACGGGTCGAGCAAATTATATGGGATTTCTATTCTTTATCAGCCCAGAGTAAGAAATTTATGTCCGGTATGGCGATAGGCTCGCTGCCTATCTCCTCGTGGGACGGAACGTACAAGGCGGAACGTGAGTGTACTGGTAGCACCTGATCTAAGTAATCTGTGGTAGCACCTCTGCCTACGCTTCAGGGAAAAAGGCGTGATGTTTATGTGTATATGTTATATCCAATCCGTATAGACTCTTGGTCTTCCCTCAGCGTGGTGGACTATATAGCTTAACTCCTCTCAATCGTATTCGATCGTAGAAGAGGCCCTTTCCTTACCGTGGGACGTATTAATATGGGTTGATACAATAGAATCCAGTGTCTGTGGGATGTTCGTCACAGGAAAAGCGTGGTTGGTAGAACAGCCAAAACCTATTAATCAATTTGTACTGGGCTGTAATGAGCTCGAAATTATATCCACGGCTAGAAGCAACTTCACCGGCTTGCGGTGCCTCCTGCCAGCCAACGGAAGAAGCTCTGGCAGCCGACCAAAGGCGAAATAACCGTTGCAGATATGATGTATAAAAATGACTAGCTGATGACGATGATGAGAAGGTACGTCCTGCGATACGTCCTGCCAACCTGCCAGCCATGTGTGGCGAGTAATGTCTAAGTTTTCATAAAATGAATTTTGGGTGAAGCATATGTTCAGCAGTGGACGATGGTAAGACTTATGTATCAATTCCTAAATTATTAAAGTCTGCTAGAGTCCTTTCACAGAAAAATAAAATCACTACTGTAGGGCTGTAATAATAAATAAAAATATATTTATTGCAAAACACAGTTAGGTACATACAAGAAATATATAAGAAACAAGTTTGTATTTGTAATAGTAAAAAGCAAATAGTGTGCTATACAAGTTCTGAAAAGGGTAAAAAGATTTTTAGAAACAATTAAAAAAAAATATAATAATAATAGCATTATTGACTCAACACATTATTGTCTTTAGTGAATTATATGTAAGACACACATAACAATCTATATAAGGTAAAGTTTGTATCGCCGTAGAGTTCTGCGGAGGTAACATTATGACTAGTTTCTGTCCCAAGACGAGATAGACCGCCTTTTGTACTTTTGTACTATTTTATTTCTTTGTGTTGTTATGTTCTTTTGTGTACAATAAAGATTATACAGATTACAGATAGACATTGATAAAATTTATTAACCATTTAAATAATGAAGTAAATTAAAGAACCAAAAGTCGTCTTATTAGTTTAATTGCCAAGTATACAGAGTATGAACTTTGAGATCTTAGGTTATTGTTTGAGATATTAGGACTCCACAAGATATTTATTAAAGCACTGTATAATTCTTAAAATACGTACAAATGTAATATACACTAATCACAAAAATTAAAGGATATATATTAATTAATTAACAGTTTTTAGATATTTTTTTATTATTTTTTGGTGTTGTTTGACAGTCTAAATCGCGGAGGAAATTGATAATTATGAAAACCAAACAAAGAAATTAGAAGCTAAAATGTCTGTTTCTCAGATCTGCGCTCGACTTTCTTATTTCTTTTTTGAATTTCTTAACGATTCGTAACGACTAAAAACACCGAAAAATATCCTTTAATTTTTGTGACGAGTATATGATATCAAGATATGCAGAACAGTCATACCCTGTATATATAATAATGAGTAATGAATATTTAGTAAGTATTCATTATTTCTCAATGACACGCATAATTTATGTTATTATTCAAAACTTAAAGTAGTTTCTTTGTTATCAGTCAATTTATAGTTAAAGCACCTTATCGACCAGTATACTGGTGTTTAAACGTGAATTGAATTAAGATCTACAATATGAGTGAAAATTGTGGGTTACAAAAACATTTTCAATATTTATATCAGATGATACGACAGTGCAATTAAGAAGTTACTTTCTAAGCCGAAAGTTGCGGGTTCGATTTCTGCACATTAGTGGTTTTGCCGGATAATGTTATTTATTATGCAGTTTTTATAAAACCTATCCACCGTAAAGAAATGAGCGAAATTATAAAAAGACAACGAGGTTTAAAATATGTAATAGTTTTTAAAAACAAAATGAAGCAGAAGCAGAGGTTTGAGCTTTCCTCAAAGGCTCATAAAACAATCTCTTTTACAATTGCTGTGAAAACCATTATGTGATATATGAAATCTGGGAAAGGGGAATGGAAAAATTGAATTAACAATAATAAATATTTCTAACAAGATTAGCAAATAAATAATCATACACATCATCAGCCTAAACCAAACCACTTTTAGAAGATGCCGCATAATTATACGCTATCAACCACATCATGGTATCTATAATCTATCCCCAATAAAAATAAAAATAAAACATCATTAAACAAATTACCATTATTTGAATACGAAAAAGCATTATCGTAAGGTGTTTGTAACATAGGAAGAGCGTGATAGCGGGCGAGACGCGCCTCCGCGGCCGCTCTATAAATAAATCGACCTTCAGATTAAAAATAGACGCCGATCCCTACCGAGCGAGGTCGGGAAATTGGGTCACTGGGGCTCTTTGTCTCTTTCCTTCGTCGACAAACTAGTGTGGTAGACAGGGACGGAGAGAGTGCCTGCAGCGCCCGTGACGTTGCCAAGCTCGTTCATTGAATTTCACAGGCACAAGCGAAAACCTTCGCCGCGGTGCATCTAGCCGCGTTTCCCTTTCTTTAATGAAAGTTCTAACTATTTTATTATTATATTAATAATAGGATATCGAAATAAAGAAATATTCAATTTAATTTGTATTCATCATCATATATTTTTTAAATTTTTTTCTTTATTAACATAAAGTTTAAAAATATACTTTCGTAATTTTGTAAATTAATATTCTGCATGAAATGTACAAAATACGATGACGTAGGTGGAGGCGGGCCCACTGTTACATCGTTGCGCGGTGTATGCCTAGGTTCAGTGGTGATGACGTCAAACGCGGGTGTGGCAGAGACCTATGACGTCACGGGAGAGCTCTGACGTCAAGCCGAGCCCCTTCCCGCCCCCGTTCACTCCGCACCCCTCGCATACGAATTGCTTCTCCAGTTTTATGGATATTGTTTCTTTGTGGCCTTTGCGGATGATGTCTAATGCTACCAAAAGCTTATGTTCACACATGCTCGGTTAAACTAAGGTTCATTTCTGTTATGTTTATGTACGTGTTTTATATAAAATCGCGAATAAAAATTTGTATTTTACGTCAAGCAATGGGTTAAATGGCTTATATATATTTAAAACAATGGGGATAACATAGGTAAGTATTAAAGTTTTAAGCGTCCTATAATATCGAATGAAGATCCAACCTTTTATCAGTTCTTTAGTTCGTGATTCTAATAAAAAATAAAAAATAATAGTGGTGGCCTTATCACACAAGGAATTTTTCTTACAGACAACCATGGGATGGATATATAAATAAGAGAAAGAAAGGATAGATATATAAATATTATTCTGCGAAAAATAGGAATAATTCCACAAAGCTTTGTGAATACCTAAATGTTAAGTATAAAATATTTCAATGCGCCTATTGTTTCATTTTCTTTATAAGCATGTTTTTGTCACATACTTTTAACTCTACATTTCTTACCAATGGTATATTGAAAACACTATGTTATATTACTCGTTTCGATTTAGTGGCAAGGTGCATAGGCTACTCATGAACTCCCGGGCGCCATTCTATGATAAAGAAATGCATTTGTCTGATTTATTAGCGTATAGAGCATTCCATATTGATTTACACAGCGGGTAATAGATACACATCAATATCAATTTAAACCTCATACAGGATATCTGTTATCGGGTCTGTAATTCGGGCCTACCTCAAAAACTTTTACGTTATAAGCATAGTAATAACCACTCAGTAAATGTAACTAGGTACATTATTATATAGATTACTTTCCCAATTAGTTTGAAGGTGACTATGAAGAAGCGGTGGTTGCAGGTCCAAACCCCAGGGCATACCTCTGACTTTTCTGAGTTATGTGTGTATTGATAGTCAATCACCACGCACTTTAACGGTGAAGGAAAACATCGTGAGGAAACCTGCATGCCGTAGCGATTTTAAAGAATTTCTACGGTATGTAAGTCCGCCAACCCGCACTAGGCCAGCGTGGTGGACTATATGGCCTAACCACTCTCAATTGATTCTCTCGATTGTAGAGTAGGCCCGTGCCCAGCAGTGGGACGTATATGGGCTGATACAATATGAAGAAGCGACTACGATTAGCTAATTTAGTCTGTAATATAGGAGTAAATTTGTTTTTCTAATGAATACGTCTAAATAATACAGACTAGTAATCGTAGCAAGTTGTCAAAAAGCTTTACCGCATGTTACAGAATTATTTGTTTGTAGGATATAATATTTGAAACATCTCTGGCAACCTTAGTGCCTGCGTGGGAGATAAGCCCCAGGAATATTGGATTATGTTGTAAGAAAACATCATGAATACATCGACAATATATGTGAGAGGCACAACTTAGCGAGGTCTCTGCCTTGAGGTCAATCAAACAAGCAACATGATGTGGTAAACGAAGATAAGAGTAAAGTCTTGGAACTGAGAATGGTCAAAATCGGAAGAAGTAAAGGAGACTGTAGAAAGGCAGTACCTGGCACAGTCCAGGATAACGTCAGGTACTTAAAAATTGATTGTTTTATATCTATGTAATGTTTGATGGCCTAACTAATCCTAGACAATCCAGAAAGATGAATCCAGAATCTCACTTTTTCATTGTTAAGGGCCACAAACGTGATCTTAAGCCAACGAAGTGTCATCACATCATATGATACTTGTAAATATACATATTTGCTATGTATTTTGAAGTTGATCGTTAATGGTCGATAGATTCTTGCAGCTATTACGGCAATTGAAGTTGACATTTTTGTTCTTAAAGGTTGCGGGTTCATTCTCCGTACCGATATGGAACTATTTGAAATATTATATTTCTTTAGTCTTTGGGCGAGAATTTACTAAATATATTTGTATAATTGTTGTGGCGTGAGTTTGCATCTATTTACGTTGAACGTCTTTTTAAATTAAAATGAAATCAGATGATGTGGCAATGAATGTTGGGATCTATAAATAGATTTAATTAAATTAATCATAAAGGCTTTACCTTATTGTATTTCGTAACTAGTACAAACAATGGTTTTCTTAGTAAACTCGATTATTCCGTGTCAAGGTGGGTGTTAATGACGTCACACGACATTGCATGTTCACTTTAAATAGAAACGAACGAATTTAACTTAGTTACGTATGTTCAGACTAATTCAGGAAGCTTATGACGTCACGCCTTTTTGGAGGGATGGAGTCTGGAGATTGCTCCATTGTTCGAATAGTTGGTGGTTAGTTATATTATGATAAAAGTACGAAATTTTGTAGAGTACCATTTAATTAAATTATTTGAGAGTTTAATTCCATTTTTAAATAAGTAATTGGTAATGGTAATGAGTGAACAGAATATTATACTTTTCCATAATTCATTAGTTTTCGTTATCTAAATAATGTTTAAAGCGTCAACGTATATTTCATCAAATTGTCTCTATGCCATTTTTGGGACCGCAAATAACGAATATTTTATTTGCAGAAGTAGGCATGAATGACGTGTATTTATGTATAATGTGTAAAGAAAATCATGAACTATATTTGACGATGTTACGTTCTTTATCAATTTATATTTGCAGCTTTATTCCTTTGTGTCAATTAAATTATTTTCTTACTTTATTTAACTATATTAAAACTAAATATTGTTTAAATCTTAAACAAAATTATTGTTATAATTTCCACTATAAAAACCACTTAAAGTATCGATGTAGCAAATATGAAGTTAGAAACATGGGCATTACGAATATACTTATTTAGTTAATGAACTTGATAAAATTATACTATACAATAATGAATCTAAAATAACGGAACACAAAAGAAACTTCTAGAACAACAGCGTCATTGTTGAATCGAATTTACTTAGCGTTACCTCTGCGTGATCAAATTCGGTGGAAATGCAAGGACTCATGATCGATAGTCGGGCGATTTTACGACCTTTTGATAGAAACAATTACCTATTCAAATAACTGTAACATTACTTCGGTAGTAATTTATTACTTCCTGCATTCGATTGATTTATTGCAAGTTGCGTGCTTAACTCAAGGAAGTAACTTCCTCTTTAAATTAAATCCGAGTTGATTTTGGTTTATTAAATTTTGGAATTTGATTCGCCAGATACTTTGGTTGAAATAGTAAATGTATATTTTTGACATTGATTTTTTGTGGAAGCAAAGTGAGCACTTTTTTTGTCCCGCGGTATTATTTTTTACCCTCACAGTTACTATTTTCAGAGATAAGAAAATTTCTAGGCCTGAATAAACATAAAATTAATTTAATAAAGTGTTTTAGTTTCGTAACAAAAAGCAAGGTCATATTTTAAGCAATGTTTACGAAATCGGCGAGGCCAAGTTATATTCGGCAATTTAAGTAAAGTTCGTGAGCGAACTCCTTTGCGTGGGCGAGTCTACGGAGCTACGAGGCAGACAGCGCGTGGGCGGCGTAGCATCGTACCGTAGCGGCCGTAGCAACCGCTACACGTGATCTACGAAGCTAACTTAACTTTAAGTTTAAACTTTTTCAAAGTTAAAATTCTTTCATTTCTTTGTAATATTTATATAGTTTCTGTTATATTTTTTAAGTTAGTTTACTTACCCCCAGATTCCTCCAACTCAAAAACATGCCAATATAACGCAACATAATAAAATTAAACATAACTGCAAAAAGGAAAACTTTGTAAAACTTTTGCATTTGCATTATTGGAACGCGGAAGTGAGGTGCCGACTGTTACCACCTACGCGGCGAGCGTCCGACGACTGGTGCCTTCATCCCACGCGACGAATTTCCCTTCAGCAGTTAGGCTTGAATGGATCTGCGCTGCGATTGGTCGGGGCTCGGTGACGTCATTACGAAAATCACGATGAAATGGCCGGGGCGGCGTGTGCGGGCTGTGTGTGTGCGTGTGTGTGTGTGTGCAGTATGAATGGACGGTGTGGCCCGCTGCCGCGCCCGCCGCCGCACCCGCTCCGCTCGTGACAAGCCTCCCGTGACGTCACCACGTACATTATGCAACTCGCTATCTCAAATACAAGCGAACCGTATTAATATCTTTCAATGGCGTGTATGAGGATATTTTTAGGGTACTGTTCAAGTTTTACTAATAAAAGCTTTAGGAATAGGCTGTAGTATACTCGTAATTGTGGTTGTTATTTATATATTTTATTTTTATTTTATTTTTTGAGTATACATTTAAGACGAAAATGTACAATTTTCGTCATAGTGTTTTAATTTATGTGTTTGTCTAGGTTTTTAGCGTTCATATCACGAAAATTATAATAAAATTATTTGTTTTAGTAAAAATAAATTGTAACTTTTAAAAATAAAATGTTGAACATGCGATGTATCTTGCATTAATACCCAAGTTTTGAACCTTTATTTATATTTTCCTTAAAATATATTTAAGCTTAGTTTCCTGAAATCTCCATTAAATGATCACAGAAAGACGAGCAAGATTCACCCAGAACCCCATTCACCTGAAAAATTATAAATTAAAACATATAGGTGGGGTCGAAATTATTTGACCTTCGAACTTTACCTATGCAGGCTGTTCCTAAAATAGCTTGCATGCGACAGGGTGCGTCCGGTGCGGTCGTTGACCGGTGTCGGGAGCTGCGCGCCCCCCTCCTTCGTTTCCCCTGTACCTGCCCCTCGCCGCGCGCGCCCCGTGACCCGGTCACCGCGCAACAAGTGGAGGTATATCGACTGCCCGTTTGACATTTAGCGGAGGACGAGTGGAGTTAACCGGATGAAACACCTTGATGCGATGACGTACGGATGCTGCATCGTATGCAACTAATTACAGGGATGTTAGAATTATTTTTGGAAGTTGAGCCTTCTGTAGAGTGATATGCATGGACTATATTGACCAACTTTCAGTATTGTAAATTCAATTGTAAATTGTAAAATCAACGTATTTATTTTACATCAGCATTTTTATCCTATTTATTATGTCAGTTATAAGTTGAATTATCTTATAATCAACACAATGATTGCTGTGACACATAGGCATTTCCCACCTGTTTCCGTGTATTTATGTTCTTCGTTTGTCGTGCCCAGACTGTTCTCTTTTTTTATAGTCAGGCCTCGTGTAATGCTCAATTTTTGGTTACTTCGGAAAATTCAAAGGGGCTATGTCGGTATCACCGGCTGTCCAGTCTAGAAAGCTTGCGGATTTTGCGACGGGAGTGGGTATTGCAAATCCGACGCCAGGGCCTATTTACCCACAATGGTGAAGAGATAACCTAGTAAAGGTTCACATGAAGTAGTTGGATGTAAATTACTGCTAGGATGTGGCTGTGGTTATTCTTGAAAATGTTTAATAATTGATTTATAATAACAGGAATATTTAAAGATACTTAGGTGTAAGGCGGTATTTGGTAGCTTACTTCAAGGTGCGTATATTGCTGTATTGAATGAATGTCACTATTTCTGAATATTTCTATATCAGCTTAGCTGTAGGATGGTTGTGCACAGGACTCTAATACGATTGCAAGAATTTGACGTTATTCCGCTGAGTACAGCACACTACACAATTCTGCGGTACCTAGGTAGGACAAAGGTTAATTATATATCATTTTTGACCTGCTATCCTAAGGTAATAAGTGATAGTGACTTCCTAAAGGTCGTTAAAGCTACTATAATTTAACCCGTTCGGTGTGCTACCATTATCCCACAAAAAATCGACGGGATTTAAAAGTTCTCTTGTTGTATTTTATTTTGAGTGTGATATTGTCGACTACAGTAAGGTTGTTCTTATGATATTTGGGTCCAGCAGGATAACAATCACCGCCCAAGGTGGATAAGTCATTGTAGTGACCAATGCATGTATTTCACTTTACGTATTCGATTCCGAAATCAAGTATATTGTAAATTTGTAATCGTTTTAGGGAACTCGACAAATATAGAAGGGCCTTGTCATTCATTTAGATTTTTTTTCTAAAATCGCAGTATTTACGGGTGGTAGGTCTCTTATACGTGAGAGGCCGCCTGGGTTGGTATCACTGCAATGTCTACGTCCCGCCAAACAAAGAGTGTTGTGTTGCGGTTTGAAGGACATTTTAGCCAGAGTAAATACTGGACATAATGTGACTTAACATCTTATATTTCAGGGTGGCAAGCGCGGTGGAATGCCGAGCATTGCTTTGTAATTCATGGTGTGTGACATTGAGACAGCTTTGAGAAGAGAATGCATTGCAACCTTTGTAAGTAACGGTGATTTCTTTAATTCGGTTCCCAGGTTAGCCAAAATATAATTTGCATGGTCTGCAAGAGTATGCTGAATATACATCCAGCATTGGAGACGTTCATAGGCGAAAGTAACAGCAAAAAAATCCGGATAAAGATTCCACCTATAATTATGCAATTTCTGTCATCGATAGTAACAGCAAAAGATCCGGTTAAAGATACCACCTACACGCCCATTGCTGCTAATTCTGTCAATGAAGTTCAATAGTGGCTCGCAAAGAATCAGACCGAGGGTTCGTGACAATCGTACGGACACTTATTTGTCATTAACTTACAAAGAAATACTAGGAAAAAATAGTACATACATACATAAACTCACGCCTTTATCCCCGAAGGGGTAGGCAGAGGCGCCACTAGGACACCCACATTTCGCCTTGCATGTTCCGTCCCATTATGTGATAGGGGGCGAGCCTATCGCCATATCGGGCACAAATTCCTGACTCCGGGCTGATAATGAACAGAAAAATCCAATATCACTTTGCCCGACCCGGGATTCGAACCCGAGACCTCAGCTTTGTAGTCATACCACAGTACAACCACGCCACCGAGGCAGTCAACGAGGTCAGTCGAGGCAGGCCAAAAATAGTACGAGTTTGAAAATACTTATATTATATCAACGTAAGATATAGAAAATCTCCCTAGAAATATTTTCAAAACTATTTAAAATTTATCAATACTGACTTGGTCGGTATGGCTTACTATAGCCTATGTTGCTTACATCTCTTCCAATCGCAGAAGGTGGTCCAATTAATAAGTATCCACGACCTCCAATAATGATGTCGCCTAATGATATGACAACATGCTCAATCAAAGCACATTAAAACCTGTAGCACGGTGCACAGGTTGTTGCGGTGGTTCCGTATAAATAAATAAGTTTAGTGGGCTAACACAATTTCAGCGGCGCGGCCCATTCACGGTTCCAAGGCGGCCGCGTGCGTCACCGCGCAAGGACGCGGCCTTCTTGTTTAGCCTTATGCAGGCGTGCACTTGGAAGGGCGATGGGGTCGCGGCCCTATAGTTAGGGAGAAGACGAAAAAATACTAGCACAGAACAAATGAATAGCATGTGATTTTTTTTAATAACTTGGCTGTAAAAATCTCAATTTGCAGCATTAGTGTCATGTGTATTCATTGGTTTTGCTGATTATATTTTGACTACTATCAATGTTTTGTTAAGAATTTAGTGTGTATGTTTTGTTGGTTTTCTGTATTTATTTTTGAAGTAATAAATTACGTATCTATACGTAGCCGTTAGATTTAACGTTTTTAAACCATGAATTTTATTTTTTGACGGTAACAATTGCAACAACTATCCATATTTCATGTCATGCAGTTGCACATAATTTGTCCCCCAACCTCGCGACAATCCATCCCTGGTGTTACACTAAACATATTGGGCTACATTACACTATTTGAACGCCCCGTATTTTAGGCCACACAGTAATGGCGCGGGTTATTTTCGTTTTAAACTACAATGGCTTGCGATGACACAATGCTGCTAAGTATGGCATTGTTTTCTGACATCGAAAAAACCTCAATAATTATAGCCTGATTGAAAATAGATTATGTTTCATTTGATATGATAACAATTTAAGTTATTGTAGGATATGTCTTTTGGCTTGGAAGCGTACGTGGGCTACAAACAATGGGGTCTAAATTCAATTTCTAAATTAGGCAGGGTAAGACTTGGATTTTAAAATATCATATACCCACGATGACGTCAGATGCCTACTGAGTATTACCGAAACTAAATGTTGTGTTAAAATTTGTTTTGAAGTCATAATAAGTGAGAAATACGAACTTGAGATATAATTTTATTCTTATTTAGTATTTAATCAGTTTGTATATGTAAGAATATATGAATGTTTTTGTTACTCCCTTAATATATATTTAAATACATTCTTTAATAATTTTTTTCTTGGGTTGAATGGCGCGGTGAGCATGCCATTCGTCTGAAGGCGAAACGACAGCCCATGGACTGTAGAAAACTAAACAACACCATGAATTACAAAGCATTGCTTGGCATTCCGCTGCGCTCGCCATCCTGAGACATAAGATGTTAAGTTTCATTTTGTCCAGTAGTCACTGTGACTACAATGTCCTTTAAACCGGAACACAAAAATGCATTTAAACTGCTGTTTGGCGGTTGAAATAGACATTGCGACGGTGGTTAAATGCTTTAATATGATACCAAATCATCCAATTTTACTTTATCCGTATCATAAGTTATGATCTACGTACGATTTTATATGTATTGGTACAAGTATTGGTGTTCGTATCCTGACACGATAACGTCAAGAGCTTTGTGCAAGCTGCCTTTGTTCCTGGGTCAATCTGGATAATGTTATAAACTCATTGTATTGGAATACAATTTGTTATCTGATATACTTATAACGTAGTTTTAACAAATCAATACACAGTATATAATCTTAATTAGAACATAGAAATACCAAACCAAAATTTCAAAAATCATTTTGAAATGTATTTTTAGTTATTTATAATGTATGTTTAATTCTTATTCTAAATTATGTAAATAAAAGAAATACCAAAATACCATATCAAATCAGTATCTAATTTAATTACCAAAAGTCTTTTCTGATTAAACTATCCTCGTAGCCTTATTCCCTAATTTTTCCTATCAATAAATTTAATTTCCTATGTATGTAATCTATATGATTTTAATGTTTGTGATATGGCGATTCATGCGTCAAGACAGCTGGAACCATGTTCGATTAACAACTGCCGGTAAGAATGAACGGCCGCGCGTCACCCGCGTGCTTCGATTCATGAATAGAGCCTTGCAACCCGGGATGACCCAGTTTTTGAATGTATGCCTCGGTGATACAGAACCAAGAAGACGTAACTACCATTGCTCTGCTACGGCACTATCACCTTTATAACATCATGTAATGGCGTTTTATAGCGCGCTTGGTACAAGTAATATAGGCTGTTGCGTCCTATGGTGTGCTATGACGTCAGTCGGTGCGGAGGGGGAATGCAGTGAAGGAATTGGGTCAGTTTCATTCTGAAACAGGTTGGGCGAGCGGGGCGTGCGCGGGGTGCAGGGGAATGGTCGATCGCGAATTTAGTCGAAACTAATTATTATGAAGGTCCACCATGGTGATTGGCGAGGACAAATTTTGATTTAATTCAATTACTATATTTATTTGGTGAAACTTCGGTTTTTGTTTTAAAAACATCTGTTACCTTTAATTAATCTACTCATGCATAACGTGTACAGGAAATAATACTAGAAAGCCTTGTGGTCTAGCTAGAGGTGACGCAGATATTACTCAAAGTACATATATTTATCCTTATTAAATATTTATGAGTTTTAATATTGGATGGACTATAACTCCTATGTCATAATTTGATTTTGGCATGACCTTTAATTGTGGATATAAATACCCAAATGTGTACAATTTATTTAGGAAAAATAAGATAAGAAAGTAGAGCAGATTACCAGCGACAAACGCAATATCAGAGTTTTTAATAAAATCACGTCATGTTGTTTTTCATTCATATCTAACTTGTGATTCACTCACCTTTATGTGTTAATCTATACGAAGGAATTGTGAATGAATTTAGTTTATTAAAGATATGGCGAAAGGCTCGCCACCTATCACATCGTGGGACGGAAAATACAAGGCGAATCGTGGGTGTCCCGGTTGCCTACCTCTTATGAGAAAAACGCGGGAGTTTATTATGTATGTATCTTAATAGATATATCTTATGGCGCAGTTAGTAAGAAGTCGGTCCTGAAACGAGAAGTTGCGATTTCAATTCCCGTATCGCGTTTAATAATACAACAGTTTGTGTGGTCAGCAATCATTCGTTTCAGGTCTGGGTTATAATATGAGCCAACGACAACAGAAAACCCGCATCTTACTGTGGCTTATCTGAGAAGGTCATATTTTATTATAATAAAAATACGTTCATTTATATTTTTTTTGTAAAACCATTGCATAGTTGTAGAAATCTGTTACATCTACGAAAAGCAGTTTTTTGAGTAGTGAAGGTTCTCGGAGAATATGAAAGGGTCAAGACTACGTTAAACCTGACAAATAATATAACAAATATTTTGTGTGGTCAGCATTAATTTGTTTTAGGTCTGGGTTTTAATATGAGCCAACGAGAACAGAAAACCCGCATCTTACTGTGGCTTATCTGAGAAGGTCATATTTTATTATAATAAAAATACGTTTATTTATATTATTTTTGTAAAACCATTGCATAGTTACATTGCATAGTTGTAGATATCTGTTACATCTACGAAAAGCAGTTTTTTGAGTAGTGAAGGTTCTCGGAGAATATGAAAGGGTCAAGACTACGTTAAACCTGATTATTGGTTCATTGCAACAGCATTACATTTAGCTGCATTAAAAACGCCATGAATGCCCAGCATATGACACAACACTCACGTTACCATATAAGATTTTAAACCGATAACACAAAATGCTAAAACCAAGCTGCTAAAACACTAATCAAGCATGCCATAGTTTTTTATTTACTATAGTTTAGATTTCAAGCTTTTCAACATAATATTCAGTGTAAGCAAATAATATGTTTGGACAAAGTGGATGTGGAATCAGTTAAACTTAATTAAATTAAATCCTAAACAATTCATATAAAATGCAACTTCACTTATGTACCGACAAGTAGTTTAATTCTTACTTTCGATATTAAGGTTTACTTAAACATAAAACACGTATTGTATATTTCAGCAATACCTTCTATAATTCCGTCTTATTTTAATTACAAATACTCAATATTTCATATACTCGTAATCTGAACCCGTTAAACCAGCAGAAAAAGATGAGGAAAGTTTAACGAATTAAATCGTTAACATCTTATTTGACATTAAGTGCATCGTCCCAAAATAGGTGACCCGAATATGGGAGGCGTTGCTCTGTACACGCAGCCTAGAACTGTGACGTCATAGAGCACCCCCTCTCCTTGACCACCCGCGACACACCCCCACACCCTCTTCCTGCATCGTGGACGCAACATCTCTTCAATCTAGTTTGAGGAAGACAACACTTGTATGAAACATGTGACCATGAAATATAATTCCGCTTCCGCTTGCGTGCGATTTTGACTATTTCAATGCGTGTGCAGTTTTATAAATGAGACTTTCATTTAATTTCATTACTAAAGTTAAATCTATCGTTGAATAGGACACAAGAAATACAAAGGCTTCTCTGTTGTAACTTGTAACTAATCGAGTCCTACAACAGTATCGCGTGAATGCATTTGTATCACAAGCCTCGTGTTTCTTCTGGGAAATTCTGATCAGCTGCATTAACTCTCCTCGGCACTGGTTAAGCTGGAAACCTTAAAAGTTTCTTGAATATTAAATCATTGCATTCCCATTTACTTAGGCATATAAAATACACTGTACATAAATGTATATTTGTAAATATAACCTATTAATAAATAATTGATGATGTCTATGGAAACATAATATGAAGGCAGTCAATGACGCTCTGGTGTGTAGTGCTGAGAACTATGACGCTAATCATAGGATGATTTGGGCAAGGAACAATCTTAACCGTAAAAAAGACGACCTGAGTTCTAGTGGAACCTATATTTAAAAGAAAGCTATATAAATAATATGTTATTGCTATTACGTTTAATTCGATTCAAATAACTTATTTTATATTTAATTCAAAATATATGTGTACAATGCCATCTTCGAAACTAACGAAACATCACTATTGAAACTTGCTTGTGGGAAGTTTTACAAGGGACGTTGCTTTTTCAAACGTATCCTCAGTTTTCGCTTGACTCAGTAGATGGCAGCACTAGTTGAGCAGCGTCGTGTCGTTTACTGTTGTTAGTAGATGGAGCTTTAATAATATAGAGCAGGGCTTCCCCTCTCCCCCCACCTCCCTCCCTCCTCCGGCCAAAAATACTTACCAGATTAATACTAGCCTAATAACAGGCTATTAGAAAAACTCTAATTGGACATAAATGTTTTTTATTAGAAAGTAAGAAGAAAACCAAAAATAAGCATGTAAATGAAAATATAATATATGTTTATTTTACTTTTGGCTAACTAATAATGGGAAGAATGTTCATGCTTTTCTGAGCATAGCTTCTCAAATAGGCTCTCCAGTTTGGCTTAATCGATTCGGTCGCATGGACACACGGTGCCATTGTGACAAGACTGCGACGTTTATTTATACATGTAAGATAAATGGGCAAGCGCGAGCAGATCTCTGAAAGGGTTGACGCTCTACCACCACGTATACAAATCATAATTACAAGCCATAGCATATATTTTTAGACAAATTATTTGATAAATTCTTTGCACCTGTAACTAGGTCTTCACGTTTGAGAGTGTAGTGTTTAACTCCAGTAACTAAAGTTTTTTTAAGACAAAATTTTAATCTTGCCTGGAGCGCTAGAAAACGAAATTACGAATGGCTTCACATACCGAGACGTTTTAATCTTCCGTTTTATTACATTTTCTAAGCATATGCCTGGAAATTTTCTCAATAGATCTTCTTAACTGGCTCCCTTGACGGCGACTCTCTTAGAACAAAGGAAACTATTTAGATGGCTGTTGAAATCCCTTTTATCTAATGGAATTGTTCTGTTGGCTGTAACTACGTACTTAACATTACAGTATTATCAAAATAGGTACCAAACAATAAAAGAGTGATAATGTTTCTAATAAAATATTATCAAACTCTTTACTGTAAACGAAGTGATATTACCATTTTCCACACGTTGATCTTAAAATATCTGCATTATAAATAAATACACCCAACATTCACATACATAGTCCTGACCCCATATTAAGATCATTTCAAGTCTTGTGTCGTGGAATTTAGAAACTACGAGAGACATTTCAGTCTCACAAACACTCAGACCCGAGACAAATACTTGTGGGCCTCACATATATTTGTCTTATGAACATTAGATGCAGCTAAATCAGAAACTTCTAAATATTACTTTAATTTCGTGCCTAATATCATCCGGAACCATATCACAACTCGCAGCAATAAGTCAGCAAAACACAGGTGTACAATGACAATTAACCAGATGAATAGCGCCGTGTATTGTGCAAGGACGAACTTGAGGCAAACAATGGATATAATACATAACGTGATAAACCCTAACTCGTAGGAATGTCTGTTCAGGGGAGATTTCATCTTGTTTAGAGGTTTAGTTTTAAATTAGATTGGCGTGAATATTCTTACTAATATTTATTTATTTATTTAATACTTTTTTGCACTACATAGAGATATACAAATGCAAACTTATACAATACAAATAATAGTACAAGTGGCGGCCTTATCACACTAGGTAATTTCTTACAGGCAACCATGGCCTGGGATGGATGTATAAATAGGAGAAAGAAAATAATAATATTATAAATGCGTATTCGAGTTTGATTGTTTGTTACGATTGTACTAAGTTTCTGCTCAATCGGTTATTATGATATTTTGCTTAGCATTGTCCGGGGCACAGGAAATGACATAAGGACTATTAAAGAAAAAACTGTGTTTCCAATGGATGAAAAAATACTTTTGGTTCTTTCATCAATGCTGTATTCAAGACAGCCTCGGCGACGCAGTTATTAGGTCGTCGGCTGTGAAACGCGAGGCCGCGAGTTCAATCCCCGCAAATATTTGTGTGAACCACAGGCATTTTTTTTCGAGTTTCTGATACCCTCGACACTATTCGTTATATACCCTCGACAATATTCGTTTTTAGTATGGAGTGAGGACGATGTATGCGACTGTTGGGTGTATTTATTAATTATTTAGTATATAGTCGACCAATGACATCATTTGATAGACTATACTTACATTAACGCCAGCTCAATCGTGAATATAACCTGGGTATAGGGTGAGTTGCAGAAAATAACCTTAACATTAACTAAGGGCTAATCAGCCGTCAAATCGACGGTTATGTAATTTTCGGGTTGCATAAAATTAACAATTGTTAAAATGACGTCACTTATAACATTAACATTAACCGTTCAATTTCGGGCGGTTATTGTTAAAGTCACGGTTATCTTTCGTTATTTGTGTGTGTTCTCTGTATTGATAATTGTCATTTGTGTATCGATTTGAATTATAACCTGTACTTTAAAACAATTTACAAAAATACGCTGATAAATTCCGACGTAAAATCGCATCGCATCATTTCACTGGTCACTCTTTTAACTTTAACTATAACAATTATGACAATGGTGCAACAAAAGAATTTTCTATCCCGTGGTCATTGTTATTGTCACTGCTAAAGTTAACTTTACCGTTAACAATAACGTCAGATTTTCTGCAACTCACCCTTAGTATTGTCATAAATATGAAACAAAGCGTAGGAAAGCTTCGTTCTGGGTTATTACCATTTGCAAATCGCGATGGCCATTAAGCTGCATCATAAGCCTTGTGGCTGGCAAAAATAATGGCACTACACTTGAAACTTGACTATAACTTGACCCTTTCTTCATTATACCGGGTATATCAAGACTGCGACCGAAAACGAAGCCAGGTGGTAGTTTTAGTGGTTACAGACACGATGCAAATAAAAATTTAACCAAAACAGAGCCAGATATTTTTTTAGAATTTTTTAAAAATCCTCATGTTTGGGTGGTAAATACCTAGTTTTTGCGAAAATAATAATTTAAACTCTTACATCCCATTGAGTGATTAAAAATAAAGAGCTCTACATCATTATTTTAGGAAAACTATGTATTTATCAACCAAATACGACGATAAGTAAAATTTTCGCCGCGAAGAATAAAAAAATTAAAAATATTGTACCTCTAACGATCAACAACCAACCAGTCAGCAAAATAGACCATGAAAAATACCTTGGATTAATCATAGATAGTCAATTAAATTGGGGTCCACATATTAAAAATATAAAATCTAAATTAACTTCTCTTACCGGATTATTACGAAGCACCGTGCGTTGCCTTCCACGCAAGGTACGCTATATTATATATAACTCTCTAGTGAAATCACAAATTGACTACCTAATAGAATTATGGGGTACTGCAGCCAAAACAAATTTAAAGATTTTGCAAATAGCACAAAATAAACTAGTAAAAATTTTGTTCAATTACGATTTCCTTACACCAACTCAACAAATATATAAAGAGACAAAAATACTTAACATTGAACAAACCTACATTTATTATACATGTATACTTATACACAAAATACTAAACAAAGATATACATACACAAATTACTTTTACTAAAAAACATCAAATGGAAAAAACCAGATTGAGAAATGCTAATAATATAACACTAATTACTCCACGAACTAATTATGGAAAAAAATCTCTTATGTTTGAGGGTGCCAAACTTTATAACAAACTGCCAAAAGATATAAAACACGCAAAATCCTTGTACTCGTTTAAAAAATTACTTAAATTTTATATTCAGAATGCATCGTCATTAAAGCGTTAGTGTCACTTCCAGTGGAGCGTGCTCAGTGGAACCATTTTTTTTTTACTATCTGTTATTCAATATTAGTTAGTCAGTACTTACCACTTAAGTTGCAATTTTGTATAGATCTACCCGCGTATGGTTCGATCATTTAAAATATTTTTTTTTTTGTGTTCTGTCTTTACGTAATCTTGTATTTTTATTTATTTTAAATGTTACAAACTTTTGCAAAGCCCACGAAATTTTGTATTTATAAGTTGATTATTTCTCGTTTAAGTGAATTGATGTATTCTTTAGAGAAATAAATGAATCTCAAACCTCATTATAAAAAAATGTTGTCGATATTTTTTTCGGAATTTTTACTTGCATTGAGTCTGAAGTAACTAATACTACCACTTGGCTTCATTTTCGGTCGCAGTCTTGATATACCCTGTATATGTGCATACTTTGTAAAACTAAATATATTTTAATTTTCGGACCGTGGTAGTCCCTAGTTTAATTCTAGGACCAGTGTTTCATATAATACATTTTTCGACAGACCTTCTTTGGACCATCGTAACTCTTGGGGCACTCTCGAATTTTATGAAGGAGTTAGACTTGTGAGATATAGACTGCTACAGAAAAATGTCCAATAATAATGGATGTCAAGGAAATGGAATAAAGGATTAGTAATTTGTATAAACAATGTATGTTTTCACCCATTAAAGACAAAATGAAACCTGAACACCACCAGATAAAACTTGAAGTATTTTATTTATACGTATCGTAATGCCAACATTGCTTTGAAATTTATGGTGTTGTTTGGTTTTGCTACTGTCCAGGAGCGGCCGTATCGCTTACCATCAGGAAAACGGCATGCTCGTCTCGCCATTCACCGCAATAAAAAAGAACAACGTTAATGTATCTTATTTACACACAGCTCACAAACCTAGAGCCACGTCTGCAAAGACGGCGGTAGACAGGAAGAAATGAGAAATGTACGAGAACTTCTGCCGGAACCATACACCCGGGCAGACGATGATAATAAGCGAAATGTGAACGAAATGTACCAGGCATGATACCTACGTCAATGATACAAAATCGTTAGAATCTATAAACTTTATGACAGTGATTGAAACCACAGTCAGTGTCTGGCGTTAGGATTTCGTACCATAAAATAATCAACGATATACCCATTGCATAATTTATAAATAGATAAAAAAAAATCTAATTTAGTTTGAAAATATAGATTTATTAATTTACTCGTCATGTAATGTATTTTGATGTTCTCGTAGCTATTGTGTTGTTTTAATACCGTCTTGTGTATGCCTGCACTCTGCATACAAATATTTCACTCTTGGCATCATTTCTCTACCAATATTACATGAGGAAACTAAATGCTTTATTCATGCTGGTACAATGCGGATTAATGGTTGAATGATTCCAATAAACTATAAGCCAGTGAATTGCTAAAATGTTAAGCCATCAATTCGGATTTTGATATTGATTACAAACTGAAAACGATTGTACACGTAAACGAGATTTATAGAACGACTCACTACTAAATAATTATGATTTAAAGACGAATAAATTCAGCAACTTTCGAATACATCAGCATAATGGTTCCAACTAAAATATCTTTAGCTGCAACTAAGTTAAAAAACGCCGAACAATTTTAACATATGCCTGAATGAGCGTATAAACTTGTGAAAATTAAATATTTACCCCTCGTTACGTAGTGAGGAATTCCTTCGTCTGCTCGGCTGACAGGCTCACGTTCAACTTGCCTTGTCTGAAAACGCTTCAGTTTTATTTGAAACTCTATGAGCAAGTTGGGCGAAGTTTACGTTCGTGTACTTCGCCGACGTAAGTGTTTCTTCGCTTTAATTTCATGTTTTTATTCGCTGCTTCGGGTCTGATGTTGCTAAAATGTTTGGTAATAATATTGCGGTAGTGTTTGTTGGTTTATGTTCGATATTCAAAGTTTCAACGGTTTTTATGGGATGGACATCAATGAAAGTTTGGTAGGTTAAATCGCTGAACACCGACACTACGAGTGAGTTTTATACATACATACATAAACTCACGCCTTATTCCCAGAAGCGGTAGGCAGAGGTGCTACCAGGACACCCACATTTCGCCTTGTAGTGGGGTTTAAAAGTGTCAAAACGTGTTATTTATCAATATTTGTCATAATATGATGTTTTCAAATAAATAGAGTAAGTATTAGAGCTAGCTCAATTACTTTCTATACCTAATTGTAAGCTGAATTTTATTAAGTAACTTTGTTTTGTATCAAATACGGTTGATCGATGATAATTGCACATGTGCAGAAAAACTTATCCTAGTTTTGATACATCTATAGCTATTTAATTGTGTTAATGTGTACTGGTAATGTAATAAAAAAAAATAAGTACAATAAAAATTCGCTTAAATATTGATGCTTTACAATTTATTTGTTATTTTACCTCGGTACAATGAACATGGAGAGTTTCTGAATAGGTATTTTATAAAAAGAAAATGAAAAGAATCGTTTCGCTAAACGTTATTTGAAGTCAATAATGGCCCGTATAGATACTTTTCCCTTGAGCACACAACTGTATTGTATCCACAGATCCATCGAAACAAAGGCTTGATTGAATAAACAAAAACGTTGCAAAAACCGGCAAGTCATTGGAATTTATGAAAAATATTGGTTTACGCGCTCTCGTTAATAAATTGGAAAGTGTTACACATATTGCTGTGATTAATAATAAATAATTCGAATATTGGACTGCGTATGCTCAATGCAGAAGCGATAAAACTATTGTTCATTGTAAGAACATAATGGTAGAATATGATGGTGGTATCGGTCAATGTGCTTTTCATACTTGCCGGCAAAGTGACTATATCGAATGGCAAGTGGCAAGAGACGATTCTACGTTATTCGATAAAATTATGCCAGCTGTCATGCAATTTCATGCTTTAATTAAGGAGCCCTGGGTTGTAAGATGACAAATATGTAGGCATGCAAAATGATTTACAGGTTGAGGATTTATTTAAATAACTAAGTAACGAATGAAGGTTCGTACCAAAGTATTATCACTGCTAAACTATCGCGCCCTGATCCAGGTTATAAACCAATGTTTGATAAGTGTTTGTGTGTGTTTATAGCATAATTTCTGAATAGGGTATTTGACTCATTTTTTTTTTATTGGATTAATCAAAAAGTATCCATATCCGAAATCTAGCAAACAAAGAATTTTCTAAATCCATTCAGAATTAAACAAGTTAGAAACTTTTTAAATCTAGTAGTGGGGGTAATAGAAAAGGGATGCAAAACAAAGTAAGTGACGTCACTGTGCATTATAGTGCATAATAGCGTGCGGGTGTGAAAGAGACGGTAAGATGTCCCCACTACGTCCCCACTCTTTCATTTAAAATACTAATATTTGCCTCATGTTACAAGCTACTTTATCACTGTTTTCACAAAACTGTTTTGTTTTAATGGCGCTTCTGTTTGTCTGCAAAATAATACAAAAATTCGATTATAGTCAAATACCCTATTATTAAGGTCTATTTTAATCGATTATTATACTCACTTTCACCCATAACGATTTCTTTCTTCAAATGTCTTTTGGAAGCGGCCTTCATCCAGCCACTTCCTGGAATTTTTATTCATCCATCCACCTTAATTAGCTATTGTATTTTGAAAAGCAGGATGAAAATAAGTAAAGGAATTTAACAAGGAAGAATAGCATGACTCTAACAGAGATATGCTTAATTATAATAATTAATTCTTATGATTTTCACGAATTAAAATATATAGGAGAGGGGAGTGAAACACGGCAGCCAGCAGAATCCATTTCTTTTATAATGTTTAATATAATGGACATTGAGATGCTTTTCTCTTCGGCTTTATTTTAATTTAATCGAGTCTTACGAGTATAACTCGTTACGCGTATTGGGTTAGTTTGATAATCTTTTATTTCACAAAACACGAGTCCAGTCACGTATTGCATTTCCAATCTGACAGCTCAGTGATGATCATAAACACAGTGTCCGCGCACGGACAAAATAAATGTAGACTTTGTTTGAATGATTGTAATTAAAATAAAAAGTAAAGTACAAATTGGTTACAAAATATAAAAATGTATTGCGCATGTGGAGCGCTTGCGTTGGATTATAAAACTACTATCATGTTGCCATTATAATATAACAAAATAATAAATAAATAAATGCATAACTAATACATTTAAGAACATTTGGATTATGAATAAGCATTTGGAGCAAGTGGTGATCTGTTGGAAATGGACAGGCAGCGAATGCCGACATGTTGGTTGCAGGTTTGAATCCTAAGGTACCTCTTTGACTTTTCGGAGTCTTGTCTATATTGTAGTCCGTACTGTATTAGTCTAATCGACCACTGCTGAGGACTCATTTTTATCATATGGGATGAGGGCGAAAATTTACAAGAATAAATACAGTATTACAATTCTAAAACAAAAGTGAATATACCATTGGTCTGTAGTTCGGATACTAATCTCTTCAAAGTAACATGTAACAAATGAACCGCGGTATTTTTACTACACGCTTTAGCAATTCTTTAGGATTTTAAATAGACTGACAACGTAATGTGCCGCACCAAAATACCTCCCGAAAATAACGGTAAACACGTGTCCTTGATAGGATTTTAATGTGTGCCGTGTCATTTGGATGTGTGATATAATATACACTCGGTATATTATCGCTTCGTTTTCGGTCGCGGTCTTGATATATCTTGTATATAATATCGCTCAATGCGATATGGTCACCCATTGTACCATTTTAATTTGTTACCTAATTAGAATTGAATCTAGAGTATACATAAATAAATATTAAAAATATAATTATTTAATTTTGTCTAGGAGAGCTTATTACAGCTAGCGTGAACAACGGTCGGTTAATTGAATATAAGGTTTGATCTTCCATTCATCATGGGAGTTGGCTACGAGTAATGAAAGCTGGTCAGTGCAGTTATGTCTTTGTTGACATTTGGTTAATTTTAGAATTTATAGCAGCTACCTAATATATTTTTTGTCGAGACAGCAAGTATTGACATGTGGTCATTATTATACTTCTAAAACCTAGACTGATGTCTTTAGACATCTAATAAACTACTGTAGTAAGTAATGGATTAGATCGGGTTATTTTTTTAGTAATGAGAAATTCAAATTTAATCAACCAATTTCAAAAGTTATCGCAACATGTACCATAACCTAATTAAAAATAACAACAAATTGTGTAAAAGTTTGTATGATATATGATATTGTATGTACGCCATAAATATTAATTATAAAATATTAGTAATGTTGTTAACCATACCCACACCAAAAAGTAATTCAACGTGCGAGGCAACATAATTTAAAGCTCTGCCATTATAGAATATGCGCTAATTTCAAGGGCATTTTTATATTTTAAAATTCCTGCACATTTTAATGTTCAAATGTAGTTTTCAAAAAGTAAGAAAAATCAAATTTGTTGTACAAAATGTTTGTTAAACGCAATAAAATAATAGTGACATGTAATTTGATTAGGTTTTTTTGTAAGTGATCATTTTGAATACAGAAGTCATGTTAAGAAGTAACATAGTTTGCGATGATGACGCTGATGAGCTGATTTTTGATGGCGATCAAATTGACTTCACGACGATTTTGAATTTTGTTTAGTTGACAATAGTTGTTTATACTAAAAATAACACCCATTATTCTCTTCTCTTATTCACAGAAAATGAAACACAAAAGACTCCAAAGAAAATCAATACAAAACCAGTGTATCTAGGACAACTGGGTCTGATATCGGCGTATTTTCATTTAAATGGCGCACCGGCGTGTGTCGGACTTACAATGCCCGTCCAGCGACGGAGTGTCTTTCATATTGAAAGCGTAATCCGAGGCTAAGTCTCATCTCGAACCCCGTACGCCAGTCATTAAAATTTCAAATTTATGCACGCCCCAATGAAATGTTAATTGGGATGTTGTGTATAACGGGTTTTGGGTGATTTTGTTCGGTGTACTTATGGGTTTCATTTTTCTTCTACTTTGTTCTGAAATTTGGTTGGGTTGGCGTAATATGCGAAATCATTTTGTAATCGACTACTTATCTTGCAGAAAATTCACTTATTAGCGAATCATGTTTTTAAAATAGAAACCCGAACTAGTCCGCTCCAGCTGAAAATCAAACCTTAAGTTGCATAATTCGTATCTCATTCACACTGCCTCTATGCCAGTTAGGAGAGGCGATAGTTTAAATATTATTTTACATGTAACTAAAGCCATTGAATTGGATTCAGAAACAGGACGTAAATAGGATGCAGTTGTTTTCAGTAGTTTGACTGTAATAGATGCTAGAAACTATCCTAATCTCAAACCTGCCAACTATTGTAAGTCTGGACTCAGGACAGACACTGCACACATTTTATTGACACTAAGCACTGAAGCTCAGCGAATCTCTGCAAATGTCTGAATTATTATTAACCCGCAACATATACTCACGAATAATATTGTATAGTTGGAAGTAAATATATACGAGTACTAAGAGAGGATATTTTTAAAGCAAATAATTATCGATTAAACTACATCATAAACAATTATGAAATTTGCGAGATTGTTTCTTATGAAATTGTGCAACTGGGAAAACCGATGGTTGGAAAATCGGGTCTTAATCCTAACATATTAGTTATAATTACTTCACACAAGCTGCTTTCAAAACCGCATTCCACATCATTTCAGACCGCAAACTCGTAATTAACGGGTAATAAGCCTTCAATCCAAACTTTTAATTACCCTACCATTACCTTTAGGCGAAAAACAAAGCGCTTTCATATTTAGAGTGATCGAGTGAGAAAGTATTTGCATACGATTTATGGCTTTAGTAGTTTTAAAGAGTAATTATGAATATGAAATAACGAAATGATTGTGTCGGCAGCCTTAGTGTAGAGCTCTAAAGAAAAGAGTAACTTCATGACATAATGAGACTTAACATCTTATGTCTCAGGATGGCGAGCGCAGTGGAATGCTAAGCATTGCTTTGTAATTTATGGTGTTATTTGACTTTCCTACCGTCCACGAGCGGTCGTATCGCACTCATTCAGGCGAATAGCATGCTCGTCTCGCCCTTCATTACAAAAAAAAAAGATGGAGTAATGTTAAGTATTTGGAGGACCTGATATCTAGCAGTAGATTATTTTGAGTTTGAAGATAATGGTGACGCAAGATTTATTGTATAATGTTTTCTTAGTGCCAGCCTCGGGGGCGTAGTTCTATTACGATACGGTTACAACGCTGAGGTCTCGGGTTCGAATTCCGGGTTGGGCAAAGTAATATTGGATTTTCTATTCATTATCAGCCCGGAGTCAGAAATTTGTACCCGATATGGCGATAGGCTTGCCTCCTATCACATCGTGTGACGGGATACAAAATGCGAAACGTAGGTGTCCTGGTAGCACCTCTGCCTAGCCCTTCTGGGAAAAAAGGCGTGAGTTTATGTATTTATATATGTACATACACATGTTTTCTTAGTTGATTATTCGACATAGGAATCCTACAACTTTGTTTTCTCAATCGATGTTTCGTTCATGTAACAAAGTTGAGAAAAGTCAAAAGAGTTCAATATTTTTTGAAATTGCGAATTTCTGTCAAATTTTAATGCAAGGTCGCTTTCATAAACGATTTAATGACGCTGCAAACGTGCCGTAACGTCTAGAATATTAATAAAAAATCCATTTACGTGGTACTTTTTATTTTTACAAAGTTACAAAGACATTAGGTTGTCATAATAACGCCGTCTACCGTCGTAAACAACTCCGTTCCGAATAATGATCGAAAGCAAACCTAAAATTTTATCTAAACGACCAAATTTAGATCAAAATGTAATGTAGTAATTCTATCGTACTTATGAAGGTAAACGTGTATTTGGTTTGTCTTTTTTCACGCAATAATGATTCAAATTATTTTCGGCAAGGGATTTATATAAAATATGAGGTGCTACAACATCATCGTATACTACACGATATTGTAATAAGAAAATATTTAAGTATATTATACAATAAGAATTATGTGTGCTAATGACAGGCGTACGAAAAAATAGATACAGCATCAAAGGGTGATTTTATTATAACCATCCGTTAATCTTGTTTCCTCTAACCTTTACCTTTAGAAAAATATTGTGATAAGACAATTGATATTAAGCCACACGTAATATTGAAAGGAGTACCTACAGTTTAACTGTAACGATTAAGGATAACATCGTCAGGAAACCTGCATAAAATGGCGATTTTAAAGAATTTCTACGGTATGTAAAGTCCGCCAACCCGCATTAGGCCAGCGTGGTGGACTACTTGGCCTAATCCTACTCAATCGTACTTTCGATTGTAGAGGAGGCCCATGCCCTGCAGTGGAACGTGTATGGGCTGATACAGAGATCTACAGATTTGTCAGTTACATTAACGTTTTGCGACATAAGTTATTCAAATGCGCGGACATGTGTTTGTTTTCCCGCATCCCCTTTGCTTTTCAAACATCAAAGTGAAAATTTCCAATTGAAAAAGTATTTGCGCGTCATATTTTTGCAGCACTGTGGCAATATCCACTGTTCCGGAATACGGTGTGGCATTCATATTGGTAATATTTGTGTCAGCTGAGTTTAAACGCGAAAATATGGAGAGAAATCTACCTTGAAAATTGTCTGGGATGATATATTCACATATGATATATGTACTTACGTGTGAGGTGTGCGATAGTGTTGTCACGAACTAAATATAGTTCTGAGTTAGAAGTAAGGTTCTCGCTTTAGTAGGGAAGGAAAATATTAACACCTACGTATTGTCTTCAAAAAAATTGTAGGCATATGAAGTCTACCCGTAATAGGCCAGTGTAATGCAGCAAGGACACGTAAAGTTGTTTGTAAATACATAAGTCAATTTGTTATGCGTAGAAAACGTGGTGCGATGACCCCACTTTAGTATAAGATAGGACCCAGAAGTATAAAAGAGAGATATGGAAACTCAAGCCCGATATATAAACACTTGTTTTGTTCAATGGATTCAACAGATAATCGTCAGTTTAAACGATGGGGTTTGACCAACAGTGCTACGTAGCTTGTCAATATCATCTTTCAACGCAACATACAATTTTCTAAAGCAAATTAATGAGCAGTTGTTTATGCCAAGTTTTAAATGGTTGTATTAATAGTTTTTAGTGTTAACCTCTGCTTCCCTTGCGTGATAAAAAACGGAACGTGAGTGCAATAGTGAGTTGTCGGATTAGCAATGACGAGTTAAAAAGAAATAGAGCCTAGGGTGGAAAATAAATAGTTATTTGCTTGTAATTTTTAGTAATTCAAAGAATTGTAAAATGAAACAGTGTGAAGGTTTTAGAAAAGAATAAGAAAGGAGGCATTTTTTTAAATATTACAACCAGGATAAACAATAAAAATATACTAGAACAGTTACAGATTACTATCACTAGATGTTGCTTCTAGTATATTTAATTAGTTTTTCAAAATTAGTTTATAGCCTATTATTTAAACGGATTTTCGAAGTCATTTAAATATTTGTAGTTCGACAAGTTTAGAGTTTTGGTTTACAATATTTGAAAAGGTCTTGTCGTTGAGCGAATTGCTTTGCCGTAATATTGTCCGTAGAAAAATATATGAGTTTTTTAGCTTCAGGAACAGTAAGATCTCTCCAGGTGATCGTAAAATATTTATGTTGTTTGTCTTTGATCTCAAGATTTTAATAAATGAAAACCAAATGTTGGGATTCGAATGTATTCAGTAAATTGTACGGATATTAAATAATAATTTTAAAGTAAGAGATTAAGTAAGGAAATATTTCAAACATTGTAAATTTCAAAGAAAATATATGTTACATGTTGTTTTATATATTCGGTGCTGTTTGATGTCTTCACTTCCGATATAACTACAGTCGCATAAATCATGCTTTAAAATAACTGAATGTAAACAAGCGAGCGATCAAATGTATTTTTGTTGTGGATATAATTAGAGCAATCAGTAGCTCAACAGGTAGAAGTTTCATGCTACTACTGTATGAGAGTTAACTACTGGGGGTATTATTATTATTTATAAGATTGTTAGTGCAATAGAGTAACTACCGGTGAAAGATTACTATTCGACAAATTCTTGTATCGTTGTTACATATACATGCATTGGCTACCTCCGAAACACTTTACATTTACGTGACACTATTAAGGGTTAATTTATTTATTTGTATACACTTTATTGCATACACGAAATACATAAATAAATTGAAAATCACATACATAAAAAGTCTAATTGGCGGTCTTATCGCTCAAAGGCAATGTCTTACAGACAACCATGGGATAAAATAAAAAAAAGATGAACAGAGTCTTGTATTGAGTGGTAGATATATTTATCTAAATGAAATCGAATCTACAGTGCCCAATGTAGAAAGCCGACTTCTTAGCCACTGCACTACTCGGTAATAATTTAGTAAATAGCAAAGCTACGCTGTAGTTTTATGCATGATTGACTTGCCTTAAGGGCGACGGTTCCACTGTGTCTGTTAAATTTGATGTTCAGTAATGTCTTTTCTATTTCCTTTCGTTCAGTCAGTGGTATTATCGGAGACTCAATTACAAATTGGGGAAATCTACACGTAACAAATAAATAAAATATTCAAACTAGCGAAGTCTTAACTACTTAAGTTTGGCAATTGAGTAAATTATTTTTTGTCCCTTAGATGAACTTAGTCCTGCACGTTTAAAGTTGTCTAGGATATTGTAAAGAACCCAGTACGGCCGCAATATCCACAAACGTGCCGATTTAGAAGGCCAGGTGTATCGGCAATCTCTGGGTACCGGAGAAGTAGCTGAACGGCATTCTCTTCTCATAAAAAGATGCATCTCTTCTCCACGATAGGATATAACATTTATATTTTTTACACAGAGAGTTATCGCCACAGTGAACGCAATAACGACCCGGTTCTTTGTTCCAGTGGCGCTATTTTGGTCCACGTTCCAGGTCAATCTTAATGATCGTGTAACTGGAGATCATGTGCAAATTAAATATGGTAGTTTAGACTAATTATTTTTCTTTTAAACAGACGAATATGATATATTCAAAAGTCCTTGATTCCATTAACTTTTAGAAAATTTTCAATATGAAAAAGGGGAATTAAATGCTTAGCATATTGTGCCAGTGGTTTTTTTGGGTAAATTATAAAAGCATGACTACTGTTTCAGGATCGTTTAACTAATGTTTTGTTCGGGGATTAACCAATAACCTTCAGCTGTTTTTAAATCGTGAGTATTTAAAATTACTATTGTTCTATTTAAACTTGAATCACATATTTGGTAAGTCATGGAATTATCAACTAACTCAGAAAGCCAGTTTTCTCCACTATAACGCGGTCATTAGATTAAATCAATGGTAGGATGGTTTATAAAAATCTTCTGATGTAAATTACAGAAGTGTAATACTTTGCCGTGTAATATCGAGAAATAACATTATCCGGTCAGGGGCATCCACGTCATCGCACGTAGTTTCAACACTGAGTATTACAGCACGCGAGCAACCACATAAATCCACAACTCAAATGTCGTACTAAATATCATCATTCCACCAGTTTAGATTTAGTAGCTTTATATTAAGTAATTGAATTTTAAATTAAAGGGAAAAAGCATTTTTCTAAGATGACGTACAATTTTTTTGAGATTTCGATTAAATGAGTTCCATGAAATATTTTTAATGGTTGCTTTACTGTTTTAGAAATGGAAGATTTTTTAATTATTGTTTTGTTTTACAAATATAAGTTATTGCTGAATATAAGCCCCTCTCAAGATTCATCATCATGAGGTCATCCACCTTGTCGATGACGTTCGAGGCTGCACCAGTAGGCACATGGCCTTTATTCAAGGAATTTCCAATCCCATCAGGTATCAGTTTTCTGCGTAATGTGTATATATTCTAGAAGTAATAAACTTTGCTCAAATGAAACAAAATCTCACAAAATTCTTCTACACTATACTTTCTTGTACTAAACTGCAGTTTATTTTTATGCGAAATGTTGTTCTTGTATGTGATTTATTGTTTAAAGAACCAAAATATATTCAACTAGTAAGCCCCGTTTCCGCTAGAGGACGTAATGTTTGCTTACTTTGCGATTTGCCGTTGCGTTCAACTTCAATTTGATTCTGGTTGCGGTTTTGTAATCCTCTTACTGCTACTCTCTGAGACAATAGTCAATACCTCGAGGATATAGCATGACGAAGTTCATAATGAGCGTCGTTTGTACACTTCTATATTTATTTGCTGTGTAATGTAACATCTGGATCGATAGTTTTCTGGAGGTTTGTTGGAAAGCGTTGTTGGTCGGTTAGTTTATTTTTAAGAGTCATAAACAGCGGGTGTGTATGAGTGTAAATTGATTGAATTCGTGTAATTTATAAATAGCTTGGTTCTTATTCTAGGAAGAATTTCCATGCTTTCCGGCATTTTTGCCATTTCTAATTAGAAGGAAGCTTAGTATCTCGCACTATACATCCCATGCAAATATCTGGCCCGGGGATAGTAACTTTTAGTATTGTCGACTTCCGCTGTTTTGTTTTCTTTTTGAGTAGGTACCTAATTTCACTGCAGGTTAAGAACAAGCTATTTTTCCTATGAGATCACCAGAGCCCGACACTCGATGTCAATAGCGTGCTACGGTTGATCCTGGCTGACATTGGAAAAGGAATTTATCAGGATTCGAACCGAAATGACTCTAGGAGGAATTGTTATACATTTGGTCCGCAATGAGTTGGAATTCGCTGTGAAATTGCTCTGAGAGCACACATTTACTCAGTGTGTGATTGGATGTGCCGCTTCTGTGCGAACTGAACGCAGCTTTATATAGTAAAAGCTGTTTATTAGAAAATACTTTTCTGTTATAACATTAGTTTTAATTATAAATATTTATATGTCTATAGATCTATCGTTTTTAGCGTATTTTCATTGTATCTGTTGAGTTTGGATATTTTAAAATCGGGCATACATTTTTTTACCTATTTTATTCCAAATTACCAGAAATAGGGATGTAAGAGGTGGCAACCAATACTTTCTAGGTCCGAAACCATTTTCATCTACTACCGATTCGCTATGCTGGCCAACGAGCGAGGCTCTGGCATCAAACAGCTCGTGGAATAACCATCACAGATATGGCAATACTGTAGTCAAATAACAGACTGGTGACAGGAACGTCATCAGTGGGAAAAACTACGTCATACGTTAATTATCCCGTCTACCAATCGTGGAGTACTGACAAAATTCCTTCTAAATTGGGTAAGGTCCAAATAGCGATTTATTTACTACTAATGAAGATAATCACAGTGATGACTTTTCATATTGCATATTGTTTATTCTTAAAAAATCCAAAATCTTAACTTTTGGAATGGTAACTTATTGCGGTGAGTCGGGCTTGAGAAAGGAACCTGTCCTATTTTTTTAAAATACGACAATAGACCAGTAAAACAGTTCATGATCTTAACACCCAAGTTAAATTAGAGTCTATTTAATGTCAGCCCGAACTATCCGTTGCATCCGAACTATTTCAATAGCCGACTGACTTGATTATTGTCCGGTGTAATCAGGCCCCACCATTGTGAAGACGCAATCTTGCTATGCGACGCGAGGTGCCGACGAGTCGAAGGCGCCTTGTTGCCTCGAAGTTTATTAAATCGACTGAATTTTCCGGAAAATATTGTCGATATGAATTGTAAGTTCAATTTCTAGAGATTTGATCCTCAATTAAAACATATTATTATACCGAAGGTTAGGAAATGTGAAAATAATGACAAAAGAAACTTAATATTAAACCCCAGAATTTATTCAATATTCAAAATATGACATTAAAAATATATACCCATTGCGTTATTTGTAAACCCCATAACTCCATTCCTCCCTTCTCGTAACGACCGGGGCCTACTTTTTTCTAACTTATTTTTAACTCTACGGTGCCAAGTACTATTTATTCTAAATGTTGTCAAAGAGTTATCATAAAACGGACTTTTTGAAACAAAAATAAAAAATATAAATAGAAAAAAACTAACAATATCATTATTAAAATGCTATCCTTATTAATAATCTTTAATTATTATTTTTTAGGTATACCTTCAATAATTCTATTTATCCTAATTATTGATATTTTTTTCCATCTCAATATAAGCTAATAACATCGAAGTTTATTGCAGAATTTCATGAGGAATCTCCTTTGATTTCTACGTTACTTTGCCTCTTATTCTAAGTGGAATCTACGATGGATTAAATAATTATAATTTATCAACTTTGTTTACAATTGTCCATTGCTTATAAAATAAATAAATATAGAAGGACATTTGTTAGTTAAAATAATTAATGAACAGTGCCGGGCAATAATGTGCGCTTGCCTTTAGAAATTTTTGACGAATGCTTGCTTTTCAGTGCTTCCTATTTTCGTCTCAAACGTAACAGCGAAAAACACATTTTGTAGAATTTCCTGCCAGTCCATTGTCAAGATTTGTAATCAATGTAATACACATTGCAGTTGTCTTTTGTTTTTTTTTGTAGTCGGTATCCCAGTTTGTTGAAGTCATATCACCTAATTTTGACATGTTAAGATAAATCTTTCTGTAACATGTTGATGAACTGAAATGAGCGTGAGAAAAAAATCGTTTAATGTAATAAATTTTGCATTCGGTGCTAGTCCTTCAAAATTTTCACAATTTAAAGGTTTTTTTAATTAGTAGTTTTAAATGGAGACAATATTTTCGTTGCAATGGATTGTTCCCTTAAGAATGGTCCTGATTCCGTATCTGTGTTACAGAGAAATTCATCGCCAAGTGAATAGTTAGAAGTCGTTTGTGTCTGCCACTGCAGACTTTAATTAATTTCACTATTACATTCATTTCAATTTGCACCTCTACTTTTTTGGACTTATTATGGAGCCTATGTTCATTTTAGATATCGTTAATCTCCTGATTATTAAAAGTTAATGACTTGGGGTAGAAACTATAACAGTATTTTCTATTTGTCTGGGCATTAACTACTGTATATGTCTGTAGGTATCGTTATCAGCCCATATGCGTATCTGTATCCCCCCACAGGCCTCCTGTACAATCGAGAGTATGATTGAGAGGGGTTAGGATATACGAGTATAGTAAGCCTAATGGTCGTTTTGTGAACAATTGTAAATGGACAATATCTAAAAAGTTTTACCTTACATCAGACATTACAAGTTTTATTCTTATATCCGCATATTCGTTTTAGGCAGTGCATTTCTGCGGGTGTGTTCTTTGATCCATATTTTATATATCCTTTTAGCATAATACGAGTATAATCGTTTTTCCATGTGTACCCTGAACAGGTTTCACTTTCAGACGCTGCCCTGATATCATGATGTTGAAGTTTAGTTCTGAAATTGGTTTGCACATCAAGAAAATATATTCTGGATGTTGAATTATTTTAATTCCTTCTAATTTTCTAAAGAAAGCGTCAATAATTTTATTAAATTCACCTTTTTCATTAATCCTGTTGCTGAAGTATTGATATCATCAATGTAATAATCATATTTATGCACCCACCCAAAGACCATGTAGATCCATTGAAATATATTCCTTAATGTTTAATACGATTCATGAGGCAAATTATCTAGGCGCGTGGCCGTTTGCACAAAAATTTACGTGGCATCTGAGAACTTTCATACTGGAGCGTATATCTGCTGTTATTTCGGTGTTGGTGTCAAAACGACACTGCTCTAAAAATGTCTGGCGGGGTGCGGGGATATGCTAACGCTGGCTGGGCGGGCGGGGGGAAGGTGCGGGGGTGCGGCGCGCGGGGCGGCCTGCGCCTACGCATCGCCCGCCGCACCTTGCCGCCCGCCTCGCGCCAGTCAGCAGCTGTGGCTCGTGTTGGCTGAACCATCTTATAGGGCCATCTTCTTTTTCTTGCCGTAGGTGAGTTTGTGACGCTAAATATTATATTAAATAATTTGAAAATTGAGTGTGTTCAGTGAAGTGATTCGTCAACGTCGCCGCCCGCTGCGCGTGATGCATCGGTCTCGATAAGTGTGTGAAACTTGCCTTCCGCGTACTTTAGTTAAAAGTCGTGTGACGCCCGCCCTTAGCTGCGTACTGCCGTGTTAGTATCGCTCATGTAATGTGTGACGTCAGAGATAAGACGATGATGTATTTTTTTCATATACTGAACATAAAAAAAATGAAAATATGACATGAAAAAAAACCTTTTAAGTAATATCGAAATAAAATTTTTGATGTTCGGTAACACTTCTCACGTGACCAATTAGAATTAGAATTTTTGTTTATGTTTTTTTAATTTCATATTTCATATTTACATTGATATCATTTCTGATATAAATCTACTTTATACGAGTAAATGCCATACATTGCAACAATAATTATACTTCGGTCACGTGTTTTGAAATATAATTTTATCATTTGACACACTTCCTAAACTCTTGCATTTAACTGAAGCCGAAGCATTGAAACCATAATTTTATTATATACAATGATGTCGATTAATATTATTTCTGGTACATCACTAAAACCCGGTGTGGTTTGCATCACGTTCGAAACCCGAGTAAGCACCACGCGCCACCAAATTAGGACGCGCGGGACTACCAGCCAACCTATTTCAGGCGCGCGCCCGAAGTTAGCCGAACATACACGAACACGCCCGAAACTAATTGTGGAATTTTCGCTAGGTTGGCAACTCTCTTACGCGGAAAGTGTTCCGGTTATGTGACGTTGCTTCTGACTATTAATAGACTAGCAACATCCCTGATAAACTAGTTCTTGATTTTAAAAAAACCGGATGCAATTAGGAACAGGATTAGGGCGGATGTAGCTGGATTTGGGGTATCGAGTGTCAGTATTCACACCTCGGCTTAAACTTGGCATTTGTCCAAAAAGTTTCAAATGACGGACGCGCAGCATGACGATGGCCAAATACGCTTTATTTATGTTAATATCATGTTTTCACGTTTTATAAAACTATATTTAAATACGCAATAGATCAAACGCCAAACAAATCATTACTCGTTAATTCAAAAGTATACTTAGAAAAGCTTTAGCTGTATGACGTAAACAATATTTTAGACATTCAAGGCCACTGTTAGGAATTTGTTAGCATCGATAAGTCAATATGTTTATGATTTATTTCCTTTGCAGGACACCAGTGAACCAACACATCAACAATGGCGGATGATGACGTAAGGTAAGCATATTGAGGGCAATGGAATAATACTTTAGGAATTCATTCATCATCATGGATGTGATATTTTACAGGAAGAAAGGAAATAAAAAATAAATTCAATTGATAAATGAAATTAAAAACAATTTTAGTGATGTTTTTGTAAATACGATTATCGACTATTCAAATGATATTTTTTTTTGTTTTGCCATAAATTAACATGTTTTTTTTATTATTTTCTGTTCCATTGTATTCCCCTGGCACCTGTGGTAATAATGTCGTCTGGAAACTTTCATCTGTTCTCGTCGCCTGCCCCTGATGCATCACAGTATTGATTCTATTACTCCTCGAGACAAAGGTAAATATAATGCTTGCTTTTACTAAACTATTGCATACATTTTACACAAAATACCACACATAAACGCTTGAAAACATGGACTTCATTAAAATAAATTGCAAAATGATTGAAAGAAATGTACATATATTTAAAAAAAATATTTGGCACACGGTTTGGCTGTATATACATTTTGCTGAACAAATTAACATCAAAATTAAAAAAAAAATTGTAAATTTATAATTAGAATTTGATTATTGGCTTAAAAAAGGTCGTGTTTAGTAAATTATCTATAATGACCTCTTCGAAATTCAAAAAAATAATTATTTAAGAATTGAATTTAAGAATGTCCTGATATTTTTTTTTCAACATGGATATTTTTTTTTTTTTTATTGCAATGAATGGCGAGACGAGCATGCCATTTGCCTGATGGTAAGCGATACGACCGCTCATGGACAGTAGCAAAACCAAACAATACCATGAATTACAAGGCAATGCTTGGAATTCCACTGCGCTCGCCATCCTGAGACATAAGATGTTAAGTCTCAATATGTCCAGTAGTTACTCTGGCTACAATGTCCTTCAAACCGGAACACAACAGCGCATTTACACTGCTGTTTGGCGGGAGAAATAGACATTGCGGTGGTACCTACCCAGGCGGCCTCTCACATATAAGAGACCTACCACCAGTAAAAATTAGCACCAATAAATAAAATTATTTCTGTACAAATATCCTATACAAATAATATACACACATAAACCGAGTCATAAGAATATTTTATTGACATTATTTCTGTTCCAGCCCTATATTTTATTTATTGTTTTGTAAGTTGACATACATTGTCAGTACAATTGTATGCTTATAAGCACTGCACAACGTATATGCTAAATGAATGTAAAAAATAATTATAAGCACAAAGCATAGATTAATGATTAAATGACCAAAAAATAGTATTTAATACAAATTTAATGCTGTCAAGCTGGTAACTAATCGAAGGGCTATAGAATAATAAACGCTGATAAAAAAGGATAATCTAAAAACACACGCATATCGCCTATGTCACTGTTGCACCACACTTTGATAGACACGCACAAGCACAGAATAATTCTTAATTAGCTACATAAAATGAGGTATATGGGCACACTTGTTTGATTAAAAATATATAAAATAATTTAATATTTGATGTTAATGAAATACTGAATTCTCTAGTTGGACACTTTTCATCTACGTGTGCCTATTCACCTCATTACACTATATAAAAAAGCTTAAAATCAATTCTCACAACACGCAAAAAAAATAACTACATTTTAATGCCTTCTAAATTCTTCCTGCCAGTATTAATTTTGTCAACCAACACAGATTTAAAGAAGTAGCTGGCCTAAGAAAAAGAAAAAGAATAATGCTACTAAAAAAATACAATAAAAAATAATTGGTGTCGGTTACGTAATTCCTAATTACCTAACACAAAATGTGAATTGCGATCAAATAACTAATCGCGTGTTTCTCCTTTTCAGAAAAAGCGTCTCGAGGAGGTAAAGTAGCTGCGCGGCGCCGCCAGAAAAATACACGCACTTACATATTATATCATTTAAACTCACCACTACTCAACAAAAACACTCGATACATCTGATATATTTTTCCTATCACTTACATTCTGCAGAATACATTTAAATACATTCAATTATACTCGTACATATTTAAAACACCGAATATGTGAATAATTAATTATTCTCACCAATTTAGTACCTACAAACCTCACTTACTCCACAAACATTTTTTAAAGTAAAACACAATTCTACCTTCACACACTTAACAACACATCCACATACATTTACACACAAACTAATTCATACATTGTCGTCAAAATATTACTATGTGGTGTGTTACTAGGCGAAGAAGGCCAAACAGGCCGAGATCGACCGCAAGCGCGCTGAGGTGCGCAAGCGCATGGAGGAGGCCTCCAAGGCTAAGAAGGCCAAGAAGGGTTTCATGACCCCTGAGAGGAAGAAGAAGCTTAGGGTGAGTATTTTTATTACCTATTTATTGATGTAGAAGAATGGATAAGTAAATCAAGTAACAATTTTAGAATGTACTGCAGTAGTAGTATCGAAGATTTGTTCAACATTCAAATTTGGTTTAGGTATAAAATTAATAGCTGTCTTAAGCTAGTAAATTATAGAAATAGCTTACTAGATTAAAGTTCATCAAATAGCAGTCTTGGTGTAGTAGTTAGAAAGAACATCAGCGACAGTTGGGAACTGTTAAAGAAAAAGTACTATTTGAAAAATGGTTTGATGAAATTTAAACGTAGTGTACTGACAAATCACAATGTGGCCAAACAGTTGCTGCTGCGTAAGAAAGCCGCTGAGGAGTTGAAGAAGGAACAGGAGCGCAAAGCCGCCGAGAGGAGGCGCATCATCGAGGAGAGGTGCGGTAAACCCAAGAACGTTGAGGACGCAAACGAAGGTAAATATGCAACCGGTCGCTGAATGCTGCTCAATACAATCATATATGTGGCATTACACCCAAGGTGTCATAGTCCCAAATGTAATATGGAAATCTAGCAATCATACACTTCAACACACGGCGAGTTTCAATTGTCTATGTCCGAGTGATTCATTGGTTACCATTGTACATTATGTATTGTGTCCCATTATAGATACTATTAAGAGGGTTTGCAAAGACTACCACGAACGCATCGCTAGCCTTGAAGAAGAAAAGTTCGATCTGGAATACATCGTTAAAAGAAAAGATATGGAGGTAGTGAGACGAGCTGCGATCGAGCAACTCACTGACGAACTTACAAAATATACTCACATACATATTTAACGTATTTAATCTGTGATGTCTCTACTTCGTCTGGTTTAACAACAGAATAAAACTCTAAACTTCGTGTGTCAGCCGGCGGAGACGCTCTCCACGGTCCGTTTACTTGTCTTTCTAACGCGTTTCTATCTCTATTCTAAGCTCCATGTGAAGTCGTTAAACTATTGCGATACTATTACTTACTACCTTCTATTTTTCTAATATCTAAAATGACTTTCTGACTTACCTTGGCTTGCTGTCCGCCATCGTCCATGACGCGTGGAACATTAATGGTACACGAACACGACGCGGCTGCGGTGCGGAGCGCGCGAGTAACTCTTGTTGATGATGTTGTAGCCGCTCTCACGAGCATCATTACCGGCTACCATCAGCGTATCAGCAAGCTCGAAGAGGAGAAGTACGATCACGAGATGGAGGTTGCCCGCAAAGCGCTCGAGGTCTGGCCTGGTTTGGGCGCATCGCAATCATTACGCTCTTCGTTTGAGTAGTTCATGTCGATAACGTGATTAGCATAAAGTATTGTTTTGTTTTCGCAGCAGATTTACAATATAAAACGGAGCTGAAAATAAATTATACCTACAACCTTAACCGTGTGGATAACAAGTAAAGATAAACGCTAAAATAACAAGGACCCGTTGTAGCCGTTCGGAAGCTGCAATAGTTTACTACTGTAGATATTCTCTCATCGAGTTGTGAAGTCAATAACAACATATGTACTTAGATACGTTGCAGCGATTGACCATTTTGATACCCACCCGAATAATCATGTAGCTTCGCTTCCGCTTGATACCACAGTGAAAGTAGCTCATATCGCGTCCAACACACGACACATACAGTCTATACTAAGTACCGCGAGACGGACACCGCTGCGCCGATCATCTTGTCATGCCTTAAAATGTGTATATGTTTTTCTTTAGCGGAACTGCAGACGATATGTCAAATGTACTGGCACAGAATATACAACCTTGAGGGGGATAAATATGAACTAGAACGAGCGATCGAAATTAGGAAAATGGAGGTAAACTGCATATTAGGAATGGGAATGCATTATGATTTGACTCTGATTTAGTTGTTACAAATGACTTGATAGTTTTCGGCTCACCGCACACATGCACCCGGGCGGCAGGCGCGTCCTCGCCACTCCCGCGCGGGAACACATCGATGCCCCGATGCCCGATGACATGCTCATTCTGCCGGCTCAATAATTTGTCTTTCCTTTTTCTATAGCAACTCTCAAGAGAATAATACAGGAGTATTATGACCGCTTGTATGTGTGTGAGGGCCAGAAGTGGGATTTGGAACATGAAGTCAGGAAAAGAGATTATGAGGTATTGACCAATACTTTATAACCATTGTGAATACCACAGTCATCGACTATGTAACAAACGTGCGCGTGTGACAATTCGTGTTTATACATTGATAACGCTTTGTAAGTATTCGGTTGTTTGTTGTTGAATTGTAAATAACGGTCGAGTAACGGTTCGTTAGTGCTGTACGTGTAGCGCGGGTAGCGGGTGTGTGCGTGTCGTAGAGCGGGTCGGGGGAGGGGGGGGGGGGGGCGGGGAGGCGTGCGGTGCAAAATCGATCTCGCCGGCGTCGGCGCAGGCGGCGCGTCATCCGCCATCAAGCGCGAGCTTACATCATTAACTACACTAACTACAGTAACTGGCATCGCACCGGCGACCATAACAAGCACACTGTACTTACACGGCGCGGCATGCTCGCCTAACTCCATCGATACCATCGATAGCATCGCGCCATTCGCGGCACTCCGGCATCGCCGCAGCACCTCCACCGTCACGTCACCACGTCCACGTCATCTGCGTCGTAACGTCGCGTGTTCACCGTCCATCGTCCACCGTGTATCGATCATCCGGCACAGCTTACGTCCCTTGCATGACATATACATAACCACCTGCGCTTCCCGCTCCCCAGTAATACTACCTCAAATAGTATGGCACTTTAATAATATGTTAAAAACTGTGTTAAAACTATATAATCGAGTATAATCGCTGCATCCGCCAGAGTGTTGCTTCATGTGTGGTGGCGAGCTTAGTGGCCTTACTGAATTTTCTCTTTTTATACGACAATAACTGTGATTACCGTTATTTAGTTGTTGGAACGCTAGACTGGTTCCTCTATTGGCACACGCAAGTGCATAGTACAATTGAAACTTCTTGTTCCAAATCTCCGACTTTTCATGTATGTGCCGTGACAAACTCACGACACGTTTGCGTTTTCGATTGCTGAAACACACCCTGTAAACCTTTTGCAATACCTGTATGGACACCGAGTGTTAGTATTGAAAGTGCCATGCTCCGGTCGATCTCGCCCATCCTATCCCGCGCTCAGCCGGGCGGCGCCCAGCCCGCTCGGCTCCGCGCCTCACCTCACGGCACGACAAGTGGCTTATACTATGCTCACTTGCGGGTCCAACACACCATGTTGTCTACATACAAACAAATATACCGACATCTGCAAGTCTCGATCGATTTTGCACCGTCACTCATTGCTACACAACTACGCAACGTTGTAACTATACTGTGTACATTATAATATCGATGTTTACCGAATTGTTTCAGTGAAAACGTTTGTGCTCACTTAGCAGATGTACTTATTAGAGCGCTCAATATATTACTTCGTTGTAGCGGTGTACATAGACGCGTAAAGGCGAGAGTCCATGAAGTAGCATATTGTTGGCGCTGTAGTGTTGTTGCACATGTACAATCCTGCACATAATGGTAGATGTATTGTGTTGTACGCGGAGCAGCGGCGAGCCCAGGAGCTGCAGGCGACCAGCTACCCCTCACGGGCTCCCGGCCACGTGCCACTCACGTGTTGTGCACGAACTTAGAGCAAACAAATACTCATTAGATCACTTTGAAGATTTGTCATTCGTAGGCAAAGAGCACGGGCTAAATGTGTACGGGAAGCCACAGTGTCATAGGATTATGGGACAGATCTTTATTAAATTTTCTCAGTATGTACTCACAAACTACAGATATATACGACAGCTCGCAAATAACACAGCCTAATCTTCGCTCAGCTCTATATCTTGTTCTCTGCTTCTCTAGCATTAATTTATATATTTATAAACTATTCTATACATACGCTTATTATTTACGTGTTCTATTTCGCAGATCTTTTGGATTTAAGCTTTAAATGTTGTTATTCTTTATGTGCATTGCATGAAGTGTTCATTATTTTCTCACAAAAGGCATTGCACAAGTTTGCCGCGTGGATTGTGTTCAATTGAGTTTCGAGCTTTGTAAATAAATCAAACAGTACAAACTTGTGGAATGAAATTACATTAATATTTCCACTGTATTTTATGCTTTCTATTTCTTTTTTATATTTTTCAAACTTAAATTTATTTAACGTTAATGAAATGAAAATTTAATGCATAATTGAATCATTCACGATTCTCATTAGCCTATGGGTAACTTTGTTATTGTTATCTTTGTAACCTTTACGCCTATTTTCTAAACCTTCCACTATTTTCTTTGATCCGTCTAGCAAAATATGGTTTCTATAATAATTGTTATTCCATCAGATCGCTGACCTGAACTCTCAAGTCAACGACCTCAGAGGCAAATTGTAAGTATACGCTTTTGAAATGCTATTTCTATTAACTAGATTTTAGGTATGTATTTGTAAGGTTTCGTTAAATGAACTGATGTGAATATATATATCTATATTGTTGTATCATGAGCTTTAGTTGTACAATGATTATAATGATCATTAAACAACTAAAGATCATGATACAACTGCAACCCGTTGTAATTATAACTTTGATAGAATCCTAGATACATATATATTATAAACATAAAAGGTTGTGGTTTATTTAATCCATTAAATTAATACCAAAATGAGAAACATTTCGACGTAAATTCTTTAAAATTGAATTTCATAAAATACTGAACTATTTGCATCCGTCTGCATATTTCAAAATATTGACGTTGCAAAAACATTTACATTTCAATTTATCGAGAGAGTTTCTTGCGCCGTTTTACTCACGACTATAAGACGTTCGGGGCGATGCCAATATTCTTGAACGATTTAAAAGTTCTCGTAAGAAACGATTTCAATAAAGAACACTTTTAACATTCCATTAGGCGTCTATTTCGTTTTTTACACTTATATCGACAAGTCTGTTGCGAGTTTTAATCTTAAAAATGTGAGAAGTGTTTACAGTCACTTCGTATTGAGATTTTGTTCAGAATTTGTAAGATCGCAGCAAAGAGATGTGCTGCCAGTGACAGGCTCTTTGCATCTCACAGGAATATGTGAAAATGTTGCAATGTTAAAAACTAGCTTAAAGCGCTTAGAAGTTGCTCGCTAAGGATGTGTAAACGAGTATGATTTGAGATGTCTAAGTAAAAGTAAAAGGGTTGATGTCAGGCTGGCGGTTGTAAGATCTTTTGCCTTTGAGGGACGCACTCTTAAATTTTATTACATCATGATGACGTAAATTAAGATGAAGAGGAGGTATAGGAATTTCCACATGATTATATTGATTATAATATTTTTTACCGCAGTATACAGAGCTTCACTTTAATTTATCGGTATAATATGAAAGTAATTTGCATTGACCTGTTTTGTGAAACTAGCATAAGACATCTTGGTAACAACTAAAAGCATTTATAATAATAATAAAGTCCACGACTTATAACGATACACAATGCATGTGAAACAAGTTCATATAAAACAACATCGAGCCCAGATTACCGCATAGGCTTTATATTATTAAATTCAAGATAGATCCCTAAACACAGGGTGCAGTGGAGTAGGCATCAGGATGTGCTTGCGAATACAATTACTGGCTTGTATAATGATATTCACGGCAGTGAGAGCTCCGTAGGACGCGCTCTTGAGCTCTCCGCCTTTGTTGAAGTCATTGTAATACCACAGACGCTGTTATTAAATATGAATTCATACACCCTACAAAGGGCTGCGTAAATTGTAAGAGTGGGAGCGAAAAATTACTCTCGCTAACCACGAGGGCTTAGTTTGTCTTTTATAGTTTCAATTGTTTTTAATTCTGTTCCTTTTGTTGTTGGAGGTTTTGTAGATTCTGTTTTGTTTATTAATTATCAGTATTCCGTAATGCCAACTTCGGCCTCACCTAATGAGAGGTTTAGGCGCGCATGTTTCAAGAAATCGTATTTTATATTATAATTTTGAGTACTTTTATCTAGATTGGTTAACCATAGCTGTAACATCAAAGCAACATTTCCAAGAATGTCGGCATGCGCACAGAATGTCTTATACGAGAGGATTTATACTTTTGTCCAAAATAATTAACATTTTTATTACGATACGAGGCTCATAATTCGAGACAGAATACCTACTTACAAATTAGAAATCTTAGCGTTAGTTAAGTTATGCCTACTTATTTTATAAATAGCGCAACATCGATGTTGCCATCTGTTATGAATAGTTTTCTAATTAAATATTATGTCGCTGGATGCAGGCTGCCTCCAACAGATCACTGTGGAAATCAATGGAAATCAGAGACCTATGTTCAGCAGTGGACTTCCTTTGGCTGATGGATGGATGGATGATATGAATAGGGTGTATAATATGATGTATTTTTTTATAGCGTCAAACCCACACTTAAGAAGGTGTCCAAATATGAGAACAAATTCGCCAAGCTCCAGAAGAAGGCCGCCGAATTCAACTTCCGTAACCAATTGAAGGTTGTCAAAAAGAAGGAATTCACCCTTGAAGAAGAAGACAAAGAGGTAAATAACCCCTGACTTAAATATTATAGAATTTAAATAAATACATCATATCCTCTCTCCAATATATCAGATGATACTGAAATATTTGAGTTCTTTTAGAAACTTATAATTTTGACAAAGGCACTCTCCAGGCCGTAATCACAATAACAATTGAAAGTAAAGATGCTACATCTAACTTTTGAGAAGTTGGAAGAACTATTCTATTAAAACTATAATTTAAATTAACAAGGTACTAATTGGTTTCGAGATTAATCAGCCGTTTGGCTGAAGTTAAAATTTAGATAATTGGATAACACAAAATTTTGTATCTTACTAAATTACTTACATTAATTTGAATCTAAAGTTGGTATTTCATCGTAATGATTAGTTGTTTGGGTTCGAGCCCCGAAGTAACATTACGTTTAATGAAAGTATACACAGACACTTAACCACAGTAACAAACAGCATTTACTCATGTTCCAACAGGCCAAGAAAGCGGAGAAGGCTGATTGGGCTATTGGCAAGAAGTAGAACTAATAATTAATTTACTACCATTTTCCATCACCGACAACAGATGACTTATTTTTAATTACCCATTAATTATTTTAAATAAATTCTTCTTTTCTATCGATTATTGTTTTGAGTTCACAAGACCTTCTAAGCCCATTTATAAAGAGGTGAGAACATTTGGAGGATGTGCTGGCTTCCACTGCACTTTTGGGTTTGCGATAATGTTAACATTAATTTGAACCCTCGGCGCCCGATGGCTTACGCTGCGACATTTTTGTTTAAATGCGAGTATATTAAGAATTCAGGCCTTCCCCCGCAAAGCTTCGCAAATCCTTTGATAAATAGGAGTTCAATTGCGATTATTTCGTTTTTTTTGTGTCAGTGACTAACATATTCGTATCTTTCTGGGGTATAGCGAGTTAGGAAGGAAATATAGGAACTCACACTTACAAATAACACATTAAATGTTCTTGATGGTACTTGTTTAGATATCAATTATAATTTTATAATTAAAACTACTGTCTAAACAAGTACCACTTTGAAAATTGATGTCAATTCACCACACCAAATCACAGTTGGATAGGAAGCAAACACGCATTACGAAGCAATCAACAATAGGTTAGCTGTAGAAGTAAATATTGATACCGTTACAATATTATCGTGCAATGTTCCACAGGGTGGCGGTGGTGGCAAGGTAAATGAAAATAAAAAGATACCACGTGTATCAACACGTTTGGTTTTAGATAAAGATTAGTTACACGCGGCATGCTGTATTTTAAGCACCGCTTCGAGAGCATTATTAGCTCGATTGCAATTAGCCTAGTAAACGTATCAATCAGATTCTGCCAACACTAATACATCAGTGATTGGCACTGGATACGTGTTTATATTTCTATTTGGATTCAGCCAAACATATATTTGCAATGTCGTGTCTTTGCAGTTCATTAATAATAACGACGCACTTTCTTTCCCCTGAAACTACCTTATTGGAAACGAGGATAAATTAAGTGCTGCAATAACACTACATTGTAGGGCCTATTGGGAACGTAAACGGTCTCGCTTCAGCGTGTTTGTAATTAGTCTTCCTTGCGTAAATCTTTAGGTCTATGTACATACACTGAGGTGACTGGCTATATATTTGCTTTGGCAGGTTTTTGTACATTTTTATAAAGCTTTGTTCTGATTGCTTTCGAGTTACCTGATGTGAGTGGAGTATATACATCGGGGTGGCTGACTCGGCATGTTCCGCGCTCGTACTCTCTGCCGGATCTCAGACATGTGAAGTAGTACGGGACGGGTCATTAGAAGCACTTTATTTATGGTTTCAATCAAGGAAACAAATGGCGCAACTTACTTTCCAGTGGGTTCATTGACTTAGTACTTAGCTTTCCAAAGGCTGGAGGAAGTTACAATATTTCACGTCTCCTCTATCGATCTAAAGGAATAATAGAATTCAATCTATTGCTTTGCTTTGTTCTTTGAGACGAATTGTGTAAACTCATTTGTTTCCGTGATTGTTTTTTTTTAATACACTTTTGTATTTCATGCTTCTGGTTTTTGTGCGTATCTTTCATATAGCTACGATACGCGAGTTTGTAAAATGTTGGTGTGTTGCTAATGTTTTGTATTGCTTTACAGAAAAAACCAGATTGGTCCAAGGGCAAGCCGGGAGATCAGAAGGTAAAAGAGGAAGAGGTTGAGGCATGAAGTGTTTATCCCCACCATAAACTTTAAGACCTTATTCTAACTGACTATTGTCATTGTCAATAACTATGTGATATACCTACCCCATGTTACTACTAAGGATCAATGGGAACCTATGTCATTCTGTAGGTAGAGAGCCAATTAGATCCTCCACAAAACGTGTAATGTCTATCGACCAACCAATCTCTATCATTTCGAACATGTCAAATAATTTTTATTATTATTTATTTATAAAATAATGTTTTTTATAAGATAAATACGTTTAATAAAATTAATTTTCTGTACGTATATTACATGTAGTGGATGTTCATTTTTTACCCTGCCCTGTGTTCCTGACCGTTCCTTTGAGTCGTCCGCACAAAGTGATTTCCTTTTAGCCAACAGCTTCTTTGCTGCGTACATTTCATGAAAGGAAATCATTTTTAACGATAAAAGTCCTAGATTTATTTGTTGTGGCTACAAACAATAGGTTACTAGATATTTGTTCACATTTTATGTTGTTTTATTGTATGTGTTATTTAAATTAAATGATAGAGTTAGTGGATTTATTATCGAAATAAGAAACGAACTATTTTATGTTTCCTTCGTCGAAGATATTCGTAAATATATTTAGTTTTATATTGTGTAATGGTTTTCCAAATATGACCTGTTTCGTAAGTATAAATTTTCCATACAGCACGTAGTAATTAGATTTGTTATCGTAATACAATAATTTTTATAAAGAAAAATGCAAGTATAAAAAAGTATCAATTCAAAAAATAATTATTAAAATGAACCAAAAATATTGGCAGGCCGAAAACAAATTTGTAGAAAAATATTATGCAAAAACGAATAATGATAAAAAAGAAATAAATGTAAAATATCCTGAAAAAAAATGCGAGAAGGCTTATTGATCGCATTCCATAAATTCGCGGATAAGAGCCGAAACATTTGTCACACCACAATCCCATCAGTCATCTTCTAATGCTTGGTGTCCCGCATACAATTCTATATTTGAAAAGAATATAAAACACTCTTTGTGTTGCAATATTTATTTACCGCGATCATAATCAAACAATATCCTGGATTAGACTGTAGGTACATCATTAATATTAATGATCACGTAGCGTTTGAAATTAGTATTTACATTTGTCGATTCAATGCTTATTCAATCAATACGCAGGGTCGAACACCCTTAACCAAGGTAATCTTCAGAGATTGCGTAGCAGGGAATGGATGAGAGAAATCGAGAATCATGCTTGATAGCGTGGAATTAGAGAGGCCTATGTGAATATTGATTTCCACAGACAGATATAAGTAACTAATAAAATATAGGCTAGGCTTGCCCCCTATCAAAGGCGATAGGCTCGCCCCGTATCACATTATGGGACGGAAAATATAAAGCTAAATGTGGGTGTCCTGGTAGCACCTCTGCCTACCGCTTCTGGGGAAAAGGCGTGAGTTTATGTATGTATGTAACTAATATGTAAACGTAAATAGTTATTTAGTTTCACACGTATTAACTATGAAAATAACCTGCCGCTCGACATTTTCCATTTTAAACATTATACGTTAGTTATGAAACCAAGTTTCTGAGGCATAATTACCAAAAGACACGTGTCGTCCTGGTAGCTCCAATGAAAACTGCATTCATTATAACTTGCATATGAAAGTTTATTTTTATGGTCACTATAATTAAAAATTACAAACCCTTAAATTATGAAATGTCCAAAACATAGCCAGGTAAATATATGAATTGCTATGTTCATAAAAATAACGATCGCTGGCTCTGGGTATGCTACCAATATTCAGGCATTTCTGTTCATGACTGAAATATTATCCTAGCTAAGCACCACTTGATCGAAGCAGGAAATAATTTGTGCAGGAAAAATCGGAAGGACATTGTATTTCGAATTATATTGTGATTGTATAAATAAATACAAATAAATAAACCCAACAGTCACATACATAGCACTGACCCCACACTAAGATCGAGTCTTGTTTCGTGGGTATCAGAATTACGAGAGACTTTTCGGTCTCAAAAACACCCAGACCCGAAACAAATACCTGTGGTTCACACAAATATTTGTTCCGGTGCGGGGATAAAACCAGCGGCCTTTCGTTTCACAGGCGGCGTTGAACCAACTGCGCCACGAAGGCTGTCAAATATATGAATATTTATTTTAATTCAAAGTCTATCACGCTTCTTTTAGCTTAATATTTTGTTTCCCGCTTTGTTTTTCTTCCTATTTGTATTCTTTCCGACTATATGCATTGCGGGTTCAAGACAAGACATTATCCTTAAAAGACTCTCAGAGCTTCGATGCTCAATGTCCGTTTATTGTATGCTGTTAATCTTGGCTGACTAATATATACCTATATGTAAGCGGTACAAGTAACATTATTACTCTAATTCTAAAATTATGCACAGAACTTGCAAAATTTATTATACCTGGTATATCAAGACTGCGACCGAAAACGAAGCCACGTGGTTCTTTTAGTGGTTACAAACACGATGCAAATAAAATGTTCGCCAAAACAGTGACAGATTTTTTTTTGAATTTTTTAAAAATCATCCTGTTTGGGTGGTAAATACCTAGTTTTTGCGAAAATACAAATTTAAACCCTTACATACCATTGCGTGTTTAAAAATAAAGAGGTGTACATCATTATTTTAGGAAAACTATGTATATATCACCCAAATACGACGATAAGTAAAAAAATACAAAAAAAAACGTTGTAGATTTTTTTTACGAAACTTTTACTTGCATTGTGTATGAAGTCACTAATACTACCACCTGGCTTCGTTTTCGGTCGCGGTCTTGATATACCCTGTATTAGAAAAAACATGAAGAATTTTAATTTAAAAACCTTGTTTTAAAACGCAAGTCACTATGACTTATAAAAAAATTATTAATGAGTCCTCCTATGAAAGAAAATACCAAAGCAATATTTGTAAGAGACCGAGCGTAATGTCTATGCTAGGAAGGCAATCAGGGCAGAAAAATGACCGAACTGAGAAGTCTGGTAGTCAGCGACGAGCGAGTGAAATGGACTGGATAAAAATAAAACAATAACCGACGTTCGACTTTTATTTTTAGCCGGTCGTCTGCCTTGTATGAATGGTCATTGTTTGTCATAAAACTACGCTAGAGTACAGCGTTTTAACGAAGTAGGTTGGATATAAAATAGGTTTGTTTATTGAAGAGACTGTATTCAATCATTTTGTAGAAACATTAAATGTTTTAGAAATAATATTACAAGGATGATAGTTGTGCTTGCCTGAATTTTAATTGCCTGGAATAGTTTTTATGTTTATGCATATGAAATACGTGAAATAAAGGTTGTTATATAATGTCCTTAGAGATGCTATTTTAGGAGAGTATGGCTGGTGACGATGATTATGATATTTATTAAAGATATCTAAGTCGTTTTTCCTTTACCAAATTGTAATGACATAGATTTATGTTTTAATAGAAAAAAAGGTCTCTTAATTTGGTTCCAAAACGCATTTTCCTGATATGGTAGAGCAATCAATGTTTGAATTTAAAACATCTACCTATCAAGTTTGTAGGCAAAAATAATAAAAAATATAGGGTATTTAATTTAATCTATTATCGAAAATGTATACTGGTAAGTTTTGACGTATGTATCTTTTACAGTTTTGCGTTGCGTTGCTTCTTTTTTTGCTTCGGCATTGCCATCATCAATAAAAAAAAAACTTATCAGCCACAAAATTTAATTGAATAAAGAATGCCATGTAATCCAATAACATGAAAGTGACGGAAAAAGTAGTTGATATTTTCAAATCCAATATAATCATGGTATCATCATCATCAATATCTTGGTATTCATCTTTTTACTTGCATTTTGTAATTAACTGCGGATGAAGTATTCCCTTTGGATATATTCGGTAATGTTTTAACCAGCAAGAGTGACCTTGAGATTAAATTGAATAATATTAATAGAAATTCAATTAATTAAACTAATGCTTTAATAATCAATTAATGAAATATTTTGACCATTCTATTTAATTTAAAAAAGATCGCTGGAATAACAAACACATAATTTTGCTCATTGCAATTCAATTGCTACGCGCCTAACCTCAAAATTTTCCAATGTTTTGCGACTGTATTGGAAAATATAATATCTAACAAAACTTTGCCACAGCTTGCGCTTTGACCTAAGTTGTCTCTTTCAATAATACTAACCGAGGTGGGAAATACCAGGAAGGGGGAGGCGAAGCAGAAGCGGCCCCTGCGGAAGGGGCTCCAGCGGAAGGTGCGCCGCCGGCTGAAGGAGCCCCACCAGCGGAAGGGGCACCTCCAGCGCCCGCAGAGGGAGCTCCCCCTGCGCCTGCGGAAGGGGAGCCCGCGCCGCCCACAGAAGGAGCACCTCCTGCACCTGCGCCCGCACCAGCTGAAGGTGCGCCTGCAGTACCTCCCGCGGAAGGAGCGGCGCCGGCACCTGCTGCACCCGCAGCTCCTGCTGAAGGTGATACATTTGTTTTAAAAATATTCCTTAAATACTTTCATATGTATGAATCTAGTAGTTTTCAGTGACGGCCATATGACGGCCTCATTTGCAGCATCGTGATCCTTTGTCGTTAGGCTATTATACAACATATAAAACATATATATTAACATAAAATATTTTGATACTGCCAATTTTTTATCTGTTATACATATAAGGAATTTATATCCCTGCAGGCCATTCCAATCCTAAAATCTCGTGTAACGGTATGGTCACATCAGATTACAGAAATTTCCCTTTAAATTCCAAACATGTACAATGTACATACACACTAACGAATGACATACGTCCCAGGTGCACCTGCTGCCGCACCCGCGCCCGCACCACCTGCCGAGGGTGCACCTGCACCCGCGCCCGCACCACCTGCCGAGGGTGCACCTGCAGCCGCGCCCGCACCACCTGCCGAGGGAACACCTGCACCCGCGCCCGCACCACCTACCGAGGGTGCACCTGCACCTGCGCCGGCACCAGCTCCACCAGCAGAAGGTAAACTAAAGCATTTCCAAAACTACTGCGGGCTAATAAAGATCTCTGCCTTATACAACATACATACCTACATAGTACATAGATACCTTATTAGGAACGCAACGGTAAAAAATAAATGAAAATCGGTCCATCTGCTTAGGAGCTACGAGGGTACAAATTGACACATAGATACGTACTTCAAACAAAACTTAAAAAAGTATAATATTCAGAGGTGGCCTTGTAGGTATGTCCAGTTTCTATAACGCCGGCATGATATTGCAGACCGAAAATTAACTTGTAGATACTAAGCTTGAATTGCTGACAGCTGACAGCCTCCGTGGCGCAGTTGGTTAGACGCTGCCTGTGAAACGAGAGGCCGCGGGTTCGATCCCCGCACCGAAACAAATGTTTGTATGATCCACAGGTACTTGTTTCGGGTCTGGGTGTTTGTGAGACCGAAAAGTCTCTCGTAGTTTCTGATACCCACGACACAAGACTCGATCTTAGTGTGGGATCAGGACTATGTATGTGACTGTTGGGTGTATTTATTTATTTATTTATTGCAACAAAATTACAACCTACCGTATTGTAGTCGTATTGTCGTAACAATCTAAAAACCCCTAGGTACCGTGGGTGCCCCAATTACCTTTAAAAGCACTCTCTTCTCATACGTCAATAAGTCATTCTATCCGCTAGTTAAAAGCTATTCGGTTTTCCGGGAATAAACAATTTGAATGACAAAATAGTCCGTCTGTGTTCACGCCATTAGTATTTCATGGAAATATGTCTGTCAGTTGGTCGTGGGCGGACGAACCCCATTTTAAACGGGATTGTCATTAATTGGCCCGTAAGGGACCTTTGACAAATTTCTTGCTCGTTTAATTTTTAACGCAGGCAAATGTTTATTAAGGCAATCATTGCTTAATTAAATAAATTGAAATGTTTTAATGTGAGTGATTTAAAATGTAATTAACAGGAGGCGGTGTTTGAACTTTTAACGCTTTTTCTTAAATGTTCGAAATATGAAAATATTTTCCTGTTTTTGAGTATTATTTGTATACTGCTGGCAATTAAAAATGGTGTGAATTCAAAATATTACTTTCGATTTATTATAATAATAAAACTTTAAGGGGAATAAACCATAATATCGAAAGAAGATTCAACATTTTTCTTATTTTTGCCCTTTTAAGATAGGTACATCACGTAACAGTGGATATGGGCAACATTTTATTAGTGTAAAATATACGGTATTTTTGTTATACAATATTAATTGTTATAAAACATTTAATTGTGCAGGTGCTGCTCCAGCACCCGCGCCAGAGGCAGCACCGGCACCCGCCCCCGCACCTGCGCCAGAAGCACCTGGTAAGCTCTCTGCACATATTTGGAGTTTAAGCCTCCTTCTATGGCTAATGATTATGATGGGTTCCTCTTATAAGTTTTTTGTTGCAATAGTTGATACTGGCTACTGTCGCTCATGAACATTTACGATGTTTAAATTGTGGTTCCTTAGCTAGCCCCTTCAAATAAAAGGGGAGGAGAAGGAAAAATGTACGGGAATTGGAAAGATTAATTGTGCTTCCGGCGATCTAACTCACCAAATGAAACACGAATGCAAACTCAGCGCTTTTCTATGAGACAGTATCAATCTGATCAAGACAGTCCCTTTCTACTATAGTTAAAGTAACCATCACATACGAAAACATAACTTAAACAATATAAACTATAAAAAAATAAATATTAAAAATAAAATAAATATTTTAGTAGAATTTTATTTAACAACACGTATAAGAAGTTGCAAGATTTATATTTGACGTTAAAATCGATAAAGTTTAGATGCAAATAGGATCCAACTGGGCGTTCTGTAAATTACTGTGGTAGTCTTATATTCAGTTATGATATTTTGTGACTAATATTGATGAATTATTTGTCCTTCAGCGCCAGCGCCGGCTCCAGCGCCCGAGGCCCCGGCACCTGCGCCAGTCGAAGGTATATCATTCAATATTAATGTTATTGAACTTGTCAAGTTTTTTATATTGTATGTATGTGTACGGTGCAACCGTACAATTTCCTTAGTCAGCAATTTGTCGCAATACGCTCGGCCCAAATTTAGTTACTAAGTCAGTTCGCAATTAGCCATCAAGGGCCGCGCGTACTCGAGAATAATTCATTTATCAAGTGTTTAATTTTATAATTAATTTTGACAATATATCATTTACAGTCCTTATTTGCATTTTAATCATAACTACAATCTAATAGTGTGCTAGTTAGCAAGAAACGGTACAGTATATATTATGTATCAGCCCATATTATAGTACGTCGCCCTGCATGGCACGGGCCTACTCTTCAATCGAGGGTAGAATTGAGAGGGGTTAGGCCATATAGACTTTTACAAGCTGCATATTAAATAATCAATGAAAAGTATATTTATACAATGAAAAAAGATATTTCAATATTCAACAGTTTGCTATTCCATATTCTACAAAAATATATATTTAATTCCAGCATCTGCCTAAACCTTCGGACACCGGTTGAAGCTGACAAATAAGGATATCGGAGAAGTAAGAAATAAAGCAACTTAACATCGTAAAATATTTTTATTATCTATAAAATAGGGTAGGTAAATTTGTAAGTTTTATATGTTTCATAAATTTAATACATTGTAATCAACATTCTGGTCTTTTATTTTACATCTTTAATCAGATAAGTAAAATACAAAACCTTTGAAATATGGGAATGGTGATATACTCAAAATAACAAAACTAAGAAATGAATAGGGTATACAAAGACATGTCACCATCTAATTAAATAGCATTCTACAAAGGTAAGATTTCGCGAATTTTCCTCTTTGCATTATCGTCTGTGGAATAACCTTTATGGCACAGAGTTTCCGGGCACATTAAAGCGACCTTAGCGAAAACTGCCTCCTCATTTCGCAAGAGGCTGTAATCTGCATAAAATACTGATGTAGCGAGTTGTAATGGGACAGTGTACATTTTACCACCAGATGAGGTATGTTTTTTTCTTCCCTAAATATCACAATGAATATACTGTATCAGCCCATATACGTCCCACTGCAGGGCACGAGCATCCTTTACAATTAGAGTACGATTCAGAGGGGTTAGGCCATAATATAGTCCACCACGCTGGCCTGGTGCGGTTAGGCGGACTTTACATACCATAGAAATTCTCACTTATCGCTATGGGAGGTATGCAGGTTTCCTCACGATGTTTTCGTTCACCGGTATAGTGCGTGGTGATTGACTATCAATATACACATGACTTCGAAAAGTCAGAGGTCTGCCCTGGGATTTGAAGCCGAGACCACCGTGACCATATTGGCAGCCGCGTCTGGTCCGTTACCACCAGGCCACCACCAACCACGCACATCAATGAATATACAATTTTGACAATTTGTTAAACTGAGAAACATTTTGAGAAACACTGTAAGGCATTGTTAGTGCCTACATACATTAGGTTCCGCTTATTCCCCAAAGTGTAAGTAACTGATGTGAGATTTTTCAGATAGCCCTAATATTAACGGTTCAAATAATCTGCCTCACCAAACAACATGTTCGTTCACATGACTACGTGCTCGCTTCTCTCTGCCATAGGTCAAGTCAATTTGTGAAATTGAACAGCAATTTGCTCAATTACTGGCTCAAATTAAATGGCACTCGTGTAAGCTACACTCGTTAGGTAAAAGATATTTTCAGCGTAATTTAAAATGTGATGAAAAAGCACCAAATAAAACTTAATTTAGCAGACATTAAATCAACGACGAACCAAAAAAACATGAAGTACGTCCAAAATCAACGTATAACGGAGAGGCCATTTTAATTAAACTTAATGTGGCTCATTCATTACCGGCATAGGGTTCAAGATAAAGCGAACGGGAGATAATTATTGAGGTCATTCCACTCCAGAGATTTTACCCAGATATTCCAACTCTTTTGACTACAGTGACGCGTTAGTGAAAACACTCAAGCCGTCTGTAAAAGATTAAGAAAATCATGACGGAGGTTTGTATACTATTCACATTAAAGTTTTACTATTATGTGTTTTGAAAATTTACAACCTTCTACGACAATTTGGCCCATTGGCTATGAAGCTGTGCTGAGGAAAATAAGACCGATCTGTCTACGTATAGATATGTGTATGGTCTACACGTATTTCGGTGTGTCTGGGGTTTTTGTAAATGAAATCATTATTTGTGAAACACACCTACAATGTACGTATGGAGTGTACTGAGTAACTCAGATTACTCCTGAGTACTAGGAACAATGTTTAAAAGCTTAAAAACAATTGGGTCAATCTCCAAATCGGGCGTATTCGTGTGATCGCTCTGGTGCTTTTCAGTTATTGATATTTAATGGTAATTATGTAACTCATTAAAAAGAATGATATTCAAATAGCACATTTTTACTATTGGCCTTCAATTTACACTTATAGTTATTGAAATATTTAAGTTCAAAAAAATTCGCGACCAGAGCAATCATAATTGGTGCCAGAGCAATCATAAATGGTGAAATCAGTGAAACAAAATACAAATATATTGATAAAATATTATTTATTTAGCCGTTTTATTTATTCAGTCTTACAAATAAAAAAAACTAAATATTTAATATAACATAATTGCTAAAATAACAAATTAACATAATTATAAAAATCAACTTTTGGCTTAGTTTCATATATTCGGACTTAATTAAATCACTTCTAGGTTAATGAGACAAAATTTAAAACCTTTTGAAATCAACCTACAGTCTTTTATAGTTATAAAATGACTTAGACTCATTAAAATTTAATTTAAAGTATTAAATATTAGTTAAAAGTAAAAGTATTAAATATTAGTTAAAAAAAACAGTTTTTTCAAGATTATCTAAGAGATTTGTAATAATCACATTTTCCTTAACTACTATTTAGTGGAAAAGAATTAAATAGAACAACACAAAGTACAATGCAATTCAGAATATGATCAGATCAGATTGAAATATTGTTTGCAAATTATAATGATACAAATTTTAACACCAAGTAAAAAAAAATACAATTTCTATAAGGCTTAGTTGATCAACAAATTTAATTTAATTGAATATAATGTTTATTGAAAGCTCAGAAAATTGAAAAGTCATCAGAGTCGGAGTCGGGTAAATCTTCTGCTACAGCAACCTTTGTCAAGGTGTTATCGTTTTGCAACGAAGATAAAACTACCTCGGAAAAACTTGGAGTCATTAAATTTTCATAGTAAATAGATGGGACTTCATCAAAAAAACTGTCCGGCAGGTCCGAGTTGTGTAATGATTGTTGACTTTGATTTGCAGTTATAGTCTGTCTATTATTTAGCACTTGTGGGAGCTGAATTTGCTTCTCTTGATTGTAATTTTTTGAACGCTTAACCAGCGAAGGTCGGCTTGTCTTCCTTGGTGCCCGTGACACGTTTTCTTTGAGGTGCTTTGGTTCGAATCGCTATTAAGTTGGTAAAAGCCTAAGTGTTTGCCGTGCGGTCATTGTACAGCCTCTTGTTAGCAGTTGTCTAAATCACAGCTTAGTCGCCTCATAGCCAAAACGTTATAGTATTTGCTGAAAAATAGATGTATAACGTACAATTAATGCAAAATATCATCGCTCTGGTCTTTTTGGACAGAGCAATCACGGTCATAGCGATCACAAAAAGTCACAAAATCATAAATATAGCCGAATTTAAAAGCAGTAGAAAGTTGTGATTACGTCTCATAAAAAACATCATAACGATCACTTAATTCACATAAAAAAAACATTCACAAGCTTATTATTTAATTTAAATAACATGCCATAGCAATCATAAAATTCGAAAACCAAATCCAGAGCAATCATAAACTTACCTTCGTAATGTTGGAGCGCGGGAACGTGGCACACAAGTATCCTCCTCGGCGGTTAGACCACTACTGGCGTTACCCCACGGGAGGGGAATAGAGTGTCTATAACGCGTAACCAGGGATGAGCGCGATGTTTTACCTCAGCGCAGAGCGATAAGATAAAATTCCCGGTCACGATTTTAAATTCAAATTGTGGCAAAAGTATTGTTCATAGAACTAAAAATATTTTATTACGATGAAGATTAACTATCTGTTATGTAATCTAAATAAGTTGTTTCATATGAACCTTCTCATTAAAAAGTTAAAGAATATTTTTTTCATTCAATCGGGAGTTCGGTCAACCCAGAGCGATCAGGATTTTAGGGTTTAAGATTTTTTTTTAAATATGTATAATATACTTATTCATAATATTAGCGTTGTATCACGTAGATTAGGCACCGAACTGTATATAAAAAAATATCTTGAAAACGTATTTCGATTTTAAAAGGGGCTTATTCAGCCCGACACGAAAAAAAATGCCTTTGGAGATCGACCCAATTGAATATTCAAATTAGAACTAGATTTATATTCTTTTTGTTTTTATCAATAGAACACTTTATAAATGTGCTTTAACGTGTATTACACATATTATCTTGTGGTATGACAAGATCGGGAAAAGATTAAAATCGTAAGAACATGTTTTTCCCTCGGAATCAAATGTTTTATAGGCCGTTAAGAAGACGTATGAACTCCGATTGCAGGGAAAATATATGAAAATGTCTTATGCAGAGCCATAATAATGGACAGAATAAAGAATGTGTATATTAAAGAGAGCTTAAAAGCGGAGACACTGACAGAAATTTTATTTACATTGGTATAAACATGTAATTCAGAATAATTTATTAAACTCAAGTAAATATGAAGGAGATAATTTTTTTGGTATGTAAAGTCCGCTAACCCGCGATAGGCCAGCGTGGTGGACTATATGGCCTAACCCCTCTCGATCATCCTCTCAATTATATAGGAGGTCCATGCCCTGCAGTGCGACGTATAATATATGATACAATACAAAAGATGAAAGTGATGTTGTGTTTTGATTATTGGAAGAGGAGAGGAAAATATGGAAAAGATCAAAGTACTGAGTCAAGAAGGAATTTTCCATACTGGCAAGACAAGAGTACTGCAATAATCCTGATAGTAGCTGCTTTGTAATCTAAATAGAGCTTCCACCAGATGGAGCCGACCCGATCGAAACCAGAATTCACATTATTTAGCTGCCGAATCCTAAGCGTTGCTAAATGGCAATATTAATGCGTTAAATGTGTCGCAAGTTTGGAATATGTAATGGTAGTGCCAAACGGTAACAGGAGACTCGCTTAGGAAGGTAATGGGGCCCTAAATGGACCAATTATACGGGCCACGGTGAAGCGAGCCGATATCCTATGCCTACATGTGTTTAGAGGAAGTAATTGAACCGTAATGGCCTTTACTACCAATCGAATTAATGTTATTCCCGAAATATCTGCACATTTTGGCGCGAGAAATTATTTAATTTAATTACGGCAAATCACCTTTTAGAGGCAATCATTGTTCAATAAAACGTATATAAACTATTGAAATAAAACTATGTTTACGAATTTTATCGCGGATTTGGTTTAGTTTTTATTTATTTTCCGTAAAAATAGTTTAATACAATGTGTAACATTCGCGTAAATCTAAGAAACCATTACGTATATAAAGTTATCAGTTTTATGTGACTTTGATTGCGTTAGATAAGTTTAAATTTATTAAAAGTAGAAAGTCTATACACGCTCTAAGCTCATTAGCTTGGCTCTTTAGTTGTCCGCTCCTCCGTTATATCCTATAAATAAGTATATTTTTAATCATTTTATTTCTCCTTTTATAATATAATTGGACATTTGTGTAATCCTCCAACCCTCATTTCAATGCCTGAGGGGGTACAGTTTCGTAAAATCCGTTTAACTGTTGTGTGCGGCTGTACATGTTTGTGTGTTCGTGGGTTCTTGGTTTTGTTACCTAAACCAACTAAACAAAATAACCCCTCGTATTTTATGAATTTGTTTCGTTATTATAAAATAAAACTTATACAAACAGGATTGCAATCGAAATAAAGATGTCGAGGCTAGCAACCCACGTAGGCTCATTTATTTTAATTAGGTATGTCAAGTAAATACGATACGATTACAAAGCTGACGTCTCGGGTACGAATCCCAGGTCGGGCAAAGTGTTATTGGTTTTGACTATTCATTATCAGCCCGGAGTCAGGAATTTATGCCCGATATGGCGATAGGTTCGCCCCCTATCACATAGTGGGATGGAATACACGAGCCAAAACGTAGGTATCCTGGTAGCAACTCTGCTTACCTCTTCTGGAAAAACGGTGTGAGTTTATGTATGTGTGTAATAATTTGGTAAGAAAGGTGGACTTAAAAAATTAAAACCCACACTCCTGTTGATTGGCTTTATGAAGAGTATTAGTTTTTTTATGTACATATGGGTTTTATAGGTGTCATAGAAACAAAGAAATCAATTTCCACATTGATTTAAATAGGTCCAGCCTTTTTAATTTTTATTTTATTACAGCACTATAAATGTGATGGATGTATTTGTTTATTGCCTGGTAAAAGCGAAGTTCGCGAGGTGGCATCATTAGCAAGAGCGGGGCAAGTTTGAGTCCCTTTGTTATTCGGAAATTACTCGGCTTGAACGGGCCGCAAAGTTGTCCAATTGGCCATTTGCTGAAAGGTCTGACATAACATTGTGCCAGTTACTCTACAGTTTGTACTTCAAAGGACTAAGGGTTGTACAGAGCCGGATTTGTGGAGAAAAGTCCTTTCAATTTCCTAAGTAACGGGCCACGGGTTGTGTTAATCATAAAGAGCTACTATATTTGTAGGTGTGTTCTTAACGTTTTTCTATAAAATGAGATTGGTAAAGCACTCGGCTTGTGATGGGCATACGTAGTTAATGTGTTAAAAGTTGTCTCTTCAATGAGGAAATTACAAGCATTGATAAAACTCTGAAGTAATGAGCCGGTCTTTGAAAATGCGTTGCTTTATGGGGCAATAGATAATAATTAATTATTCGTACTCATAACAAGTAGATATCATGTTATATCGTTATGTGCGAAATATATCTCGTTTATTTATGCGCCTACTTCATTTTCTCTCTGCACCATCCAAAGGTCGACTGGTAGAGAATGCCTCAGGCATTAAGTCCGCCTTTATACTATATTGTATATAAAGCATAAATAAAATAAAATATCAGCAAACTGTTCATTTCAACTTTAAAATATAATTATAGATAATTTCACTACCACCTCCTCCTGTTAATTCCCTTTCCTATTAACTTTCTATGTAACAGAAAGACAATTGACCCACGAAAAGATTCACTCATCTTTGATGCTTCAATTTCAACGCTCAATAGCCGACCTCTATATAATGAAGGTGTGTGTGGAATAATTTAATCATAAACACTAATAGGGCATAATATAATTCCCTTCTCTATATCTCAAAGGCTTTCAAAGACTCTTAATCGGCACGGGGCCCATAGACCTTCTTATGCAGACTGTGGGGTAATCCTGCTCAGATCAGGGACAATAAGGGCAGGTATTACGGTCGAGTGGCCGCCGCTAACACGCACTTCCCCCGCCTTATTGGCCTGATTAATTCGCCACGGTAAGTGTTTTAATTAAAATGCTTAAGGCGGAGATGAGGTGTATTTACATTTTAAAGCCGCTGTTATAAAAGGTATATTTTTAATGATCACAGATACCACCGTTTTGTGTTATTTTTAAGTAAAACAAAAGGTATCAGGTTCTTATAAAATTTAACAGCATGATTAAAATTAAATTAAAGAAATCCAGGTTTTAAGCACCGTATTAAAAGTAAAGTTTGCTTCTGAATGTAATATTTTTTCCTCACATAATAAATAAGTATTAGGTATAACAATCCAAATAGTAGATAAGAATTTCTACGGCATGTAAAGTCCGTCAACCCGCACTAGGCCAGCGTGGGAGGACTATATGGCCTAATCTCTCTCAGATTACCTCCTACTGCAGGGCACGGGCCTGCTCTACAATCGAGGAGAGGAGGCCCGTGCCCTGCAGTGGGATATATAGGGCTGATACATAAATATGTATACAATCCAAATAGTGTGACACTACGCATAAAAATATTTGACATAAATGAGGCCACAAAAACTATTCAAAACAGTAAAACGAGGAATTATATCCATACACAACTTACATAGAGCGTACAAAAACTAGGTGAAGATTAAGCCATAAAATACAAAGGAATAAAAAGATAACATTGTGAAAAGCCCGCCGAGGAAACTGCCCAATATTGTTTCTTTGATGTTTCGCTTTATATGAAATATAACGTTTTTGTACGTGAACTTATTTCCGGTTATTTCAGGTATAGTCAATTTGGATCGGATTTTAGGGACCAATAACTTGTTGCGCGTTTTATTTTTATTTAACACTATAGTTAATTAATTATGGAACCATAGATATGTACCTATTTAATACTCTGATTCAATTATTCTTTTTTAGTATAATTAAATTATTCGCAAAATGAAATAAAATATTTTTTACGGTTTTTATCGTGGATTTGGTTTAAAAGACTATTCGCAAATCACATATAAATACGTTATGAGTATAATAGATACAATGTATGTATCTATATAATTATTGTACCAGACAAATGTTCGAATACAACATAGCCGCATTTTTTTATCAACAATATCATTTTAATACTTGCCTACTTTGTCTTTACCCTATTTTTATTTTGTACATGAAAATATTTCCACGGCCTTCTTGACTTTTGTGTGTATGAATACGTGTCATATTTGGAGCACGCTATTCAAACAAATCATGCAAATAATGTATGTGCGGCGCGCGGCGCGTGACTATTTGTCGTAAGTATCGACGATGAGAAATAACCCAATATTACCTACTCCAAGACGCCATTTTTCCTCTCATAGCACGCTTGCCGAAATTATACTCACGTCAAAAGAGGTTTTCGTGTGTCTTAGTGGGATTTTATTTTATATTTAAGGATAATTATTTGGTTTAAATTATAAATAGAGTTATACGTTGATATACATAGTTTATGGCGTGTGCGTTTCCAATTAGTGAATGAAACTGCTTGTTAATTAAAAAAATAAGGTAGTTTTTATGGTATTGAATCAGAAAACAACAGGTTTGAATAATTATTTATTAATTTGAATCACATTTTAATGAATGAAATAAGTTACGTTAAGTTTTTATTATAAATCGAAATAATTAATTATATTGTTCTTATTATCTTACTTAATGTTAATTGATTTGCATGTTTAAGTTGCAAGGTTTGGAGTGTATGTATGGTCGTTTGGTGAATTTGCTAGGATAGGCAGAGCTGTCACAGAAACAGGACTTGAAATGTCCGGGTTCGTTTCAAAATCTTGTGGTTCGAAGATTTCCTTGTCCTTTATAGTGTTCCTGAAAATAAGATACTGCCGTAGTCAGAGACATTTAAGGACAATTAAATCATTACTTAGTGTAATTTTTGACAAAGAGAATCTATACTGAGGCAGATTTAATTGACATTAAACGTCTCTGAGTCCGGCTGTTAGTCATCTGTAGTTGAATAACAAATGAAAAATAATTATAATAGGTCCTGATGGTGCGCCGTTCGATCACAATTATTAGCATCTTCAGTAACAATAAGCCTGTGGTGAGAATAGACTCCCTACAATATAATAAATAAATAAATACACCCAACAGTCACATACATAGTTCTGACCCCACAGTAAGATCGAGTCTTGTGTCGTGGGTATCAGAAACTACGAGAGACTGTTCGGTCTCACAAACACCCAGACCCGAAACAAATACCAGTGGATCACACAAACATTTGTTTCAGTGCGGGGATCGAACCCGCGGCCTCTCGTTTCACAGCCGGCGTCTAACCAACTGCGTCACGGAGGCTGTCGAAAATATTTTATTAAATTAACTAAAACCTATACTAAATCTTACATTTATACTAACAAAACAAAGCCCAGCGAAAAGAATAATAGCCAAGTAAAACTCATAAAGAACTAAATCAATTTATACAATAACTCACCACAACTCCAAAGACACCACACTCCGTACCGCCGGTATGTCAATCCTGGAGAACCTAGTAGAAAACGTGATGGTATAGGCCCCTACGCCATGGAAGACCAACCAGTCTACCGGATAGCATCGAGGTAGACGCACCGTGAAGTCTTTCAGTACACGGTCATACGGGCTGCAAGTCGGACCCCAGAGAATCACCTCTTCGAGAATCCCTGTGGGTTTCTCTTTAGAGCGCTGAAATTAATGTAGGTTATGGAGAATAATTTAAAAAATCTCTAGTGAAGTTGCTTTAATCCGGCGCCATGTTGTGGATTGTCGATGTACGTAATTATTTTGCCGATAACTGATTGCCTTTTCTAAGAAAATAATGTGTTTAGTAAAGTAATCAAACTAGATAATTATCCACTAATTTCCATCTTATGTAAGTACATCATATTTAAAGGCGAATAAAGAATTAACGGTTTCCTTATTGTGTCGATTTTGAGAGTTTTCAATTTCCATCAGGAAAGCCACTAGTTCGTATATACTATTTGTACAATGAAAAATCACTTCAAGTACTTTCGTGCTTTTCATTTTGTTTTTAAATCGCTTAGTATAAATCTACCCAAATTTAATAGAATTAGGCAACGTTTACATTGCTGCGTTGCAGTGCCATGTCCGACATTAATTAGCAAATGTTAAAGCACTATCAACAATTGGACTAGTCCGGTTCACCGAACCAAATTTGCTCAGGGTATTGATTTAGCGAAATGACAAAACCTCTACATGTAGTAAGAATTCAATTCGATTGCTTAATTGTAATTAATTAAACCATTTAAGTTTATTTTAAAGTACACTTCAAGGGATAAATATATTGAATATTAAAAAAAAATACCACACATCAGCTTACATATTATATAATTTGGATGATGGTTGTATTATTAATTGGAATTCTAGTTGATGTAGTCGTAGGATTCAAACCCTTTTCCTCCAGTCTATTTTTCTATCTGAAAAAAAACTCTTATAAATGGTTAAATTGAGTAATTACCATAAACTTTTCAACAGTATTCCATTTTGCTAAATTACTTAAGGAGCCGTGACTGCCATCGTCTATATATATCATAGCCACTTCCTTTCCGTTTAATTGTGTCTGAAAAAGATAAAAAAATATGTAATAGTTATACATACTAAAAACATTTCTAAGATAGTTTTCGGTACATTAGGATTGTTTCTAGCACTGTCGTTGTGAATAAGACGAACCAGTAGGTATCAGCACAGTTTAGTATTCTGTGGTATCAGTTTATTTATCTTCGTGGAATATAGGTTGACTGGGAGAGAATGCCTCAGGCATTAAGTCCGCCGTTATACATTTTATATAGAGCATAAATAAATAAATAAATAAATATAGAAACATAAGTTTTCTAGAAAATCGGATTATAAGGTTGGCTATTTTATATATTTTTAAACTATTATGCAGTTATAATATAGTTATAGATTTGTTATATTTTTGTAGATTCCAATACACAAAGTATATACGAAAAGTTGATTAAAACTCGACGCCTGACAAAATAACAATTGCAACTTTACAATAATAAGTAGAATAACAACACAATATTTCTTACATTCAACAACTAAATTTATTATAGAATTTCTTAAAGTTATTCACTATTTAAGTATCCAGTGTTTATACTAGATGAGCCTGGAGCAAATTGGCTCGCGCGTTCACTATGTCTAGCCTTTTGACGCACCGCAGAGCTCCTTTCTACACAAGTAAATTATGTTAAACTGAAATGAAGCTAAATGAACTTGTTTATTAAAGTATATTTACTCTATTTCATGTTAGCACAGGTGTACACTACTTTTGTTACTAAATGCAGTGATGTCCAAAATGAAACGACTGCTGATTGCTCAAAAAGATAACCAATATTTTTTTCTTGCTATATCGGCTATAGATCTCGGCCGAAAGTTGGGTCCGTTTCCAGACATATTCGCCATTTAACTGGTCTTTTAGATACTCATGTTATTCAGCCATTAAATGTTTACTTTTTAATGTAAAATATATCACAATGGAGGGTATGCAATAGTTTTGATTTAAGTTTGAAGTGACGCTCGTATCGAGAAAAGTATCGCGCGGTTAATAATTACTCACGCATACATCCCTTTCTGGAAACGTTTATGCGTAAACTTTGGGCGAATGGGCCTTTTCTGAATATGGCAAAAGAAGGTTTGTGTGCGATTCTAAACGCGTTGTGTGTGCTTCGAAATATATCCGTAATTTCGATCCTGTCGTGTACATTGTGATGAGTGTTCCATGAGTGTTCTACGCTGCAACAGATTATAATTACGTCAGCGCCGAACTTTCAGCTTCAGCAACTGGGCTCAAGTAAGTTGGCTAGATGTTTATTATCTTTAGTGGGGTATATTCTTTGTTGTATAATTATTATGTCCCTTACAAAAAAAAGTTTATGATAAAAAGTTGCAATTGAAGTTTATTATTATGTCATCATATGCCTTTGCATAAACGTTGTTGAAAATATGTGATCAAAAAAAAATCTATGTTATACGTTAGTATATCCTATTCAGCATAATTATTATATTCATATTCTTACCCTGCGAACATTGTTGATACTGCAATACATCGTGAAAGCAGATTCGCATAAGTATCTGCCAGGTTCTGAAATAATCTGAATGTTCGGGTCTGGAAACAGCTCTTCTAAAGCGGCGTTGATTAGTTTGCAAGTCTATACAAAAATATTGTATTAGTATTTTGGGATAAAATAGTAATGGTAGGTGCTTGTTGTTTTTATTTCATAGTCAAAAAATTATTATGTTAAATTATAATGGTTTCTTAGATTTACGCGAATGTTACACATTGAAATAAAACTATTTTATACGGATTTTATCGCGATTTGGTTTAATTTTTACATTTTTTAACTTCCCGACGTTTCGATTGCTTTTCAGCTTTCGTGGTCACGGGGCAGACTGAGGTATTAGTCATCTGCTCTGTGACTGTTACAATTAAACTACCCTTAATTTTCAATTACTAAATTAAAAAGCTAATTTAAAAAAAAAAAAAAAAAAAAAGTTGCGATCCGATCTACGCAGAAGGAGCTCACTGTGTCTTGAGGTCTGGCAGCTGGTCTTTTGCAAGAACCGGGTGTATATAAAATAGATTGTGACTGTGGCCTCTCTTATATCGGCCAAACCAAGAGAAGCATAGGGACCCGCGTAAAAGAACATATAGCTGACGTCAAACACCGACGCTCAACGAAGTCTGCAGTTGCTGAACACATTGAGGAAGGCTCCAAGCATTACCTTCGTTTTGATAAGCCCCAAATCCTTGCTAAAGAACACCGTTTCCTGCCCAGGATGTTTCGCGAGGCTATTGAAATTAAAAAACATCCAAATTTCAATAGAGAAGATGGCTTGAAGCTTGCACCATCATGGGATCCAATTCTACATTTGATTAAATCGGAACCCAAAAGACCAGCTGCCAGACCTCAAGACACAGTGAGCTCCTTCTGCGTAGATCGGATCGCAACAACTTTTTTTTTTTTTTTTTTTTTAAATTAGCTTTTTAATTTAATAATTGAAAATTAAGGGTAGTTTAATTGTAACAGTCACAGAGCAGATGACTAATACCTCAGTCTGCCCCGTGACCACGAAAGCTGAAAAGCAATCGAAACGTCGGGAAGTTAAAAAATGTAAAAATTAAACCAAATCGCGATAAAATCCGTATAAAATAGTTTTATTTCAATTATGTTAAATTGTCGGTCATTACATTCACAGTATATTTTAGGCATGATGTACACTACAAAATAAGTACTTTTAACGTCAACACAGCCTATAGAAGGGCGTCTACCCAATTTATCAGTGTCATAGCATCAATTTAAATAAGCCATTCATAATAAGCAAATTTCACTAGGTTTCGTATCATAGTAAATGTAAATTATTTATCAAACAGTTTGCCATACCACTATCACGAAAAATAGATTCATAGAATTAGCTTTGCCCTTGCATTTCTTAAAGTCAATAAAAATCTGGAGAATTATATTTTCGGTTGAATATTAGTGGGGATTATGGGTGTACCTGTTAGGTGTAATGACTGTTTACCTCATCCATGCAATCGGTCCTGTTACCATGGAAACCACCGCCGATGTTCACTATTTTCATTGTCCGACCAGCTTTGGTCTCGTAGTCGAAGAGCGCTCGTGCATACCTCAATCCCGTTACATAGCTTTCTTTAGTCCAGCATACGGATCCAACGTGAAATGCTACTCCTACCACCTGAAGTAACATCACTACCATTATTTAAACATACATACATACATAAACTCACGCCTTTATCCCAGAAGGGGTAGGCAGAGGCGCCACTAGGACACCCACATTTCGCCTTGTATGTTCCGTCCCATGATGTGATAGGGGGCGAGCCTATCGCCATATCGGGCACAAATTCCTGACTCCAGGCTGATAATGAATAGAAAAACCCAGTACCACTTTGCCCGACCCGGGATACGAACCCGAGACCGCAGCTTTGTAGTCGTACCGTAATACAACTACGCCACCGAGGCAGTCATTTAAACAGTTATAAACATAACGACATAAAAGAAGCGGCATAGGCCTCAGGCAATCCATCGTTTCAGGTCGGTTTCCTTGAGACAATGGTACCACCCTGATCGAGGTTGTAGACCAAGACCGTAGTCCAGGGTTATCTACTGCCGTATCGCATTATCTATACCCTATGGCAAATACTTCGAGAAATGAGACAGTCATGTGTTTAGCCTGTGAGTTGGTCGTTTCTACGACACGATACGTCGCCGCTTCGCATCCGTGTTTTGTTTTTACCATCTCTTGATGGTGACTTAGATAACATATCCTATTACAACAGGACAATAGCATCGCAGGATAGACAGTAAACTATAAGCGGCATATAGCCGAAGTTACATACCACTGTACTTACACACATTTTTAGCTTAAATCAAGTCAATTGTCGTCAATAGATTTATAGCGGTAAATTAAAGGATAACCGTAGACCGATCAAAAATAAAGTTAAGATATCGGTCTTTGAATAGCACTTATTTGACAAAAAAAAAAAACTCACAAACAACATATAAATCAAAAACAATAATTTATAGTATTTTAAGAAAATGGCATAGTAGGTTTTACCAATAAAATATTATTGCTTTATAATTTTAATTAGTTGTATAAATTGCGCTCACTTTCAAGCCGAGTCGCGCCGCCTCCTCCAACAAATGAAACGCTTCTGTTTCGAAATCACATCCGAACTTCTCTCCCAGAGGGATGTCACACTCGCTGTCGATGCGAACACGTATGAGCAAACTGTAATTAATATTATAAATTATATTATTCTGTACACATAGACAGATCCTGAAAATCTTGCTTCTCACGATTTTATATTCTTTCGTGTAACGGCGTTCGTCATGTTTTAAAATTAAAATAAATACACCCACAGCCACATGCATAGTGTCCTGACCCCACGCTAAGATCGAGTCTTGTGTCGTGGGTATCAGGAACTGCGAGAGACTTTTCGGTCTTACAAACACCCAGACCCGAAGCAAGTACCTGTGGATCACACACATATTTGTTTCGGTGCAGGCATCGAACCCGCGGCCTCCCGTTTCACAGCCGGCGTCTAACCAACTGCGCCACGGAGGCTGTCAATTTAGTTATTTTATTTACAATTTATACAAATGATGTAAAGGTGGATTTAATGCCTGAAGCATTCTCTTTATATTGATCTGGCTAGGTATATAATGCTCATGTGTCCGTTATAACCCCTGGCTGTTCATATAACCCGAGAGTAATGACGAGCGGTCGCATTCAGCTGGAATCAAACCTCCTTAGGCAAATTGCGATTGCCTCCAGAATCCTTTGTGTACTGTATGGCTCGATAATTGGGGGGTTGTAGACTTGAGTCCTAGGTCGGATAAACCAATTTGCGATATTTTAATTTGAAATAGTATATTTGACCAGGACTGGATATTTTCGATAAAGGTTGATATTGGACAGGCAACTTGTTTTAAAATTGTTAGCTAATTAGTTCTTAATGTGTGTATCAATTATGTGTCAATGCTAAATGAAGTCGGTATTGAAGTATTAATTTGTTGTCGTTGGATGCATGCTGTTTCCAATGCATCCTTGGTATAGCAGCATGTGCTTGGTACAAAAGCTGTGGTAGTCTTTAGGGGGTGTACATTCAGTAGTGGACTTCTTGCGGTTAAAGAATAATAAGAAGATCCTCATGAGTGTTTGAAAAGAACACGCGGATTATTTTTCCATATTTTTGCCCATACAAAACTCAACAAAACTTTTCTTATAGCTTCTAGTTTTCCCTACCCCGTTCGGGTTGTTCTATGAAATGTAGCTTGTCAGTTGATAGTAGATGCATTATTTATTTATTTATATCCTTTATTGTACACTATATTTAAGCTTAACAAATAAAACATTACATTCGATAATAGTACAAAAGGCGGTCGTATCGCTCGAGGCAATCTCTTACCGACTACCTTGGGATGGAAATAAGTGGAGCATTGTGCAACTTTACCAGGCATCTGGCCAGTGCTGAACGAATTTCTTGAGTTCATATGACGTGTCGAACGTAGTGTGCCTGACGCCCGACTTGCGAGCGTACGCCATCTGTTCAGGAGTTTTTGTTGGCATCGCGTATATCATACTCCTGCGAAGTGAATGTACTGTTTAAAGCAAACTTAATGTTCAACGAGTTTTTAATACATGAAATTGAATCGTGGGCCACTTTTAAGGAGGTTTTTTGTAATGATATTATGTTGCAACCAGCGTTAGTAGTGTTTGAGTTTAATATAGTGGGCTACAATCAAGTTTCAATTTCTTTCCATTTAGAGAAAATAGTACACAATTGTTGCTTTTTGGGAATTCATTAGACTATAAGTTTTAGAAATCTTTGACAGTGTCCAGACCAACTAGTCTTTACAATACGTGAGCCATAAACATATAGTGAATTATCTACGGTGTGAGCTACATTTTGGCTTTACACAATGGCTGCTTGATATAATAAATCTATAGTACAATTACCCCTTGATGCACTATTATTTTTACTACTATATATTACTAGGAATATAAAGTTCCTGTGTAGAGACATACGTTTATTTTAAAATCTAAATTATTACTCACGAAGGAGACACGTTAAACTTTCTTAGCCTGTAAATTTCTCCGGGAGAAGCGCAATCGAAACCCATTCCTTGGGAAATGGCTAGTTTTATCATCATGTCGGTGTCATTTGATTTCATTGCTGAAAGAAATCAATCTTGTTAGTGAAGTCGGTAAAGTAGAAACTGTGTAAGAATAACTGAATCTAAAAACATCTGAATAATTAGGTTGCATATGTATCTTAAGTAGCAATTTCAGGAACTTTGATAGAATAAAACTGAAGTTTTTTTTTATGGAAATGGTATTCATATGTGTTGTACTGTTTTGCAATTAATTTCGCCTTCAGACAATTTTAAACTTTACTCATAGGTGTCGTAATACTGTTGCTTCATTTTTACAATTGCAACTCTTTTTTATAGCAAATAAAGGAGATGAAAAGCAATAGTGGAGGGCGAATGGGAAAAATATTTTTCAAATGCCACCTGTGTGTCCGTTTTTCCTGTTTTTTGGCGCGAATGCGTTTGACAATCTGACGTTGATAAACCAAAAGCTCGCTTGTGTCATACAAATAACGTTGAAACTGTTACGTAAGGGCCTGGGTTCAAATTTTAGATCGCTTTTTTTTGTTTGCTGTTCGAATGCATTACATTCGTTCAGGTATAGTAATAGATTCTATTATATCATGGGACAATGCTATGCATTGTGCATTCTTTGCCTTCATATATCTGCTTTTGAAAATATTAAAGGTTTTTTTTTATTTATACAGATCGCATTATAGCTCATAATAGCTTTATGCCTATTCTAAATTAATAAATATAGTTTCTTTTAGATTTTTTCTCTGACTTGAGCAAATGAATATGTGTTTTAAAAAATAGACAAAATATGTTAGATATAAAAAAAAGAACTTGCAATATATTATGACATTAAAAAATCACAATGATTCAATTTTTTAAATTAAATCCGTACCGTAGTTTTTTTAGTATCCTACCAAATATAGGTACTTAGAAAACAGTGCATGAACAACTTACCATAGAATATTTTGACTCGTGGCATCATATCCTTCATACGCTGGATACGTCGGTATGCCTCATCCATGTTAAATATGTAGAAAGGTTGCTTCTGTAAGCCTTCTTCGATCATGGCTCTTCCGACGTCCTCTGAGGTACAGTCATTCAGAACAAACGTCTGAGTGACTGGGTGTGGTTTAAAACCATTTTGCACTGGATCCGACATCTTGAATCCACGGAACATGATGGGAGTAAGAAAGCAAACATAATTTACACTTATAAATAAATACACCCAACAATCACATACATAGTCCTGACCCCACACTAAGATCGAAGCTTGTGTCGTGGGTATCAGTAACTACGAGAGACTTTTTGAGGGATTGCGAAGTAGGTGGTGATTAGTTTGATACCATTGATCTGATTCATGACACACATATCCTTACTTTCGAAAGTATCTGGAAAACATAATCGGATACATACTTTTAAATATTTTCTTTAGGGATTCAATATCTACATACATAAACTCACGCCTCTATCCCCGAATGGGTAGGCAGAGGCACCACCAGGACACCCACATTTCGCCTTGCATGTGCTTTCTCACGATGTGATAGGGGGGCGAGATTATCGCCATATCGGGCACCAATTCCTGACTCCGGGCTGATAATGAATAGAAAAATCCCATATCACTTTGCCCGACCCGGGACTCGAACCCGAGACTTCAGCTTTGTAACCGTACCGTAATACATTTACGCCACCGAGGCACTCAAGGATTCAAACTCTGTAATATATTATTCATCTGTAGATGCGTCAAAAATATGTAAACAAAAAATACTAAATATTTTTAACGTTGATATTTCTTTACTTATTTCGTTTAAGACATTTGAATGTGGATTTAAATACCTATATATTATCAAATGTATAACAATAAACGAGGAAATAAAAATCTTTCCCACATTATATATAATTATACCATAGTTGTTACCAACGATAGATTCTTACCTTTTTGGAATAACTTAATACACAGAAGTGACACGGGCAATCAACACGAATACTAACAGTACTGATATTGGTTGTCTGGATCTGTGATAATATATACCGGATACGTAATAAGTGTGAGTCAGTGGTAATTTAAAAAAATGAGTTTTTATTGTTTCAGATACAATAAAACTAATACGTTGATATTAACCTAAGTAACGTTGAATTTTAAAAATATTTACGTTGGTAAACATTTTTAAAATTCAAGGTTGCGCATCCAGTGAAGAAGAAGTGGATCATAGCTTGCTGGAATACATTTATTTATTTTTATATTACATTTTATTTCGCGAAGCGCATAGTATAAGCATACAACTATATAGATCAATTGCTTTTGTCGAAGTCACTACTATTTTCTTCTATTAATTTAAATCGTAATTTAAGTCTTTAATTTCATTTATTAGTTTTCCAAATCAAATTATATATGGAAAAGGATATCGTTCTTTAGACAGCTACATTTCGTTGAAAACTTTTGGATGTTCCTAATACTGCTTTTTAGTGACAGCTGCGACGAGCTTTGGGCATGACACAAGCATTTCAAAATTCTTGGTTGATTTGTAACGCAGAGTAACTCTATGTGGTAAGAAGACATACAACCATTATTAATAAAATATTTTGGCTTCGTGGATGCTTACGTTTAGAATGCATCGTTTACTACATGAAGGTATTGTCTTTGAACGGTCACTTCACGGTCACGATCTTAGTACCTACGTGAAATAATATGTGCCTGATGTGGACTGGACTCAAAAAGTGTTCTACACTCGGGCAAAGTCGGGTCGGGCCGCTGTAAATTAATCCAGCAGAGGAAGTTGTAGACAAATCGTCATTGCTTTTGGCGATTCGTATCAACCGTTAAGTATAATTCAAAATACATAGTGTATTCCCATATAATACGGACAGGTTTCTATTCTAAACTTCGTCTGCGTGATTAACTTTATTAGAATCCCGTCCCGTCCCGTTATATTCCGCCCGTCCCGTCTCATTTCCACTCAAGGCATGTAATCCAGTTCCATTCCATCTCTTTGAGTATAAAAATGTAACAAATATATCAGAATTCATTCTTCAACCCACAGGAAGCCAAAATATTTTGGGACAAAAATTGCCAAGTATTAATCTAGAGTGTCAGCTACCTCCATACCAAATTTCATCGAAACCCGTCAAGCCGTTTCTGAGTACATCGCGCACAACCGCACAGACAAACTGATAAAAATGTAAAATCATTGTTTTGTGTTCTATTACGTTATTACAGGCACCCCATATTAGCTTTTCTCATTTATCCTCCATGTACAGACATCCATTAGTTACAAATTTATTAAATGTGTATACAGCGTGATATTGACATCCCCGACATTAAATTAAACCATGTGCATCGCGTAGTAAGGGATATTATTTGCACGCATAGGAATTGTCGTAGAAGGAAAAACAAAAAAGTTGATTTTTCAAACAAATTATAAGTCAAAATAATGACATTAAAGTTAAACATCCCATATTTAGACTTACCTGATATACAGCGCCCGCACGGAGCGGAGCGGCAACATCGCAATATTCCCGCGTTTATGAAAACAGCCTGACCCGCTAGCACGGGCGGCACTGCGATCGCGGGAATTATCTTCCCATGTTACATATTTTTCATAGTAATCACACAACACTTAAATACATAAAATTAACTTATTCAAATTGTTATGTTTTATGCACCAAATCTCTCACGATATGTTCTGAGGGCCATGACGGCGTTTTGATTACACTCACCATACAACAACACCATATCTGTGTATTCCACAGTACTATAAGTATTCGTCATTGTATTAAGAATAGAAAATACAATAATACTGAACAACTTAAATCTACAAAAACTAAAAAGTACTTATAAACACTAATACGAACACTTAAATAATAAAAAGAACACTTAAACTAACAACTAATAAAAAGTACTTAATTGCAATATGTGTCTCTATCTCTTAAACACTTATTCACTCACTTGAACACAAAATACAAATAACAACATAATTTATAATAATATAAAAATGGCGATTTCTGCGCGCGCGCGTGTTTTTGTTTACATTACTAATTGAACGCAGTAAACCGAACACTGAGCGTGCCGCCGCGCCGGCCGCGCCGCCATACATTAGGATTTGCTAAAAGTTGAAGATCCCTAAGGATTGATTGGATGGATTGGTTGATGCAGTAATTACGTAACTGGATTGGACAATAGTATTTAAAATGAGATACTCTGATTGGCGTAGAAAAATACTTTATGTGATTGGTAGTTTAAAATAAGAGCCGTGACTACAATATCTTGAAATCGATATCGATTATTTGTAGTTTATTCAAATGTGTCAACTTTACTTTTCGAAGCAATTTTACCCGTAAGTAGTTCATTAATAAAATAAAACAATCTACAGCAGCGAATGCATACGTGTATTTTGTATAAAATTACGATTTCTTAAAGTGGTTTACTTTGGAAACATTAAATATTGTCAAGTTATTGTCATTTTCAGGAAATGTAGTCAGATAACTTTGTAAAGTTTTTTTTTTGTTAAGAGGAAAAGCTTTTTGCTCCCCTTTCGATACCCCGGGGAAGCCGAGAAAGGTAAATCAGTGTCTCTGGCCTTCTAGCCCTGTACAAACGCGTATATTGTGGTCGAGCTGGGTCCCTAGCAACACCTATAACGCCAGCATATCATTATGCTAAAAACCCTCGATGACCGGTTGGGTTTTAATTATTGAAGATGTTCTAAATTATTAAAACCAACCGTAAGAAATAAAAACGAAATACCATGATATTTCTGACATAGTATTAAGTTTCCAGTCAACTCAAATTAAATATTATGAGAGATAAAAAATATCGATTAAGTGTCCTCGGATAATTTCACAACACTACTTCAAAAATGTTTCGTATGCTGTCACTTTCTTATAATTATACTTCCTCCAAGGGCGAAAAAGGGACAGCATATTATGATATAAAAAGATGTACAATCTGGCAACAAGTGATTATAGTAAATGCAAAGTACAGAAGGGACATGGCGCGTTATGATACGTTTACGTATAATTGTTTTGAAAATGTTAAATTGAAATATTGCGTGTTGGATTTAAACATTACTTGAAATTGAATGCATATTTTTTAAAAATAAAGCTGAAATAAATTTTATTCTTGTTGCATAGTTTTATTCACGTATTTTTATTTGGACCGATTGTCACGTGCCGAAGAATAGTTTTTTTTTGTTGGTCGATAATTACGATTACAATTAAAGTTTTTGTATTGTGCAATTAAAATGCCTTGTATGTTTGACCGATATTCAAGAAATCTGTTAATCATTAATGTGTATATTGGAATTTGAGAGTGCCTAGTAATTAGTGAATGTATTTGATTAAATGCTTACTAAAAGGTGAACTATTAAACCCCAGTTAATCATTAGTACTTACTTATAAAATAACGATCATTCATTATGTCCTAGACTACATTAATAATAATTATTGTAGTGTAGAACATATTGAGTGATCTGTATTTCGCCTAGTTTTATGTTTGCGAGGTCAAAGTCCTTTGTCAGCTGAGCGGCAAAACTACTCGTGCATGTACAGAGTGATCGAAAATTGCGAAATACAAAATCGTGATTTTTGTCAAAACTACCAGGTGGATTTTGATGTAACTTGGTACAATGTTTCCTGGGGTGGTCACGAACATGTGGACAAAATTAAGTAACAGATGTCAATATCACGCGGTATATAGATATAATATGCAATTATAGGCGTCATAAAAACTCATGATTTTTTATGATATGTATAGATATAGATATATGCAATTATAGGCGTCATAAAACTAATGATTTCTTATGATACTGATAGCGGCACTGCATATAATATTCATGTTATTATATAATCACATACACCAGATTATAACCAATTCAACATTATATAGATACGTGTGATAAAATTGATTTTTACGATTAGATAACAATATTATCTTAGTAAATTATAGATTTCAGTTGGCGAGTGAAAGACATACGAGATCCCTGAATTTATCAGAACATGCATACACGGTATATCCAGACTGCGGCCGAAAACGAAGCCAAGTGGTTGTATAAGTGACTTCAGACCAGGGACCGAAAACCGTTATATATTACGGTACCGGTTTCGACGAATTTCGCTTACCTTTCTGATTTTGGTTACTGATAAGACGGTAACCAATACAAATTATAAAGGTTACCCTTAAATAAGATTACCGTTTTAATACCGGTAACCGGTAACGGCGAGTTCGTGATGGTCGGCGTGCGGCGGTACACACACATAAGCACTGCCCGCGCTTTGACTTATGCCGACAGCACGTGTAATATAGAGGTAATAATGCTTATTTCGGTTACCGGTATGATACCGGTAAAATTGGACAAATTTAATAATAATTAGTGGTTATGGGTTGCCTTTTAAAATACCGGTATTTTTTTTTTCGCTTGTAACCTAAAAATACCGGTATTTTCGGTACCGGTTTCGGTCCCTGCTTCAGACACAACACAACTAACAATTTTGAAATAAAACCTTTAAAAACTCAGTATAGGCAGAAAAGGATATTGATATCAATTGTTTAATCAATGTGTTAACGTGTTTAAGTATGGCATAAATAAAATTTAACAACTTGTCCATCATTTCCGATTAACTATGACAATAATATTTTTTAAAATTTTTAAACCAATAAGTTTTCATAGAACAATGCAAGGTTAGAGGACTAAGTATATATATATTACTGATATTATAGATTTAATTGTATTGAATCGTAAGATATACTAAAAGCTATCAATTTATCTCGATAGCATTACCATTGGTTCCGTCACCACCTGATTTATATGTTAAAATCGGTTTGTGATTCATAACAATTATTGTTCCGTGTAAAAGTGATAACTTTATTGTTCCAAAACCGACAAAGTCCTCAATTATGTTACTTATGAATGTAGTTATTTTTTAAAAGGCTAATTAGATGGCGAGTTTCAACTTAGTCTCATACTGATTGATTAAGGGCGCCCGCGCACTAAGCAGCTTGGCTGCGCAGCAATGTGCTTTAAGAGGAAGGCGGTTCTTTATACACATCAACATTTATTTTTATTAAGGCTGGAGATAGTCCTTTTTTAAACAGAAGCATTATGACGGTCCGGCACTCGATTATCGACGTTTAGAAAAAAACACGCGTCTCTTGTTGCTCAAACCACTGTTTAATGCTAATTTATACCGGCTATACTTTTCATGGCGACGGGTATTTATGCATAAAGTATTCGACAGACGTACTATTCGATGCAACAAAGCATACTACACATTTTAATAACGGCGAAGAGAAACATTGTGAGCATACCTACAAACCATAGAGATCTTATTAGAGTTTATATGGCATGTGAAGTTCGCTAACCCGTATTAGGCCAGCGTGGTGGACCTTACCCCTTACTCAATCGAACTCTCAAATGGTGAGGCGTCCCGTCCCCAACAGTGGGTAATTTTAAACAGATGATGCAGAACAGAATACAATTCTAACAAATCCGTTCTGTCGTAATTGTGGTAATATTATTACCACAATTATTATCGTTTGCAAAAATGGTAAACGACGTGACGCGCCGTATCGCATGCCAAACTCGTTGAAAATGTATGAAGCTCTTCATTGCCGCGGCCTAGACTGACCGATGTAGTGAAGTCAGGAATCTGCCGAGCCTTCACTTTTTTATGTCGCTATGAATGAATGCGCCTCGAGCATGTCTTGAGTCAAACTGAGATCAAGCGAGGCGAGGGTAGACGAAGGCACCATGAGTTGTATGAAAGTGGAACTATGTCACACTAGTGGACACATATACTATTTTTGGTAGTATAGACTTACCAGAGTATAAATCTTGATATAAAACTAATTTTTACGGATTTATCGTGATTTGGTTTTATTTTTACATTTTTTAGCTTCCCAACGTTTCGATTGCTTTACAGCTTTCGTGGTCACGGGGCGGACTGAGAGTGTAAATCTTTTGTTATTCCTACGCTTTGTCATGTCGGCCATTAAGTAGGATTGAGACAAAATGGTTATTTGTCATGTTCTATAGAATTTACTTTATACATCTTGTCCATATATGTTACCAGTAGCTTTTGCCCGCAAACTTTGTCTCCGTGATTAATTTTATTTGAAATTAACTTTATTTGGAATTTCCCGTCACCTCCCGGCCCGTCTCGTTTCATTTTCGCTTAAGGCATATAATCCAGTCCCATTCCATCCCTTTGAGTTTAAAAAAGTAACAAATATATCGGAATTCCTTTCTCATCTCAAGGGAACATAACATTTTTCGGCATAAAAAGTAGCCTAAGTGTTAATCTAGGGTGTCAGCGACCTCCATACAAAATTTCATCGAAATCCGTTAAGCCGTTTCTGTGTTCATCGCGCACAACCGCAATCAGAAAAAAAATCTAAAATTATTGATTAGGGTTCTATTAAATTAACACAGACCCCCCATATTAGTTTATCTCATTTATCTTCCATGTACAGACATTGATCGGTCACAAATTTATTATATGTATAGTAGATAGGTTTTAATGTTAACGTCGAGCAAAAATGCAACAATTTGTTAGGAAAACAAAGTTAGTGATTGTTTTACAACCACTTACATCATGCAATTGCAATTTTATTAGGGATATTAAGAACAAGAAAAACATGCTCAATGGTATGATCACAGGAAAACTACAAAAATGATGCAACAAGTACCTATCCATTGTTAATTTACACATGATTTTAATTTTTAACACATAAAAATAACCACTTCATGGACATGTGCAAATGAAATAATAACTTCGCTTGTTATATTTGAAACTAGCTTTTGCCCGCGACTTTGTCTGCGTGTAAATTATGATATAAACTTGGAACTATATCAATGTTAAATTGTGACCTCTTCGTGAGGTTTTAACAAAAACAAAGATTTCACATATACTCCTTGTTTCCTGTAGGTCTGTTTAGCTATGACGTTTATTTCATTTGAAGGGTACAGTGCAATAACGATAAATAACCTTTGTTTTTAGTTTTGAGATGGGTTTTAAGTTTGTAAACGGTGAAAATAAAACTTGGATGTAAAGATAAGAAAATACGTTGTAACCAATTTAAAGAAAACATTATATATTTTTTTTAAATCGTCGATCTTTTGTTAATTTTTAAATAATTAAAAATTTATATAATATTAATGTTATGTAAGACTTCAAACTTCCATAATATTAGTAGTGATTAGCTGGCTAAACTATAACTTTTGTATGTAGTATATGTACATTATTTAAACTTCAATGATTTCGATTTTCCATTGAACAGTATATCGTTCTTTTCGTCTCAATAGGAATCCCTGTGTACAATTTCAAATTTCTAGCTTCAGTCCTTTCGGCTGTGCATTGATCCAGCAGTTCGGTTTTACTACACTTCAAAACTTATTTAGGTTTTCCAACTTTGTCCTGTATCAAAGGTATAAAATTATACTGTCGTAGTAATTACAAGGATAAAGACCCCTAGGTCCCTAGTATGATGCCGACACCATGCGAGTCCTGTGTATTTATTTATTCATTCTATTCCAGATCGCTTTAACAGGTCGCTATAGAGATCCTTGGAGGAGACTTTTGTTCAGCATTTATTATCCTTATTGAAAATGGTGATGTGCATTTCACAAAAATCCAATCAAATATTATTCGGAGGGACTAGGGTAACATATCATACCAGTAGCATACAGTTATGAAGTGTTTCTAGAAGACAATGGTTCCTATGTTATTTATGATCCGAAACGAGCCTGCATGGTGTGCGATTTAGGTTCGCTAAATTTACTGTTTCTGTCAGAACGCATGGTAACGTATAGTTATAAATGCCACACGAGCCGACGCCTTCCGCATTCTATTTGCAGTTGCATTCGCATTAATCTAGCATTTAATAGGTACACTTAGAAATCTAATTTTGGTATATGGATATTTGGCTTTTGCGACCAGGCTGACATTATTTTCACCGATGGGGAGATGTGGGTAGGGTGGTGGTAGTTTCTTTCTATAAACTAGTGTCTACCATCTCGGCAGTTTAGGGTTTACGTCCCGTCCGATGTCATATTGGTATTGATCACCACACGCTTTCAGTGGAATGCCGTATCGCTTACCATTAGGTGAATGGCTTGCTCATCAGCTCGCCATTCATTGAACTAATAAAAAAGAACGATATTTAAATAGTGCCTAATACCTTTTTTCCACCAGAGAAACTCTGCTATAGCAAAACAAGCAGGCGTTGTAAATAAATTACTTTTGTCCATTGAAGCTATAGGGGAAACCAGGGATGAAAGTAACGATTTTAAAATTTCTCTGGCTGTAAGATTGTAAATAAAAACATAAACTGCTTTCATAATTATATTTATTTATAATCAGTCTTAGATATTAAATACTACCGAAATTATCATAAACAAAATCATCATTTTTTTCGATTAGCAAAATAATTAAAGATTTCTGTAACATTTTCGATCTAATTTATTTTCTTCATGTTTTTGGATTTCTAACTCGTATTTAGCATCCGTCTTTGCTAGTTTTCTGCTTTATCTATTCTTTCGTAGATAGCATATTTTTTTCACAATTTCATTTATTACTTTCGACCCTAGAGTCTCCGGAAAAGCTCGTTTAAATTAATTACCATTACTTAAACACCAAGTTGCACCAACTCAGCAATCTTAGTACACTAGAAGTCAGACTGCGGTTCCAAAACATTCGCTCGACAAACAAACGGCTAATATTTGTGTTAGAACCGGATATGAACACCTCGAGCTCACGCGAGCTCCACCAAGTTTTGGTTAAATAAATGAATCTCATTCTAGATATCTTTGTTTTAGTTTGAAGTTGATTTGAAGTGGAGAAATTGATGAGTCGCAGCAGCAGAAGTTTTTGCAATTCCTCGATGTTTTATCGATGGTGGTTTAGGATCAATTTCAATATTATAATATGAAATGACAATGTTACATGCGCTACTTTAAATTTAGATCATTTCAATGGAAATGGGATTCGAAATTCAACTGACTGATTCTTACTAGATGTCACAGATAATTTTCTCTATCTGTATATCAGGCCATATATGTCCGACTACAGGGCACGGGCCTCATCTAGCATCGAGATTAGGATTGAGAATACAGACAATTTTACACAAGAATATTATATTTTCTCAAAAATTTCCCTTTCCAATTTTACATCGATAAATATTCCATTTTTTCTCATATAAAAATGTCGGGAGAGCATTGTCATACCGGGTAAATTCCAAAAACCCTCGGGAAAAGAATTCCGCATAGAAATTCCAGCCAAAATTCAAGGGAATCGCTTCCCATAACTAACTACGCGCAATAATTCACGGGAATCTATTGTCTTCAGGATAATATTTAAGACAAGAGGTTTGGTCGTTTTCTGTCGTAAAAAGCGCTTCTTAGCTTCGAAAGGCAAAGGGTTATTTCTTTTCTTAAGGGTGATTAATCTTAAAGTAAATAGTTGGTTAGACGCCGGCTGTGAAACAAGAGGCCGCGGGTCCGACTCCCGCACCGAGACAAATGTTTGCGTGAACCACACGTATTTGCTTTCGTGTCTGAGTGTTTGTGAGACCGAAAAGTCCCTCGTAGTTTCTGATACTCACGACACAAAATTCAATCTTAGTGTGTGCTCAGGACTATGTATGTGACTGTTGGGTGTATTTATTTATTTAAATAAAAAATAATTCTTAATACAGCTACAAAAATCAAGTCCCTATATTTTTAAACTGCGAAATAAATATATGGAAACAGCTATTCCCTCATCATAATAACATCAATTTAATAGATAAACCACTATTCCTTTCAAGTGACGCAGCGGATTAGAAAAGGAACATGCAGAGCGTTGCAGACGTGATGAAATTCAGATATTTGGAGCGTTCCGACAAGCTCATCCGCTCGGAATTAACGTTTTGCATCGTGCGAATGTCTTTTGTGATCATTTTCAATTGTACACGCGTTTAATGTTCACTTCCTTTGGAAAGTGCACGTTTAGCCAGTTTCTGTATCGTGATTAGTGTTTCAAGTATATTTCATAAGTGTATATGTATCTATGTTTGAATTATTTCTGTAACCCAAGATTATAATGTATAGAACGGTTTGTTACGGAGTTTTAGAAATTCTTCGTCTATTGTCTTTATTCCACATTCTCATAAAGTTGGCGTAAACTCCTCTATTGGAAAATTGACTGACGAGTATATAATGGTTTTTGTGACAAAATTCACAAAGAACCACAGACACCTTGGCAGCAAACCTCATGTTTTTTTTTTAATTTTTTTTTAATAGGTCCAGCAAATAAGCTCACCTGATGGTAAGTTATCATTACTGCCATTGAACATCCACAACGCTGGGATAATAGATGTGTTGCCGGCCATCAAATCGGGAGGGGAACGGGAAAAGAAAAGGGGTTTGGGCATCCAGAAATCTCACTCACGGAATGCAACCGACAACAAAGCTGCCGCTTCACGTCGACCTGTGCATGAGGCATCCGGAAATCTCATTCACGGAATGAAACTGTCGCTTCACGTCGATCTCCTGTGAGACAGTGGTGGCCCCGGACGAGCCTGCCCATTCATGCTGACTCATGACTGACAACAGCGTGACTCAACAACTTTTTACAGAAACCTATAGCGCTTTTATATCAATGAGCTGACTACAGATTAATGCAGATACAAATTGCAGACATTAACTCTGAAATAACAGATATGAGGAACAAAAAGACTGAATAAAGAAAATTTCCCATAAGTTGGGATTGAGGTGGGTTTATTGGGAGCGCCTTTGTTTAATTGAACAAATGAGGGCTGTGTCAGCACTCGCTGCCGTATCATGAACATGCCATCGTTTAACGCACTAGCTGTTAATCGCGACTTTGCCTGTTATTACATGTGGTTTATAGAATTCAGCGTTGTCGTCTTCGTATATGAAACAAAAAAAAAGTGTGATCCACAGGTATTTGTTTCTGAGACCAAAAAGTCTCTCGTAGTTTTTGATATCCACAACACAAGATTCGATCTTAGTGTGAAGTCAGGACTATGTATGTGACTGTTGGGTGTATGTATATAAATACTACGAATATAACTTATTCGTCCTGGAGACGCAGTTATTTCCTCTCATTGATAGAAAAAGTTTGGCGGAATATGTAATGAGAAAAATAAACAGCGAAGCCGCGAAAGTTTTTATTCATTAAGTTTCCATTGTGGGAGTGGTAATGAAAGAATTCAACTTTGGAATTTATTTTTCTGTCTCCCTTCTGGATTTACGGTCGACGGAGAATTTAACCGACTTCGAAACGGAGATTCTCAATGCAATGATGTTCATAATAGGATTATTAAGTACTAACTAAACATCATGAATCTGTTGTTGATGTACATACATACTTGAAATCTTAAAATAAGACAATAAGGCCCATTTTTCCTTAGATTTTACTTAGTGACTATTCTATTTTAAACTAGTAATTGGTAATCTTCTACAAAACAAATGAGTAAAACAAAGGAATTGTATTTCGCATAATTCGTAATCTGATTTACCATGGCATTATACATTTAAAATCCTTATTTAGACCGTGTCGTTCCCACAGCCCACGTCCACACTTGGCTTAAATATTTGCCGCGAGGTCGAACCCGCGACTTCTCACAGTAAACACTTCCGTCTCATTATGAACTTTGACAAACTTTTGTTTTTCTTTCCCGCGCCTTCACTAAACAGAGATCCAGCTGCGTTAAATAGAATAAGAATTTTTGTTTCTTGGTGCGTGACTAACTTTATTTGGAATTTTCTATCCCATTCCGTCCCGTTATATCCCACTCGTACCGTCTCATTCTCACTAATGGAATGTAATCCAGTCCCATCCCATCATTTTGACTATAAAAAACTAACAAATCTATCGAAATTCGTTCCTCATTCCACGGGAACACAATATTTTTCGGGATAAAAAGTAGCCTAAGTGTTAATCCAGGGTGTCAGCTACCTCGATACCAAATTTCATCGAAATCCGTTCAGCCGTTTCTGAGTTCATCACGCATAACCGCACAGACAAACAGGCAAACCGACAAACAGACAAAAATTATAAAAATCATTATTTTGGGTTCTATTACGTTAATACAGACCCCCCATAATAGTTTTTCTCATTCATCTTCCATGTTCAAAAATCGATCGGTTACAAATTTATTATATAGTATAGATATAAGTGTTATAAAATGAATTTTTTAAATTTGTTTTTAATAACAAAGCTGAAAGTTCTATTGGTGATAGGATTTTGTATACAGGTGGATAAGTTATTATGACGCAATCCAGCGTGACGCGATTTGGGTTGGAACCAGGACGACATAATTGTGCTAAACCCATTCAACTACAAAACGGCTTTGGGCTAGAATTTTCTGTCTATTCCAATAAAGCTTACCTACCTAATATAAAAACATCTCAAGACAAAGCTTCTTACCCGTTAGTAAATTATTATAAAGCGCCTTCTACACAGAATAAGCGGGCCGTAAGTTTGAGCACGTTTGCAAAGACATTACGGAGTTGTTGATTCATTATGCACTGTGTTACTGTCTCGCTGGGACTATCAACCCGTTTATATTTGATAAACATACATGTCGTCTTTTAAATCGACTTTTAATAGACTTGATAAAGTAGGAAATAGTTTCACTGAGCAATCGTAGGTTGATCTTAAAAATGCTCGGGAAAGACGTCTAAGGGAATACGAATAAGGGAGTCAAGGAAATAAATATTCAGGTTTCAAAACTATTAAAACCTTACTGTAAGGTCCTTAAAGCTGTAGTAGAAATGTGTCTGCCTGTTCTGGGTATTACTACTGTTCCCTAAAACCGAAGTTAATTAAATTTGCTGTTGCCCTTCGTACATTTAGTAAAATTGCCGGAGACTTAAATCCTAATGGTAAGAAATTGGACCACCCGGCATCAGCGAGAGATAATGATCACTTACAAGTTGATACTCTTTCCATTCAGAACCAGGTCCTAGAACCTAATAGCCATTACAAATTGACATACTTCCCGCTCAGGGTCGATGAAGTAAAAATAAAACCTGGGAGCCCGGAAACTGCCTTCATTCGCATCTTATTAGTAATAAATTGTGTGGCGCCGCGGTAATGAGATCCTAGTTTACAATTCAGACTTTATTTATACGTTTTTCGGATAATAGTGTTTTAAATAGAGATATTTTAGTATTAAATAGGATAAACAGTTTGCCATTAGAGTAGATTAAAAGATCTAAATTAGAAAGATTGGGAACATGCTTAGAGAGAAATGATTCGTTTGTATAAACTATAAACTAAACTAAAAACAGAATCTAAACTACAAATAACCATAATATTATGTGGTATCATTCTTAATGTAATTTCAAGAACAATACAATGTTTAAGTATCAATATTTTTGCAACAAATGTCACTTCGCTTCCGGAATTTAAAAGACCTGTGTTTACTGAATGCTTGTACGTGATCGACACAGCAATCTAAATATTGTTATGGATTCAGTAATACCGTTTACAATCCAACACCTGATCCAAAGTACGTAATTTGAGCAAGGAATCCGTTTGCACGGCTCCTTTTACAAATTGGAGGAAAACATACAATGTCGAAACTTATATTTTTCGATTTGTGCCTTAATTTTGTATGAAAAATGTTTGAAGTTGAAACTCTTATTACGTATTCAAGTACCTAATCGAGAGACATTTGCAGGCTGCTTCAAGTGCGTCGCCGGAATTGCGGAATTTCTATGTTCAACAGTGGGTTTTACGGTGGTTGAAGATGATGATGATAATTAACTACATTGAATTTATGTTAGTCTATATTGCGTATGCAAAATTTTGCCGATTACACGACTATTTTGAGGACTCAACATTCCTTTGCGATATTTCTAAACCAGTACGTAAAAACTTTAGAATGTAGGTAAAGGTAAAATAACACATTATTTACATGTATTCATTTGAGGTAAAATAACACATCATAAATTTCCATAAATGTTAAATCCCTACTTTCTGACACTTTATTTTTATATTCTCTAGATTTTGTTACCTCTCATAATAAAGCTACACATTCACAAACAAGTACGAAGACCGCGAAATATTAAATAAGAACCCCTCAGATTCCGCTAAGTGGGGGATAAACACCGGGCGTGTCGCTTAAAGAGAGAATTCCACGATGTAGCGTCTTGAAAAAATCCCCGAGATTTACTTAACAATTACGGAATATGAGCCGCGAAATGAGAGCAATTTTTATACTTGGCTATGTTTAATTTAATCTGGAGTTTAAATGAAACTATTTCTTATTATAATTTATTTTACTTAAAGCAAGATTTTATCATCTGAGAATTAAGCAGATACATGATTTAATTATTGTATACGATAGAGAAATAGGGACATCATGTAATAGCCTTACTCATAGATAGATTTAAAACCTATTTTAGCTATCAAATGTTTTTTGTGTCCAGTTTGAGCGAAAAAGATAATACATTCTTTAACTAAAATACGTTTTAAATCTGTCTATGAATAAGGCCGTAAATGTTTTCCGTTCCGGGTTTACTAGGCCGTCATAATTGTGTCGATTGGCTAGCGATAACAATTTCTTGTCGATGGATACTCTGTTTTGATTAACTGGACTTCCAATCAGTTGCTGCGGGCACTATTCCATGTTTTTTTTAAGAAATTGTTGTATGGCTATTTTTAAATTCTAATTCATAAACGACCAAAAGTTATAACCTAATAAATAAATACACCCAACAGTCACACACATAGTCCTGACTCCACATTAAGGTCGAGTATTATGTCGTGGGTATCAGAAACTACGAGGCTTTTTGGTCTCACAAACACCCGGACCAGAAATAAGTACTTGTGGTTCATTCATTGGTTTCGTAGTTTCTGATACCCACGACACAAGACTCGATCTTAGTGTGGGGTCAGGACTATGTATGTAACTGTTGGGTGTATTTATTTATTTATTCAAACATTTGTATCGGAACGGGGATCGATCCCTCTGGTTTCACAGCCAGCGTCTAACCAACTGCACCACGGAGGCTGTCAACAGTAATAAGAAGTATACGATTCATACGGGATTTGATTTATCTCCCAAATACTCATTTCACCTGCCACCATAATATCATGACACGGTAATACTCTTAGCTTAGTGCTAATATATCCGATGCACTCTTGTTCCCTTTGGGAATGCAGAGTATGTATAAAACATAAGTTTAGTTTTAAAAACCACTTATTATATCAAAATAAATTCAGCTAAAACTATTTTATCGCGATTTGGTTTAAAATAAAACCCGTAAAAATAGTTTTATTTCAATGTGTAAAATTCGCGTAAATCTATGAAGCCATTATAAATTCAGCTATTTAAGATGTCGAAAGAGATGAGTAATAAAAATAAACACCAGGAAGAATATTGGTACATACATACATACATAAACTCACGCCTTTTCACAGAAGGGGTGGAAGCTACGAGGAAACCCAGATTTCGCCTTGTATATTCCGTCCCATGATGTGATAGTGGGCGAGCTTATCGCCATATCGGACACAAATTCCTGACTCCGGTCTGATAATAAATAGAAAAATCTAATAATACTTTCGCATGACCCGGGATTAGAACGCCACAGAGGCAATCTATAATCTAAGAATTTGGTAACACGACATAAGTCCAAGCATCTTAAATTCCGTATGATATCCCATCTCGATTTATCACTTTAACTGCTCTATGAACACCCAGCTTAATGTTATTACTAGATATTTGCGGCCTGTGTATTTACGTATATTTTACGTACAATTTTTAGTGTGCAACGGTATTTATATCAGTCAGCGGCGAAAAGACTAAAGAAAGGGTAATAAAATCTTGGGGGCGTACTCAAAGACAGTTTTAAAATCTATTTTAGCTATCGAATTTTTTGTCCCTTTCGAACGACTTTTGAATTCAGTTTGAGCGAAGAAGACAAAACATTCGATTAATAAAATGGGTTTTAAAACTGTCTATGAATAAGGCAGTTAAAATACGAGATTTGTGTCCAAAAAATGTAGACTGCAGTCATAGTTCATAGTACAGACTAAAGAACATGAAATCAATATTATCAAAATATACATAGGCTGCTAAGACATAAACTTGTATGGTTTAAAATAATCTGTATTCACTCTATTCGTAAGTGTGAATATACGACTAAAGTTATTTCATCTCAACTCATTCAACAAGTCTGAGTTAACAAGTAATCAAATTTTATGTGAGGCGGAATGTATGCATAAGAATAATTTGTATAACAGTATTTTACGCACAGTATAAGTTTGGCTGTGTACTATCAGAAGATGATGGAGTTAAAAATAATTCAAAATAAGTAATATGTCTGTCCCATGATGTGATAGGGGGCGAGCCTATTGCCATATCGGGCACAAATTCCTGACTCCGGGCTGATAATGAATAGAAAAATCCAATATCACTTTGCCCGACCTGGGATTTGAACCCGAGACCTCAGATTTGTAGTCGTACCGTAGTACAACTACGCCACCGAGGCAGTCTTAATAAAAACTTTATTATGATTAAGCGTATAATATTAGCCATTGCATGACACAGGCGTCTCCTTAACATTGAAGGCCTATAACCGTGCCTTTCAATTTACAATAAACATAACCAAGTAGCAAGGAAGTGCTCGCATCTTATGTATAATACATATCGCATAATTAAACGGCTATGTGCCTTCCATAATGGGAGTTTACGCGCCGTACATATCCCGATTGGGCCATCAATGGGCCATAACCCTTCAACTATAGTAAAGAGAACGTTTTCCTTTATTAGGTTCGGCAGTTGTCCTACTTGGTCTATTGTTATAGTTACCGCCGTAATGGACAGTGCGTTAGCTATAAACAGTGGGTCTTGGGTTCGATTACCAAGTCGAGCAATCCTTTCTGCATACGTATTTAGGTTCGATATATAGTATCTTATGTAAAAACTTACAAGCCTTCTTGCAATATCTGTGTATAAAAATAATTTCGCGTCAATATTATGAGATTTATCAAAGCGATAAACTCTAACGGCCTTATTCATAAACGAATTAAAAAACCTATTTTAGTTATCGAATGTTTTGTCTTCTTCGCTCAAACTGGATTCATAAGTCGTTCGAAAGGGGCAAAACATCCGATAGCTAAATTTTAAAACTGTGTATGAATAGGGCCGTTTCATATTAATTGCCTGAACCTATACAAACTCGACCAGTTACATTATTATACCGTAAATATCGTGAAAATATACATCAAATCATAAACTATAATATTTAAATTATTGTGCCTTAAATTTTCGCTTCATGTAATTAAGGTATGATGAAATACGTTGGTTTAGTATAAAAACCATTTATAAAATGTTAAGAATTCTAGTGTACCTACACATAATTATTTAATTCCAGGTAACTACAGTACAATGTAATTACAGTTTCGGTGTAATATTCATATTTTGTACTATGAAAGAAATAATTCCAACAATTTCGTTTAAATTAAACACACAATTAATTATTTATTTAGTCGTTCTTTGGGATTATTTCATGTTGGACTAGTGTCGCTCGGTTTTATGTCGTTGTGAGAAAAAATTGGGTCTTTGACATAGCTTATAGACGTTTATCAGCTATTAAATATCTGCATATATGCACTACCAGGGGAGCTTCAGTACAATAGGACCATATTAATACTTATTTATACTGGTACTCTCATAATAACTAACAGACGTACCGTAAAACGCTGCAACTTTGCACGGATTTTAAGGTTTTTCTGGAGTATCTCTAAAATTATTTGTTATTATGGCTCTTATAGAATTGTAGATGACAAATATACATTATGCCTTATTACATAGCCTTTAAGTCTTTTACAAAATGCCGTTTTTTCTGAATTATAAGCTTTCAAAGATGTAGGCAAAGTTGCAGGCAAAAGATGCAACATTGCCTGGAAGGATATTTGAATATATATTGTATAGACTGTGTTCAGTTTTTTTTTCTGTCTACTCGGGATACCGTGCTTCTCAAGGGCAATCAAATGAGACTCTTTGAGGCTATGATTTTTTTTTCACAGCTTGTAGGCAAAGTTGTAGCATGTTCTAGCAATATTCCATACAAATATGTGGCCTTGGATAGGGTTGTAGCTACAAAAAGATTATATTTTTTTATTAATTTATTTCGATCACAAAATGCAATGTTCTCATTCGTACTAAAACAACTATCTAGTTGTTTACAAGGAGTTAAGTAATACAAAAATCATTTTCTCATATTATGAAATTATAAGATATCAATTATACAATACTCATATGAGCCTTCTATCCAAAAACAAATAGTGTAATAATTTCAAGAACTGACGCGGGTTACTAAATTGCTTTTCTGCTTCGTTCGAAGAAATGACTTTGTTGCGCACGAGGTCTGCAGCGATTTCTAACATTTCCTCCGAATAATCAGCTGTTGTTGCGATAGTTGCGAGCTCCTGCTTTTCGCCTGTATCGGTTCTTTGTGTTTGCCATTTTAGCATGAAGCTGCAATAGAATAAAGATTATTTGCAACATCGGCAACTAAATCAATGTTTCGAACATTGATGGAGGCATATGCACAGATCAAAATCAAAACCAAATTACACTTTACTGGTTTTTAATCTTTAAATGATGACTACCACCTATGTCTTGTTGAATATATTAAAACTAAAATACTTTAGTACATAGTTATTATACTATATGCGCGACTGCGGATATAGTAATGTGTAATATTATTGCAAGTTACATCACATCTAAACCATAATGTAACTTGCGTACTCGATGGGCTCCAGTTATTTTTCTTTGTATCGAAATAAAGCAAGATGCAGTCGTGTTATTCTCGTCAAATAATGAAATAGAAACATTTGGAGTGTCAACCCTAGACCCAGGCAAAGTTGAGTCATTCGAATTCCCAAAACACTGCTCAACATTACCTACTTAGTTATTTTAATTAACTTATGCCTTATTATAAAAAATATTAAACAAAACATGAAGTAGACAGGTTTCACTTACTCAGGGGATGTATCGCAGCTCAAAAAACTGTCTTGTTTGTCTGGAATCTCAAAAGTTCGTCGACACGAAAATATCTTGCCCACGCGCGGCGACATTTGTCGCATTACTAACGGACAAATAACAGAGTTACCAACCGCAAAAATGAAAAATATGCTGCCATGATAATGTAAAATTACTACCAAATGGTAAAAAATAAGAAAACCTTGAATAAACGCGATATATCTCATTGTGAACAAAATAGGCAAATTTGGGGTTGGTTGGCAAAGTTGCAGCAGTTTACGGTACTCAGATTTTTTGAAGAAAAAAATATACTAAAGAAAGATTTAATTGACATTAAATTCGGCAATAAGCATGTCACCTAAATGGTTTAATGACATCAATAAACTGTGTTCTTGGGGTAAATATCCATCACGGATAATCCATTAGAAAAACCTATTTTCCCGGCTTTAGATTTTTCGAAAGCCGTACATACCGGGTATATCAAGACTACGACCGAAAACGAAGCCAGGTGGTAGTTTTAGTGGTTACAAACACGATGCAAATAAAAATTTCGCCAAAACAGTGACAGATATTTTTTTAGAGTTTTTTTAAAAATCTTCGTGTTTGGGTGCTAAATACGTAGTTTTTGCGAAAATACTAATTTAAACCCTTACGTACCATTGCGTGTTTAAAAATAAAGAGGTGTACATCTTTATTTAAGGAAAATTATGTATAAATCACCCAAAAACGACGTAAAGTAAAAAAATTACAAAAAAAAGTTGTCGACTTTTTTTTTGCGAAATTTTTACTTGCATTGTGTCTGAAGTCACTAATACTACAACCTGGCTTCGTTTTCGGTCGCGGTCTTGATATACCCTGTATAACTCATTTTTTTTCCGTAGCGTGGATAGAATTGTATTATTATTTAATGACTCTACAAATCTGGGTTCAATAATAATAAAACCATGACCTAAGCCATAGTACAGCATTATTCTATCCCTAAAACATGAGTTGCAATGTGTCGAACACTCGCATTCGCTTTAACAATCCACTGCTGCCCACACCGCGCCGCCCCACCTCCCACAGGCAAACCTACACCTCAATCAACACATGTTTTTATAGTGTTTAAACTTTTATACATTGTTCATATGCCTTTCGAACCAATTGTGCAATGAATAGGCGCCAGACAGGTTCAATATTATATTATATGGAATGTACGTTTTATTTTAATTTATTTAAATAGCCCCACGTCCCACTGTAGGGCATGACCTCGTCTACGATTGAGAGGAATTATGGCATTAGTCCACTATGCTGGTTGGTATATTTCAAATATTTGAATTCTTGGGATAATTGTAAGTGTTCTCTTGTTGCATTGAGTAGATTTACTCATAATAACCCTATACATCCCGTCGTTCCTCCATTTCGAAGGACAGTGCTTGGTTCCAACTCTCCAGTAGCTAGATTGAGTAGATTATATAATAAATACAGTAATCGCATCGATATACACTCTATGTCATTACACAGTTTTAGAAAACATATGTTGGATGCAATATCAGGTTACATACAGTAGTTCTATTTAGTTTTTAAGTATAAGTATAATTGTTGTTTTTTTTTATGCTTTGTTTAAGTTGATGGTTGTGTTTTTTTTAATGTACCTATTTGTTATGTTTACCTGTCAGTAATTGTGCAATTAGTTAAGATTATTTTGTTTTATATTTTTAGTACAAGCATCATTGTAACAATTGTAGGTAGACTTTTGATAATAAATAAATAAATAAAATAAATAAATAATACGAGTATATGTTTGAGGGTTTTTTTTATTATTTTTTTATTGCATAGGTTTGGCAAACGAGCAAATAGGTCACCTGATGGTATATCACTGCTGCCATGAACATCCACTACGCTTGGATCCTGGATACACATCCATGCCAGTCCATCGGAAGCATGAGAGCTCGGAGAGCGGGAAGGACTTTACTGGTAGTAGGTCTCTCATATGTGAGAAGCCGCCTGGGTAGGTACCACCGCAATGTCTATTTCTCCCGCCAAACAGCAGTGTAAATGCACTGTTGTGTTCCGTTTTGAAGGACATTGTAGCCAGAGTAACTACTGGACATATCGAGACTTAACATCTTATGTCTCAGGATGGCGAGCGCAGTGGAATGCCAAGCAATGCCTTGTAACTCATAGTGTTGTTTGGTTTTGCTACTGTCCATGAGCGGTCGTATCGCTTACCATCAGGCGAATGGCAGGCTCGTCTCGTCATTCATAGCAATAAAAAAAAAAAAAGGAAAAATGATGGATAGAGGGTAGGGGCTAACGGGAAATAACGGGCTTCTGGCAATCCCACAGCAAAGCTATTGGTTTACGTCGATTTCTTGTGATACAGTGGTACTAACTCAGACGAGCCTGCCCGTTCATGCTGAGTCGTGACTTTTTTTATTTTTTTGCCGTATAGGCAGACGAGCTAGCGGCCCGCCTGATGGTAAGCTACCGCTGCCCATAGACCTTCGCAGTGCCAGGGGTCCAGCACAACAAAGTCGCTGCCTACCTTAAGGATAGTACTCTCTTTAAGCCTCGTTTGAAGAACAGCGTGGTCCTTTTTTTTTTTTTTTTTTTTTTTATTGCCGTTATAGGCAGACGAGCTAGCGGCCCGCCTGATGGTAAGCGGCTACCGCTGCCCAGAGAACTTCGCAGTGCCAGGGGTCCAGCACAACAAAATCGCTGCCTACCTTAAGGAGAGCACTCTCTTTAAGCCTCTTTTGAAGAAGGACAGGTCATAGCGCTCAGGGAACACCGATGCAGGGAGTTCATTCCAGAGCTTGCACGTACGTGGTAAGAAAGAACGCTGAAAACGTACCGTTCGGGAGCGGTACGCTTCCAGGTGGTAGGAATGAACTCTGCTGCGGTGACGGGTGGTGCGATGGTAGAAGGGCGACGTTGGTACCATCTCAAACAATTCCTCGGAGCACTCCCCATGGAACAGACGATAGAGCACACAGAGAGACCCGAAGTCTCTCCGTAGTCCTAACGGTTCCAATTTGTCCGTAAGATTGGGATCATCGACTATTCGACAAGCTCGTCGCTGTAAGGAGTCAAGTGGGTTGAGCTGGTATTTTGGGGCACCTGCCCAGAGGTGAGAGCAGTACTCTACGTGGGGCCGGATTTGTGCTTTGTAGAGCGTCAATCTGTGACCCGACGTAAAGTACCGCTTGGCTCTGTTCAGGATACCCAACTTTCTGCTCGCCAGTTTGGCTTTGTCCTCCAAATGACTCCTAAAGTCGACATTGCTTGATATTTCGACGCCGAGGATCCCAATACTTTCGGATCTTTGGAGAGTAACTCCTTGGAATTGCGGCGCCATGACAAAAGGGTCCTTCTTCGCAGTGAATGCGCAAACTTGTGTCTTCGAGGGGTTAAATTGAACTAAGTTCAATTCACCCCATTCGGAGACCCGCCCCAGAGATCTCTCGACTTCAGACACAAGTTGAGACCGTCTTTCCTCAATGGAACCTCGAGAGAGACTCTGATGGCCGGTGTATCGCGCGTCACACGTACTATCATCCGCATAACAATGCATGCTGTCGGTAGACAACATGTCATTGATATGCAGGATGAAGAGTGTCGGCGATAGCACCGATCCTTGTGGAACACCAGCGTTAATGGTCTTGGTCTCGGAGCAACAGCCGTCCACTACGACTTTTATGCTCCGACCATCCAAAAAGCTGGCGATCCACTTGCAGAGTCCCTCAGGGATACCATATGCAGGTAGCTTCGCTAGAAGGGCGCCATGCCACACTCGATCGAACGCCTTCGCTATGTCAAGGCCGACCGCAATCGCCTCACCCCCACTCTCCAAAGCCTCCGCCCAACGGTGCGTGAGGTACACGAGGAGATCACCAGCTGAACGACCGTGACGGAAACCGTACTGGCGGTCACTAATCAGCTGGCGGTCCTCAAGATACCTCAGGAGCTGAGTGTTTATAACTCGCTCCAAGACCTTGGAGAGTAAGGATGTGACAGCAATCGGCCTGTAGCACAAAGGGTCCGATCGGTCACCCTTTTTGGGTACTGGGTGGACATGGGCGACCTTCCACGAAGCCGGAACCCGGTTGGTTTTGTAGGAAAGACGGTAAAGGCGCGTTAGCACGGGTGTCAACTCAGGGGCGCACGTCTTAAGAACCACTGCGGGGATACAGTCTGGCCCACTCGACTTATGGATGTCGAGAGCCATGAGCTCCCGTCTGACGGCACGCTGGGTGATTTTAATATCAGACAGGAGACTCTCACACCAAGGGATGTTCGGCGGTGTGGCTCCCCCGTCATCCAAAGTCGAGTTCGAGGCAAAGAATTGGGCCAAGAGATCGGCCTTCTCCTTTGCACTATGGGCCAAACTGTTATCAGGTTTACGCAGTGGTGGGAGACTGGATAGGCAGAAATTGCCCTCCACAGCCTTAGCGAGCGACCAAAAAGCACGGCTCCCAGAGGGATATCTTTGGAGCCGCTCGCCAATTCTGCGGATGTGCTCCGCCTTGGCCTTAGCTAAGGCTCTTTTGTTGGATCTAGAGGCGGCATTAAACTTCCGTTTCTCCTCCTTCGAATTTGGATCCCGACGCCTCCTGGCGTCTTGCCACGCCGCGTATGCGGACTGCTTGAGACGCGCAGCAGCGGCGCAGGCACGATTGTACCACGGCTTGCTGCGACGCCCTGCGGGTATTTTTGAGCTGGGTATGAATGTCTCCATACCCAAGCTAATTGTCTCCGCGACGCAGTTCGCACAGGCGTCAGGATCATCAGAGGAGAAGCAAAGCCGCCTCCATGGGTAGGACGCGAAGAATTCTCTGAGTCCGTCCCAATCTGCTGACGAATACCGCCAAACCGTGCGAGTTCCAGTTGTTGAAGAACGACTGGAACTCGCTACAGGGGCCCACGAACGGACCAGGCAGTGGTCAGAAGATCCCAGTGGAGCATCAACCACTATCCTGTATCCGTTCGGGTGTGTCGTCAGCAGAAGATCCAACATAGAGGGCTCATGGCTCTCAACATCTGGAACACGGGTGGGCTGTGTTACCAGCTGCGAGAGACCATAAGCCAAGGCCATCTCGTAAACAGCCCGACCGGGGAGATCAGTGGTCCTGGATCCCAACCACTCTTTGTGATGAGCGTTGAAATCACCGAGGACCACCACCTCCGCGGAAGGGAACTGCTCGAGAATCCGGTCAGTCCCCACTTGGACGCTCTCAAATAATTGAGTTGATCCCGTATCACTGCCGTGGGACCTGTACAGGCATGCGTAGACTCGGGTCATACCCTTGAATTCTACCCGCAGCCATAATAAGGACAGGTCCCGACGCTCGAAGCCCCGAAGGCGGTGACAACAGATATCACCCCTGACGAAGACGCACACCCCGGCTTTACGTAAGAATTGATGTTCCAACACGTAACCGGGGTAATTTAAGTACGATACATCGTCAGGGGTGGATATTTGCGTCTCCGTTAAAAAGAGCAGGGCAGGCCGCGCCGTCTCTAGATGGTGGTGGACGGCGTCGAGGTTGCTGTGTAGACCCCTGACATTGCAGAAGTCCACAGAAAATGTGGATGAATTTCCCGCCGTCCTACCACTTTCATTAGTTATCTAAAAATTCCTTGTAACTTGTAAGAATTTCAAAGCGTATCTTAGGGTCGAAATGTTTACCTAATGTAGCCACCACTCATTAATTTAAAATAAAAGTGTTTCAACATAAACAATGTCACAATAAATTAATTAAATAACAGTTGAAGCTCATAAAAACTGTATCAGATAAACAAAATGATATATAACCGGGTTCATTGCGTTAAGTGATATATTGTCGATGTGCTTATCTTCAACAAAAATAAGAAACCCATTTGACCAGCGATAGAGACCTGTGGGCCTATTGTTGCTTGAGAAAGTGGAATAAGTGGGGATCAACTTACATTGGTCTTTCGGCACGAAACAAGAACCACCCACGTCATGTTTCGTAACTTTATTTGCCCATTAGTTTGTCGAACTCAAACAGGAAGGGAACATTGTCCACAAGTCGTATGAATCTATTGGGATAAACAATTAGCTCTCCTTACATTATTTGCTGGGTCTAGCTTACCTTCAGTGTTTATTTTGTAGGAACCCTAAGGCCACTTGACTTGACGAGGGTCCCAAACTAATAAAAATGGACGCTCTAAGCCGGACTAAATTATGTGCGCATTGAGAGCATAGTGGTTTTATGTTGGTGATACTAAATAAATTATATATTAGGTGGGTAATGTTTTATTTGGCCTTCAATCAGATATATTGTTTGTTTTTTTTTAGTATTCTACATGGCTGTCAGGAGAAAACACTGCAGAATTTGCAAGATGGAACCTAGTTTCTTTATTTATTACGCTCTGCTTGACAAGTGTAAAAGTCCAAAATACCAGGATTAGGAAAGATTTCTACTAGTACTTGAAGCGGTTTGTGATAATTAGCAACATATAGGGAGCAATGTCTATAGAAATAAGGAATGCTTCACGAATCGATATATCCAAAAGAAGTTAAAGTAGTCCTTTAACGCACGCAACCACAAAACAATAACGGGATAACAATGAAATATTTTATATTACACAATATAACATAATCTCGAACCAAGTCCAGTTCTTAACAGACAGTACCGACTAGATTCCAATCAATATGAAACACAGAATCTAATTTGATCAAAACTCTCAGCGGAATTTTGCTAGAAGTTTATGCATTCAGCTGGCGTTTGCTTCAAATCCAATATACTGGCCACAGCGCGCGGTGGTTTTATAAAGGAGATGCTCTTGACACTAACGCACTGTGCACTGGCCATCATTGTTGTTCTACTAAAGAATTTCTGAAGTATTTTGATTGATTGGTTGTTGTAGGTTGATAATCGATATTTGCTACGATATTATTTTTGTTAGTAAAGGTCGGGAGCTCGTGCTCGTAGCTCTTTGAATTTTAAAGTAACATCCTTGTAAATTTGTGTATAGTTCATATAGTTAACTTATGACTGCCTCGGTGGCGTAGTTGTATTACGGTACGGTTACAAAGCTGAGGTCTCGGGTTCGAGTCCCGGGTCGGGCAAAGTGATATTGGATTTTTCTATTCATTATCAGCCGGAGTCAGAAATTTGTGCCCGATATGGCGATAGGCTCACCCCTATCACATCGTGGGACGGAACATACAAGGCGAAATGTGGGTGTCCTGGTGGCGCCTGTACCTACCCCTTCGGGGATAAAAGCGTGAGTTTATGTATGTATGTATGTTAACTTATTATTACTTACTATAATAAACTTAGTAACGAAACCTAATCTCACATTTCGTTAACTTTTCATCCACGTAAATTTCCAAGGTCTGTCTGAAACTTATAAACCTGCTCAAGACCGCCGTAATAAGACCTGAACTTTTGTTACGGCAAATATATGTACCGATAAATATTAAAACTCATATATTTTACAGGCGTGAAAGTTCACCGTGATAAAACTAAAAGCAATGAAGAATGTTAACAAATTTTGATTATTAGCACTCCATATTCTCCGGCAAAAATAAAAAATACTAGTGAAAGAATTACTTCGATATGTCAATTAGTTTCCGATTTAGAAGTAAAACAAGTTGTAACCGTACGACCCGGGCTGCCGGTTACGGTGTGACGTCATAGCACAACACGCTCACTGGCTCACTCAGTCCGCTCGTGGTCGCGCGCCCGTGCCGTTGAATTTATGCCCACAGAGTACTATAATATTACGTTTATACCTAAAGACTTTTAACAATGTCCAATCCAATACTACTACTACTAGGAAATCATGTGTTGTGCCTAAATGCACAAACACAAATACCAATTCGCCAGAAAAGTTGTTTTTTATAGTACCAAAGGACATTAAAATGCGAAAAAAATGGATAAAGGCTATGAAGAGGTTAGATTCATTTGGAGATAAAAGTACAGTTTATTGTTGCTGTCTCTTGCCGATTTGAAATAAGTTTCAAATAAAAATAAATGGCCTTACGTATTTTATTAGTAGAAAAAAACAAATAACTAAAAAAGGTTTAGTACATCTGTTCAAACATCTATATTTGGAATAAAAATGAGATTAAAATGGCCTTATGTATTTTGTAAGTAAAAAAATACAAATAAAAAAGCTTTAGTACATCTGTAACGTTCAACCCACTACATCTACATAAGTACCTATCCTACTTCCTACTAATATTATAAATGCGAAAGTTTGTGAGTGTGTGTGTTTGTTATCTTTCACAAAAACAACTACTGAAAGGATCTGGACGAAGTCTGGAATAACACATAAGCTACTTTTAATACTGGGAAAATGTACAGCTTCTGAGGGAAACTGGGGCGAAGCTGCTGGCGGAAGCTAGTTTGCAATAAATCAATATAGGTATGTATGTATTCATTTAAATTTACTAACAAGAGCGTTACAATATAGGTACCTAGATATTATACATACGTGCCTACCAATAGCTACAAAACTATAATACATACATATTTGTTGTCTTTAACTTACAAATTTAATGGTAGGTAGGTAGTTCTACTATTTAAGTTGCATTCTTCCATTACGACATTAGTTGAGTATTTTGTTTTGATAAAACAATTTAGAACAGATAAACTATTAAGCATAAGTAGTAGCACGGAAATTTCACTTACCGTTGCATTTTTATTCCTCGCATTTCGGCGGCAACGAAATCCCTATTTGTTGATAAGTAATCTATATCTCTATATCAGCCCATATACGTCCCACTGCAGGGCACGGGCCTACTCTACAATCGAGGGAATCGATTGAGAGTGGTTAGGCCATATAGTCCACCACGCTGGCCTAGTGCGTGTTGGCGGACTTACATACCGTAGAAATTCTTTAAAATCGCTACGTAATGCAGGTTTCCTCACGATGTTTTCCCTTACCGTTAAAGTGCGTGGTGATTGACTATCAATACACACATAACTCCGAAAAGTCAGAGGTGTGCCCTGGGATTTGAACCCGCGACCACCGTGAACATGTAGGCAGCCGCGTCTGGTCCGTTACCAACAGGCCATTTGATAAGTAATGCGCAACCATTAATCCATCTATTTTAGGTAGATTATCCGATTGCCCTTTTTCGAATCCTTCATCCATTTTATTAATCGAATAATATTTACTATTTTATTAAACTACTAGCGGCCCGTCCCAGCTTCGCCTGGGTGCATATATTTTTTGATTCCACTCCACATCAGATAGATGTTATTTTTCGTACAAACTCTTGTATACCTAAACCTTTTGAAACCTAAACTCGACGAAGCTATTCTACTGTCCCTTTTTCTTCAAACTATGACCTGTCCGCCTCAATACCGTCCCGTCCCGTCTGTCAAGTCACTGATCCGTCCCGTTATTTCTCTTCATTATCCACCCGGTCTCATCCACTATACCGTCCCTCTTACTCTATTCTATCCCATCTCTCTACTAATAGTGTGCCTTACGATTTTTTGACATTAAAAACTTCAGCGATTGCGGATTAGCAAAATCGGATCAGTAATACGGGTGCTCCAGCAATTTTGGTTTCCATACAATATGTCATCCCTTATTTCACCTGCATAATGTTTTTTCCAAAATTGTTGATCGCCATTATTTTTCGTTTGTAATAAAGAGCTGAAATATAATTTTTCATAGAACTAACTGAAGTAATTTCGATTTTCGACACAACATTCAAACCCTTTTTTCAACCTCTTTGGAAAAAATATAACCTATGACACTCAGGGATGTTATACTTTTCTAACGGTGAAAGAATTTTTAAATCGATTTAGTAGTTCCGGAGATTATGATAATGTGTGATTTTAAATGATACTCGCAGGTGAAGGATAGGGCATTGTACAAAATTGTGATAAAATGACTTTCGATCTTAAAAAGAAGTTTAGTTTAAACAAAATACATTTCTGAACTCACGCATAAATATTTGACAACCAATTTAAATGTCAATCCTTTTTCATTAGTGACATTATTCTACATAATATTTAAATTCAAAAATACGCTATTATCCGAATATTGTGGATATATGTTGTCGATTCGAAACATTTATTTAAATACGGTCTTTAATTTGAGGGAAGAGTTTACTGTATCGACAGGATGAACATTAAATGTTTGACAGTTACGAAACCTATGAACATTTTGTATGGGAAAATATTTTATATTTATTTATTGTCACGTTCCACGGGAACGGGATAAAAAGCATTCTATGTCCGTCTCCTGGCTCTAAGCTACCTCCTCACCAATTTTCAGCCATATCGGTAAAGCCGTTCTTGAGTTATAAATAGTGTAACTAACACGACTTTCTTTTATATATATAGATTAACGTAATACGCGAACGAAAACCAACAACAAAACACTGCGCAAGCTATTACAACTAATATAATCGCTGGCGATTTGATACGAAGCGAGTCGTGGCCCGTGCGGCGCGTTGCGAAATGACGTCACAGGCGATCACGTGACTGTAGCGGGACTCGATATTTTTCAAAACTTTGAATACCTATAAAATCAAAACTACTAGGTATTTTTGACTACAACAAAAACTAGTGTGTTTGTATACATAAAGGCTTTACTGAGACAACATTTCAAGCGATTTGGCATACCTAGTAACATTGTCCATTCCCAGCGAATCCACAATCGAACTAAAATAATATATAAAGTTATTCGCATCATACGTGCTGTGGAAAGCTGGTTTCAAACCTGATTATAAGTTTAGCCACTAGAGTGTTCGTCCATCCAATATTTGATCTGGCTGATGCATTTTAATGAAATTCCACCCTTTGGTCTACAGGTTTGGTCTAGAGGTTGACTTGAATACGGACTATTTTCATTATAGGCTAAGATGAAGGCTCCTAAGTATGGGTTATTGCTAGACCGATACTGCTGTAATCAATCTAGACCAGTTTGACGTAAGTTCGTCAACAATTATGGAACATCATCAAATTCTATTATAGATAAGAATTTTGTTTTTTATTGTCGAACTTATTATTTCTTACTTTGTAACCAAAGTATTGTTAGCATTTCGCAGTTCAACTATATTGTTGCAAAACCACTTGGCACATGTATAATTTAAAAATTGTAAAGATTCTGGACTTATTCAACGTAACTAACTGATGTTAAACACTAAACTAGATTCATTATTGTAGAACTATGAACGTATAACTTTATTCCAGCACAACTTTACCAACCCCTTAGATTTTTTAACAAAAAAGATCGAATACAGTAAAACCGTAGAAAAAACATTATTATCAAAGCGTACCCTTTTCCCTCGTAATATCCGTTCGTTTGTTATTTTATTTCTATTAAAACACTGTTTCATTGAAGTGAAAACTTTGCTTATATTCAAAACATATCGCTGTTCTATTTGTGCTCGTAACAAAAGGAATATTTCGTAGAATATGGTACTTATAATATGCTCATTGTTTGTTGTTAACTAAAGACGGGCTGTGAAAAACATTTCATAATATCGGATAGATACATTTTCAACTACCCTATACAAGATTTTAACGAGAGGGTAATTCATCCCACAGTCTTAATATTTATCTATTCTAATGAGCTCCAGATGCAGTGGTTTTTTACGCCAACACAAAAAAGTGTCTACACTCCAATTAACGGTAAGTTCTTTAGTGGTTAAATAGTATTTAACGCAGAGAGATGAATACTCTTTGATTCCGTATGTCTTAAACACATTTATAAACCTTTTCCATGTTGCAGAACAGTTCAGCTTGTAATTATTATTTGCCTTGTCGCCTTCATGACATTAACCCTTTCAAATCCAGGTGTTTTAGTCAACTGCACCTGTCTTTTTCAAATTTAGCGCAGAAATGTCCGGTATGCGGGTTTCCTTTATCGATAGTGAGTAATAATTTAGAAAGAATATTGGAGTAGTTGTATTCATGAAATGCTATAATGATAAGGTATTAACCTTGGTATGTAATATAATAAATAGATTTTAAACACTGAATTGAAATACACATGAAAATAAATCGGAAAGTTTAGGAGCAATCCTCTTGTTAACTGTGGCTATTTTTTTTATTAAATATCAATGAAACCAAAATTTTAGCTTGAGCAAAAATATATTTTTTCTATTTTTTTCAAGCCTATACTGTCCCACTGCAGGGCAAAGGCCTCTCTATCCTGGATAGGGAAAAGTAAATAGGCCACCAAAATATTAACTAAACACTTGCCCTAGCATTAAACTGGCAGCTATTGTTAACACTTATTTAAATCTATTTGAATAACAATAGCTATCAATTGTTACCATTTAGCTGTCATACGCTGCCTTACTAGCACGCCCCTTTTGACAGCAAAAGGTTGTCTTAGGCAACAAGGCAAAAACAATTCGGCATTATCATTCTGGCTGCTAGCAAAAGCCAATTTCGAATTGCCGCAGACAAGGAAGTACATTGTTGGTAATTTCTAGCCATTTGGCGACGGTAAGTCAATTTGCGAAATTCTCCGAGTGAATTCGATTTTGCAGTCTTCAGCGAAGTAAATTTTATCTTATATTTTATATAAAATTTGTTCACTGTTTAACAAATAGCCAAAGGTTAAGTAATTTAGGCGCAAGAGTTATTTTAAGAAGCTTATGAAGTTAGTTAAAGCTTGATTTCCAGCGATTCAATTATATTATTTGTGATAAATATTTAAGAATCTATTGAAGCGTATCAAGACATTATTCTATTAAGTAGTCTATTGACTGTTACAATACATTTTTGCATCGTCTAGCATCAGCGTTTTTTCTTGTGTATAAAACAGCACAATTAATGCATTTAAAAGTTGTATGTAATATTAATATCGGCCAAAAGAAGGATTTGTTACCTTCTTTTCACAGTAACGTAAATATTCACAAATTAAGGGACTTTTAATCGGCAACTTCTAAAAACAAGACATTTGCAGATTTGCAAAACTAATTTATTTCACTGATTAAATAAAGCTGGGCGTTAGGATTTATTTGTACGCGATATATCATCAAAACTGTTGTTTATTTAGAATGGAATTTCTAATAAACAAATTCTACTGCCCTTAAATTCCTTACCCTGAAATTTCCACCTTAACCGCGCTATATTTTATGCGCCTCCGTAAACGAACCGACCGGATAGAACGAAATACCTTTATATATACTCACTGTTATGTATTTAAAAGAATAAAAATGTAGTTTAGTTTGCCGTGAGCTTAATAAATGCATAAAAATACAGAAGTTATACAAATCATACCAAATAATATATTGACTTCGGTAATCGGGGACAAAATCTAGTGTTATATTTTAGTCACCTATGAAGCTAAAGTCATAAGTCGCTTTATCCAAATTCTATATTTTGTAAAAGGTTTTTTTAAATACGGGGTATATCCAAACTGCGACTAAAAACGAAGCCAGGTGGTAGTTTAAGTGATTATAGATAAAAAATAATTGCAAATAAAAAAATTCTCAAAAAAAGCAACACCTTTTTAGCAATTTTTAAATATCATCTTGTTTGGATGGTACACACCTAGTTTTTACTAAAATAATAATTTTAAACCTTGCGCACCATATACATCTTTAAAAATAAAAAGGAGTACTACATTATTATTTTAGGAAAACGACCATAAGTAAAATATTGCAAAAGATATCGCTTTTGTGAAAATTTAAGTTGCATTGTATCTGAACTCACTATCACTACCACCTGGTTTCGTTTTCGGCCGCAGTCTAGATATACCCTGTTTAAATAACATTTCACAAAACACAATATCATGCCCCTGAAGATAGAAGTGCACCTTGTGGCCTAATTTTCTCAGTGTCTCCGTCCCGCCACGCGACTAGCGGCAAGAAAGCACAACCCGGCAAATTGTTTCGTACATTAATCAAAATATTCATACTAACTCAATTGCTTAATTTCGGTACCTCTAGTGTCTGCATAGTAACTTTTTAGTTTAAAATGGCTTTTAAATTAATTTATTGCAAAAAATTATGATCAATTCGGAGAACCCTTAAAAAAACTCGTTAATTTGATTTCCAGCAATATGTTGTCGTATCTGACTGACCTTTGCATTTTAACCATACTTTATCCTGTTTCGCGTACTCATGAATGGTATGAAATATTGATAAACTATGTCTATGAGGTTCCGGAATGATTCATCAGAATCATAGCAAAATACCTGGAATTTTATTTGCGGTGAGAACACCTCATAGATCAAAATAATGAATGAATAATTCTTGTTCTATGTAGGAAGTATTGAGTATATATTCATTTGTTTTAGAATGATTTTATTAAAATAATAACAAAAGGTAACAAAAATAATATGTTATGTAATTAATTAAATACTCGAAAATATCGTGAAAATGATGTAGATTTACGTTATTACTCCTTGTAATTTGAAGGTAGAGTTGAAAATAATGACTGAGATAATTCAAAGACCTTTGTTGAGTAAACCTGAGGAAACATGAGGTCGCGGGTTCGATTCCCGCATCAATTCAAATATTCGTATAATCCACAAGTACTTGTTCCGATACCCACAACACAAAACTTTTATAAGACAACATATATTTTCAATTAAACCTTGATATAGCGTCATCTAGCGGCACAAAACTTAACTTCACATAAATAGTTTCCATTAGAGGAACACAAGCTCTATTAGGACAAAATAAACGTTATATTTAGACAGTGCCTCACGAGCTTAGCAGCAAGTGCTGAGCTAATGCATTCCGAACTTTAGAGCTGTCTATATGGTGAACTTCAAATCCCTACAGAAACTAATGTTGGAACATGCGGTTTAATAATAAGTAAAAACCTAGTATAATCAAGTGTTAATACGTGGTAAAAGTAAAATAATAATAATAAATACACCCAACATACATAGTCCGGACCCCACACTAAGATCGAATCTTTATCTTGTATCAGGAACTACGAGAGTTTTTTCGGTGTCACAAACACCTAGACCGAAAACTAATGCTTATGGTTCACACAAACATTTGTCCCGGTGCGGGGATCGAACCCACGGCCTCTCGTTTCACAGCCGGCGTCTAACCAACTGCGCCACGGAAGCTGTCAAGTACTCATTTTAAGAGCGGCACGAGACCAGGTATGTCCACCTAGACGATGGCATGGCAGGTGTTGGATCTCAACTAATGATTTTGTGCTAACTTTTTCGTGACACTATGTATTAGAAGTGCATGGTGGCCTGTTGGTAGCGGACCAAGCACGGCTGCCAGCCTTCACCGTGATCATTGGTCCAAATTTCAGGGCATACTTTAGACTTTTCGGAGTCATATGTGTGTTGATAGTCAACTATTATGCTTGACAATCATTAAGGAAAGCATCGTGACGAAGAAAGTCTCCCAACCCGCATATGCCAGAATGGTATACAATAACCCCTAGCCCCTCATAATCTCTCGATTGTGGAGAAGGCCCATGCCCTACAGTGAGACGTATATAAAGTGATACAGACAGAAGAGTAGTATAATTGCTAAGATCGAATAGCCTTATTCAGGCTGTAGTCAAGTCCCTTTAATGATACTCTGATTCGGCAAAGTAATTCCACTGAAATTGAAGTTAAGTACCACTACAAGAGTACAAGATTGAACGTACCACATACTAAACCATAACACGATCTCAAAACATTGAATTAGGCTGATATTAATACTCAGCGGTGTAAACCAAACCGCCATAGTAATTCGATTCAACTGTTCCCTATTCTGCGAGACAAGCCGACGATCTAGTATCTACACTGACCGTCTTTAAATGACGTAATTTAAATACATTTTTAAGAATAATTTGCTTATTATCAAATTACTATAGAATTTAGAAATATAATTATACTTTTAAAAAATCAGTTGAGAGATAAAAATATAGTATTAATTACGACATTAATTTGGTAATTTACTCGTAATTATTCCCGATAATTATTATAATACTCAAACTGAAATTGCGTGCGTATTTAATGAAATTATTTTTGCTTTATGAATTTATTTATTTATTGCGTGCTTTATTAGAGCACGGTTCTTTTATTTTTTTTAATTTTCGCATATTTCGAATGGGACCACTCAGAATGTTTAGTTGTATGTATTAAAAAATGGTTTTATTTAAAAAAATACTACACTCATCTCATTAGAGTCCATAGCAAGCTGACACTTTTACGGGACAAAAAGCTATGTCGCTTTCCGGCTCCACAATAATCCCTATTCAAAAAAAATATTTCCGTCTATTGCACTATATGTATGTGACTAAAGGATAACAAATACACTTTCTAACATTATACAAAATTCAATTATATTAGGAGTTTATATTTTTACGCGCGGAGGTCAGTTATTTGACCTTGAATAACCTGTCCACTGGCTAAAAAGTTCGCTTAAATCGCTATTTCAAACGCTTAGAATATATTGAATTAATCATTATCACTTAATATTGTTTGAAACCAGTTCTAAATTAACTTGACGGCCTCACAGCTACAAAGTTCAGTAGAACGACCTACAGCCTCAAAGGCGAGCTTAGCTTTTTGGCATCAGTCCGAATTAGTAGGGCGAATGACCATTCGAGATGAAACTTCCGACATTGCCATGAGTTGTCTTACTGTTGACAGGAAATGGTACCACATTGTTTACTTTCCATTTCCCAATCATTTCCACTTTTTGGTATACATTGAAGGTTCAGTACTGGATTACAGTGAAAATTCGTGGCCGTAGTCAGCGATGGATGAAAGCAACGCGATTGGATAGATTGAATTGGTGGGTAAAGCGACTGTATTGCTCCTACGTAAGTGATAAGTCAGTATGGCGGTAACGCTGGATGAGGTCGAACGTGTTCCCCGTGCATTCGTTTAATTCGAATGCGATGTTTCTCGCGCAAATTTCGATAACAACAGTGTATGTTTAAATGATTTTCAGTTGAACAACAGTTATATTAACAGTGTGAATATAGTGTTTAGTGTTATAGAACTGGAGTTTCATAGTGGATTAGCTATATTTCTCGATTAAGGTAAGTAAAGATAAAATAGTCTAAAAATTTAATTGAGACACAAAACCGTATTTACGAAGCAATGAAATGTTATAATGGAATGTTAAAAGTGCCGTAAAATAAACCTTTTCACTGCAAATTTAAAGAGTAATAAATGAGAGGGACGCGATAAAAAGTATTTTATCTATTATTTTAAATAGCAATAAAATTACGCGGAATTTTATGTAACCTTTGTGGTGAGGTTGGAGGGTTTTTAATTTTAACCTTTTGTATGAATGACCTTTAGACCTTTAGATTCTCTATTTAAAATTTCACCTGTCTAATTCAGTCTATTGTTTTAGGCGATGGAATTATATTTTTCTTTTTATGGAAAATCTGTGGGCATTCCATCTGTGTTTGAAAAACTATACAGGTATTGTGAAGTTTCTACTGTTTTCAAATTTCTTTAGGATAAGGCGGAAAATTGGGTCAATTGTATACTTTGTTTGGACTTAAAACTCTGCCCAGGCATATAATATTGTCTTGGTAAAACGCAAGTTTTATTCATCTTTTTCCTTTCTCAGAAAAGAACGAATGGCTCAATTAATCACACAGTTTTTAGATGCGTCATGACCTAGCTAGTATTTAATTATATGTAGAGACGCGAATTAATTTACGTTACAATAATTAATCATCTCTAGCTCACCTAATCTAGTCTCTACCAACTCTTATAGAAGATAATCAATAACAAAGCGTATGGCAGTTTCTTGATTATTCCTTCTTCCGGTTAGGTGCTATACAGTATAAAGGATTATTTTAATTAGTTGCCTTACTTTATATAATTAATTAAAATTCCTCAATACACAATACACCGATACAATACGATTCTTCATAAATGATTGCCTTACTAGGTTTAATAGATGCATTTTTGGGATAAGTCCAGAGTTCAAATGCTAGGTTCTTTGAGTTTTTTGACAGTAATGACTTTGCTGAAGGTGGAACTCTTTAGATTAGTTTGATGTAAAGCAGCGGGTTGGTAGTAAGATCCTGTTTTTTGTAGTCGCTGCTGGTCCAGTGTAAGATTTTTTTATTATAAATTGCGAGACGAGCGTGCCATTCGCCTGATGATAAGCGATAAGACCGCTCATGGATAGTAGAAAACCAAAAAAGACCATGCTTCGCATTCCTCTGCGCTTTCCATCTTGAGACATAAGATGTTAAGTCTCAATAGGTAAGGTGTTGGACTTTAAGTGCCTATCTTCGAAAGTCTTGGTGGTGGAAGCATTCTATAGAGCTATTATTAACTTTCAATACACCCATAACTTAAAATATAGAGCTGTGTGCCTAGAAATTTAGCCTACGATTTGTCAGTCTCTGCTGCTAGTAACTAAGCTATGGCTTATTTTACCAAATAGCTTAGTAATTGTTTGTTTATCATAAATAAAATAGTAAAACTCAATTGAAAAGGGTAGACTCAGTCCAAGAGACGCATATAAAATACGTGACTGGTTTGTTTGCAGCACTAAATCATACGAGAGAGCACTTCCAAACATATAAATAAGGCATGTAATATATTATCAAAAGAAAAACGCACGCGACATAGGTACGCATCTTTTATTCACGTTGTAAATTATTCTGTCTCATTGAATAATCTCGACTTTGGACACAAAAACGTGTTGCAAGACAAAAAATGAATGTATTTTTGCTCCAATGACCTTCGTTGCTAGCGAGGCCTTTGATTGAAATCGATTGTTTGATTTCATTAGGATAATATTATGATCTTCGATTCTGGTTACTTGTAGGATTACGATAAATATATATATCAACTTTGATGGATATGTCAAACTAGGAAAATTTAATATCATAATTATCATAATCAACCTTTCTGCGTCCACTGCTGGCATAGGCTTCTCCTATAACACGCCACTTGGCTCGACCTTCAGCCCATCGTCTCCAACAGCTACTAGCCATCCTACGAATATCATCGCTCCACCTGGTTGGAGGGCATCCTTTACTACGTAAATTGAATATAGACATATAAAATTGTGATTACCTACCTTGTAAAGTGCTGAAATCGATGGAGATGAATAAACATACTCAATAAATGTTACCTCACGTTTGTATTCCCGAAAGCGTAGCCAGGGTTTCGCTAGTAACTAAAGTTTGTCGCTCTTATTTCTGTCACTTATGATTTATGAAGGGCGAGTGTTTCGGTATGCCAGACGCAAATACCAATCGAAAGGCAATACTCTCACGTGACAATTTTTTCTACCACCGTGAACGGTTGTATCCGGAAGGTGTCGAAAATGCTACCACAAACTATAACATCTATGTCAATCTCACAAACTTATTTACTAGTTTGTATTCTGTGATAAGAATACAGGGAATTAAAAGATAAAATATCGAATTATTTAAACTACATAGTTCTATATTTCCATGTGATAAAAATGTTACATAATCCTCTCAACAAACTTAAATTGAGTTCGATCGGATTGATTGCTCTGCGGCGATGTCCAGACCAAATATAGTGATATTTGAAATTAAATTAGACGGCTTATGTATTCAGTGGCCATGTTTGTAAAATTACACGTTTATTGAGACGTGTTTTAGTAATACTACCAAATAAACTACCCATATTTGGTATAGGTACATTTATAAATACAAGTGTTGTCGGATATATTAGGAACTAAGAGACTTCTCGGTTTTAGAAGCACCTAGATCTAAAACAAATTGTGGATCACACGGGGATCGAACTCGCAAGCAAATTCACAGTAAAATTCTTAAAAAAAATCCCAGGCAGATTACAATAAACATATTAACATATTTCTCACGGAAAATCCCTGGAAGATGTAACAATATAAACAGTAAACAAACAGTCTGAGTTAGGTAACTGGTCGGCGGCGACCTTGTAATCAAGTATTATGTCATTACGATGCAAACTGAGTCACGCGTGCGGGGTTAGCGAGTGCCGACTCGATATCTACATTCAAGTGTTTGTTTGACAATACTTGTTGGTATATAAAGAGAGTATTCGCTCCAAAGCTCACAGACGTTATAAAACAATAGACCTTGCCTTATAGAAGCTATAAACAAAATTATTATTCGCAATGCCTATACCTATCCTTTAGATTGTTTTTAAAGTCTAATGTTAAAAGAAATGCATGATGATGTAAAGATAAATTATTATGGCAGTATACCTATGCTATTGAAGCTGCACTGTAATTATAGTTGAAGTGTCATAAAAGTGTGATGTAAAAGGGGAAAATTAAATTCAATATTTGAATATAGGTCTCTATAATAAATAAATACACCAAACGGTCACATACATAGTCCTGACCCCAAACTAAGATCGAGTTTTGTGTCGTGAGTATACGAAAATTCAATTTATCCGACTATACTTCTGTTATTATTCGTTCAAGCACATACCGCGCCATATACGTATATATCTGCGTGGTTTTGCTGTAAATATTAAGCTTTTGTAGATAATTTTCGGTTCATTAGCATCCCGATCTCATTGGTATTATGTTGCTATTTGCTGAGATGAGTACAGTGGTTAAGCCGTGTCAGCCACGTTGTTAGTTTCGTGTCTATACCAGGTTTTATTCTAAAACCTTTGTCAGCTTATAGCCACGGCTACACACAAATTCAACACTCAGCGGTGGGATCTATACATGTTTACACCAATGAAAATTTTAAGAAACATTATAAGAAAATAAACTGAAATGAGAAATTATACTATGGCTTATAATTACTAAAAAAATTAGAACATTAAGAAGTTAGTGTTCTTTACACTTTGTATAAAAAGTAAAGAAACCTGTATGCAAAGTTTTATATTAATCAAGAGTTTTCGAGCAACTAAACAAGAAAGAAGCTCTGCCTTACATTTTTCATGAAACGTGTAGAACACGAGCGAAAAATACATTTAATTTTACTTCCCATGTGTATTTTATACTCTGAACTTTGTTAACAAAAGGTATTTAATATTACTAAAGCGTATTAACTTTGTGTGAGCTTGGTGAATGAATAGTAAATGGAATCACGTTTAAACTGAATTTGTTGAAAATGAAATTACTTAAGTCAAATCTTTCTAGGATTTAATCAAATATTTAACGTCGTCCCGATTTTTTTTGATAATGTTAAACTATAAAATTAATTACCAATTGTGTAATACTAGAACTTTTAAAAGTTATAGTAAGTATGGACCAGTATACAAAAGTACACTCTTTAAGACTCTATTGACAGCCTCCGTGGCGCAGTTGGTTAGACGCCGCCTGTGAAACAAGAGGCCGCGGGTTCGATCTCCGCACCGAAACAAATATTTGTGTGAACCACAGGTATTTGTTTCGGGTCTGGGTGTTTGTGAGACCGTAAAGTCTCTCGTAATTCCTGATACCCACGACACAAGACTCGATCTTAGTGTGGGGTCAGGACTATGTATGTGACTGTTGGGTGTATTTATTTATTATTTATTTATTTATTTAAGAACTTTACTCTTAAAAAAAAAAACAAAAAAAAAACATAGTACACATAATTATTTTCATCGGTGAACTCAACTGCGTAAGTTGCTGCTGCGCAAATCCAATGCCAACATATTTAAAAATTGTCCCAAGCATCGATGTACTCGTACGTACCGGTTTAGTTGTTTAATATTTTGCTTTAAAATTGTCGCAGAGAATTGAAAACAGCACGGAATATTGGTAATTAAGTAAACTATTTATAACAAGACAAACACCTGGTATTTACCCCTTGTCACTACTGTCACGGACAATACCAAACAAAGCCATACAAATACTTCACTAAATAAATATGTGTCTTGTCGGAATGGACCTATCGATTCCGAATTTATTTTATGTTGTAGATTTACGACGTCCTAATAGCACAAAAAGTAAATATAATGAAAATGCTGATAATGTAATAAACAAAAGAGAGGGAGAGAGTTTCAAAGTATATTTTTTTTATTGCAATGAATGACGGGACGAGCCTGCATTTCACCTGATGGTAAGCGATACGACCGCTCATGGACAGTAGCAAAACCAAACAACACCATGAGTTACAAGGCAATGCTTGGCATTCCACTGCGCTCGCCATCCTGAGACATAAGATGTTAAGTCTCGATATGTCCAGTAGTTACTCTGGCTACAATGTCCTTCAAACCGGAACACAACAGTGCATTTACACTGCTGTTTGGCGGGGGAAATAGACATTGCGGTTACCTACTCAAGCGACCTCACTCATATGAGAGACCTACGTTTTAAAAATAATATTACGCTAGGGCACTTATGTAGTTATGGTCGCTCTAAGAGAATCCAAGGCATTGCCATGGTAAGGCCACGCTTTTGTCTTTTATGGCTTAACAGAAATGAGCAGGGTCGTCCGGCGAGGTACCTCTGTCTCTCAGGAGATCGAAGTGAAGAGAGTGAGGTTGCCGGATACCAAATAACTCTTTTCTTTTCCCATCCTCGTTTCTTTCCGCTCCCCTCCTTATTTGATGGGCCGGCAACACATACCGGGTATATCAAGACTGCGACCGAAAACGAAGCCAGGTGGTAGTTTTAGTGGTTACAGACACAATCATAGTAATGTACGCTGTGGACACAATGCATATAAAAAATTTGCTAAAAACACGACAGTTTATTTTTGTAATTTTTTAATAGTCGTCATGTTTGGGTGGTGAATACCTAATTTTTGCGAAAATAGTAATTTAAAATTACCACCTGGCTTCGTTTTCGGTCGCAGTCTTGATATACCCGGTATATTGATTGTTAGTGATCTCTCCCTAAGAGTTCATTTCACAAATATGATTTGTATTTTAGCAACATTTAAATATAATTTTACTGTTAATTTTATATTGCTTACAAGATACAATACATGATTCGTTGTGTTATAGATTGATAAGGAAACCTTACGCCATCATATTTGAAACATAAAACAAATTAAGTCTATGTAAAACAATATTCGCCTTCAACAAACATGCCTTTATGCTCGAATAATGAGGCCACGTTTTTATATGTATTTGGTATTATTTTCTTTTGCAAGTCAAATTAAAGTGAATAATGGCGTTTTATAATACAAAGAGACTGGGTGTCACATGCAATGAAGTTTAAATATAAATTTGTAACAGAATTATTCTAATACATTATACGAAAATTAAATAAAATTAATATCTGGTATTGTTGTATTCATTATTCTCTCTCTCTCTCTCTTCAGTCAAACTCCACTGCTGAACATAGGCCACCCTCATGAATCGTAGACCACGCACCCACAAGTGAGATGGACGACCTGCTCACGAAGACGCTGGACGCAGGGCGCTTCATCATTCTAAAACAATTGAATTACTCGTAAATCATATTAAGTAGATTCCAATAATAGCTGATTGCCGATTCGACGTATAGGCAACACTTCAGAAACATAAGCACCTGATTTTTTATTTATTCCTATAGCGATACTAAGCGCATAATAGTTTCGGCCACATCATAGAAGAACTTTAAATTCGGAAGAGAAAGAAATTTAAATTGAGAACCGGATACAATTCACTGTTCATACTCGCTGCCAATAAAACAAATATTAATTTTACTTAATATACGGAATAGAAACATTTCTTAATATTATTATATAACATAATATACTTAAAGGACCACCCATCACAAAGACATATAAGCAATCAAGACAGTGTTCCGAAAATAACCTCGCACATAAAGCGATACACGGACAGCTCACTCCGATATCAATTAATGTAAGTAAACATGAAAAGCGTAAATATTCATTAAGCGGAGACAATAACGTACATTGTCTGGAACACCGCGCATCGGCCAAACATGGTTTTAATTACTTTTCAAGCACGATCTTGCGACAACCAATTATTATTACGTGAATTTCATGAAATTATATACGTGAATTTCGTGAAATTATATTCGTGAATTTACTGTGGTATTATTTAATAACGTCTTTTGTATTTTTTGGCACGGTTTCGTGGGTCCGGAACGTGACCTTTTTGCAGGATAATAATAGTTAATCATCCTATTTACTACACTGCAGGGTACAGGTCTCCTCTACGATGGAAAGAAGTTAGGGCCATAGTAGTAGGTACAATATACATTAATTTACAACACGTAGGTAAATAATTGTACCACAGGTAAATGTGTGGTGGCGTTAGTAAAGACCAGACGCGGGTTCAAATCCACACACGACCTTCCACTTTTCAGAGTCAGTTTGTGTTGATAGTCAATCACCACTCGCCATAACGGCGAAGGTAAACATATTGAGGAAGCCCGCATACCATGGTGATTTTTAAGAATTTTAAGAATATGTAAAGTCCGCCAACCCGCACTAGGCCAGCGTGGTGGACTTTATGGCATAACCACTCTCAATCGTATCCTCGATTGTAGAGTAAGCCTATACCTTGCAGTGGGACGTGTAAGAGCTGATACAATACAATACAAGTAAATAATTTTCTTATACAGCTTATGCCATTACCTACGATAATCTTAACTTGCATAATAAGGAAAATGTCGCGAGAAAAACATTTCTGAATTCTATATAAAAATCCAAAGTTAAGATTGATGAAGTCTACGTACTAATCGCTTTAGATCAACCTGACAGATTTATATGACTACTCTCGAATGAGCTGATGTTAGACAGAGAGCAATTGGTATAATTCATTATAAACAGAATCGTTTTGTAACGCAGCGGATAAATAATGATAAATAATATTGTACCGAACCTTTTGTGAGGGTGGTAGAAAAGAAGTATATACAGAGTGATATTGACATATGGTATTCAATTTAATCCAAATGTCAAATCAAATCAACGCCATCACTCCAGGTGACATTGTACAAAATTTGAAAAAAACACCGAATTGATTTTTTGTCAAAAATCGTGATTATAGTATTCACCATCTTTGGCCACCCCGTATAGATACAAGTATAATATTTTTACCGCTTAGCTGAACTTCAGTTCGGTTCGAAAACTTACCTGGGCCCCGAGAAGACTTGTAACTACACGTTGATCAAAAGCCTTAAAAACTAAAATCTTGATTCTTAACAAAACTATCAGACAGTTTTTTTTCATACTTGGTACAATATTACCTAGGATGGTTAGGAACATGTGGTTTAAGTTTAAAACCATATGTCAACAACACCCTGTATATCCAATAACTTTGAATGTATGTAAATTCGACCATGTCTAGGTCAAATTGGTGGACCTAAGACAACCCCTCCCAATCGTAGACTATTATTGATGATTTACGATTTCATTAATAAATCTTGTTATATTACACGCGAAGACACACATTATAAATTACTGTCGCTCCAAATGCAATATATTGATATGTCGACCTGTTTGAGTAATGTGCTGAATACTTCCACGATATCGGCTGGGATTCGAGTGTGCATCAATAAAGAAAATATATTTCAAGTCTCAGCGAAATGAAAATACTGCTTAGCACCGAAACTGATGTGGATAAATGTGTTTTGTAAACGTAGTTTGAGGGTGAACGACCTGAAGGATTTTCATTGTTATTGACAGCCTCCGTGGCGCAGTTGGTTAGACGCCGGCTGTGAAACGTGAGCTTGCAGGTTCGATCTCTGCATCGAAACAAATATTTGTGTGATCCACAAGAATTTGTTTCAGGTCGGGGTGTTTTTGAGACCGAAAACTCTCTCGTAGTTCCTGATACCCTCGACACACGACTCGATCTTAGTGTGGGGCTGACCCCACACTAAGATCGAGTCGTGTGTCATAGTCCTGAGACTATATATGTGACTGTTGGATGTATTTATTTATGTTCGATTTTCAAAACAGTTTACATTGCGATTACTGAGATAGGAAATGCAATTGTTTTTTGTGATAAGAAGATAAGACGAGAAATCGATCTGTACTTACATAGTAATCGAAGAATTGATGCTTAGAACTTCGTCTTCCTAATTAATTAAAGTAAGTCCGCCTTTATACTGTCTTTGTATAAGAGGCATAATAAATAAATAAACATTTTTAAAACCTTTCCACTTAATATCTCGATTAGTTTAAAAAAAAAGTTATTATCGTCTTTGTCAAGCCAATATCACTTGCACTTGCTATGTGAACTTTTTAAGCTTTCAACCATTTGACTGTTATGACTAGTGTGCCATCAAAAAATTTGTTATGTGATTCTATTCATCGGCTATGTGATTCTTATCATTACACGACAAACTGAGAGCTAAAAAATGTTATGTTCAAATAAAATTTTACATAACAATGTTTTTTCTCCATATAAAGTTTAACTCTACGTACATAGCAGATATTTGGCAACGATACAATCTGTTAGTTTTTAGTAGGTCAAAATTTTGTTTCACGAAAAGCAAATTATAATATCATTGTCGTTACAAAATTATCATCTAAATACTCCCTATACAGTAATACCTCGCTTAGCGCGACCCCGTTACGCGCGGTTTCACTATAACGCGAATTTCAAATTTCGCGCTCAAATACCTCGCATTACGCGAAAGAGTGCGTATAAACATAATGTAGTCATTAACTTCTCTATGGTCGCGGGATCCCCGCTTTCTCTGAATATTCTCTTCGAAGAATTGGGAATTCCCTGTCCTTCGACTTTGTTCTATGGGGATTTCCTCGTTCGTTTCGTGTGTTCATTTGTTCAGTAATGTTAGTTCGGTCGGCTGGCAGTTTTGTTTTAACATTTATTGGAGATACATACATAATTTAACCCTACGTTAAAAATGCCGCCTGTAAAAAAAAAGAGCGTAAAAGCGTCACTTTGGAATTTATTGTTTTTCATTGTGTGTCAAACAATTAAAAACAGTGTTGGGTGTTATGAACGTATTTTACAAGAACGTAAACAAAACGCTACCCAAAAGACAATAGATGTATTTTTCCGCAAAAAATAAGAGTATGTATTGCATAAAGTGTTCTTAGAATTAAAGTCATTGATTTAAATGATTTGTATTTTTTTGTATTAAATTTTGACTATGTTTAATCATTAACCTCGATATACGCGAATTTCAGTTAACGCGATTTTTTCGGAACGTATCCCTCGCGTAAAGCGGGGTATTACTGTACTTTATTATTTCAACATTCGCATAACCATTACGAAATTAGTGATTTAATTACGGAGATCGGATCAAAGAGCGATTTCCCGGTAAAATTATGTGAGGGCAAAAACGGAGGGAACACACGAAAGATTAATGAACTTCACGCGAGAACAAAAACGGGTGAAATCACGTGTACCGGAATTGTTTCCCAGACTTGTATTGAATTATATAAGTGTTTTAGCGTTTCTCAGCCAGTATTACGAATAGCATAGCAGCAGTAGCAGAATCTTCTGAAAGACTATTTGAATAAAGAATATTTTGATTATTGATTTAGTTTAATGTTGATGACGGTGAAAAGGAGCCCCCTATCACATCGTGGGATGAAACAGACAAGTCGGAGCGTGGCTGTTCTGGTGGCACCTCTGCCTACCCCTTCTGGGAAAAAAGCGTAAGTATATGTGAGAAGGAGTCAACTATTTACTTTTTATAAGTGATGTGTTATCTCATTTTTGGTACAATGGATTCTTCCTTAAGCTAATGTCGGATAAATTTGATTTCCGTTTTAAGAGTTCTATTTTTTGTGAATTATTCAAATCAAATGGTTTGATTTATCCAGGTTTTTTCCCAAAAGGATTGGCAGGTTGGTTTCGGATCGTAAAAACATCCCAAATGTTTCAATAACATGTTTTTAAGAGATTACCTGCATCAAGTCTCCGACAATTTGTTTACCATTTTTTTGGATACTGTCGGTAGGGCTTGAATGTATATAAAATATTATTATGTGTAGAAAAAGACAGATTTTAAAATAACGACAAACATATCCAAACTATGATATACGAGTATATGAATCGAACAGTCTCGATCCTGTCTTAATAAAAGGAATGCGCATGTATCAATAAAGACGTTTAACAATTCCCAATATTGATATTGACGTTAAACAAACAACTTCTTAAGTACCACACAGATTTATTACTTCTTGTGGATATTGGGAATATTGAGCGGCACAAAAAAACCATTCAATTTATGAAACGATGATAAATTTTGTACAGGTTAATTTAAAATTAAGGAAAAAAGTTAAATCGGTGAAGTATTAATGAGTTTTAGCGACGAAATTTAATTTTCATTTCAGTTAAATTTACTGTAGTTAAAAATGACGGAGCATACTCTTTCTTTTTGTCTTTATTAATTGTATAGGTATTATTAATTGTAAGATTTCAAGAATCTCTTATTGTTAATATGCATGCGATTATAGAAATATTTTTTTCTCAACGATGGGTCTAAGAGTCCTTATTCACCGATTAACAAATTAAACATACACATAAAGACAATAATTATTATGATAGAGATTTCTGCTAGCTGAGAAAATTTCGCCATCGATTCTTTATTGTATCTATCTTAGTCACTGTTACCTTGCACATATTGAGATAATATATCCCCTGGAAAATTAACAAAATTCCCAAACGACTCGACATCCACAAAATATGCTAGGCATTTACAATTCGGAGATTGTTCACTGTTGCCCAACTAAATATTTATACAAAAATGCGACTGAATGTAATGAACTCCTCCAGACGTGTTAATAAAAGATATTTATTTTTCGTAAGTTTATTAATTAAATAAATAGGATTACTTGCATTACTGTGGATTGGGGAATCTCTTAAAATTCTCAGCGGTTAAAAGTTCTACGTCAAAACTTTGAATTAACAGTCTTTTGGAATTCCTACGGAGTAATTGGTCGGAATGTTTGGCTACAGTTCGATCGGGAAATAGGAAGTATTTCAAAACAAAGTCACTTAAGCAGATTGGCATATTTACACAATCACGCATTATTATTTATTTCGTGTAGTTAATTTTGGTTATATGTTAATAAGATTTGTTATGTAAAGTTCATCTAGGAAATCGAAGTTTATTTTTTAATCCTTTTCACAAATAGTCTGTAAGTTAAAATTCTTTACTGGCTGTCTCAAAATATTTCATTTGAACTATTCAATCTGTTAAGGCGTTTTGAAACAATATAATGTGTCTATTTAATAATTGCAGCGAATCCGATTATTAAAAATCTTAGTTACAGGATGTAACTTCCGAAAAGTAAAAAAAAAATATTCATGAAAACATTTTTATAGCATATAAGTTTTACATAAAAATTTATTATAAAACGAACATCAAAAGAGCAAAATCAAGCCTTATTTCCGTACAATTTTCAATTCCCATTGTCCTGATTGCCCAAAATCGATGTAACCTTTCGATAAGTCGCAACTCGGTTCAAAAAGCCGATAACAACGGAAACTCCACTTTCCGATTCGGTCGAAACAAAAAACACTTTCGGTCCGTTCCTTTGCCAGAATGATCTATAAGTAAGCGCCCATTAAAAAGTTTCTCTTTGTAAATCTAAAGGAAACTTGCGCCTGGCAAAATTCGCGAACGACTTGTCTGTGAAACGGACTTGGTTCTGTTATGTTACATTGTAGTAGGGAGCAAGTTTCTTCGCATAGTGATGGTCAAGGACAAACATCGCGGGTAATGGATGTCGACCTGCCTTTTTTTATAGTGGCACACATAATTAGCAATTTTCTGTCGTAGCGTTTTCTATATCGTGCCTGAATCCGATACCGCACGGGCCAGTTACCAATTTAATATTATTTACAATGAAGTCTAAAATTCAATAAATATGTAACTTAATTTATTTGAAGTTCTGTTATCGCTATACCACCGAAATGTTCGTAAGTAAATATCACATAATACAGAGAGAGAAATCGGCCAGAATGCATGAAGAGATTGATGATAGTAGACAAAGCGATAGTAGTATGTTAAGATCAAGCAAAGTGGAGATCCATAGTATCTGCCTACCCCTATGGGATACACACGTAACGTTTATACATAGCACAGTGTAATTACATCCTTCGTCAAGTCCGGACTAATTTGTTTCATAACTAGCCACAAACAAAGGTTTAAATTTTTCGGACGACACAAGTGATTTATGAAAAAAAAAACGCTTAACTTCTTAAAAGAATGGCAGAAGGTTTCTAACGATCCGAGTATAGTTTGAAACCAGTACTAAAGCCTCTTCTCTGTTCCGCTCCGTTGTGCTACAAATGGGACAAAGCTTGAGAGGCCCAAGGCTGATAAACATGGCTACAAAGTTCGTCTGGAAGTGTTAAGGCTGTGTGAATACATTGCGCGCACTTGTTGATATAAGCGTACTTGTGCATACAATTAATGTGGTGGAGTATTTTACAAGTGATAGATTCGCGCTATGTCTACAGTACTAATCCGCTGAGTTATTTGACGCAGTTTCCGTGTCCCACGTAAAGTTACACGTTTGCCATCTAGGTTCATTCGATTATTAGAACTACTGCAGACAAACCAAACCCTTCTTCACGCCATACTTAATCATCATTCTTAATACCGGCAAAGCATCAACGATAACCAGAGCTTTGAAGTGGTATTTCAAAGAATTATTTTAATACTGTTGTGCTGCTAGTCCATCTGCTACTCCTGTACTATAGAATCCATGGAAATAATACTTCCACTTGAGTTTATTCATAGACAGAGATTTTAAACACTCGAAATTCTTTTCATAGTAATGAATGAAGTCATTTATAAATGATTCATAGATTTTTTCTTGCCTAGTCGTTGACTAGCAACATAAACAATCTGTCTTGTACTTACCAAGTTTGTAGGGGAGCTGTATGTGTATTTGGGATGTATTATTTTACAAATTTACAAATATTTAAAATAATTTACAGTCAACAACCTTACATGTTTGATAGAAATAAATGTAAATCGAATAAAAGTATTATTAGATGTTAACAATTCCAATGTGACATATTTTAAAATAAACATATAAAAGTACTCGCTGTACCTACTTAATTCTTCCCTTATGCTAGTAAGAACAAGAAAAACAGATAATTAAAGACATTTAATTTTGTTCAACACAACCACATCCAAACGCCAGTGACGCAGACAAAGCAATTATAAAACAATGATCATAATACATACGTCTGGCGTGATAAAACTTTTATCTGCGCGTTTGAACTCACCCTTTGTAATAAAGGGCACACTGCTCCCACAGTCAAGTCAACTGATAACAATTATACTGTTAAACAAGATAATCTCAATTTGAGGAAACATGTAGTTCTTCTGTATCTTTATCGGACAAAAACGATCAATAGCAGACACGATCCTTTAAGAGAGGGATAAGAATTAAGTCCAACACATTAGTGTCGTTTCATTTTGTTTGAATAACCTACGAACGTCTATTATACTAGGATACGTAGATGCGTTGCAAGCCTCTAAATATGAGGAGAGAAAGGGAGAAAAGATTAGGGGAGGAGGAAATAATTATGGCCACTGGCAATCGAATTAGCTGAGACCAAATTAGTGCCATTAAAAATCGTTAAATCCTTGTAAAGAAAGATCTGTTTTACTCTAGACCTGGGTTCATAGTTAGTGCAATCTAGATACCTCAATTAAACCACGGTTAATAAATAAATAAAAATACACCCAACAGTCACATACATAGTCCTGACCCCACACTAAGATCGAGTCTTGTGTCGTGGATATCTGGAACTACGAGAGACTTTTCGGTCTCACAAACACCCAGACCCGAAACAAATACTTGTGGTTCTCACAAACATTTGTCTCGGTGCGGGGATCGAACCCGCGGCCTCTCGTTTCACAGGCGGCGTCTAACCAACTGCGCCACGGAGGCTGTCAATAATTATTTTAATAGCTATTAATTTTGTTGTGATTAGTGTGCAGTGGAGCAAAAATTTGCGACTAAATCGTTTCTTATTCTCGGAAAACTGTACAATAATTGTGGAAATACGCATCCAAATCTCTGTTTATAAACAGACACTCGACGAAACGGATATTCGGAATATTCAAACAGATCTCGATAGCGTGGAAGCAATTAAACGTGATTTCATATCCATCTGATTCACAGTTTAATGGGATTGTATTGATGATAATTATGTAGGATTATCGCGTATCTGTATTATGTCTATATAGTATATAATTTCGTCCATTTTTGTATGATTTGTTTCCGTTTAATAAATGACAGGGATTAAATCTAATCTATCAGGACGACACATCACACAATGGTGTTTTGGTTTAGTCGGATATAAATAGTAATCTTCAGATAAAAATATCAGAACTGAAAATCTTTAGTTACTTTAGTTTGCATGGACATTTATTTTTGAAGGCTTGACCAAAAATATCAGTTAGAGATAATTTCTTAGGAATTAAAAATAGTTACTTTTTATTCTTTAAATAATCTTAAAATGGCGCTTCTGAATTATATGCATCCTGGTATTTCTTTGTCATCTGTTAACTCATTGTTTAACTGCAAAATGAAACGTATATTTTTATGACCAACTTTTCAACTTTTCTTTGCAAATGATTTCAATACAACAAAGACACTGAATGGTTCAGTCTGTGTTTTTTATTTTGCAAGTCATTTGTTTCTCAACAGGTAAGGCGCTAGTTAGCAACTCATTATGACCTTACCGTTTTAGATATTATTAAATGAGCTCGGATGCTTATGAGGCATTCAGATAATATGCTCATTATTATGTATCATTTAAATATTATTAAACAATTAAAGAAGGATGTTTAAAACACAGCCGTACTTTTACTTTTATGTTGCCAAATGCCAACATAACACTATTATGAGGAAATTTCCCTACAGTTGACTAAGCACGATTAAAAACTTTCAGCAAATCTCTTTATATGAAAACTATTGTAATTAACGGCTTTTATTTATTGTTAATTAATTTCTGTCATTCTGCTATCCTTCAATTGTCTTTATCCAACTGCAGAATGATAAACAATATTTGAATAATTGCTTCTTTGCAGCGTGTTTGAAAGACTAAATGACAAAATTGGCGTCGAGTATATTACTAGCACAGATTATTTTATCGTAATAAAAATTTAAATATTAATTAACATGAGTGTGTCAAGGATTAAGGTTGATCCACCGTGCCAGCTTAATGCGGGTTGATGAATTTAATTAAATTTTCATTTGACTATTGTTGGATGCAATGTCAGTCAGGTGTCAGGTGACTGAAATAATAACAGCTAGTGCAACGAAAAATTATGATGTTGACACAAGGTTACAAAATTTTTGGAGCTAAATATTGAATTATGTGAAAAAATGTGGAGCTGTTTATTACCAATATTCTATGTTCATTCAATTTTCTAAGTAGACTGAGTTGCAATCCCCAATACAATAACATACCCTTTCATAAAAAGAACACAAATTCAAGTTTAAAAAAAATGAAATACGGTTCCAATTGTTGTTAATATGACAAGCGTTTGGTAAGCGCGTGCTAATTGGGCCGTGAACTTCAACATCTGTTTACGTTCGCAATTGGAAACGTTGCGTGCTCACCTTCGGTTACGTCAAGTAACCTCTCTTCATTGTTATATCTGTATCTTGCTATTAATAAATTCGTTGCTTCATTGGTTTAGTAGCAGTACGTGTGGGTTCGATTCCCAGATTTGGGAATTCATTTTATGATTTTCTCAGGTACTTGGGATCTATATTTGTATCAGCCCATACACGTTCCACTGCAGGCCACGGGCCTCCTCTACAATCGAGAGTACGATTGAAAGAGGTTAGGCCACGTTATATCCACCACGCTTGCCCAGTGCGCGTTTGCGTGCGGAGAAATTCTAGTGAAGAAATTCTTCCATTAGTGGTACTTCTGCCTACATTTCTTATTACATACACGCGTGAGCTTACGTATTTAGCTATTAAACATTTCTACCTTTCTGCCGTAGCGAGAAGAATCAGTTAAATGGCAAAATTATGGAGGTCTTCTTGGTTTAAAAGACCACGAAGCTGTGGCTTTGTAAGCCGACAACCTTAATATGTAATAGTTTAAGTCGAATTCAAAATAAAACGAAAACCGAAGTTTTATGCCTTTGTTCAATTAAATTCCCGATGTGTTAATTAAAAACCGAATTCGTTGTAGTCGGTAACGATTTTTGTTTTAATTCGAGACAACAGGGATAGCAAACAAACTACGTGAATGAATTGTGAAGCCTTTGTAAGTCTTTGAAGGCGTGGTAATCCGGTAAGCTTAGGGCTCAAATTAAAAATCCTAGAACGATATAAACTTTATTATTTAGTTGGTGGGTATTTAATATTAACAAACTGCCTAAAATTTAAGTCATGGAAGCACTTAATATTTGTGTCAACGTTATTTCTTAGCTAAAGTTTATCTTAAGCTATATTGTATCAGCCTATATACGTCCCACTGCTGGGCACGGGCCTACTCTACAAACGAAAGAATCGATTGAGAGTGGTAAGGCCATATAACTATATTACCCAGAGGTTATTGTATCAATTCTCATATTATATTTTCAAGAATACATCTTTGACAAAAAAATAGTTTGGTCAATTAAGAGCGAAACTAGTGGCATTTCTGTAAACAAATTTCCACGTATATTGGATTCATTTTATAGGATATTAGGCTAATTAATTATAATACAACGTAACTGAAAATCTACCTTAACCAAACAATATAACAAAATACGACAGTGTTGCATATTCTACAGCAGCAGCTCTAATATAATGCCCTAATAACATCATTTTTTCTCTTTACTAACACCATCAAAATAGCCATTGTTAAAACCATACATTTTCTCTACCAAAACCCTGCAAAAACTGCACTTCACTGCAAGCGACCTTCTCATTCATATTCACGATCAAATGACAGCATAATGACGTAACAAATGCGTCCAATCCACAAGAGCATGTAAATGAGGGAGACCTTGGGACGCGCCGTGTTAGGTAAACGGGCATCTGGTGCGGCTATCTGTAGTCTAAAAATGGAGGCACGAGGTAATGCCAAAATATGACTCAATGTTTTACGGGATTTGTGAGCGGATCGTGAGTTTGTTGGAACAGAAAGATCATTTTTTTTAGAATTTACCTAATAGTTGAGCGAGACACGAAGTCCTGTATTTCAGTTCCCTTGGGATATTTATTTTTACAAGACAGGCTTTCTGCGATATTGTTGTTATATCTTTTTCCATATTTTTTCATACCATTTTCAGATAAAGACATTAGTGCAAGTTTAGATAGATATTTCCATTTCTTTCGTATTGGTTTAATGACAGCATTATAGACATTTTTTTATTGCTACCGTTATAAGGGATATGCTCTGGAAGAACTTGCGTAAAAATCATAATAAATAAAAAATAATGTTGTACAATTTATCAAATTAAAACACTCTACCGTATTTCATTCTTATATTTTATACAAAGAACAGAAGCCGTAAAATTAATACGTAGATAAGCAAAAGGGCCTTGGTGCATCTGGCAAAGACACGTGGTACAGAAATAGCTTCGTATGAAGGACCGCACTTGAGCCCGCCGTCGTAAATTAATTCATTCATAAATAAAATCGTGAGCTCTTAATAACTGTGTATTTTTATGTTGCTACTTAACTTATCTGACGGATAGTGTCTTTCAAGAGGTTGAAATATGGTTATTTGTATAAAAGATTTGAAGGGTAAACAAAGTTAGCCCTTATAACGACTGTTCATGGTTATGTTCGTTGAAAGAATAATCATTTGATTTAAATAATTCACATATTTTCGGCCTGTATTTATTTTAAGTTCTAAAGTAAGAAAATAAATTAAATTTATTTCAGTTGTTAAAATCCACCACATTACTATATGCCACGTGAATAAGTTCTCCTTATTTTATGTTATAGAGTACTGCATTATATAACGATTCAGTCATTCGTTTTTTTGTATAGTAAGTCGGAAATCCCCTCATAATATAGTAGGGGGAGTCCTGTGCGCAACTGTGACATAATAGGAACATAATTAAATATAATTCCTACTAATGAACTCATTTGCTAAACAGCTGGTGGGTTTTTGTATTAAATTCATTACTGTTTTTATCCAATTAAATATATAAGAAAAGTCAGCGTAGAAGATGAAAAGTCGATTTAGATTCGATGTAGATTGGCAGATAAAAATGTGAGTTGGGGAGGATTCGAAAGAAAGAAGAAAAGCTTTGGGCTAATAAAAAAAAGTTTAAAGTCAAACATACTGAATTTTTTATTCCTTTTTTGTACTGGTAATATGTCACTATAATCCACATGTCGGGAAGTTTAGACTTTAGAGTATCCACCGACGCGCACTGCAACCTCATATCCATTGATACAATAATGCATACCTTATTGTATTGGTGTAGGTATTGTAGGGATTATTCACCGGGCAATTATCAGCCAGGAGTCAGGAATTTGAGCCCGTATGGTTATCACATCGTAGGACGCAACGCACAAGGCGAAACGTGGGTGACCTGGCAGCACCTCTGCCTACCCCTTCTGGGAAAGCATGAGTTTCGATCTATGTGGATATACACCATAGATGTAGAACACTACATCTATGATATACACAGACCGAAACCAAAATAACAACACAACCACCATTATACGAATCATCTTCACAAGCACCATTCTCAGAATGTAAGTTCCAAATAATTTATTGTAATCCCAACCAAGGGCCTTATAAGTACAAATAGCCGATTTCCACCAACCCAGCGATTCCCACGGGAACCGTATGAATTCGTGAGAACCATGGGATAAATAACTAAGGAGCTCCACTCGAAATTGGTATTATTAGGGTTTATGAAGCACCAGTGTTATTGTTTTGGAGTTTGTTTATGTTCATGTGAATATGTTGCTGTGTTTGCGGAGGAAACTGTTTTTAAGTAAATATTATCTAATAATTTATCTGGTGGTAGGTCTCTCATACGTAAGAGGCCGCCTGGATAGGTACCACCGCAATGTCTATTTCTCCTGCCAAACAGCAGTGTAAATGAACTGTTGTGTTCCGGTTTGAAGGACATTGTAGCCAGAATAACTGGACATATTGAGACTTAACATCTTATGTCTCAGGATGCCGAGCATTGCTTTATAATTCATGATGTTGTTTGGTTTCGCTACTATCCACGAGCGGTCGTCTCGCTTACAATCAAGCGGATGGCATGCTCGTTTCGCCATAACTGCAATAAAAAAAAAAAAATTTTAAAGTGTCAAGAGTAGTCAGATTGTAACCAAAAGTATATTAGCTGTTACCGCAACGTGACACACTTGCTTGGGCTATTTAAGCTTTTTACACGTTTTGTTCAGTCGTTTCAACTGCTCTAGTGAGGATATAATTTTCCTTAACGTCTTTTACTTTATGTGAATTTTGAAAGCAACTTTTTTAATTAAATGATTTATCTTGAAAATATTAATTACATTTTCCTGTATAAAATGGCGGAAAGATCTCAATATATCTTAAGACTATTACAAGACGATCAAACTACGCGGTTAGGCTTCATATTTTATGCCGTGGCATACCACATTGCCAAGTAATTTTCTCCGCCTCGGTTACGTCCATACGTATAAATGGATATGAAAAGTCTGTCTGCCTGAATGTTATATCTACAACTAGTTATTTATAACACCACAGATTACTAGTAATTCTGATTACCATACAACAAATATTTTGCGTGACATCCTCTGAAAAGGAAACCAGGAGCTCACGATTTAAATTATTATTACACACATAGGCCTCATCCAACAATAGGATATAAAGTATTGTGTTATGGACAACATATGCAAATCACATGGTCATACAAACATTAATATTGTTGCGGGGATTAAACCCGCGGCACCTCGTTATTATACCCAATTGTCATCACAGAGGCTGTCTAAAAATATCACATGGAAAAGCTATTAACTGACAATCCCTTTATAAATAATTTGTCGCGAACAAAGCCGCGTCTTTACCTAGTATTACATAATACGGTCAAGGAAATTTCCGTGACTTTGTGCACAAACTGAAAAACTTAGCTCTTCGACGAGTCAGCCGCTTTGCGTTTGACAAGCAGCTTCTTTAATCTTTGTTCAAATTACTTGTTCCGCAATTTTGCTGTGTATTTTTTGTCGTAAAACTGTGTCGTGAGAAACTATGGAATTAAAAAGTCATTTGTGGGTGGAATTTTAGTGAAATTTGATGTTGGGTGAAACAATGATGATATGATTTTAAGATTCTGGGGTTATTGCACCTTTTTTCTATCTGGCCATATTTTACGTGGGTTCAGCGTATCGTGATTGTTTACAAGTTACAGAAACATATCGTCTATAATTTTACTACCCGTCTAACGGATCATTACGATAAATTCATGAAATCGACCAATTTCGGTCATGTGGTGTTCTGGAATCTAAAAATGTATATAAAGTTTTCTAGTATTTGAAGGCTGCCTTTGATTTTAAGTCCACAGTCTCTAAGTCATCGTACCCTAAAACAAAGCATTTTGTACTACAATTTGAACAAAATATTATTAACATTGTTAATGTAAATATAGGACAACGTGAAACCAATAGTAATGAATTAGTCAAAACATCATATTATTTGCAAGAATGATAATCTCCCCAAAATTAAAACGAAGGGTAGGTATCATTCATTACTTACAATGATTTTAGTAAGAGACGGTAACGTTTGAATATGCGAAACTAAACGCAGAACAATAGCCTCTATTTCTAAAGAACATATTCTAACCTAAATAAAGAATGTTTTCTCGTAAAATTTGTTCAGGAGAGCACAATAAATCAAGGTTTATTGGAGACCTTCATATCTCAGCTTTGGCAGGCGCACTGAGCTGTTAAGGCCCAGCATTCAATGTGTCACTTTATCCCAAATCCTAAATATGACACATGACTGCTAGTGTCGTAAAGAATTACACCTAGTGTCTTAGGACTTTTGTAGAAGTATTTTTGCTATTTGTTCTGTAAGGAAAATACTACTATATGTGATGTTAAATTTGCTGTACGATAAAACTGATTGACATTCATCATTTTACACTATTCTTTTAGAGTGGACATCATTTAATATAAGTTTATATTTGATTGTATTATATTTATTCTTTTTTGTGCTATATGCTTGAAAAAATAATCATTCCTGTACTGTTTAAAGTTCGTCGAATTGGTTATTGCTTGGTGAAGTTAGGGACGTGACTTATAATTCCAAAGGCTCATCGATACATCGATCCTACATTACCCTTTCTGCCCCCAAACAACCGGACTATTTATCTTGCTCCCCTTCATTATATACACCATTTGCCTACAATACGCCATTAGGAAATCCCAAGTCAACTGATTTATCAAAGTCGTCTTGATTACACTCAGTGAAGAACAATGATCAAGTCAATAAAGTTTGGGTTTAAACCTATTGGTTTCGCGTTAGAGATGTTTGCCATCGGAACTTGTTAATTTCCATACGTTTCCGTTGAACTTCTTGATCGGTTGCCTGTTTCTGAACTTCGTGATTATCTTACTCTAGTTTAATATTCTATTGCCATTTAATGAACCTTGTGTAAGTTACAGGATCGTACGTTATTGGTAATATTGGTTTTGAAAGTTTTGAGTTAAAATCGTAGTACATGTTAGTAGTTCGGAGATATAATAACCAATATTCTTAGCATAATTACTTCATCAACTTCATTTGACAGCCTCCGTGGCACAGTTGGTTAGACGCCGCCTGTGAAACGAGAGGCCGCGGGTTCGATCCCCGCACCGAAACAAATATTTGTGTGATCCACAGGTATTTGTTTCGGGTCTGGGTGTTTGTGAGACCGAAAAGTCTCTCGTAGTTCCTGATACCCACGACACAAGACTCGATCTTAGTGTGGGGTCAGGACTATGTATGTGACTGTTGGGTGTATTTATTTATTATTTATCAACGAATTAAACATGCTCATTTTTAGCGTTATCAACAGTAGCTTCTTATATAACTACATGCCTTGTTTTAAAAGTACCCCTTACTCGAATTCTTTATAATACATTGAATAGTATCTCAATACCAAAAAATATATAATTTAGAAAATAGTATTATTATCCATATTTCCAATAAAACTAGTAACACAAACACAGTAGCACAAACATTAGGAATAGAATTTGTAGAAGCTTGAAACAAACAGGAAAGTAAAGAGTCGTGTACCTAACTCAGTGTTGCAACGTAAGTCCACAATTTACTGTACGAACACAAACGAGCGATAAATCTAGCTATTAAATTGTCACGTGGCAACACTGCTGCGATAATTTGCGGGGAATATCAAACACTAATAAGCCTTGCAGCAATACGGAACCTGACGCGAATGTAAATTTTACTGTTCGATATTTTATATTTGAATAGAATTTTGGCGGTGCTCCATTGGCGTATTGGGACTGCATTTTTATAAATAGTTATGGGCGACCTAGGGCCTCAATTTTTACGTATGAATTTGGTTTGAATTAGGGACCATCAATTGGTATGCGTATTACCTGTTCTTTGAATTTAGGTGCTCAGAGTCAATGGCCTTAATGAGTTTATAATTTCAATTGAGACGTCTTAAAGTAAGTCATATTAAATGAGTCATTAGATAGGCTCTTATAAGTTTTGGCTATCTAAACTTTTAATAAACTGCACATATTTTAAGACGTGCTTTTATTTTGGGTAACCTACGTATTACGAATTATATGTAAGATATTTAATTGATTAGTGCAAATATTATACAATTTACTCAGCTTTTTTAAACATTCGTATACCCTAGCACCCAAATTTTAATATACTACCTCTATTATTTATATATAATTTATATCAAACGCCAATATTTATCGAAGCCGCGCCTCCATTTTACGTAAATTTCGCTGCAACTTGTTACAGCTCGGTTACGTCGTCTGCTTTGATATAACGAGCAGGGTTTTTGTTTGTTCGGCAAACATGTAACGCCGGAAGATCCGCTGTCTGTACAATTCTATACAAATAACAACCTTGCCGTCTTAGCAGCTCTTGCTCTTACGGTGCATTGCAATGTGAAAATGAACGGAGAAATTCTTTTACATTTATTCATAGACGGATTGTTTCCGAGACCTTGGCTTGTTTCACTTGTAAGAAGTGTTGGGTTTTACGTTATTCAAGCCTTGTGACACGCACTATAGGTGCAAAATTTTTTATATATAAATAATATAAATGTAGCACATATACGACTGTTAGCCAAAATCTCCTTTACTATTGATTATTTAAATTATAAAATAAAATATTTTAGTTTTAATTACATAACTAAATAGCAAAAAAAATACTACCTGAATTTTTATATTGCATCATTACTATTAAAACACGAAAAGAGTTTATCTCATCTGTTTATGTGAAAAGCACACTACCAGTTGTTCTCCATGATGAAGTAAGTCGAAACCGACGCCAATATCCCAATCTCCCCCATATATCAGAAAAAGTATGGATGCCAAAATTACCGAGATCTACTTATCAAAAAGAGCCATAAAACAGAAGCCGCTGTTACCCAAACTGTTGTTTAAAACTCGATTGTGCAGAATCGCTCAAATTCTTCCGATCAAAGTGATAACTTAGAAAGTAAATTTCGGGTTCTTTCATAATCTATTTTTCTCAAAGAAAGGAGTCAATACAATCTGTTGTAGCGTGCACTTCGCTCCGGGAAAAGGGAATAGGTAGTCATCTATCAAATACTTCCCGCCTTACGGATGTATCGAGGGAAAACAATATTTTAGAAGCATAGGCCCGATCATCGATAACGTTTTTTTGTATTTTTATAAAAATGAACCAACATTTTTGCACTGGAATATGAATAATCTTGGAAACGAGTACAAGATTTCTTTGAAGATTTCTATATTATTAGACCTGGCTGGTATGCCTTAGCCTCTGAAACATTTGTAAGAAAATGCTTTTCCCAGATTCTTTAGTTATGGTTGTAGGTAAAATAGACTACGTGGGGAAAGTCAGGCAATATAAAACTATATTGTAGGCACACAAATCTCTACCGTAGTTTTTCGACAGACAGAAGACATTACATAATAGTTTTTCAATTTTAGTTTTTTGGTGTATTTTAAAGATAGAAATTACTATAATCTTCGGACTGACTACGACAATAATACTGTAAATAAAACTGTTAAAGCGTATAATTTACAGCCAAACTACACAATATTTCGTTACTGCTATTAATTTTTCTTTACGTGAAACACAATCAAAAATTCGGAATTTGGAAATATCGCAAGGCGTAATATCCCAAAAATCTAACTCACTTTGACGCCAGTACTAGTCCAATTAAAACGGACGTAGAATCTGATTTTCAAAAATATGGACCGACAAGGCGAGGACGAAATGCCTGCTGTTGAAATCTATGCTGCTCGTGCTAGTTTCCGGAGCTCATGCTCGCGTATGGAGATTTTGCCTTTAAAGAAAAATGGAGGTATTGAATCATATTGCAAAACAATTGTTCTTAACAGTACCTACTTATGGTGTCGATGTAACATATGAATTCCGATAGAAATTTGTATAAGTTACATGTAAATTCATAATAATTATTGCTGATTATAATTATGAAGAAAACATTGCGAGGATATGCATACCTAAACGTTCCTTGCGTGAATTTTAATTATATATAAAGTATATAAACATGGACGTATGGCAATTAATCTTCCAATATAATCTATACTGGAATATTTTTCCGCGCAAATATTTTAGCGTTTAAAATAAGCAAATTTTAATATCGCCCGAATATTTCATGGAGTATCGTCAGTGGTTATAATCCTGCGTGTCAAATTTTTAATACATACTCCTTTAATCTATGGATTTTATCGTCTGAGTTGTTTAATTTACGACAATGATATTTTATAAGCTAGACGGATCGGTTTTGTGTTTAAAATAAAAACTAATATTCCTTTTATCTATATTGTGAGTGGGATCGTATATCATTATTATTAAAGCCAAAAGCATTATCATCTTCTTCTTCAGCCACAAGTTCACTGCTTGACATAAGCCTGCCCTGACAATATCTATAAGGTCAAGGTTACTGTAAAGAATCTGTGTCGAGGTCACTTTTAAATGACACAAAAAGTTGCTTATTAAAATGGGCATTAAGGGACAGGACGAATTTGCACTGCAGTTTACTATAAGCCGTAAAAATAGAGCATAAAACTCAGCTGTGGTAACCCCTGCTTACTTCATATATACCGGGTATATCAAGACTCCGACCGAAAACGAAGCCAGGTGGTAGTTTTAGTGGTTACAGACACGATGCAAATAAAAGTTCCACCAAAACAGCGACAGATATTTTTTTAGAATTTTTTGAAAATCACCTATTTTGGGTGGTAAATACCTAGTTTTTACGAAAATAATCATTTAAACCGTTACGTATCATTGAGTGTTTAAAAATAAAAGGTCTGCATCATTATTTTAGGAAAACTATGTATTTATCACCCAAATACGACAATAAGTAAAAAATTACAAAAAAAAGTTGACGATTTTTTTGCGATATTTTAACTTGCATTGTGTCTGAATTCACTAATACTACCACCTGGCTTCGTTTTCGGTCGCGGTCTTGATATACCCTGTATGTTTCAGTGATCATACCACTTCCCAAAGGTTTCCTTTAAAACTAAAGTCAATACAATAAGTTGGCTAGAGCAGTGAAGCGCACACGTTCCCTGGGGAAATCTCGCGCTGTCTCAAATATCGAGAGCAATTTAATCGGAACAAAATTTGGTAAACACAACGGGAGCATCTTTAACAATTTGGCGGAAAAATTAAATACGAGTTAAATGATCACGTTACTATATGGGATATTTCAATTTCTAATATTTTTAACATCAATAATCATTTTGGGCAATTATGTTTAAATTATTGTATTTGTTAAAAAACTTTCATTTCGTAAACAAAAATTTAAACTCACTTTTATATTATACTCCATACTTGACTTAATTCCACAACGATAAACCAAAATTGAAAAAGTTATCATAAGCAAGCTCAAGACAATCCAACTAATAAATTTGGTTCAGAAATGAGTCTTGCCGTAGCGAGTCACGGAGGGGTCATTCACACCAAAAATTACTTTTACTATCGAACCAAGTATCCGTAAGTGATTGATGTTCCTCCGGCACCGCTTGGTAAAATAAAATAGGAAAAAGATAGTTATTAGGTAGTTCTCTTTGCCAAAACTTGGATTTTAACTCGGGACCGTAAGATCGTCAGGTTGAACTTAAAAATTGAATCAACTTTTTAACTGTCTGTATTAGTAAACCATCGGAGTATACTACAAAGGTTAATTAAACATTCATATTATTTACAACGACTGTTTCATTATACTGTTTTCCTCTTAGTTGATGGTTTTTTATACACCGTAAATAGCAATTAATTAATGGTGATTAATTATATTTCTAATTATTTATTATTTTACAAATGTTTATTAATATTATGAAACGTTTATCAAAATTTAATGCGGTTTATCGAAATACATATATCTCAACAAACCCTTTTACAAATACTGGGGTAATTATAACTACTTTAATGTAGATTCTAGAAGTTTTTTAACCTGTTACGAAAAAATGATTCACCTGGTGAAAAGTATATGCAACGCAAACGGAGAAAGATGTAAAATAAATGTCAGTAATTAGTCAGTACCTTTAAATCATAACGACAAAGTTCCGAAGAGTGATTACGAAAGCGGTACTAAAGTTAGAATGGTTCATATGAAACTGCATCACGAACTGTTACGAGAACGCAGGATAGAACGTAGCACTCGTAAACCCTAGCGAGCAAACAATAAAACAATTTCATTTTAGTGTTTCTAGTTGGCTACTTTATAAAATGTCGTGTTGAAAATCTCCTTGTCAGTTTAGTAGGTCATGTGTCAATGAATTTTATGTATCTGTCTTTTATTATCCCGCTGATGCGTACGATATTATGATTGTCTCATAATTTTCAGCCAGCATTCACCCTAGATATTGACCTCCTTCGTGTTTATACGGTTCTTTATGTCTTGGATTAATCTAATCAAGTGTTTAAGCACGATATGTTTGTTTTATTATGTATATGACTAGAATTGTCTGTGCTGCACAACAGTCCCGGTTTCGATAAGATTATCCTGATATACATTTTTTAAACTGCATCCGTGCTGCTGGCAAAAAAGTATTTGCTCTTTCATACGAATATTTTATTACGACAAATAAAACGCACCAGAAAATATGTTAATACAAGTCGGCTTTTTGTGACATAGTGGCACTACCCTTGTATATTGTTTCTCTTCCAACTCAATCCTTCTTTCATTAAATGCTGTATTTTAATACATGATTAAATTAATCCAGAGAAGATGTGAGATATGTGTACCAAAGCCGGCACAGTAACTTCATTAAAGGATGCACAGAGCTTAGTCTTCAGCTGTCATGGTTTCAACTAATTGATTTTGCAGGTCGTCCCTCTGCGACGTCCATTGCGTTGTACTAAACACGAGACACACGAATTAGTCACTTAACTAACCCAATGGATATCGGATTTGCGATGTATCCGGATGATTGGAAACTTGCTACTTCGATGAGGTCTATAATGTAGGTAAATAGGGATCATTTACCATGCACTGGAAATCATATAGGCTATAAATTGCTTCTTCGTAATATCATAGCAACCCGTGGTTGTTTTTCGAAGTCAATGTTGCAACCATGATTCAATGACGGCATTAGATAAACTTTTAGTAAGGGACCATTATTGTTTGATCGAAACAATTATGCCAGCCTATTTAAAATCGTATAATGTTCATTCCCTCTCATTCTCCTGTTTTTATATCCATCCCAAGGTTGCCTGGAAGAAATTGCCCAATGCGATAAGGCCGCCTTTTGTACTTTTAATATTTCATAGTAATTGTTTTTCTTTATAGTGCAATAAAGGATAAATAAATAAATAAATAAATGAAGCATTGGGTGATCCCGAAACGTCACATACTAAATGGTTCTTATTGACGGTTTTTCCATTGGGAACGGTGTCGATATCCGGGTAAATGCCACCAACTACATCTATCTCATTCATTTTTTTGTAAAACAAAGGTTAATAACTAAATAATTCATACCCCACTCCAGTATTTAACCGCTATCTAAACGACAAAACGCCGGCATTACAAACTCCGGCCATTTGTTTGTGAATTGAGGAGCAACTTTTAATTACTATGAAAACATCGCGTACGGTTTTCATGTCACGTTTACGTGATTTTTTCGCTTTAGACATTTCAACATGGCCGAAACGCTGACGTAAATGGACTTTACCCTTTATTCACCATTTTACGGACCCCAATAAATGTGAAAATTGTTAAGAGGTAAAAAATGCGTGTTTTTCGGTAGAACGTACACGCTGATAAATGCGCGCGCTGTTTATATTATCTAGTAGTAAAGTAGCTTTTCAGAGCCTAAGGCTATGTAAGAGATTTAATGTAGGGATTTTTAGAAGCCAGATTAATGCAAAAGGATTTTGGGTTATTTTTATTTTACGTTGAGCTGACTCGACGTATGATATAAGAGAATATACTTGCGTGGATATTATTATTAAAAACGTAGATAAAATTGCAACGATTGCTCGGACATTTTTCCAAGATTGATCATCATATGATGTGATAGTTCAGCAATCCGTTGATATTACCACCAAAATCCTACAATCTTTCTACTATATTTTTTAATACGTGAGTCAGAAATCAATGACAATATATTTGATTCAAGTTTAATCTTTGTAATTAAAGTAACCCTCACGGAATCCTCTTTGATTCCGGTCAGGGATAATCTGAGGCTTTCTGGTCGCGACTCCGTGTCATTATTACGTTCCTGATTGCGTATAATAAAAATTAAGGTAAAGTAGTAGTAGAGACTTTAATCTTTGGATATTCTATTTGGGGAGTATTCTAGGGATATGAAGGATTAATAAAACTACAAAATGTAATTCGTAATTAATTATTATTAGTATACAAACAACTGAAACGGCAACGCCGCGTTTGGAGTCAACTGGTGTATATTATCTAGTTAGTGGCGCGTCATAATTGTGACAACGAGAGAGTGAGAATAATATTCACTTGTAGATATATTTGAACTGAAGTCAGTACCGTGAGCACCCAGTGCGAGCTTCTACAACTGCGCCCCAAATCAACCAAATATGGCTCTGGTCTCGTCATTTCTCCATCCTACCTGGGTCTGCACCCTGTCTTTGGTCACCGTTCGCAATGCCTTAGTTTCGGCGCTGAGAGAAATGCCTTTATTATTAAATACTGTTTAGTGACTTTTCCGTGCCAGTTTAAGACAAAACTAGGATCGTAGAAATACGCAAGCAACTTCGTAAAGTAAGGCGCGCGTTTTGGGATCGAACACGAAATCCCTCTATTATAAGTTTTACTTCATTCCCTCCTATTTAGGCCAGTAATTATCAGCGAAATAAAAAGCGAGATAATTTCGTATAAATATTTGTGTTTAAGCGTAAAGGCGATAACTACTGTATAATTTTGCGTCCCATTTGACCCCTACATTATTAGCGTCAGAGGTTATCACAAGTAGAAACCGTTTACAAAGTAATGTTTTTTTTTTGTTTCTCTCGTGCAAATGCAGCTGCATAGCAGTCATTAATCACAAGTTTATCAAAGACTAGTGGTTCGTCCGGCACTGCTCGTTATTTAGCCATTTATGCCGACTTTCGAGTTAGTCTTAATAAAGTTATTTTTTTCGTACATGAGAAGCCCAATCGTTTCCTTGTCCCATCATTTTTTTTTCTCTTTTTCCTCTAATTAAGGGAGGCCGGCGACGATTCAAACGTTGTAAGTAATCAATCGTCATAAGTGAAAGGCGAGACGAGCATGCCATTCGCCTGATGGTAAGCGATGACCGCTGATGGACAGTAACAAAACCAAACAACACCATGAATTACAAAACAGTGCTTGGCATTCCACTGTGCACATCCTGAGACACAAGATGTTATGTTATGTCCAGTAATTACTCTGGCTATTGTGAGCGGTTTGTTCATTTGCTAGAGTATTCAATAAAAAGTAAGTCAAATTGGTCAAGTCGTTCTCGAATAATAAGATCACATACATAATACACACAGCGATTGATATTCTGCTACAGATATTAAAAGAAACGATATAATAATACAAATAAGCCCCTAGCGACAAGTAAAATAGTTTACCACGAAAACTGAACGACCCAGAAAATTTAATATAATATTTCGTCGACAGAATCCAAAAGAATTTACTGTGGCGCGGGGCGGACGAACGCAATTCAATATTTTTAATGTGTACCTCGTATTCAATACGCTTTTATAATCCGAGCGACGTAACAGATTTAAAAACACATTATTTCACTTAGCTGTGGAGTGTAAGCATGACATAATAACTGTATGTGAATTATACGGTTTAGTATAAAAAAAAGTAAATAGTGTTTAGTAGAAAAATTATGTTAAAAGTTCAAAACTCATTTTGAAATATTAACAGAATTTTGCTCTGTAATATTAGCGATATTGTCGAAGTGTAAATTAGGTCAGAGATTTTTGAAATTTTATTTTTGATAGAATTACAGTATGTAACATTGCATCTCTATCCAGTCGTTACAAAAATCTTTCGATTGTATCTTCCATTTCGAAAATTATAGTACACAATCCACACCACGCATTTTTTTGTATTGATAAATCACCACGCACTATAACGGTGAAGGAAAACATCGTGGGGAAACCTGCATTCCATAGCGATTTGTAAGAATTTCTATGTTATGTCAAGTTCGTCAACCCGTACTAGGCCAGCGTGGTGGACTATATGGCCTAACCACTCTAAATAGTACCCTCGATTGTAAAGTAGGCCCGCGCCCTGCAGTGGGACGTATATGGGCTGATTCAATACAATACAATACAATATTCACTTGTTTACATTCCACCACTGACATAATCTGTGACGTAATCAAATATATACCAACAACGCAATGAATAATATAGTTCCGAACAAATGCCATAAATTCAGACAAAGTTCTATTGTCGAAGTAGTTCGGTCAAGTCGAAGTCGACAATAATTTGAGATTGCAAAAGCCATTCACAATGACGGCCGAATTTATCGACACTACACTAATGCCAAATATTCAAGGTTGCGAAGTCCTGGTAAGGAATAAGTATAAATCAATCTCTAAGTAAAGGACTTTTGGATAAACTTGTTATATTTTCGTAAATATTTTTTGTAGCGATAAATGGCGAGAGGCCATTCGCTTAATGGTAAGCGATACGATCGCTCATGGACAGTAGAAAACCAAACAACACCATGAATTACAAAGCAATGCTTGGCAATTCACTGTGCTCGCCATCCTGAGACGTACGATGTTAAGTCTCGTTATGTCCAGTAGTTACTCTGGCTATAATGCACTTGAAACCGGAACACAACAGTGCATTTACACTGCTTTTTGCTCTTTGGTTGTTGTTATATTTTTTTACATCACAAGATAAAGGAACAAGGAGTTTATTTGATTAAAAATAAACAGCGCCGCTCAACGACACCATCCACGAGAATTGTTTTACGAATCTGAATATTCCGAAAAGGTAGTGCAAATATTAAGTGGGTGCAAATCTAATACTGTTTAACAATAGCTGCCATTAGGAAATCACAATATCCAGCATAGAATAACTGTGATACATACATACATAAACTCACGCCAGGACGGGTAGGCAGAGGCGCCAACAGGACACCCACATTTCGCCTTGTATGTTCCGTCCCACGATGTGATAGGGGCGAGCCTATCGCCATATCGGGCACAAATTCCTGACTCCGGGCTGATAATGAATAGAAAAATCCAATATCCCTTTGCCTGACCCGGGACTCGAACCCGAGACCTCAGCTTTGTAACCGTACCGTAATACAACTATGCCACCGAGGCAGTCATAATTGTGATCATATTTATTTTTCTGATAGCAAAAGCGCAATAAATACAGGGCAACTGTCCAACCTTCCTCATTTTGGGACGGGAAAGTTAGTAACTATCGCATACTCGGCAACAACTCGAATTGTCACCGTCCACTTAAACCAACCGACTTTTTGTAGCTGTAAATGATGATAATAATCAAAGAAAATAATTAGAATATTTATTTATTTATTATTTATATACACTTTATTACACACAAAAAAGAAAGAGATTCAATCAGAAATCAATAAAAAGTAAAAGAAAAAAAAAACAAATAAATATTTTGTGTACTAAAAAAATAGAAATAAAAATAATGATCTAAGGCAGTAGTTCCCAAACTTATTTTTCTCGTGGACCACTTTAAAAATTTTACTGGTTTTGGTGGACCCCCTGCTGCTACATTTCTACCACATTCTTAAAGTCGCCAAAAAATAAAAATTGTGTCGCTTCTGAGTTCTGTCCCTATATTCCGATAGGTAAAATAAAAACGAAAAATGGTACATTTTATAACACTTTATTTATTAAAAGAATAGAATTACAAGAAAAAAATAATAAGGTAATATAGGTTCAGGTCATAATTTTAATTAATGGGAAGGATGTATTTGATGGAGTGTCAGCAAACGATCAATGTTTGGCTTTATTTTTGTGAGCAATAACCGCAAATCCCCCCGCTCTGTGATGTTTAATTTGCTCCTTTTTTTTGTTAAGAGATTTGTAACGGCACTAAAACTCCTTTCGACAAGGTATGACGAGGGAAAAGCTATTAAAAATTTCCTTGCGATTTCCCACAGTCCAGGATATTTTTCGGGTATTTCTGCTTGCAGCCAAAATGTTTGGTAGCCTTTTCTAAATTTACCTTCAGCTCCTCATTGGTGCTTAGCTCGAGCAGCTCCTCTTGTAATACAACATTGGCCACTTCCGTTTCATCAAATGGATTTATGATCCATGGTGGTATATCCATCGTCAGGATATCTTCAAACCTGGTTTTGAAGTCATCATGCAGGGCATTTAAATGTTGACTGTAGGTATGGATATCCTCATCAATACATTCTACCTGCGACAAGTTTGGAAATTGAGAGAATTCGCGCCGACTAATGTTTTGCTTCATAAATTTCAATTTCCCAAGAAAAGCCGAAATTATCCCCTTTGTTTTTATTAAATTCAGGCTGTCCCCTTGTAACTGCAAGTTAATATCATTAAATTTTTTAAACAAATCTGTCAAATACGCAATGTCTGCTTTGAGTTTGATCAAGTTTTCTTTTAAATCTGGATCTCTACTTTCTAGGAACTCTAATACGGAATCGAAAACAGAGTAAAATCTCGTTAAGCATGCACCTTTCGACAACCAGCGTACTTCAGTATGTAAGAGCAGTCGTTGGAAGTCTTCATCATTTTTGTCGCACAATTGAGCAAATAAACGCGTATTCAATGCATTGCTTCTGATTTTGTTGACAGCTTTTATTACAAAATGAAGAGATTGGTTCAACCTGTCACTTAAATGTTTTGCCACAAGATGTTGTCGGTGGATTACGCAATGAATAGCTGTAAGTCCTGGTATAATTCTTTTGAGATGACTTATAAACCCACGATATCGCCCGACCATTGCAGGAGCTCCGTCTGTTGCCACTGAAATAATGTTTGTAAATGGAATCGATTTTTCCGTGAAAAAATTACTCAGGACATTAAATATTGATTCGCCTTTAGTATCAGTCTCCAAAGTTCTGGCAAATAGCAATTCTTCGTGAATTTCTTCCTCCATAATAAATCGGACATATGCCAATAATAATGCTTCATTACCGGGTAACGTTGACTCGTCCAGTTGTATAGAAAAATGATTTTTTTGCAGATGATTGCACAAAAAACTTTCGATATCAGAGCTCATTTCATCAATGCGTCTTTGTACAGTATTGTTACTTAATGGAATTCTTTTTAGTACGTCAAACGGAGATTTGTGCAAAACAGTTTTTAAAACCTCTTCAACAGCGGGTAAAATTAATTGTTCTCCGATAGTGTGTGGTTTTCCAGATTTTGCTATAAGTAATGAGATATTGTAAGATGCCCGCAAGCCATCATCGTTACTTTGAGATGTTGAAGCGAACATACTGTGCATGGTGGGTCTCTTTTCATATTTTTCCTTCAATGTTTGAAAATATTTTAAATCTTTACCTATTTTATCAGTATGACACCTTTTTAGATGATCTTCGAGCTTTGATGGTTTCATAGAGTCATTGCTCAAAACTTTGTTGCATAATAGGCACATGGGCAACTGTTTGTCTGCCTCTGATGGAACAAAACCATATTTCAAATAATCGACACTATATTGTCGACATTTTTTCTTTGCTGTAGCCATGTTTCGTGTCAGTTACCTTACCTGTAAAAAAAATGTTTTAGTAACCAAGTTTTTTTCTGAATATAGGTATCACACCGCAGCCTTTGTCAGCACGCGGAAATAGAATTACGGCTTGTAAAGGGACCAACTAATAAACCGCTAAGACAAATACAGACGTTTTCACAAAACGGTATCAATTTTAAAGTACCTAATTTACCACTAATTTTTAATAGTACAAATAAAAATTGGTGTACTCAGTATCGAATACTGATCATATTTGTGTAGGAAAAAATAAAAGTCAAAATCTCAAAATTCCATAAAAACGATAACTAACATTTCATCAAATCAATGAGTTCACGCGCTCCGTGTATTTGCGTATTTTTTGTCTGCGGCTTCATTGTTAAAACGCACATTAAAACGTGACAAACTGGCATCGAAGCCCAAGCCCCGCCCTTTTCCCGTCGCCCGCGCACCGCTCGCTTTTTCCGAAAAGGAATAATTTTGATAAAATATGTAGTTACTTCAAAATCAATTAGCCTCAATTAGTCAGCCTCCGTGGCGCAGTTGGTTAGACGCCGCCTGTGAAACGAGAGGGCGCGGGTTCGATCCCCGCACCGAAACAAATATTTGTGTGATCCACAGGTATTTGTTTCGGGTCTGGGTGTTTGTGAGACCGAAAAGTCTCTCGTAGTTCCTGATACCCACGACACAAGACTCGATCTTAGTGTGGGGTCAGGACTATGTATGTGACTGTTGGGTGTATTTATTTATTTAATATAAAATGATTGTGAAATTACTGTTTTATAAAACTAGTAGTTATTTGCAAGAAAAATTACAATATTAATTGCTCTGCAATATTGCTTATTCGGCCTTTTTAGAGAGGCAGTGCTTCTCTCGTGAAAAAACAATGGAATAAAACGTGCTGTGTTTGTCTTCAAATCGAAAGAGGACAATTAAAATATCTGTAAGTTACTAAGTTACCTATCTTAGATTATATACACGTCTAATCTACCTTACCTATCTATACAAGCAGTTGTGATCAACCGACTAGTACACGGAAACAAAATACTTAAGTACTATAACAAAAAAAAGGTAGGTACTTACTTTTCTCCGGCACTAGCAAACACTGATATAAATTTTCTCACACTTTTTTTCGAAATTCCGGAAACAAATGAATGAGTTTGCCTTTGGCATCAAGTATTTATAGTGGTGATCAAGTTCATGTCTGAACAAGCATTAAGCATTGTCGGGCGGATAGCGCTTTGCAAGTCTGTACACGAAATTGTACGTAATATCGAATACGCAAGTTTGGACAAGTAACAATCGCTTGCCTTATTAAAATATTATCTGCTTAGTTAGGTACTTAAAACAATGTAGGTAGGCCCTTATAAAAACTATGCTTACATTTATTTTTGCTTTTACTATCAAAAGCAGATAAATTTTCGTGGACCCCCATTAACATCTTATGGACCCCCATATTTTGTTCACGCTTACGTAGACCCCCAGCAAGTCTCCCGTGGACCCCTGGGGGTCCACTTGGACCACTTTGGGAATCACTGATCTAAGGCATAATACCGTCCAAATTATTCAACTCTTAACGTAGTAAGCACTAACGCGTATCATTGACAAGCGGGATTTACGAGGCCTCCCCACTTACTTCGTCAATTGCGTGCTCATGTGTTACATATTGAACTTCAGCCCGTATAATATATTTTTTATTATCAAAGAACACATTTTGGACGTGTTAAAAAATCGTAAAACTAATGACGTATTTAGTTACATTTAAATGAGTATATCAAATAGCCTTCATGGCGCAATTACTTACGGCCTTGTGAAACGAGATGCTGCGGGTTCAATCTCCACGCCCAGAAAAATATGTGGTCCACAAGTGTTTGTTCCGGGCTTGGTCGTTGGTACTCTGACAGCCTTATTCATAGACAGATTTAAAACCTATTTTAGCTATCGAATTTTTTGTCTTGTTCTCTCAAACTGAATTCTAAAGTCGTTAGAAAAGGACAAAACATTCGATATCGAAAATAGGTTTTAAGTCTGTCTATGAATAAGGCCGTGACAAATCTCTCGTGGTTTAGGATACTTCCATCACTAGACTTGTATCCTAATGTGGGATCTAATTTAAGTGTTTGTACATATGTAGGTATATATGTATTTTTTAATTAAAATTGTTCCACAATTTCAAATCCATCAAATGTAAAGATATTCAATACATTAGTTCACACCGTTCATAAACTCCACGCAAAAGAGAATTAATCACGGGAAATCCTTAACAGTTAACATGTAAACTGTGAAGTAGAAACTAGCCGAATCACTTTGTAGTTTTCAGTGGGGCTTGGTCAACCCCGCATGTGATAGGCCGTCGGGGTCAGTTTCGATGACTGAACGGGGTCAGTGGTGCCAACTCTTCACACTAACTTTTATATTCGTACCTCAAATTACGTGTCGGCGTGGGATCACACTTGCGATTGGAAAATGCCGGGAATCTTGATTCGCTCCTATGTGTTCGTGTCGTTTTAGAGTGATCTCTGTTATCTCTGTTCTGGGTTATAAATAAGTGTGATTGGAATGTTATTTATTTACCGAAAATAATAAAATTCAGCATAAAGGTGTAAATTGCTTGAATTTTTTTACCTTCAACTAATTTCTCAATTCTTACATGTAGTCAGCTCTTACTCTAGGCTGAACTATTGAAATAAAATCCATTAATATTTTATATGGAGTTGGACTAGGATTATAAATAAATAAATACACCCAACAGTCACATACATAGTCCTGACCCCACACTAAGATCGAGTCTTGTGTCGTGGGTATCAGGAACTACGAGAGACTTTTCGGTCTCACAAACACCCAGAGCCGAAACAAATACTTTTGGTTCACACAAATATTTGTTTCAGTACGGAGATCGAACCCGCGGTCTCTCGTTTCACAGTCAACGTCTTGCCAACTGCGCCACGGAGGCTGTCTAAACTTTAGCCATGAGCGACACGAGTCACTTTCTAAACACATGAGTCAATGCGAAAATATTTGTTTATATTGCACCTTACGTCCCCCACTTAGACCCCCGTCTCAGGCATTTTAAAAACATAGTATTTTAAAATCCCGTATTGTAAGTGTGTGAGTGTTTACCTAAGTCGGGCCGAGGCTTATCGCGCCTGCACGTCGGACCGAATCCGAAATACGTACTATAAGTGTTGCTTTGCATATAAAAATCCTTGGAATACAGAGCGGGGACGCGCCGGCTCAGCTCGAACATAGCAACACACGAATATAAAGAATCTTTTTTTGTAGAACACCTAGCGTCCGTCTAGAATCGATTTGTTGAGCTTTCAATGTTTTTATTGATTTAATATATTTTAAAATCTTTGTTTGTCCTGGTGAGGTTGCGTGGTGGCCTGTTGGTAACCTGCGCTGCCAACATGTTCACGGTTGTCGCAGGTTCAAATCCCGGGGTACACCTCTGACTTTTCCGAGCCATGAGTATATTGATAGACAATCACCACGCACTATGCCAGCCTGGTGGACTATATGGCCTAACCATTCTCAATCGTACTCTCGATTATAGAGGAAACTCGCGCCCTGCAGACGGACAAATATTGGCTGATACAGTACGTTGTAACCACGTAACCATACTCATATGGTTATGATAATTGCCTTTTGTCGTATTTTGCAATCATAACTACATCATGTTACATCTACTGGTGGTAGGTCTCTTATATACGAGAGGCCGCCTGGGTAGGTACCACCGCAATGTCTCTTTATCCCGCCAAACAGCAGTGTAAATGCACTGTTGTGTTGCGGGTTGAAAGACATTGCAGCCAAAGTAACAACTGGACATAATGATAATTAAAATTTTATGTCTCAGGAAGCGAGCGCAGTGGAATGCCAAGCATTGCTTTGTTATTCATGGTGTTGTTTGGTTTTCAACCGTCCATGAGCGGTCGTATCGCTTACCATGGCATGCCAGTCACGCCATTCACCGCAAAAAAAAAGATTTTATTTAAATACCATTCTTACATTCAGTACCTTTTCTCCCTCATTTACTTACACTCATCCTTACGAATGTGCGCAAATAGTTTAGAACACACCTGACCCTATCTATTTTAAGGATATCAGCCATTTCCTTGATTAAAGTTGGGTCGAATAAGCTCCTACCTCTCGATACATTTAAAGTCAACTGTGGTTAAACTGGGCGTATTTATATTTTTCTTTAACATTTTCAACACTTCCAAAAGTACAATGTTGCATAATTAATTCCGAATTTGTAGGATTACGTGTTCAAAACCCGACTAAGCAATCTTAAGCGATAAGAATAATTGATGAAATTGCGTTAGATCAATTCTTTCGTGTACCTTACGTTACAGCCTCCGTGGCGCAGTTGGTTAGACGCCGCCTATGAAACGAGAGGTCGCGGGTTCGATCCCCGCACCGAGACAAATGTTTGTGAGAACCACAAGTATTTGTTTCAGGTCTGGGTGTTTGTGAGACCGAAAAGTCTCCCGTAGTGCTTGATACCCACGACACAAGACTCGATCTTAGTGTGGGGTCAGGACTATGTATGTGACTGTTGGGTGTATTTATTTATCCTTACCGTACATCTTATGTTTTTAAATGCGCCGTTGATTCGACACACTTCCGTAAACAAACACATCAGGTTTTTTGATCGGGAGGAAAAAATGGCAGACTCGTGTAGGTCCAACGCTATTTATATCCATTTATACGAGTGTTAGTCACATACCAATAGACTTATTTACCACGGTATGATGTGTACTTTATATTCTTAAAAACCCCTTGACTTAATTTATTTTTTATTCATTGACAGGGGGATGGAAGAACTTAGGGGTGGCCTTTGCCCAGCAGTGGGATCTTTTAGGCTAGTATAATATAATTATTCATTGAAAATCCACAACCCTTAATAATCTAATGACGAAGGCCAATGACGGATTTAAATAAAAAAAAACAACTTATATAATAGGTAGTTAAAAAATTAAAACTATAACCTTAATCACATGCCACTGTTGAGTGGTAGGTCAAGGTTACAAGGTTGCAGTGGAAGGTCAGGGTCTCCCTAAACCTATGATCCTTAATACTTTTTGAAACATAGACCTAATATTCATCTTCTTCGTCCTCGCGTACTACAAAGAACAGGGAGCGATTGTTACGTATCATTTTCATAATTCAGTAACTTTTCTATAGAATGTAATTTGTTTGTAGTAATATGACGGTTAATTTTGAAACCTTTTATTGCTTGCCGAGGTCGGAAATACTAAATCAGGGCTGTCACACAACAGCTGGTGCATAAATCAAACTTCAAATTGTTTATAACCAGCCCTAATAACAATGCATTTAGCACTGTACCATTAAACGCTATTAATTCGATTGTTCGAAGGCGGTTAATGACCCCTCAGCTTGTTATTTATAGAAATAGAGATCAGGGGATTAAAGGTAAACAAAGTTTACTGAATCGTAAGATAATCGATGTCCATTTAAAAAGGGAATGGGAGTTTTAAAATAGATTTAATAGATTCTTTTGTTTGCTTTTTATTGGTGTCTATTAAGGTAAGCCAAGAAAACGCACGTTTAACAGACGAAATCAGTTTGGTTTATTTAAATAAAAAAATAACTTAACCAATATAAATGACCCGGAGAATAAAAAGCACTAGATGCTTTTAAGTTTCGACAACATATTCGCCGATGATTATTGAGATTGAGTGATATTTTTTTATATACATTATAATTGTATCACGGGCTTCTGTGAAGATACCTACATGTGGCATACAGACTGTTAAGTTTTAAAATAAAAGACACTTGGTCGTAAAATTATAATCCAAATCATAGATAGATATTACATAAGGTGGAATAAGTACTGGTAGAATAATAACTAATGAAAAGCTTATATTTTACAGACTAGACCCAACGCTCGACAGTCCGATTCCGTGACGAGCACGTAACACGCTCTTAAAGAATCTCGAACCGTTTTCAACTGGCCTTCGTGACGAGTGTCCTCGAAGATCTGTATCAATACGTTCCTAGACTTGAGCTTAGAAGAGTTTGCAGCCATTTCACTTCCTTTAATTTTAAAATATTTTTTCGTTAAAAATATATTTGAGTAATGGCTGATCTTTATTACGTAGCCATATCTGTATAATAGGTAAGAAGTTACATATAAATGACCTATTAATTTATTTAGAGAAACATTCGTTCCTACAAGAACTATTGTACAGAAAAGTAATGAAGAGTGATAAATTTTTCACTTTACACCTATGTGAATGTAGCGAAATGACTAAGCCACATATTTTGACTAAGTTATAGAGTTTGTGAAGTTAGGTCTTTTAGAGTTAGGGCATGAAGAGTAAGCTTGGCTCCACATGAGATCTGATAATTTTTTGACTGTGCGAGTTTATGTTTATATGTTTCGTATTGGCAACATTTACATGAAAATGTTTCGGTGGGTTAATCATTTACTGCCATACCAATTAAAATTAACAAGAATTTATTGGAAATTGTTTGGTGGCGTGTGTAACGAGCGATACGCGTACTGTCAAGGCGATGGTCGCGGCTTCGAATCCCAGGGCGCTCGTTAGGCTTTTTGAAGTCATATGTGAAATATTACTAAAAAGCTTTACAAAATTTTTAATGATGGCAAAGTCCGAAAACTCTTAATAGTCCAGCAAAATTGATTAATAGACTAAGCTCTCTCTACAGAACACATCAAAGAGGAGGTCCGTTTTCAGTGTACAGTGAAGCGAAAGCTGATTTAGTATTATATTTTATTGGAAATGAACCTGTACCTTGTTCATCGGAATGTAAATTTAAATCGAATTTATAGTTGAAATTAATTGAGCAGGATTCATTTTAATTAATTCCTGCGGTGCTATTGAGTATTAAATGGTCTCTGGAGATCATTTAATTAATAATTACGAATTTCTGTGGAAATTATTTCCAACCTTACCAATTCAATAGTATCTAATATAATAGTCAAATAATAAAACTCAACATGGCTAAAAATATATATGTACAATATTATTTTGTATGATATGGTAAGAAGACATATGACATGTTAATATTCAAAGGTCAAACTCAACTCATTATCAACGAATGTAACTCAAAAAATCCTCACAAGCACAAACCACAGTCATTGCTTCCAAGAAAACAAAACATACGACATTTGGCAAGCGGTACAATTTTACGCTATCCAGCTTACGTACCGCCTCCCTTTTACCCCTTCCATTAAGGTCCGACCGTCACAGGTACGCAAACAGTTCCAACGTATTTAGTTAGGAACAAAATTGGACTAATTTCATCTAATCCCTAATTCGTAGAACTGTACATTCTGAATAAAGAGAACTATTTAAGGACTGTGTGCAAATTCTAAGGTGGTGTTTGTAATTTTATTGAAAGCTTTATTTGAAATATTGTTAAGTTCACTGGTGGTAGGTTTCTCATATTTGAGAGGCTCCCTGGGTAGGTACCACTGCAATATCTATGCCTTCCGCCAGACAGCAGTGTAAATGCACTGTTGTGTTCCGGTTTGAAGGACATTGTAGACAGAGACTACTGGACATAATGAGACTTAACATCTTATGTCTCAGGATAGCGAGCGCAGTCGACTTCCAAGCATTGCTTTGTAATTCATGGTGTTGTTTGGTTTTGGTACTGTCCATGAGCGTTCGTATCGCTTACCGTCAGGCGAATGGCATGCTCATCTCACCGTTAATTGCAAAAAGTGACTTAGAAATTACACTGCAGGCCATCGTAAGCCTACGCTTAGTTACCACCATTCGTAACTCGATAGAATATTGAATAACAGATAATCTGCCTTGTCGGTTCATACAATAATAGACATCGGAATTAGTCTGATGAATTCCGGAATACAACCACATTTCTGTCTAGTTGTTGTGATCAGGATTACTTTTTTCAATCACCAGCGCTCAATATTATGACACTTTGCTTAGCTAGTTGTTTTTATTAAAAGTGTTTTTATAATTGTAATACAAAAAAAAGGTATATCTTAACAGTTGTGTTTGAAAATAAGGAAAATTATGTTTTATTTTAATTCTTTATTTATACCAAGAAAAACAGACTTTAGTATCACTGTAATAAAACATATTTGCATCATCGCAAACAAAGTATTGCATCACAAGCTTCATTGTAAACATTGCGTATTATAAAATAATTCTTTTACGAAAGAATGCACGTGCGCGCATGTAAAAATAGCTCGATAAACTCTAGCCGTGTACGTAAACAATGGCTATTTAATCTGTACAACACATAAATTAACAGTATTGTTTACTGTATGCCGCTGTGTGTAACATTCGAGGCACGAACCAACGTGTGCGTACTAAAGGAATTCCTTCATAGTATACTAATTAAATATAATAATACATACATACATAAACTCACGTCTTTATCCCCGAAGGGGTAGGCAGAGGCGCCACCAGGACACCCACATTTCGCCTTGTATGGTTCCGTCCCACGATGTGATAGGGGGCGAGCCTATCGTAAATATAATAATTGAACCTTTAAATTAGATTCACTGTCCATGAGCGGTCGCATCGCTTACCATCAGGCGAATTTAATGCTCGTCTCGCCATTCAACGCAATAAAAAAAAAGCATTCATAGGAAAGGCGGCAGATACTGGTAGCAGGATAATCGTCGCATGTCGCATTTTGGGATCATTCTGTGTGTCGGGATACAAACAGACCGAAATAATTATGTTGACCGGCAAGAGATTGCTATCTCGCGTCAATGGATACATTATCTAGACATAATACAGCTTACCATAAGGTGCAATGTCAGACACTTTTCCCAGACGAAATGCATAGTATTCCTTAAGCCAAGTAAAATGCTTTTAAAGTAAAAATTGACCGTAAGTAGACCAGCGCGCATTCAGCGTAAAGAATGGCGCGTCGAAGATGCCAGCGCAGCATCGATAAAGATCACGAAAATCTATTACTCAATGATTAATGGGTAATAGAAAAGAGTTTCCAAAGACTAGATCTTAAATATATTACGTGCGAGTGTGTTTAGTAGTTCAATTTTTAATAGAAGTCCCTGGGTGGAAGTTCTTGAGGGTATCTTTTGGAGAGGTCGATTTTTGATAATGGGCATCCAGAGTTAGAATTATATGAATAATAAATTAAAATAAGTTAAAGAAAAAGCAGTTAATTCATTTACTGGGTGGTATGGCTGTGAATAAATACCCATTACAGACAAAACTCGTAGGCATCTAAAAATTTAATGGAAAAAAAACAGTACTAGATTACTGAATCTACAGAAATCATACTTTACGGCACTTTTTTGTGAAACTGTTGTATTTCTTTGAGTTATTATACGTGTTATTTAGCCATGTAAAGTGATATCTTTTGCATCTACACCGAAAATCAATTGCCCCCCATCTTAAAACATAAATACGCACCTGGACCACAACCTTGAACCACCCTATCGGTGCGATAACACCAACTATATGTGCCAAATAAGCAACGACTATTGTTATCACGAGACGCCGAATACTATTGAAAAACTTAGATGGAAGCAACAGAAGTTTTGTATTATAATAAAGTTCTGTAGTATTGAACAAAATGTTGTTTAGTGGAATAATAGCAGATAAATTAATAAAACTATTTTATCCTTATTTAAAATTCCAGGACGGCCTCCATCCGATTTCTTGATGTTTCCTCTTTTTTGGGGATCTACATGCACAAGGTAGCGCCTACATTCCCGAAGAGGTAGTCAGACATGATTCAATTGTTACCCATATAAACACTGATACCTACAGTAACGCCCGAATACTCAAACGCCATTTATATATTATGTTGCACTTAACTAAGAAAGACCCTCTTAAATGTATTGATTAAGTGGGACGTGGGTATTTAAGTCCAACTTAATATTTAAATGACGATTAAATGTACGGGCGTAGTTTAATTAAAACACCAGGACGAATAATACTCGTTGTAACAAATTAGTTAACTTATAATTCAATTACCGATGCAACTCGCTCTTACAATTGTTAGATACCATTATCTAATTGCTAGTTTAATGTTAGATACCATTATGTAATCGCTAGTTTTGTAGTACCTATCAGGGCCCTCAATTACAACAAATGTGCACAACATGCATTTTGGGTAACATACGTTAACGATAACAAACCAATTGTCAGATTTATGGATCTTGTTAGAGTCCCTACGACACTTTTACTTATTTATTGCCTGTTTAAGTAATGTGAAGGACCATTTCAGTTTTTGTATATTCATTAATTGCCAGCTTGAGGAATGTGAAGTACCAAACTTTAATTTTTGTGTTGAAAGTAATATTTAAGTATACCCCGAGATCATAATGGGTTACCTTTTTTTTCTAATATTACACCATTTGTCGCCACTTTTTGTACGCAATAACTTATGTTTCTTTATGGCCTGTAAGGCGACGCTAACGTTCTCACAAAGCCGTAGATAGTATAAAACGATGGTATTTTGCGAGGTACTACACATTCGTCGTCAAACCTTCAATTAGTAAAGTTACAGTCAACTATTTTGTATTAAGACCAAGGCCTTGATATTGTATTTGTTTGTAAAAGTTTAACTATTCTCTAAAGTGATTGTATAGAAATCTAGAATGTAAATAAAGTGTTAAATTGGCCGACTCATTTTTCTGATTTCTAATATCAGAAGTGGGATAACCCATAAAGTCATTCTAAAGATAAGTTTATTTAGTAGATTAACAAGCTGTTCAAATCGATGTATCGCGGTAAGTCCAGAAAATACTGTATTAACCGAAGGTCCAGTAATATTGAAAGTATAAGCGATGCAGACCAGAGGAAGTAATGGTTAAGCCATCAGACGAGGATCAACTTTGTGGTGAGATAGCTGCTATCAAAGGTATGTTTGCCATTCATTTTAATGTTTTAGTGTTCGTTTAAGAGGTAACTCAACTCTGTAAGTTATAATTGTAACATTATTGTTTTCAAAAAGAAAAGAGACGTACCTAGATGATTCAAGTTCTGAATTGCCAAAGAGGAATTTTAAACAAAAACATATTTGGCAATCATGCAATGTGCTGAAAAGTTTATATAATCAGCCTGATAAGCAGACTGCGAAATTGTACGTTAGCTCATTTGGTGAGACATTTTAATAAACATCGTCGCAAATAGTATTTACTTTTTACATCTAGACAAAATACAAGGCGACCCGATATGACTGATTATATATTATATTGGAATTTCTCCCATGTATTTTTTTTTCTCTCATTCAATATTTTCTATACTTGCTGACAGTAATGATGGTTTAATGGGGTCAGTATCGGGACATCATGACCCACAATGATTATTATACTAAACAGATTAAAATTAAATAATTAGATCTCTATTCATAATTTTGATCTCATTTTGTGTACTATTTTTTAAAATTGTTCATTGTGTTTGTTGATATTGAAATATCGTATGACAAACTGTTATATTATTGTTTATATAAATGGAAGGATGCTGGTGCTTAATATCCAGAATAACCTTTGGCCAGTGCTCAATGTTATGATATTTTTCTTAGCTAGTTGTTAAAAACAAAAATAAATAATTAAATTAGAAGCATATTTATGCGTAATGTCATGCAAGACAACATTCAAATTTAGTAATTTACACGTACGCGAGAGTCAGCAATAGTAATTGTTGTGTTTTGTGAATAAGTTTAACTAAGTAAAATAATAATAATAAAAATGGCCTTACATGTTAAAATGCTGTTAACATAGCATTGTATGTGTCAATGTAATCAGGCTTAAGAACTGATACGTTGAAATCCGCCACCCCCGATATTTTATATATCACATAGAGATGAAATTAAATTTTAAAACTACAAACTACACAGTAGGACTACTAACTAAACATAGTTATTTTTAATCTCTCTCAATCGGTTGTTAAAAATCGCAGTGCTCAGTAATGAGAGATTATAAGCTAATACACTAAACTACAGATATTTCACTTTAGTGGAAATAGATAGAACAACGCTTCAATATTTTTTGAATGTTCTAGCGTCCGTGATGTATTGGCAGCGCTTGAAATACTGTAGCAATTCTTCATTATGTATTTTTCTTTTGCGTTTACCGTAATTGAGCTGGTATTTGGATGTAGTTTCTTAAATGCAGTTTAGTTAGTTTCTTTTCTTAGGCAGCGATTTTGTTGTGCTGGACCCCTGGCACTGCGAAGTTCTCTGGGCAGCGGTAGCCGCTTACCATCAGGCGGGCCGCTAGCTCGTCTGCCTATAACGGCAATAAAAAAAAAAAAAAAAAAAATGCAAATTATAATTTTAGAAGTGAAAACGTAGTACAGACCAAATAGACAAAACAGATATATGTATACCAATTCATCACAATGCTTAATTGACAGAAACTATAGTTGTTAATTAAACGATTTTGTTAGACATAAAGAGAATGAAATTAAATCTAGTTGAAATGCACTGGTTCTATAAAAGAGTATAAATAATGAATGCGTCACATACTAAACCTGAAACATATTTGGCGTACCGAGTTACTGATTGTAGTATATTGACATATTCATAGTATTTGGAACTATCGTCTCGGACTATACGCAATAAGCTGAATAAGAACAGAAAGCAAACGAGCTGATACATATTAATAATTGTATTCTTTGCTAATTTTTCACATATTAATCTTAACTAGTGACCATTCCACTGCTAAAGGAAGAAAGTTTTATAATATGTTGAGTGAATCGAGTAAAAATGATACAGCTGAAAATAATTGTCGCCCTAAGCCAGGTCAATAGTATTTGTGCTAAAAATATGAGTCAATAACCACGCCTATATACACACGCAGTTCGTAAAGTGATATTGATCAGAAACCTTTACCTGTATACAATTATAGGTCGAACAAATTTTATACAAATAGGCAAAGACAAAATTTGTCATTGTTTCCTTATGTGTCTTCAGTAACTATCGAAGACCTCTAGCGATAATAATTAAATAAAAATAGGAGCTACAATTCTGAACGGATAAAAAGTGTTAAGATAGCTGTCAGAATAGCTATTGTATTATTTAATGAATTACGGTTGATTATCAAACAATTAGCGAACACCAGAATAATTAATTAATTATAATTATTATCATAACATTTTATTCTAAGCATAAGATGCGAATTGCGACAATATCTTGTATCAAAAAAAAAAAGTGTAGTACCTACATTATTTATCATTCTGAAATTATTTTATTTTGAAATGTAATAAAAAATAAATAATGTGGAGTGGGTTTGGAAGTTAGTTCCGAAAAGGCAGTAAACTGACATTTTACAGATAATTTTACATGATCGCCTCGGTGGCGTAGTTGTATTACGGTACGGTCGCAAAACTGAGGTCTCGGGTTTGGGTCCCGAGTCGGGCAAATTGATATTGGATTTTTCTATTCATTATCAGTCGGGAGTCAGGAATTTGTGCCCGATATGGCGATGGGCTCGCCCCCTATCATATCGTAAGACGGAGCATACAGGGCGAAATGTGGGTGTCCTGGTGGCGCCTCTACCTACCTTTCGGGGATAAACGCGCGAGTTTATGAAGTTGAAGTTGTACTAAAGGCATCGTTGTATTTAGGAAATCCCTAAAAGACATAGAGACAGAAGAAAAATCAAGACCTGTTTCAAAGCCTTAACCATCGATGGCCAGCTCTTCGTGAATGATCAGGTTCTATATAATATGGACATATATCACTCATCATCTAAGATTCCATATCATATTATTAGTGATTCAGATGTTTAACGTAAAAGATTGTGACAAATCCAAAGATTTGCAAAAATATTATTGAATCTCGAATTGGGTTAAATAGGAAAATGGCTAATTTGAAATAATATGGTTCCAATAGACATAATTCAAAGCTTGTATTTCTTCAATTAATATTGAAGCAACATCAAGCAAAAAGAGACGTGTTTATTTAAATATGTATCCTAAACCAAAATCCGATACACCATTTAAAAATTATGTGTATAGTGTATAATGAATTATTTGGTGGGGATCAAAAGTACTATTAGTTACTAATTATTATATAAAAAGAGAGATTTAAGTGAGCATTTCTTTTATTTCTTTTGAAAGCCATAAAACCAATGGCCAACTAATTGTTGTAGTAAACCTGTTTAGAATGAATTTCGTTCAGATACAGAAATATCATGAAAGTACGAGTTACTTTTAGAAAATAGCTAAAATAATTGGTTCAATTGAGATTTAATTATAAGTCAAAGTTTTATTCGCCAGAAACTTGGTTCATAGCACAGAAAATCCTTTACATTTTATATTTGATAGAACTCGAAAAGCACCCCATCGATATGCCGTAGGTAATTTAGTTACAATTTTGAAACAAATGTCTAACGACGGTCATAGAAAGAATACTTAGTGGTACATACCAAATAACAAAAAAAAAACATAAAATAAAAAAAAAATGAGACGAAGTTCCTAGCATATCAGGTACAACATTGAACAAAAAGAAATATTCCAACATTTGGGCAGTCGATCAAATCCAACCTTGGATCCACATAAGTGACAACTGCAGCAGTGATTCTAGCAGTGACAGTGATGTATAAAACTGCTGTTTAGATTATTATATCTGATACTTGTTTTATTTTCTGTAACAGTATGCACAACCTGAAGTAACGAGTGATGATCAAGTTTTCCTGTCCGCCTGATGACGTACATGGCACGAGACAGAGAGAGCTTTCCGCCTGACGTAGTACATATCAAGAGAGTGAAGATTATTGGTTTGGCTGAAGTACTACGCGGGGCAAAATAGGAAAAGAGTTTTTTTTACCTGGAAGCGCTACAGGTGTAAGATAGAGAGTCTATTTTATCACCGGGGAGCGATACAGGTGTAAGATAGAGAGTTTAATTCTCACACCTGGGAACGGTACAAGTGTAAGATAGAGAGTTTTTTTTTCACCTGGGAACGGTACAGGTGGAAATAAAACAGATTTAGATCTAACAATACGGCAAGTCGCGCCGAGCCTGAGCGTCGCGCCGAGCCGGAGCGTCGCGCCGAGCCTGAGCGTCGCGCCAGAGCATCGCGCCCAGCCTGAGCGTCGCGCCGAGCCGGAGCGTCACGCCGAGCCTGAGCGTCGCGCTGAGACTGAGCGTCGCGCCTATCCTGAGCGTCGCGTCGAGCCTGAGCGTCGCGCTGAGCCTGAGCGTCGCGCCTATCCTGAGCGTCGCGTCGAGCCTGAGCGTCGCACCAAGCCTGAGCGTCGCGCCGAGCCTGAGCGTCGCGCCGAGCCCGAGCGTCGCGCCGAGCCTGAGCGTCGCGCCGAGCCCGAGCGCCGAGCCTGAGCTTCGCGCCGAGCCCGAGCGTCGCGCCTGAGCGTCGCGCCGAGCGCGAGCGCCGTGCCCTGCCGAGCGACGTGCAGAACGCGAGCGCCGTGCCCTGCCCGAGCGTCGTGCGGAGCGCAAGCGCCGTGCCCTGCCGAGCGACGTGCAGAGCGCGAGCGCCGTGCCCTGCCCGAGCGTCGTGCGGAGCCCGAGCGCCGTGCCCTGCCGAGCGTCGTGCGGAGCGCGAGCGCCGTGCCCTGCCCGAGCGTCGTGCGGAGCGCGAGCGCCGTGCCCTGCCCGAGCGTCGTGCGGAGCGCGAGCGCCGTGCCCTGCCGAGCGACGTGCAGAACGCGAGCGCCGTGCCCTGCCCGAGCGTCGTGCGGAGCGCGAGCGCCGTGCCCTGCCGGAGCGTCGTGCGGAGCGCGAGCGCCGTGCCCTGCCGAGCGACGTGCAGAGCGCGAGCGCCGTGCCCTGCCCGAGCGTCGTGCGGAGCGCGAGCGCCGTGCCCTGCCGAGCGACCTGCAGAGCGCGAGCGCCGTGCCCTGCCCGAGCGTCGTGCGGAGCGCGAGCGCCGTGCCCTGCCGAGCGACCTGCAGAGCGCGAGCGCCGTGCCCTGCCCGAGCGTCCTGCGGAGCACGAGCGTCGTGCGGAGCACGAGCGTCGTGCCCGGCCCCGAGCGTCGTGCGGATCGCGAGCGCCGTGCCCTGCCCGAGCGTCGTGACGAATCGTTCCGGGCCAGAAAAGAAGTTTTTTTCCGCCCGACGTCGTTCCATAAAAACAAAATCTTTCATGTGACTCTCCTACCTATGTTAGTTTGAGGACAAACTAGGGTCAGGAAGGCCGAATGTTAGATACCATTATCTAATTGCTAGTTTAATGTTAGATACCATTATGTAATCGCTAGTTTTGTAGTACCTATCAGGGCCCTCAATTACAACAAATGTGCACAACATGCATTTTGGGTAACATACGTTAACGATAACAAACCAATTGTCAGATTTATGGATCTTGTTAGAGTCCCTACGACACTTTTACTTATTTATTGCCTGTTTAAGTAATGTGAAGGACCATTTCAGTTTTTGTATATTCATTAATTGCCAGCTTGAGGAATGTGAAGTACCAAACTTTAATTTTTGTGTTGAAAGTAATATTTAAGTATACCCCGAGATCATAATGGGTTACCTTTTTTTTCTAATATTACACCATTTGTCGCCACTTTTTGTACGCAATAACTTATGTTTCTTTATGGCCTGTAAGGCGACGCTAACGTTCTCACAAAGCCGTAGATAGTATAAAACGATGGTATTTTGCGAGGTACTACACATTCGTCGTCAAACCTTCAATTAGTAAAGTTACAGTCAACTATTTTGTATTAAGACCAAGGCCTTGATATTGTATTTGTTTGTAAAAGTTTAACTATTCTCTAAAGTGATTGTATAGAAATCTAGAATGTAAATAAAGTGTTAAATTGGCCGACTCATTTTTCTGATTTCTAATACAATTGACATAATATTTACCATTCATCAGTATTCTATGTTATACTCAATAAACAATATACATCTGGGAGTTCCAAACAATGACACGGAATTAGAGAAACTGGCACAAAAGGTTACCGACTCTCGATATATCTAATGGCCGCGGATGATAGCATCTCGTTTGCTTTATTTACGTCGATAACTCATATTTTATTTTTATATGAAATTATCCTCAGAAATATATCGAGATATAGGTGGAAATATCTAAAAATCATCTTTTCCTCTCTGAAAAGACTTTTAGAATTTTTCTGGAACATAAATAGTTAGATAATATAGTGGTAGAAAAAATATATTGGTAAATGATTTAATAAAATATATGGTTAAATTAAAGCAATATTCTTTGTTTTGCTATTTACTTTAAAATATCTACACGGAGCTATAAAACAAATAATTTGTCATAAAAACATAATTTATACTTCACCCCAAAGGTCTAATATTACACAGCAATTTATATTTATGTTTGTTTTAACCTTTTGATTGTATACTTTTAAGTTTATTTTTTTCGATAAAGATGAGAAAAGATGTTGAGAAAAAGATGTTCGAATATAAATAGATGTAAAATGTAGGACATAATTTGCCAGCAACAGTATCTGCAACATCAGATTCAATTTCAAACTAAACTTGAGATATTGGAGTTGCACTTCCAATACTTTTCTATCGGTAATGCATTTTTCTTTCAAAGTTTACCCTAGCGGCGGATTTAGGGCTATGAAAGACGCCTTTCATCGTACTTTTCACTGAAATATAATTAAAATTTTATCCGATAAAGATATTTAAATACACCGATGGAAATGTAGATGCATGGACGTTATTTCATTTTCAATACTGCTAGTTATCTCATATGAAAAAAATCTACTTAAATTAATAACAGGTACTTTTATATCTAATCTACTAATCTTTGTCACACTTATTCTACATTACATCAGAGTTGGAATAGATAATATTTAATTTCTACGTTATGGGATCATGTGGCTAATAGTTTTCTGATCGGTTATGTTACATTATGTGCTTGACGTCATATACCGACGTCATCGTTTATATCTTCCCATCACAGGTTTGCTGTCCAAATAGCCTAATAGGTTATAATTATACTCGTAGTAATCGGAAACAGTTAAAAGTAGTCATGCAATCATAATTAACAAAGTTAAATTAAACAAATTATACCTTTTCATGTAATGTGAACTGCAATTACCTTGATTCGAAGATACATTTTGAATAACCGCTTTGTGAAAATCAAAAGAGATTCCGGGTGAAGTGATTCGAAATAAACAATTGGAAATCGGACATCAGGAATCAATTACTATTTAATTGATGGAATAAAATACATACATACATAAACTCACGCCTTTATCCCAGAAGGGGTAGGTAGAGGCGCCACCAGGACACCCACATTTCGCCCATGATGTGATAGGGGGCGAGCCTATCGCCATATTGGACACAAATTCCTGACTTCGGGATGTTAATGAATAGAAAAACCCAATATCTCTTTGCCCGACCCGGGATTTGAACCCGAGACCACAGCTTTGTAGTCGTACCGTAGTACAACTACGCCACCGAGGCAGTCATCAAATAATAAAAAAAAATATCCCCAACATTCACATCCATAGTCCTGACCCCACACTAAGATCAATTAAGTCTTGTGCCGAGGGTATCATAAACTACGAGAGACTTTTCGGTCTCACAAACACCCAGACCCAGGAGATCGAACCCACGGCCTCTTATTTCACAGCCGGCGTCTAACCAACTGCGCCAAAGAAGCTGTCAATAATTATCCATGGCAGTTACATAAGTCGAAAGTAGTAGCTCCAATTATGAACAAGCGCTAACCAAACTGATTTATAATGTCTACCAATATCGGATTGTAGTTCGAATATGAATCGACAATACACCGCAATATTCAATTGATCCGGGTTTAATTAAACTCTCGTTATTGCGGAACTCTTGTATCGGCTTTGTAAATTATCTATTGGGTAATTGTTATTTAACTTGCGCCAATTGTACTTTAGTTGTTTTAGATTTACTAATTTGGAAGTTTGGCCTATCGAAGTACGTTTGTTATAGTAAACGGTTCAGTGATGAATGAAATTTCATTACGTACTGTATACATACATAAACTCACGCCTTTTTTCCAGAAGGGTTAGGCAGAGGTGCTACCAGGGCACCCAAGTTTCGCCTTGTGTTACGTCTCACGATGTGATAGGCGGCGAGCCTATCGCCATATCGGGCACAAATTCCTGACTCGGCTCCGGGCTGATAATGAATAGAAAATCCAATATCACTTTGTCCGACCCGAGATTCGAACCCGAGACATCAATTTGGTAATCGTACCGTAGTACAACTACGCCACCGAGGCATTACGATTGATAAAAAAGTCATGAAATGACCACGTCAACAACGCGTTAAACTACGATGTTGAAAATTGTCATGGGGCAGGAATTATTCCCTTTCGTTCTCTTTGGAACCGTTGAACTCTGGTTCTAAATTCCCGAACGCAGAAACAGGGCAAGCAAAAAGAAGTCGACTTGACCTTTTCTTTTTAACGACTCTTCTTGACTATATGAAGTCAGTATACAAAATACACAAATAGCCAATCTTATCTTCATCCTCCTACATGAAACCATTAGACTGCGCGGTTTCTTAGTTTATTATTGAAAATCTATCTGAAAGTAAATTCCTATAGCATATTTGATTGTTCTATTTTAATATTAATGATTCTGTTGTAAATTTTATTCAATATTATTAATACATACATGCATAAACTCACGCCTTTATCCCCGAAGGGGTAGGTAGAGGAGCCACTAGGGCACCCACATTTCGCCTTGTATGTTCCGTCCCACGATGTGATAGGGGGCGAGCCTATCGCCATATCGGGCACAAATTCCTGACTCCGGACTGATAATGAATAGAAAAATCCAATATCACTTTGCCCGACCCGGGACTCGAACCCGAGACCTCAGCTTTGTAACCGTACCGTAATACAACTACGCCACCGAGGCAGTATTATTAATGTATTCTGTGGATAATACTGTACAACATGCGCATTTACATATTATTGATGAACCGAAAAATAACAAACACCATAGCATTGGTATTATAATATTATCCATATTATATCGTTGCAAAACTAATATTTGTATTACAAAATACACAGATCAAAAAAGTATGTAACTAAAAAAAGCCACAATATCATGCTAATATTTCAGTTGAGGTCCTCTATTATTGTTCTTGGCATGAACCCAGCCGCTGCCAAGGTCCGCATTACTATTAATCCTTCACCACTTCACTCGATCTTGAACACCAAATATCTTGAATAACACAACTGAGGAAATAAAATTCTACGCCAAAATCCCGCACTGTCACCGGTTCACAATATAACAACTAGTTCCAAGATAAGTTCACTTATCGTGAAATAAATAATGCCAAGGTGCTTGGCATAACGCCATGCGTCAGCCGCACCTGGGAACGGAAACTAATGAAAATACTAGTGAAGACAGACTTATACTATTTTAAACAATCATTGAAAAAAACTGTAAGATATTGAATTAGAGATGAGACCTGAATTGATTTTATTAAGTATCTTCAGGAAAGTTAAATCTCATTAATTGATTTAATAAATTCAACTTCTATTGCCTGGCTTTATCCAATTCTAAAATGACGTCTGGCTTTCAACTTTAATTTTCAGATAGGATTTGATATGAGATAGCTTATGATTTTACTACTGGATCACAGAACAGTTAATGTTCTTTGCTTGCCGGCATTACACCATTTACTCTCCCATGCGTCTATGGGGCTGGGCTAATACTACCGGCCATCAAACAATTTAGATCTACATCACTCTGTTTATTATTATTTTATAAAAAATCAAATGATAAAACACAAAACCACACTATAACCCAAAAAATCTTTATCTCAAAACTCGTTATAAACAATATTCGTTCCCTGGACTAAACCCTTCGTATATCACAAATATTTATAACTGGGATATAAGCGTCGTATTTATTGGTCCGTGCTCTCGCCTAATTTTGTTAAAACCAGTTCACGGGGTTATTGGAAACCCGGCCATTGATTTGCAACTGTTTGAGGCATTTAAATTTTTGACTATGTTAAACACTGTGTTACGGATGATTTTTATAAGCGATGAGTAAAGCAAACTAATTCTAGTATGACGATTGTGTTGGCAATTGTTTTAAGAAGAATGGAATAAGGATTTGAATATAGAACGGAGTTGTCAACGGTTGATGTGAAGGATGGTCGAGTTGGGGATTACGCTGTGAATATTCTAGAAGGAACGTTGTAGGCATTTCAATATACGAGTTGTATTTTGTAGAAAACCCTTGTATTGATGAACATAATGTTGGAAAAGAATACAGGTAATATGATTACACAATCGTCGTATTATTTGGAGTTTGTAATAACTCTATGACAGTTATTGGTTTATTTGTATATTTACATTGGTTTGTTTAAAATACATACCAAAACATACTTTCATACTTGTTGCCTCGAAGGGATAGATAGCACAGTTATCTTATGTTTATCCCAAGATGAGACGTTTAGCGATAATTTATTTCCAACTTCTCCTATTAATTTAACTTTGTGATTGATTTCGTTGCGGGTTAAAGATAAGTTACACATTCCCGGAGACTCGCTGAGCTTCAATGCTCAGTGTCATTAAAATGCGTGCCACTGTTGATCCTGGCTTACAGGAGTTGCAGAGGCGGGTGTGAGGGCGGACGGTCCATAAAAAAAGAAGCATCTCGATCAACTGATACTTTACCAATGAGGCAGCTAATAATAAGCGACATACAAAATACTAATACTACAAATAATAGCAAAATAAACAATAGCAACAGAAATTTTCTAAAATAAGAGATTTATTTTATGTAATCATTCGTATTTCAATTATTTTTACCCCAAAAAGGTCAACCACATTCGTCCAAAATTCCACTCTTATTCTCATAATATTTATACAAACCGAATGAAAATATAGACTAGAATTAATTCCATATTCCCTCAAAGGTTACCTCGCAGATTTGTGAATATGTTCGCTACAATTTAATTTATCCTCAATAACCTTCTTTAAGAATCTGCGAATGTATCAGACTGTTTTCAATTTACCTGCCGTCCGGATTACAAGGTATGTTTTGAATATTTTGTGATCATATTTGGGAGTACAATTGTAAGCGCGGAAAGGACTCGGGAAGTAATACAAACCCTCAGTGACCCTTTTCAATCAGCGTAACATAACGTGATCCCGCAAACAAAATATGAATTAGAAATTCCGAACGCGGTTGTAGGGTTAGTCGGAATAACAAATATTTATCCTATTAAAATGAATTATTAATCTTGTTTGCGTCCGAAAGTTTGTTGTTTACAGGTTACTTAACCTATTTCACTCTAACAGTGCGACATTCATATCAACCCATAACTACAAATATATTAGTTATGTTGTCCAAATATAAGAAAGCAGTGATGCCCTCAACATTAGATTAATCAAAGATGTAACTGTCTTGTCTTGGTCTTAAAATTAGTTCAAATCGCATGAAATTTTACTTATTGTGCTAAATCCAGTCGGTGGGAAACATCTGAAACGATTTTCATGAGATAATTAAATCGGCAAAGAAAACTTAAAGACGAAGTAATACTGAAGTGAACAAAGTAAAGATCTGTAGTAAAAATCATTGAATGTTTAACTAAATAGTTCCTTTAAAAGTTAGATACCTTAACGTAGTTTAAAGCTATAATTCCGTACTGGCCAGTAATTACACTTAATCAAGAAAGGAATAAAATCTTTTTATGAAGAAACGAAAATTGAATTTCCGTTTTCTTAATCCCAAAAATTAGTCTTCATTGGTAAATTAACTCGGTTTTTGCCCCGTCTTGCGGAATCGAAGCAAGAAACCCCGCAAGAAAAATACATTTTACTTTTTATTCAGTTAACTCAGTAGTTTTACTTGCAATAGAAAGTATTTTATCGTAAGCTACGAGAAAGTTAATTAGTTTTCGTCCATTGGCGGTCGTGCATTCCTTGTTTTTATTATACGATCGACCGAAGCCCTGTTGTGGCCCGAACATTCGTTCCCTTTTTGCTTGTTATCTGAGCTACACATTTACTCTAATTCGTGTTAGGGATCGACAGCGCGCGTTGAGTGTACCACTTATTTCTTTGTTTTGATCTTTATCTTACGAGTATATAAATGTAACTCAATTGTGCATAAAGATATGACCCATATGCATTGAATCATTAACAAAAAACAAGTGCAAGACATTTTTAATTTAATTTTATTTTATTGAAATAGTTACACCAACCAAATGTATATTAAACATTTTGAAGAAAATACATTCGTGAACAAACTACTGATATACACATCAACATGTATGTTAGCCATAAAACATGCAGATTTTTGACAATTTGATGATAGGAATGTGGTTAATTGTGTAGTAAAGATTACTTGTTTAAAGTTACGAGACGCAAAAAAGGGTATTGAAATATTATTTACTAAACTTAAATGCTTTGTTTAAGCCCACCCCAAAAATTGAGCATGTAAGCCTAGTTCAGGCTTAACATAGTTATTACAATGAATTTGGTCCGCCTATTGTTACTAAGCCCAGACTTATAGTCGGCGAACCGTTACATAATTATCTTAATCCACAACGAAATTATATTTAGGCTCTTCAATTCTGAGTAAATTCAGTTTTCGAAGTAGACCTTGAAGAGGTAACCAAGTGCGGTTTAGATAATGGATGAATTCTAACTGTTGCTCAGTCGAGCGGAACATATTTTATAGGATTTAAGAGGTATAAGTTGAAGTAGACATTCCACAAGATTATATTATGTTGTATACAGTTGGTTAGACGCCGTCTGTGAAACAAGAGACCGCGGGTTCGATTCCTGCACCGAGCACAAATGCTTGCGTTAACCACAAGTATTTGTTTCGAATCTGGGTGTTTGTGAGGCCGAAAAGTCCTCGTAGTTCTTGATACCCACGACAAGAGACTCGATTTTAGTGTGAGGTCACGACCATGTATGTGACTGTTGGGTGTATTCATTTATAATTATTTATCACTCCATTCGTCATACGAAACCTTTTAATGATATGAATTTGTATAAATTATTTTGAACTGAGATATAAATTCAAGATTTTTAATCCAATTAGGAATGTCTCAATACGCGCAGAGAAGCTTGCTGAAAATTTATAGCAAAACAAGAAAGAACTTCTTCGTTTTAGATTTAAAGTCATATATTTCAAAGGCGTTTTATATTGTATAAACTAACCCGCTAGGTATTATTACTTTATTTTTAGTCCACAACACCCATTGTAATAAAACTCCATATCTATTATCCGTATATAAACCGTTTGTAAACCATTAAAAATGCGTTACAGTTGGCTGCTATCAAACGAACGCTTTCCAATTAGCGCGTCGTCAAAACCTTTTTATACCATGGTTTTTGAGCGAAGCAAAAAATCATTTGTTACATTGAGTAACAAAATGCAATAATTTATCGTGCAGTTGTGGTTTTATTGTCTAGCTCGCACAGATAACCCAGTTCTGTTTCACGTATTGTCAAAAGGAATTCTTCAAAATAAACATTTTATTTTAAAGTGAAGTCACAATGTATCTTTATACTTAGTAAAATATTGAGAAACAACTACTACACCACCAAATACTATTATTTTACAATTGTACATATGTTTTAGATAAAAAAGTGTTCAGTATGTTAATTAATTGTTGTATGTGTTTCATCGAAAGACAATAGCTCAGGTTATTGACACGAAAATATACAGATATTTTTGTTAGTTTTAGATATCTATATTAAGACTAAACATCCACCAGCCGTATTTATAAATTGCTTTTATTATATTATCAGCATCATTATTATCTTCAGCCACAAACAGTCCAATAGTGGACAAGGGTCACACGCAAAGATTTCAACATTGTGGATAATTAACAAAGATAAGTTCTATAGTAAACATAAGTTCTCCACCTATGTAACAGTTTTCTAATAAAATACTCCGCTTTCAAATCCAATATCTACATTTAGGACAATATTATCGCTCGACGAAGCAAATATTATCGAAAATCGCTGCTCGAGCTAAAAGACCGCTCTCAGGATATTCAGTCACCTGTGTTTGTCTAGATAAAATAGATTTGTAAGCATTACTGAGGATAGGGCTGGAGTGCGGCTCACACCGGTTTGTAATATCTCAAGAACTTATGTTTTGGCAGTAAATTTAAATGTGTCCTTTCGGAAATATACACGATCCTTTCAAATATGCATAATATATTATTTGGTGCACAATGCAATAAATGTAATTCATTGAATATCAAATGTTTAAAAAAATATGAAAATATGATAATATAAATAATATAATATTATTTCAAGAAACATAATATTTTCATTTTTTTTTTCACAATTACATTACTTTCCTTTCATTATTTTTATTCTAATTTGTGTCTTGTGTTATATCCCCTTTAGCTTACTTAAAAACAGATACTAACGCCAAAACATTTCCATTAAAACTAATTACTGGTCATCTACAATTCTTCGCATCTCTAATACTTGCACCACATTCTCCGAATCGCCATATCAGAGGGAATTCATTCATCCCACTAGAAACTAGGATACAAAAGCTGTGTAACCACTTTGTATGGTATCGGGTAGAAAAAAATGAGTCGACGCCGCTCCGGGCCGTCGTACAATCCTGTGCTAAAGACTAACGCGTGGCCTTTGAGGATAGAAAGGATGAAAGCGGTAGTACAGAAGGCTGGAGTAATTAACCGAACAAAAAAGATATAGTGTAATGAAGACTAAATCTGTAATTTTTTAATAAATTTCCTAGGGATAGACGATGCAAGTACCGAGTAATAGGGGAAGGAAATATTCCTATTGTATTAAATACTCCCCTATTTAATATCTAGCTGTCACTGAGTGAATAAAATACGACGGCAAAAATATTACTTATCGTCTGTTCTCTGTAGTCTGTGGCAGCTGCTCATTTATACTGTCATGAAGATTGTTACGTAGCTCTGTCAGTACAAAGCTCTTTTTACTTTTTCCTCTGGCAGTATAAAGGTACTCTTTTTACTCTGTCAGGATGAATGCGTTTCTTAAGGGAAGAGTAAGTAGAATTTGACTAACAGGTAAAACTGACACACCAAAACACGACAACATACTTTTAACACATTTTTTTGTTTATGTGAGTCAGTGACACCACTACATTAATGCTGCAGCTACAGTCTTCGAAATTGCTTTATCAATTAAAATTATCTGCTTTTATTTAATCAAGAGGAGAATATTACCCGCACATTTCTACCCGGTAATTTCGCCTGACTGCCAAGCCTGTTTATGCCAAAATTGCTATATTTGTCGTAAACCCTAACATAAAATGAATGTATTTTATTTAAATAGAGGACAACTAATTCCCGAAAATGTGAATCATGGATCAGATCTGGAGCGTTCGACGAGTAAATCCATGCTTGTATCTCTATTGACAACCTAAGCGCTCTGCCCCTGTCTACAGTGTCGCACATTTTGTATATCTATTTAATAGTATATTATAAGCTGTGTATTTCTTATGCTGTGTATATTATGTAGACTAGGATTCTCGTTAGTGTTACCCGAATTCAAATGCATACATTTGTATTGAGACTTACAACTTCTTATCTTGTTTGAATATTCGAACAGCACGTGCGTCGAGTGCATGGTTTATGGAAATTTACTTACACAATTGTACGAGGAATTAATAAGATGATAAATATTAAAATATTAAATTCTGTGTTGACACAGTGTAATAACAACAATGCATTTAATACCATAATTAGTTCGGTGACATACAGAGGTACGATTGTCCCTTATACTTTTGGCAATGTCTTTCTGAAACTATAATATATTACTCGGTCACAATATCTCTGCACCTCGCAGGAATGCGATGCCGCTCCCCCCGCCCCTTTCTCCTTCCCGCGCTCGTCCGATCACGACAGTACGGTTAGCACTTTCGTTGCCGATACGACATGACGTCATCAACGCCGGGTGCACAGATATTTTGACCGAGTTATAATTATAATATCATGCAAGAAATCTCTGACAATAAACGAAACCAGTATTTAACGTCAATAACATAAACATTCTTTAACCAATTCTCCATTTCATTATAATATTCTAGTGACCTCGATATATTCAGAAATAAGTTCCAGCCGCCCGGAAATGAACATGCAAAAACATCTATTTTTATCATTCAAATGTCCGCCAATGTTATTCTAAGATTGTTATGAAACTTGTATAAATAGTTTCCAGTGAAAGTGACATACTCCAATACCGAATAGGACACGGCTGGATCGTCGCCAATAATAAATTTGTCACTAAACAGCGACTTTATCACGTTACAACGCCGTCTGATAAATGGCATCTATATAAAGTAAATTGCCTCGAAGACACAGCGATCCGCATTTTATTACATTTTTCATTTATTTCCAATTTGTTGAAGTAAGTGAAATAAGGACGTTTCATTACGCGCACGCCTTCGCTTGATAAATGAACACTGGATGTTGTTACTGTCTAGCTGTGTTACTGCTCTGTTGTTTAATAACGAATACTACCTATGTTTAATGTACGTACTGGAGCGCCAGTTAAACATTATACACATTGAAGTTATTCTAGAGACGACACCGCTAACAAAATGTTTGTTACAGAAACTGCATTCCCAAGTTTCTTTTTTGCAGTTTTAAACTTGCTTACGGAAGATTTCAGATTTCTGGAATTTAAAGTATGAGAGGTCCGATTAACCGCGCTGGATATAGTAGACTAAGGCCTTACCCAATCTCCATGACCGAGGAAACCTATGCCAGCTTTAGAATATATGGCTGATCATTCATCATTCTGCGTAGGCGTTATCCCGGCTGGTGCCAGGGTCCGCCTGCCCGCTGAGTCTCCTCCATTTCGTCCGGTCCGAAGACCGTAAGATCCTCAATATTGAGGAGATGGACACTCATATCTTGTTTGACTTGACTTCTTTGGTCTACCCCTCGGTCGAGGTCCTGGAATGTTGAGGCTGACACATGATGAGAAGATGTGTCTACGATTCTTCATGTATTATGCGTGTCAATCACACTATTGCTATCATAGAAGCCTCTTATTTTTCCCGCACTTATTTATATACATACATACATACATAAACTCACGCCTTTTTCCCGGAAGGGGTAGGCAGAGGTTCCCCTGGTAGCAACCAGGACACCCACGTTTCGCCTTGTATTTTCCGTCCCACGATGTGATAGTGGCACCCCACTTTTTGATTTAATTACAAACTTATCAATTTCTCAAGAGAAACATAAAAGATCGATATAGATAAATGGATAGGTAAACATGTATTCAAGATGAATAATTAAATCAATTCAAGGCTTGCTAACAATTGACAGCAAATAATCGTTTTTGAATAATTAAACAATTTCGTTAAGTAGAGTATCGAATAGGAGCATATCATTGAGCGTAAACAACAATTCTTGCCTTCAAATGAACCGGTAGTTAAGATAACCGCTTTCACATTATTCACAGTTAAATTAACTTTAATAAGAATAACATTAAGTTGTGTTGCCTGTAGAATGTTTATGTGAAGATTTTAACATGAATTAATTGATGAAATTATTTGGATCAAACAAAATAAAAATAAGAAAACGCCGTGATTACAAGAAAGATAAAGAAATACAAAAGATAAATCTGGTTGAAAAGTAAAGGAAGAAAAGTAAAGTAATATACTTAGTTATTTTTTAGTAGTTAATAAAAATACTCCGACATACATATGTCAGAGGGGTAAACATTCGTTTTGCAATAAGCAAACAAAGGCCGTAAAAGAATTTGTTGTTCGCAATATAAAAATATGAAGACAAGAACACTTACAAAATAAGCCTATTTATTGTCTCGTCATGCGATCGTAAATCATACTTTTTTCTAACAATGCGGAACTTGTGATAAAGGAACAACGTAGAAACAGCCTTATTCTATCTAGATGAGCCGGGGAAAATACTGGATCATATTCTCGAATAACATAAGATTTACGAGCTTAATCTACGTATAAGCCGGGGTACTTCAGGATAACTTCCTTGACATTATGGAAATGTTTTATGCCTAAATCTACACTAAACGGGTAAGAAGTTTATACTATTTAATTAAAGTCATAATTATGAACAATGAATAAATTATTCATAGTTTACTTTACTAAGGCTTAGATTCCGAATTCGACGCCCCTGTACTAATTTACGAGTCTATTGAAATCTAAACAAGACTTCTCCTTAAGTATTACGAGTATAAGGATGAGAAAATGCCACCATCTCGCTTTGGCCTAGCTTGATGGACTAAATCCAAAATTTTCTAAATTGTAAAGTATACCTACGCCCAACAATGATACGATTTAACAATAGAGCTCATACCAAAAACGTTCAAAGTCCCACGAGGTTTCGCTCGGCTCAATATCAGCAATCGACATTCGAAATTATCATTTGACGGGTTAACGTGGTCCCTCAGGTATAAGCATTTTAAGACTAGGCATAAAATATTGGATGGATATTCGCTATAGGATTCCCGCTTGTAATTTGTATTTATTAGTATTTGTTTCTGCGCTTGACATGTTATTTATCAGATTCGTGTTCTAAATTCGAAAAGATTTTTTGTACGTATATTCGTAAGCTCACGCTAATATCACCAATTAGGTAGAAGGTTTGACTACTGCTTATGACAGTTCGATGTAAGATTTAATGACGAGCAAGGCAATGGTGAATAATACAATTAAATAAATACACCCAACAGTCACATACATAGTCCTGACCCCACATTAAGATCTAGTCTTTTGTCGAGGGTATCAGGAACTACAAGAGACTTCTCGGTCTCACAAACATCCAGACCCGAAACAAATACTTGTGGTTCACACGAACATTTGTCTCGGCCCGAGGATCGAACCAGTGGCCTCTCGTTTCACAGCCGCTTCTAACCAACTGCGCCACGGAAGCTGTTATTCTAAACCATACAAAATATTTTGTGTGGTTTAGAATAGGATGTAAAGAGGAAAGAAGGTGAACAAAATACCTGAGTCGCAAGTTTTGTTCCGTTCCTCAACAGGTGCGTTTCATAAAAAAGCACATTAAAAGAGTTAATAACGCATTGTTATTTGCCTAATCATCTACGTATTGTTTTTATTATGCCAATGAGTAAACATTATGATAATGACGTTTAGAAACCATTTTTCTATGTTATACGTCATGATAATACGGCTTTAACGAAGCATTTACCTGGATATGCAATTAGCATACATATATACAAGGCTCCTTAACATTATTGTATGTTAAAGAGATGATGCATATGCATTCTGTTAGCATTCTAATCAATTGGTCAATCGATTGGAGCGGATTAGCAGTCGGCTTTTAACGCGAAAAAAAGAGTTCGATTCCCGCTTAGACAAATATTTGTATGCTCTATGTGTATGGATATATGCTATGTACGGATCGTCTTTTGTGGATAGTAGTGTGGACCAATACTATGAAACTAAGAAAATAATAAACGTTTTTTCGTTGGTGACTAAATTGAGCTAACTATGCTTAATAAATCAATGATTTAAAAAAAGTATGCATCCTGCTCCAATATTAAATAACTAATTTAAAGCACTTGAATACGATAATTCATAATATTATAATCCGTGACTGCACTGTACTGTATCAGCCCATATAATACATCCCACTGCAGGGCACGAGCCTCCTCTATAATCGAGAGTACAATTGAGAGGGGTTAGGCCATATAGTCCACCGTGCTGGCCTAGTGCGTTCCATAAACTCAGTGAAAAATAAGAGAATATACTAAAGTCTTTCAAATTCCCAATTTATCGAAGTGATTTTGATAAAATCCATCCCGTGATATCGAAGTGAATAGTGACTAAGACTCCATTCTCGCGGGATCGGGAGTCGAGGAAACCCGGCAAAAAACCTTAAGTAATATTTGAAGAATTTCCAGTTGTCGCGAATGAAGCAGACGAAATCCCGCGGGACGCGCAGAGGGATGGCGTAAATATTCAAATGTAATACCACAATGCCGCATCATATTTCAGTTCAACTTCTGTAAAATATTATTGTAAATTGTTGTATTCTTCTGCGTAGCTTAGGGTTAGTCGTTTGTTTATTCATACTGTTTATGTAGGTGATATATGCCTGGGCTTTACATAGTAGGACTAAAGCCACGAGGCTTTGGCGATGCATGACCAAAATTTGATGAAATTGAAACAAGAAGCACAAGTTAGTGTTTTCATTGTTTTAATAAATATATCAATCGCGTCATGGGTGTAGATATTAATTAATAATGTATTGAGTACTTGTCGTAAGTTAAAGAAAGCTCATTAAATATTCACTAGGGCGCGCGAGGGCGTGAGAACCACGAGGCTGTGGCGGCGTTTGAGACGTGAGTTCAAACGTCACCCACACCTTTCCCCGGTTGTGCTCTGAGCTTCATCAAAAGGACTCTCTTGAAACCGGTGTAAAGATAATAGACTCGCGCAAAATTACGCTTCCATTTGGATGAAATAATAAACTGATAAGGAAGGCGGGTCCTGGGATTGACCATTACATTAAGTAGAAATAAATAATTTTATTATGATCGTTAACTAAAAAAGACATTATCAAAGTAGATCTAATCCTGGATAAAGAATAAGGAAACCTATGCAACATATCGTCCAATTTATCCTAAAGTCAAACCGCAGATAAAAGTCCGTATCTAACAAGCCGTGCAAAGCAAATTGGCTGATCTGTATCTGTGTTTCAATTGCACCTTCGACCCCTTCTTTCTCAAGCTATTACATTCTCTTTACACCATTAAACATTTATACTTAATTAAGTTTATGTAAAATATATACTTATTCGTAAACACTAGAAGCGAAAAGACTTAAAAATGGCGCTAATTCTCTGTGTCTTATTATTTAACTTTAATGTTCTGTTAAAATACAATGTTTTTTTTTTTATTAATCTTTGTTTTCCTTTTTTACAGGTAAATCAACTTAGTTCAAACTATCATGACTCAAGTTATAAATACCACGCCGTAACAGGTAAAATATTATTAATTTTTAAACATTCTTCCTATAAATAATTATAGCTGTCTGATCTCAAATTTATAGTTAGAAGTAATAACAGGTTGTGGATTGACTTTTGGTGTGTTCCTCGTGAGATCCCAAAGACCCTTATTTGTGTTGAAGGTGGTCTTGGGGTTTCTAGCCGGTAGAAATCCGGCACATGCTGTCTACCAACCCCAAGGTAAACAGGGATCCAAGAGGATATTCCCCTTGTTAAAAAAAGGTTGTGGATTGACTGTGGCCATGATATTACCAAATAACTCTACTGAAAGTGACCGCTTACTATCTGGCAGGCCGCTAGCTTGTCGGCCTATACAATTTATAAAACTAACTTAAAATTAATACATTATTTGTATTAATAATGGTGTTTATTGCTATCAAATAACCACGCAATTCAACGGTGAAGAAAAAAGTTGTATATTTTCCATATACAAGAAACTATTTAAAGATAAAAGATTTAACGAATGGCGATAACCTATGCGGTAACAATCGCGTCACCATCGCCCACTAGGACTGAATCTGGGCGCTCTCGAACTAAAGCTGTATACACATCCCACGCGTTTATTATAGAACGGAAATGCGTATCAAATAGAATATAATATACAATTCTATTATAATTATGAAGAATAATGTGACAGTCACGGTGTAGGTGGTATGACTCGAATGGACACTATCACAATTCACACCATCAGTCAGTCCAGTCCAAGAGAAAATAATATCACATAAATTGATATATTTTTTCACTCTTTATTTAAAAACACCATACAGTAAACAAAATAAAAGATAATTACTTAAACCATAAAAATTAAAGTGCTCAAAATCGGCGGTCTTATGGCTTTCTCTTAAGAAACTGACGTAAGGTAATTTAGTTAACGTTGCTATTGATTGTGTAATTAGGCTGTCGAAGGCACAAAAATCTTACTCTTCTTCTAGTTACACTATTAGTCGCTATTTCGTCTCTTTCCATCTTCATAAATCGATCATAAAAACCTATGCAATAAAAAACTCACATAAATACATTTTTTGGAAACCTAAGTTTCCGCTTAATTTTTCGCTGCCTGAAAATGCTGCAACTGACCAATTAGCTGTATCCACAGTTCACGAGTCAGTTTCAATCATGAAAACAAGAATCCGGCTTTTCTTCAGCATACAAAACAGAATCTCGATCCAACATATAAAATCCTTCTAAACTCCCCACCGTAATTCCACTTCAGTGTAAAAAGTAATTAACAAGTACTCAATTCCATTCCGCAATAACAAATATTTATCCAATCATCAAGTATTTACCTCGAGTCTAAGGATGGTGCGATGAGATCTGCCGTGTTATGGAAATTTCAATTTGTAAATGCACACTCTGAAATAGAGCTTTGATGTGGATGATTCAGCTGCTATGTCTGCTTAATTAATATTTGATGTATTAAATAAATAAATAAATACACCCAACAATCACGTACTATGTCCTGACCACACACTAAGATCGTGTCTTGTGTCGTAGGTATCAGAAACTACGAGAGACTTTTCGGTCTCACAAACACCCAGACCCGAAACAAATATCTCTGGTTCACACAAACATTTGTCTTGGTGCGGGGATCGAATCCGCGGCCTGTCGTTTCACAGCCGGCGTCTAACCAACTACGCCACGGAGGCTGTCCATAATGAATGCATATCGCACAATTAGACTTGATTTTCGTATCCATGATGATGGATGAATTATTTATTTCCAACTCCTATTACTTTTTTCTTTCTGATTGATTTCGATGCGGGTTAAAGACAAGCTAGTGTTCCTAAGAGACTCGCCGAGCTCCGGAGCTCGGTTTTGATTCTTTGCGTGCCACTGTTAATCCCGGCTGACAGCCGACAGGAGATACAGTGGTGGGTGGTGGATGTGGCTGGGGAGGGGAAGTGTATGATAACAACAAAAAAAATTATCTATCAAGCTAAATATTTTCATTTTTTTTCCTATTTTTATTGTTCAAGCTTTACTGTAAAAGTACACTTAAGACTGCCCTATGGTTTTCCTTCTCTTTTGTCCATCCCATGGTAGTCGGTAATAGATTGCTTCGAGCAATACGACCAATTGTACTTAATATTAAATATTCGTTTAGTTGCTAAGATTTATTTAGTGTACAAAAAAGAATAAAATAAATAAATAACCAAGATCATAATATCCAGAATTAAGAATACTTTTATATTGGTACAATAAAACGAGTAAATTGTAAAGTGCAGTGTTGGGCAGAGACGGTAATCTCCCGCCATTTGCCATAAAAAAACCTGTTCGTAAGTTTTATCAGCGACACTAAGGCTCATAGATAAATTGCTGTGTGCTCACGCTACCACATAATATTTCCTTATATAATTATATATAAACTTACGCCTTTATCCCAGAAGGGTTAGGCAGAGGCGGCACCAGGACACCCACATTTGGCCTTGTATGTTCCGTCCCACGATGTGATAGTGGGCGAGCCTATCGCCATATCGGACACAAACTCCTGACTTCGGACTGATAATGAATAGAACAACTATCACTTTGCCCGACCCGGGATTCGAACCCGAGACCTCAGCTTTGTAATCGTACGGTAGTACAACTACGCCACCGAGGCAATATGTCATTACCAAGGAATACAATCCCAAAGAACAGTAAAACCTCGTCATACATTCTCTATCAATATCGTCGGTCTTTCATGCCACCTCAATTTCACAAGAGACACCGAATCTGTCTCCACGGGTTGAATTTTAAGTACAATAATGTAACCCTTTGCGGGTAGAATTTTTGATTAAACTCTAGCTCCTTGCCAAGTGATTGTTCCACTTTGCATAATAACCTCCAGTGGCCCAACCGCTTGGTTTCATGCATTTCGTATAAAGCACACTCGAACTATTTATATATGGAGCTGTTAAATTGCACTTAACGTATTGGCAAGATGTTTTTTGTAATGTTGGGAGATTATGTGAATATCAAAAATAAGATAATTAATGTTAAGTAAAGTATGCTATGATGAAATGTATATATTCAGCTTTGGACTGTTGTATCCTAATGATGGGTTTTCTTATAAGAAATTGAATGGCTTCGTTCATTTCGAAATAGGTTAAGAGTCATAAAGTTAACAGTAACCTTAGTAAATATTTTCACAGAGATAGTTGAAATGTGGAGGTATTTGCCATTACTAGCCACTGGTTGAGGTTGCAGGAAGCTGGATGCAGGCCACTTCCAACAGGTCAATGTGGAGATCCTAGGGAGGCGGAGGGGGAGGGTGCTATGTTCAACAGTGGACTTCCTATGGCTGAAAATAGAGAGAGATTCGAAATGTTTTAAGCATGAAAAAATATTGTAATTTCTGAAAGCCTCGATGATATAAACCAAAATATAATATGCACGTGTGTTAGTTCTCTGTTTAACCTTAAACCAAATTATTAATCATGAACAACTACATCATAATATTCACTACTCTCCATTCACGTCACCCAAAGACAATAAGTCTATAAAGAACGCATATTAAATTATTAGAATCTAACTCCTGATGATAAATTACCACAAACCCATCAATAAAACGGAGTTTCATATCTACATCAACATTTTGATTGACAGTGCATAATATTCTTGAACGCTTTTGATTGCTATAAAACGGAATGTAATAAAGGCTTTGCTCGCACCACGGGGTTAAAACGCTCGTTCTGCGGAACACAAATATCACATTACCGTTAAAGGAGTACTTTTTGATTCAATGATTCAGTGGAGCAGGACGTCTTTTGTCGTGTAGTTATAGGTTTGAGTGCCCGGTGTGGTTCTGTAGTAGTTTTTTTTCTTTAGAGACATTAGCTTGACATATAAATAAATGCCTTTTATTATGTCAGACGACCTGGTAAAGGTCGCGGGACGTCGCTGGATGCACGCTGCCTCCAACAGGTCACTGTGGAAATCATTGAGGGAGGCCTATGTTCAGCAGTGGATTTCCTTTGGCTGATGGATGGATGGATGGATGATTATATGCAGACTTTTTTATATGCAAACAATAACAAGCTTAGCACACTTTTGTAAACATCTTAAGATAATTTAACAGTAATTTACTTATTCTTTTTTTATTTTGGCACGGCATAGTGACTGCATTGCACCTGGTGATAAGTGGTAATGCCGTCCAGACAGAGTATCGAATGGCATCAGACGGTAGTCTCATACCATTCGAACAATTGAGCCGGCCCGATGACATGCCTCTTCTCTAGAAAAGGATTTTCTGCAAAGCATCCCAATGTAAATGAATCAAGATCAAGGAATCAATTCACTGGCTGTATTAAACTTATTTGTACAAGTGTTATAGCGTACCTATACATATATCGATTCTTGAAGAAATGGGATTTAAGTATTTTGATCAAATTTGTCATCATTTCAGTTATTACTGATACAAAGTTTAATTCATATTTATCCTTTCAATATCCCCTTAAAAGCCTAAAAACCAATTCCCTTAAATTAAATCATTAAACGCACTACACAATATTAATAACTCCTTACTTTCAATTTCATATTATTATTTAATAGCGTGACCTTTATTCTCCCGCATGTTCCAACAAAGCCTTTTAAGAAGTTTGGACTTTAAAACCGTTTAATAGATGTTCCGTTTCGCGAAGCTATTGAAAACTTTCTCTGTGAGAAAGGTCTTTGCCTCAGCTACGAGAAGTTAAAATGAAAAAATTAAAATTAATATCATCGAAACAAGAGTCTTCGAAAACATGCACTGAAAGTCAAAGATAACAGACATTATTTTATAGTAATTAAGACGAGACAACTGACAAGTAATCGGACGATTCATAACAGGAAATTGCAACACCAACGCTGCCTAATTAGCTGCGAAAAATTAAGGCCAGAATGAAATTAAACAAAAGAGGTAAGCCATTCCACCCGCTCCATAACAAACAATCATTATATTATTCTAACAAAGACAGTGAATGGAGCGAAATGTACTGTACCGCCTCCGCCATTTTCAAAGGCTAAAATGAAGCTATTTTTTCTTCTTTAGCAAAGTAAGGCATTGTTATAAAAAGATTTGAAAGCGATTAGCAATAGTTAGTAGATAAAGCCACTGTTTTTATTAGAAATCCAGTTTTTAATAAAATATATATACTTAATCAAGGTTTTGATTCAAAAATATCACCTTCTTTAGTCAAATTAAATTTCCATAGAAAAATAACTTATAATTTTACCACAAACAATTTTTAGATCTCTACTAAAACATCGCAGGCGAATTATTTTATTTTTTGAAAATACAAAATGATTTGAAACAAAAACCATGGTCACATAAAACCTAAGTAAGCCGTCAAGAATTATTGGATTAACGTAATCAAAGTTTGCGTACAAACCCTGCAATTACATTTCTCGTCTCATTACCCGAACCTCGATCACACGCCGCAAGGTATATAATCAATCATAGCATCGCTGCGTATGCCAAACCGGTGCTCATTTTCTTTATGTAAAATTATTCAAGTGTATTTGATTACTTATTCTACTGAGTAATCCATTCATCTGCTATAATTAATTAGAAGTAATACAAAACATAGATCAAATAAACTATATTTCATAATTTTGATCATCATAATTCTCAGCCGCAAAAATTATCTGCTGAAAATAAGCCTTACTCAAATATTTTCACAGCGACCGGTTAGAAGCGGCCTGCATCCAGCGATTTCCTGCATATTAGATTTTTATTAGACTGAAAACTGTTAAACTAAACCAATTTTCACCAAATTAATTGTCCGGTTTAACAAGTGCAGTGACCATAATTTATAGTGGTAAAGCTACGCTAGCCAATTTAACTCCGCCCTGTATCCTGGCTTAGCCGCTGTCTTACAGAAAACTTCAACACTTCACAAGTTTCGTGTGGCGAGTACAATTGGCAGCCTCAAGAGGCATTAAATGCAAGGTGCAGCGCATCTTCTACTAAAGTTTTAGACGATCTTGATGAGCATTATTAAAGACGTTTACCCTATTCAAGGTGTGTGTTTGAATTACTGTGATACGTTACTCATTAGTACCACATTTCGTCATGGGCTAAATTACTTTTTTATAAATATTTTTTTAGCCATACCTGACACATTCATAGCACAGCCATGGTACGACACTTTGGAATGAACAACTTTAATACCTCGTTGCATATAAAATGATGTCCGAGCATTCGACATAGAATCGCATATCGCGCAACAAAAGATAAAGCAATTCCTCTATCACAAAATAAATAACGAAAACATCCGACGCTTTCAACGTAAATTATTTCCAGCCTCATTCGATTCAAGTCGCAGTAACCTTTCGCTTGTTATCGCTTTGAGCAATCTACACTGGGGAACCCTAATTTCCTGGAAAAGAAAATAGACGTATTCTAAAGATTTCGTCGTCTCACAGCTCGGCGCCGAGGGATAAGGAAAATCTGACCGGACCGGAGGAATTTATTAAAGATCTCTGTTTGATTTATACATTTGTATTGGGGCGAAATAATGATGAGAAATTCACAGAAAACTAACGCGAAGCGACGGCTTTGCTGTGTTGATCCATTGAGTGAGATTGCCAGACGCCTAATACCTTTTCACTAATCGGCTATTTTCGTTCCCTTTTCGAAGGTCCATTTGTCTCTATGTACCTCGCTTCTCAGACAATCCATACAACATAGACAAAAAATTACGCAGCTACGACTTTCCAGGAGTTGTGGGTGAGGAGCAACAATATTTTTCCATCTAAAGAACCACTCGTATTTTTTTTTCTATCTGGTCGGTGCCATGGTTTGCTTTCCTGCTTAATCTTCACAATTTTCCCGTGTTTATAAAATAAATATATACAAGGCCTTTATATAGTACAAAAGAACTGCTCATTAAAGGAGTTTGTTATGTTTAAATAATAAAAAAAAATTAAAATAATTTTACCTTACAAAATAATTCCGACTAAATAAATACTGAAATATGTTAAAAATAATTCCGAGTCAAATACACAGAACAGGCTACAAAATAAAACCCTTTTATTTCAATAATTCAAGCACGAATATTCGTTAAGTTATTCGAACGCGAATGCCTCTTGTAATAATAATAATGCAACAAATTGTGTTTTTGACAAAGAGAATGGACCGGACAAAAGTTTTCCCCTCGGGACGTTTTTTTCACCCACAATGCGGAGGGTTGCTTTCGTCTTTTTGTTATGAAATTATTCATCTAACGCGACGTTCCTTAACCTGGAGTCCTTGAACCAAAAGGGACACTTATGTTGAGATTTCAAAAGGCCTCTACTAGGCCTACGGACATAAAAAATATATTTTAAGGAGTATTTTATGTACCTGTATAAATATATTTTTAAAGGAAGTTAGTATAGATTTTTTTTTCGTACTTTCATCATAAGTTTTATACACTAGTATTTATTTATCCCGCAATTTCATACAAAGTCGTCGCAGTCGCAAGTCACAAGATTCTTCGGCTCATAAACTATATGGGAAAAGTCGTGAAGAGACTCTATTTATGAGTATCCAGAGTGTTTATATAAACTAATATAATCAACTATGAAAATCTTTACCCAATTAACACCTAAAAAGACTTAAAAACTGACCATTAAATACTTTCGCAAATTTGTAATTCCATATTGGTATTCACTGGGCCGCACAGCACAGTCGCGTCGTCATAATGCGGGATATCGTCACCAGTATCCCCCCTCCACTTACCCCCTCCCCATCCCGCCCTACATCCACGAGGCAACGTACCAAAAATGCCCAGAATATGCTAATTATCCAATCTGTTATTTCTTGCCCGATATAGGCTGCAAGACGTTTTCATATCAAACATTTAGCAATACGGTTTTCATGCGTGAAATTGAGCTGCTTGGTTTTGTAGTAAAATATGGTTTGTTTGACGTAATGGCCCTATGGTATGATATAAGAGTAATAATACACGTATAGGTCTGAATACCTGCATATGTAGACATACATAAATACATCATACATAAACGAACGCCTTTATTTCAGAAAGGGTAGGCAGAGGCGCCACCAGGACACCCATATTTGGCCTCGTATGTTTCGTCCCATGATGTGATAGGGGGTGAGCCTATCGCCATAACGGGCACAAATTCCTAACTCCGGGCTGATAATGATAGAAAAATCCAATATCACTTTGTCCCACCCGGGATTCGAACCCGAGACCTCAGCTTTGTAATCGCACCATAGTACAACTACGCCTCCGAGGCAGTCTGTAGACACAGTGTCACTAATTGCTATGTCTTTTAATTAAGATGCATGATACCTACCTGACATGAACCCTTCCGATTGTAGTCCTTTAATCTACCGTGCTGACTTAATAAGGTTTTCAGATTTTACAGACCTTCGAATCTTTTAATAGCAGTGATTGGCGAGACGAGCATGCCTTTCGCCTAATGGTAAGCGATACGACCGCTCATGAACAGTAGCAAACCCAACACCATGAATTACAAAGCAATGCTTGGCATTCCACTGCGCTCGCCATCCTGAGACATAAGATTTTAAGTCTCATTATGTCCAGTAGTTACTCTAGCTACATTTGTCGAAATCTCACATGTTTCCTGACTATGTTCAGGGATGTTAAAGCAAGCGATATTTAACTAAAAATACACATGGTTCTATGAAAGCAAGTGGTTTGAACACGCAACTTTGGCAGTACAGCCTTGACGTAATTGAACTACTCGTATAACTTCTCCGACCAAGTATCAAAATTTACAACAATCACACTGCTTCTATACCAATACACAAAATTGATACCCAAACACATATTTCGTATTTAAATTCGTACCGCGAAATCAAAACCACCTTTTAATTTCGAACCACACTGTTCTGGCGCAATTAAAAGAAATAATTAAAATGAGAAATCCCATAAAGCTTACTCTCCGTTAATGAAAGCGATTTGTTTACACCCCCACTTTCTATTAAAGGCATTTGAAAACATACTTTGGTTTGTTTTTAACTTGACTTTCCAGTCTTTAAGCTTCGCCGGGGTAAGATTATTCCTAACTCAGAAAAATCTAACGAACTCAATTGTTTTATTAAGTTAATCTTAAAACTATGACGGAGCCACTCAACATGGATTTACATATGTATGATACAAAAATATTTACGGTGCGAATTCAAATTCGAGAAGTATACCATGAATCTTAGAAAAACAGAAAATGGGGACCGACCTGGAAATAGAACCTATATGAGATCAGTATCTTGAATAATAACAATGAAATAATATACAAATCATTATCTAAAACAAATGCGTACGAGTTGTATACATATGTATAAGAATATTGCGTGTATTCATTACGTCAGAAGGAGCAAGGTCACTTTAATGATGCGGGGCTCTTGTATCGTTATGTGTCCTTTGATGTTTGTACATACTTCAAATATATGTTCATACACACATCCTCCATATGCCCGTTTTTGATCTTACATATTAGATTGCTCTTCCTAGAAGGCATGAACAAAAAGGCAATATTTCGAGTAAAAATGAATAAATCTATTACGATAACAAAGTTGAGACGGGTTCGAGTCCCGGGTCGGGCAAAGTGATATTGGATTTTTCTTTTCAATATCAGCCCGGAGTCAGGAATTTGTGCCCGATATGGCGGTAGTCTCGCCCCCTATCACATCGTGGGACGGACTATACAAGGCGAAATTGACAGCCTTCGTAACGCAGCTGGTTAGAAGCCGGCTGTGAAACGAGAGGTCGCGGGTTCGATCCCCGAATCGAGAGAAATGTTTGTGCGGCCCACAAATATTTCTTTCGAATTCGGGTGTTTATGAGACCGAAAAGTCTCTCGTAGTTCTGATACCTGCGACACAGGACTTAATACATAGATCTTAATGTGGGGTCAAGACTATGAATGTGACTGTTGGGTGTATTTATTTATTTATTTATTTATTATCAAATGTGGCGTGAGTTTATGTATGAATCTATGCTATATTATTTATATATATCATACAGGATTAAAAATACAGTTACTGCGGATATTACAGACTTTTGCATTTTCGTTTTCAAACATTTTTACTATATTTTCTATTTTTAAAGTTTACTCAATTACTCTTATGGTACTGAGCACCAATGGGGTGGGACCTTCGACCCCTATAGTTACTGCCCTTCAACGCAGTATCGCTTCTTATGGTAGTACACAGTTTACATATTCCCTTAAGCAGGGGCTTTACCATAAACTTGAATCGGTTTTCGAAACGGTTATTGGTTATCGCCAGAATCTTTTTTAGTGAATATTCATATTTTAAAGATATTTTTTTTTAATATAAAGGCAGAGTAAGAAGAAAAACGTCAACACAGTTATGAAAACCTTTACTGGCATAAACAAATGTCAAAGTGACTACAACGACCTAGAAAATCCAGCGATGTCAAATTACGTATTCATCACTATGCCGACGGTTAAACTAGAATGCACAGATCACTATACTAGTAATCTCGAATGCAACACGCTTCCGTTGGTCACCGTCATGGGTTTTTTATCATCATGTACGGTTCGGGAAGGCATTAAAATCCAAATCCTACCAACAACTATTTATCAACCATTATGAGTACAGAAACAAAATTGTAATAACTCGTGAGAACACCATCAAACACCAATATATTCGAACCGCACTGCACTTACTGTAAGAGGCACTTTATAAAGCTAGGATGGAAAATAAAATACAGAAATATTTCCTGCATATTTTTACTTAGGAACTTAGTCAACAAGACATCAGAAGCACTCGACACTACACGCGACAAACGTAATGAACCACACGTACAGTCGCGGCCGAACTCGGAAAAAATATTTTCTACTATCTTCAGAAGAATAATTGCGCAACGTTCCATTATCCAACGGCATATTCATAGAAATTTTAAAATTAATTGTTGCGAATATATCTTTTGAAGTCCAATTATTGGAATTAATTTGCAGTTACGTAGTGTTTTATATAAATAACATTAATATCTGTAAGCGAGCCACAATAGGGTATATTATTATAATTTTAAAGTGTAGCTATCGATAACAGTGACGTGCCTGGTCTAAAACCCTTTTTCGACCACGGCAAGCCGAATATTTTTTTACGCTTCAGAAATATTGATTTAGAAACAAAAAGTTACTAAGAAAGAATAAAATTAATTTACGTCGGCAAACCTACCACAAAATCAATATTAGGATTATAACAATTTCACCATAGTACGCAGTTAACCGACATTTCAGACTTTTGAAAGGACCACCAAATTTATTTAAAACACCTTAAAATGTAGCAAAATACACCATAAATACATGGCTAGCACTGTAAAAGCAAGAATGCACTTACACGCAATAAATTAAGGACAAATTAGGGTTGTCGCAAAAAACATACGTTGCATGTGGTTAGGAGTGTTGGCTACGACCACAAAAAGTATAAATCCCTTCTAAGTGCGTGATAAATTGATGTAACGAGGTCGGAGAATCTTGTTAGGTCACGCAGAGCTGTAAACTGGACGACAGAGGCAATGATACTCGCCATGCGTCCGTGTGATAAGGGTGGACAGTACAACATGTAATTGACAGCCCTGCAGTAAATACTGCGTGGATTTTTGGGATATTTCGTTTGACGGGTTTGAGAATTTTTCTGTTTGGCTGTGAGGTTGAAGGATAAGTGAATTTGCAAAGGTTTTAGAAGATTTGAAGCTTATGCTGTTAGGTTACCTAATTGAGTATTATTCCACTGTATTTAAACGCATTGTGTATATTTATTATAATTGCAAAGCTTTAGAATGATATTTATTCGAACCAATACAGGGAACGACTTTATTTCGATATAAAGATGACGAGTCCCACTCTTTTAGTGAAAGACAAATCGCTAATATATTCTGTCTACCCATCCGTATTACAACCCTATCTACATCGTTAAGTAAACCCTTCTTAGATAAGATACAGGGCAGAAGTTGTCGTGCCAGAAACGAATAGTAACAAATAAGATACTAAATATTACTATACGTAAATTGAGCCACTTGAGCCAACCTCAAGGACGCGAATACATCGCGGGAGTAGAAAGACGCTGAGGCAGCGCAAGAAACGAGAATATCGAAACGTGACTACGCGCTCGTAACGTTGTATTGTCCTCTGAGTCATCAGATCTAAATAGTATATACGCAACCATTAAACAATAAATAGTTAGTTCAGGGCAGACTCGTCCGGGGCGGGTCACTAATATTTCTGTCTCATAGGTGACGTGAATTGACAGCTTTGCTGTCACGTATTTTTCAGTAAGTGAGATTGCTAGATGCCCAATACACCTTTCGTCTTCCCATCTTCTTTCCTTCCCCCTCCCCTCCCGATCTGAAAGGTCAGCAACACATTTTGGACCCAAGTGTTGTGCATGTTCAAGGGAGGCAGTGATCACTTGCCATCTTGCCAAAAAACGGGCCCTCTCAAAAATCAGGAGCTCGGTCAAAAATTAGTCCAAAGTCCATGCCATTCAACCCATATTAGATAAATAAAAAGAATATAAAAATACCGAAAAGTATACTCGCAAACTTTACTGCTGAAAGTCCTTTACATACTCATGGCGCGGTATAAACCCGGTATTTTTGTGGAGTGTACTGAGCATTCTTGTCATTGTACACGTGACACGGGAGCATCCTCACGTCCTGTGGGATAGGCGAGCGGTCCTTTAGGACGCTGTAAAGGTTAAAGGTTGGGTCTTGCCTTCCCAGCGTATTTTTTTACAAAACAACTTATTTGCCGGGTTTTAGCGGAGTATATATGGTTGTAGTAAAATTTGATGTGCTGACTAAATAATATATAAGAAAACAAGCTTTGTATACATTTATCTGAATTTATTGTAACCTAATTCTGGCGAAATTGATAACTGTTTCGTACCGAATCTTTTCTGTTCTAGACAACTCAGTTTAGTCTGTATCACTGTTTTGAATATATTTCTATTGATTGTTAACAAACTAGAACTATACCTATAAACTTATAATTGTTTTTAAAAAATAAATTTTAAGCATACTTATATCTTGGTTACAACGTAGAATCTTGACATTGCCACTTTTTGTTGACTTTAATACGGTCGTAAGTTAAAGCTGAGAGAAAATAAGTTTGTAATAAAGTTAGGACAAGCGCTGCGAAAGTTTTTGAAATAGTGTTGACGTCACAAGGGGTTGGATGCGGTTTTTAATTCTTCTTAGAAAACTTTTAACTAGCGGAGCAGTTGGCGTCAAAGTGCAAAATTATTTAAATAGTAAATTTATTACGGACGAGAAGCGAAGAAAATTTTTATGCTAACAAGTTATAATATTATTTTTCTGTATAATTAAATTTAATTAATGAACACTTTTATATTGAACGTTAGTTTTGTTCAAAGAAATGTTGGCAGTGCAGTATTATTTTAAATTTTGCATACACCAAACATACCAGATTAATAAATACATTTAGTTTCTAAAACCATATAGGTACTACACAAAGCTAATTAATATAGGTATGTTACATATTTATCTATTTATGTAATTGTATAATTAATATCTTATTTATATACTTGTATAATTATCTAGTACTTTATCCTTATGTTTTAATTAAGTATTCATACACCTACTTCACCTCATCTCTGCATCACCTAAAGGTCAACTGGGAGATAATGCCATTGACATTAAGCCCGCCCTGTATACTTATGCTTAATAAATATAATTATACTAAGGAAGCTGTATAATGTGCCTAACATTCGCCTATAGTAAAATACGTATAAAATGCAGAGCAGCCCAACAGTAAAGTCCAGATGTTACTATTAGGACCTTCAGTAAAGTTAGCTTTATATAGTTACTAAAACGTAAGCATCTTTATAATAGTACAAAGAATAGATATACTTTTCGCTGAGGATATTATAAGTAAGTACAATTAGTATAAACAAATGTTACATCTCCTAAAAACACCCTAAAGTAATAAGCGTCTTATTTTTTTTTAATTGCCTGTGATTTTTGTGTAGGGGAGTGATTTGTTTCCCTGCTGAGTGTCGTGATATGCGTCTTATTTAATTAGATTTTCAAATACAAATTTTTGTGTAATAAAAAATACATAAATTATAAGCGAGGTTTAGAAGCATACCTTCGTCGCAAAAAGAAATCGGAAGGATCGACACAGTTCACCATCCTGCTCAAAATTTAAAGTTTACATTCAATGATGCCGAACGCTACATATTTTCCAAGATTCCTATGAATAAATGGATTATGGCTTATTTCTCCCAATCCAATTCACCATTGCTGAGGAGGCCCGTACCCTTCAGCGGGACATCTAGGGCTATTATTAAATATCATGAAAAGATATTATACAACTAATTGCTCCCAACCTGTAGATTTTTCCTACTTCTCTCTTCAGCGACAAGACGTCCACTACTGAATATAGGCCTCATCATCCTGAGACATAAGATGTTAAGTCTCATTACGTCCAGTAGATGCTCTGGCTACAATGTCCTTCAAACCGGAACACAACAGTGCATTTAAACTGCTGTTTGGCGGGAGAAATAGACTACAGGTGGTTCCTACCCAGGCGGCCCCTCATATATGAGAAACCTACCACCAGGAGACGTGTATGTAGATCTCAGAAAATGCAAAACAAACTCATGGATACATGTGTCTAAAAGTACAGCCTGAGTAAAACAAATGCTGGAAGTTTCATAACACCCGCATAAAGGACACGACAAGCTACAACACACATAAGGAAACACACGTGCCTCATTTTTTTATTAGAACGTCCTACATCAGCTTCAAGTGTTGTGAACTCACTAACTTTTATGGTACCCTTGTAATCAAGTTACAAACCCTTGATTTTCCTTTCCTATACGTGACTATTGGCGGTGTGGTGTTGTTTTTAATCTCATTCAACTATATGATCACGCCTGTAATTCAGAGAGAGTAGGCAGAGGCCATCCACACCTTCATTTCAACGACGTTATTTCCGTCCAATGATGTGATAAGGAGTGATATTGCCATGCTGAGTATAAATTCCAGTCCGGACTTCTCATGTGAAATTTTTCATAACGAAAACTCGAAATGTGGCGCCCGATAATGGAATGAACCTGGTACCTCGCGGTTCACAGCCAATACACTCTGCCATTAGATCAATAAGACAAAATAAAACCACGTATTTTTTGAATAATTTAGTTTTCACCCACGGCTTAACTTGGATAGTTTAGAAGAATCTGTTCTCTATCCAATTTATATGTCACTTTCACTTTTCTGAAATGTCTAAATCGCTCTCGGATCAATATTTCTTTGCATAAATGTTGATCCTTTGCCCCGTTTCTTTGTGAATATGGTAATAGTTTCAAATTCAAGGCTTAGCTTGCATAGGTAATAAAAATCTGAAATCTATCCAATTTATCTGTCTAGAACTTATCACTTTACTAAAATGTCTATATCGCTCTCGGGTCTATAAATATATTTCTTTGCAAGAATGTTGATCCTTCGCCCCGTTCCTGTGTGAATATGTTAATAGAGTTTCGAATTCAAGGCTGAAAAAAGCGGGGGATTATAATATTAAGTGTATAGTGTTAAGTATTGTTTAACGGTCTTAATACACCCTTACTCTACTGGTTGCCAACAATAGCATGTTTTTAGATTGTTTTTTTTTTTATTATTGTAACTATGTTTATTTCATAAACATTATTATTTCAACCCCCTCAATCGTACTTCCGATTGTAGAGTAAGCCCGTGCCCTGCAGTGGGACATACATGGGCTGATGCGGATACTGATACAGATTATTTCAATATGTAAACATATAATATTTATATAATATTACTTTCCACACTATTTTTAATCTACCTAAACATAACGCCATACAGCAGAGCCAAGAAAATATATACTTCTTATATTTTTATTTATTATAACTAAGAACTACAATATTATAAGCACAAAGTCACAACAAGATAGAAACAAGGTGATTCTATAACTGTACTGGATAATACAAGTAAAAATAAAGATATTCGGTCTGGCCTTTGCCAAAGCATCACAGACGCGCTGGCACCAACGCTTTCCCCTGAAACCTCAAAATTACGACCCCATAATTGTCTTTGATGTTAACGTCTACTATGCCAGTTTCGTTTATGTTTAGTGAGTGGAGTGTATTGTGTTAAAACTACAAATATCTCGAGATTTGCAATTGAAAAAGTGAAGAATTAAAGACAAGTAATATAAAAAGTACACCATGAGTAAGGAAAATAGGACAAATTACGTCAAATTAGGAAAATAATAGCCTACGGTTTCGACTCTCGTTTAGGTTTCAGTTGTCAAGAGCCTAAAATATGAATCAATTCTTTTGACAACCTAACTGTTACTATAGTTGGAATCATATGTGTAAGATTCTTAGATAATTCTATTTAGCAAAGAAATATGCTTCAAGAATTCAATTTCGTGACCAACCGTACCGTGGTAGCTGCAAGTAGAACTTAAACTCATATTTTCATTTATATTGTCTTAGTAGAAGAACAGTTAAAGTCTTTAAATTGCTTTTGGAAACAACGTTCACTAAGTCTGAACTATACGACCAAGTGCGTTTCCTCTTAAGAAACTAGAATGAATCGTTTAATTTTGCAAAAACCCATCAAAATACTATACTTTAAACGTTTCCCATAAGATAGAGTAGGAAGTCATCTAGTGATTATAATATATTTTAAAATATTGCCCCTCTGTGATTGCGCCTAATAGGATTATGGTTTTACCGTGATTGAGTTTTTACAAAAACAAATTCCACATTAATTCCACGTCTACAGATGTTTTAGAGACCGTAAAAAAGTATGGGCTATGAATTAATTATTTTCCCGTACTCGAACCCATACATAATATTACGACACATAATTGTAGTGACGTCAAAGGACATCACGATCGCAATGAGTCAATTAAATTGCTGTAAAATTATATATTAATTGAATAGTCAAATGTAACACAATTATTCATTTTTACAAAGTAACTAAACGACGAGAATAATATCCATTGAATATACTTTAATTATTTTTGGTTTACAAACTGCTGACGCGATATTCTGTGGTTTTAATAAATTTCATGTCCACCGCTCGTTTAACAAATGATATTCGATAACCATCACGCCAACTATCATTATTACCATTATTTATTATGAGCTTGTGACGTTCTACTACAGGGCAACGACCGCTATTCCGCCCAGTCAGGACATACGCAAGCGTGCTTTGCTGGAAGGACAGTGTCACTGGCATACCCCATCTGGCCTCCCCCAAAGTACCAAAAAGGAGGTTGACTGATTTCCTCTCGACACAAAAAAGCAAAGGCCTCGTCTTCCGCTTTCCATACCTGTCTATTAGGGGCTTTATAGGACCACCCTTTTAAATAGGCCTACAATTTATTTTTCCACGTGCGTCTAAGCCTTTCATGTGAAGACTACGACAGAATGGGTCTTGAAAAAACAGCGAGCACATTGACGGTGTCTACCAACAATAAAATAAAAAAATCAAATAACAAACCAATTTCTTAAAGCAATGAAAACTTAGACACACATCCTACATCCTTACAGTTTGAAAGCAATAAAATGTACGTTGTCCTCGCCCTGATTTTATTACGAGATCAAATTTATCGTCAACAAAAAACTTGCAGTGTAACCCTCCTTTATAGACGTTGTTTAGTTCGAAAGGAAGCCTTTTCATCCTCCCAGTAATAAGATTTACTAAAAGTGGGAAATGTTATTTAATTTCAAATGTTCCCGGCTTATACGTGACCATTTTCGGATAATTTTAGATCATTCTGTTGACGTCTGGTAAGTAAAGTCCATTGAAACGACATTAAAACGGGTTTCTGTTAGAATACGTGAAGAAAAAATAAACAAGGGGCCACTTTCCTCTATTGGCAGGAAATAGAAGATGCGTATTACGCGTTCCTAGTCCACTTTGTTGATAGATGACTTAGTTAAGGTTGTAGGAAGTTGCTGGATGCGGGCCGCTTCCAGTTCAATAAGACTTCCTGCGGCTGAAGAATGAAAGAGCTAATCCATTTTATATACACAATATATTTATAAGTAATTATGCTGCTATGCTTCTCAGCGCTGGGTGACCTTTCACTGCCTTTTTGAATATCAATCCTGGTTTACTGAGATATTTCTAATCTTGTGATAATTATTAGAACTGTATCTGCCAAGTAATCATTTACTGCGGTTTAATTTGGTGCTATAAAGTCTCCACTACCCTCTGTAATATATATGAACACAAAGATTTTGTAATCTGTTTACATAATCACACTACACGATTAAGAGAGAAGCTAAAATTTCTACGAAAGCTAGCCGTTCATTCGTTAGCGACAAGTCATACAAAATAAGAGACTAAAACACACCTCATGAAATACCATTAATTATACTCAAATTACCTTCCGATGTTGTGACGTCAACACACAGTTATGACTGTAAAATCAAATTTTAATAAATCGCTCATCCAATAGAACAATGACGTAATTACGTCTTAGCTATTTTTCAGGAGAACTTTTTAAAAGTTTGAGATTTAAAATATAATGTATTTCCAATCATTCTGATGAAATTATTTTAATCTTAATGTAAGTAACTGTACTATCAATGATAATTTACAATAACTTCATGAGAAACTCAAGAAAACTTTTCAATAAGACATTCAAAAGTCATTTTCGACTTTTTGTAATTACGTCGTTGTTCCATTGGATGAGCGAAATGATAAGCATTGGATGTAACATAATTGACAGGCAAGCGACAGGGGAGGTAATGAAGCAACAATTGCCTTTTTATTCATTTATGAAACATTATTAATTTAATTTTAAGGTTTTGTGACAGGGTGACAATGAAAATGCCCCAGGAATCTGTAAATATTATTTAAAAGTGTTTCAGATGGTGGATATGTTAATGGTATTGATTTTTGTTTCTTTGCGCTGCAGCGAGGGACAAAACTGTTGTGTTTATGTGAACAGCTAATATTTGTTTCGCGACTGAGTATTGTTGAAAGAAGACATTTATTTTTTGTTAATTCCTTGAATCAATTTATAAGCATTCGAACCTCGATTGGGGCATGTTTGTAACAGTTACACATTAAAGTAAGGCTCTTCCTTGAGGGGTATTTATTATTTAAAAAGAAACGTTAAGTTTAATTAAATATATTAATTTCTAATTAAAATGCATAGTATTGCTAATGAGCCTTATAATAATATATAACTTGGCGGAAATATCTGTGAACCTAGCTGGAATGCGATTCACATTTAATTTTTTTATGTTCCCCTATCTACTATGTTATTTTACATTAAAAACGTTGTGAGATGGATGCGAATTCTATTTTTTATTCTTTTTTCTATTTTAATTCAATTTGTTTAACCTATATTTTGAATTTGCTGAACTTAAGTTCCAATGACATCAATTATTCAGGTTCACAGATACTTCTGACGGTTAATAGTTATTTTTCTTTCAATTAAGCGACACTTGTCGCGGTCAAACCGTCAACATTTAACGTAATGTTTTCAACCTGTTCAAGGCGCTAGGGACACGTTTAGCTGTCATTTCGGTTGTTGTCAAGCGCTAAAACATATTCATATGCGTCAAGAGACCCATACAAATTAATTTTTGAGGTTAAAGACCGCCGCAAACCTCTTAAAGTAGTTTAAAGTAACAAGAGAACCCTGAAAGTGTAAAGGGACATCCCTAAAAGTTTTTTATGTCAAAATTTGTTGAATTAAAAATTTATTATTTTAGTAGTTCCTTTTAAGTGTTTCCTTCCTTTGATACTCTTGCACTTAATTGTAGTTCAGTCCGGATAGAGTAGCGGCTGAGAGACGATAATTTATCGTCGGCCATATCGGCTTATTCGAAAGAGGATGATAAACTGAGTTAAACCAGAAAAAAACTTACTTGAATCAAAATACGCAGTTTTTCACTAGTTTTGATATGAACACACAAAAAAAAATCCAATCGGAAAACTCAAACTATGTGATATTTCGAACCTGGGTATTTAATACAGGACGTCATAATTGCTCACACACACTCATTGCTTCTACACCATTAAGGTGAAAATAGAATGCCTAATAATACGAGGAAATAAGCGTCTTATAATATGCCTGTATTTACCGTAATCCAGAGAGGCATTGCGTCATTCGTGGAAATGATTAATCGCACAGAAGACGAACAACCTAATACTACGTTAACCTGAAACACCGCTTCTCCACATGGGGCCCACGCCCCTTATTAACAAAATATAAAATATGTCAAACGGATATTAAAAAAAGTATACACAACAGGTCCAAGGATAATCCTTGGCGATATCTGTGTTTAACAGTGGACTTCCTATTGGTTAAGTGGGTGATGGTAATTGAATCAAATTTAAACCACAAAAAATAATTTAATGTAATTATCTTATTGGTATTTGCCTTGACGATAAGTCTAAAACTTGCGCAAATAATAATAATAAATTAAAAATAATATTAACATGAAGGAAAACAACGGGAGGAAACCTGCATACCATAGCGATTTGCAAAAATTATGGTATGTAAAAGGCGGCCAATCCGCACTCAGCCAGCGTGGTGGACTATATTATGTCCTAACCCCTCTCAACCGTACTCTCCATTGTAGAGGAGGCCCGTGCCCTGCAGTGGGACGTATATGGGCTGATACAGATACAGATTATCACCATACTAACAATAACTGCAATTAATAAAATCTCACAACATTTATATCTAGCTTTCCAAACAAAGAGTCTTAGCACCAAAAAGATTGAGAAACAACACCCCAGTGTTCCATTACACGCATTAATTTTTCTCACAAGACAATTGAATTTAACAACGCGTCGAGTTTCGCGGTTAAACTCATTAAGTTGTAACTATCAACACATTCCCTCGTGAATAATGCATGACGTAGGATTAAGCCTAATGTTTTGTGTATTACTCAGCGATAACGTATTACTAATGAAATGTTTTATTCATTAGTAGAGCTAAGGACTTTTTTGAATACTTTTTACATACTTTCGTTACCTCATTAATGTACTGGATGAGCCGATTTTGATAATTCTTTCTTTGATCGAAAGCCGGTGAAAAAAAGGTCTACACCTTTTTTGTCAAAAATGTAATAATAAGCCATATTACCTACCGTAACAAAAATATCTGTAATGTTACCTGAAAATCTCTTCTTACGGATCTGACATACTTTCCTCTCAGGGCGGGTCTCAATAACCGCAGCCTCTCCTACTACATTAAAATTAAAAATAACAAGGTATAATATACGGATACATTCATACGAAACGTACAATGGTCATGAATTACAAAGATAGTCTCAAAAATACAATTTTAAAAATGTACATAAGCAGTTGAAATAGGAGCGCGTAGCTTCAGCACGTAGCGGACCCACGTAGCACGGCGTAGACCCTGCAACAAATTATACGAGCCATAAATCAGGAGATCGTAGCTGTGTAGCACGCGATGTGTAACCTCTACATAAAAGATGTGCTACAACCACGCTAGAAGTTTATCGAACCCGCGGCCTCACGTTTCACAGCCGGCGTTGAACCAACTGCGCCACGGAGGATGTAAGAACCTTTGCCACATAATGTGAGATATAAAGCCTTTGTCCACAAAGTAGCCCTAATAGTGATAAATTAAATTAAATAATTGCTCCATTCCAATAAAGTAATTGTTTAAATAGAGGAATATAAATTAGTCCAAGGGTACGAGACCTCTATCAAGCGAAACAAAAAATCTACTGGCAATACTATCTGCCGCGATGTCCCGGATTAATTTATTACTTAGTTTAACTGAACAACCTTAATTTATTGCCCGGGGAACTGTACTATGACCAATGCTTAGTTTCTGAGAATTTTAATTGGGAGGCAAATTGTTTCAGTTTGAAATTATAGTTTTATGCAAATTATTAAGTTTTTAACCGCTTAAAGCTTCGGTGATAGCCTCGGTGGCATAGTTGTACTACGGTACGACTGCAAAGCTGAGGTCTCGGGTTCGAGTCCCGGGTCGGACAAAGTGTTATTAGGTTTTTCTACTCATTTTCAGGCCGGAGTCAGGAATTTGTGCCCGATATGGCGATAGGCTCGCCCCCATCACATCGTGGGACGGATAATACTAGGCGAAACGTGGGTGTCCTGGTAGCACCTTTGCCTACCCCTTCAGGGAAAAAGGCGCGTATTTATGTATGTATGTATGTAACCGCTTAAAGCATGACGTTTGGAGCCTTTTCAAAATTACAGAAGGTAACGCAGTATATTATTACTTTTAGCCTCAAAAATATACACTAGGGTCATGCGCATTTTTAAGACATGCGTTTGGAGTTAAGCTTGTGTATAATAACAGAACATAAATATAAAATTTTATATTCACCCTCATGTACAGAAAGATACAGTATGCATTTTACATGCATGGCTGGGCACAAAAATATTTGATAAAATATGTACCGAGGATAGAAAACGCGGCCCTCTAGAATTTACTGGGATATTTATATGTACAGATGTCACTTTGAGAACACCTTAATTTAAAATCAGACAACGCACATTCGATTTATAAAAAATACTGGCCGCTTATATATTTTTTTAATCAAATTCAAAACAAAATGCATAATAATTGTAGGGACTATTGGTATAAAAAAAAATATTAACTCAATTTTAAGTTCAACGTTTGTATTTTTCCTTTTAAATGCGAGATGGACTTAATTAGTAAGATTAAATTTTCCTTTTGTTGCTTTCGGGCGTCCCTTTGTGTGTCTGTTGGTGATTGTTGTGAATTATTTACCGCCGCAACAATTTTAGAGTAATATGCCACCTGTTGAATAGAACGATTATGTTCACAACAATAAATTGTTCTGAGTGGGAACTAATTTAGTCTTTTCAGTACGTATTTTTGAAGGCTTCATAGAAATGTGTTCAATCTAATTTTCTATAGCCTATAACTAAAAAAAAGCTATCTTATCATTAATTACGCTTATCCAAATACAGAAAAATATATACCAGAGTATATGCAAAAACGTGCTATTAAGCAAAATATATCCTACAAACAATACCTACATAAAAGGGGAATATCCTGACAAATTGTCACTTATACACAGGAACTGTCAACACTATAACCAGCCCCTGAAATCCAGATCGGACAGGGCACCGCTCCGATTGACAGTTTTATTAACTTTCCCGCCGAGTCCTGCGGGACTTCACGCTGTCATTGATAACCGTCACTTACGCGTTTATCCCAACGTAATCCTAAGGGGACTTCCACAAACAACACCGCACGTAACGTGTGCACATCCACTTACCTTATGAGTGGATTAACATCATAGAGACACTTATTAAATTGTGGGTTTGGATTGGTTAGTTTTCTGTATTGCATAAGTTGAAGGTGAACAATCAAATACATAGTCCTGACCCCACACTAAGATCGAGTCTTGTGTCGTGGGTATCAGCAACTACAAGAGAGGTTGCGGTCTCACAGACGACTCGCTCGAAACAAGTTTTCTGTACTGCGTAGGGGTGTAGGTGGAATAGGGTAAATAAATACATCCAACAGTCACATACACAGTCCTGACCTCACACTAACATCGAGTCTTGTGTCGTGGGTTCAGCAACTACAAGAGAGTTTTCGGTCTCACAAACACCCAGCCCGAAACAAGTTTTCTGTACTGCGTAGCGGTGTAGGTGGAATAGGACGTAAACACTTTCGAACTACAAAAATCTCAGTACTAGTTATGTGTTATGCGTAACTTTAAAATGATATTACTGATTTACGCCCAAATACTGGAACGCAACTTAAATATAACTTGCGCTTAACTACGTTAATCCCGATTAAATGTACTGGCTAAGTGAGCCGTGCGCTGTTAAGAGCAACTTATTATTTGAATGTCGTTCCAGTATTCGGGCGTTAGTCTTATAAATGGTCCAAACACGCGACTTTTCCACGTGAGTGAAAAAACATATCAGGTAGGAAATAAAAACTTTAAATAACCGAAAACATTGAAAACTCAACGAAGCCGATAACCAAAATGGATAAAGTATTAGAATTGTTGTAGGATCCTCTCCACTTTCAATTTGAATTCAAAGTTAACTGAACGGCCTTCGAAGTACGTACTAATAAAAACTCTCCAATTTCATTGAAAACTCGCAAAAAAGATAATTAATATTCCCGACATTTAAAGTTTTCAAGCCTTTTCGGGCAAAGTTAAATGTATTCGAACAATCAGGCCGAAAATTCTATTCGGCGGTCTATTTTTACTAAACGGAAAAGTTCGCTTTTTCGGGTTATATGATTTTTTGCAAATGTTCGTAACTTAGTTGGTGGAATAGATTGAACGCTTCAACCATATTACGGTTAAAGCGTAGATCCGAATTCTGAATATAGAGCGTGAAATTTGCAGACAAAAGTTTAGTCTCCTTGTACTTCAGCTAACCCGTGCCGGTAATCGCCATTCACTCGACATTAAACCAATCCCAGAATTCCATAGATTCCTGGAGCAAACAAGTATTTGACATTTTTTTATTTGACAGCCTCCGTGGCGCAGTTGGTTAGACGCCGGCTGTGTAACGAAAGGCCGCGGGTTCGATCCGCGCACCGAGATAAATGTTTGTTTGACCGAAAAGTCTCTCGTACTTTCTGATATCCATGACACAAGACTCGATCTTAGTGTGGGGTCAGGACTATGTATGTGACTGTTGTATTTATTTATTTATAAAAAAATATATGATATATTATGTACGTATTCGACATCAGCACTTACATTAAATAATATAAAAGAAAATTAAGCGGTTTTATGTATGAAAATAATAATACACCAGAATTAAGTAGCTTAAACAAGTGTACAAAATAAAAAAAAATTAAAGAAATAACTAAAAATATTAGTCACTGCGAAAATAAATCGTTAACCTCATTACGCTCACATCAATTCCAATAATTCAAAGTCTTAGCAAAGATCTACCTCTTGAGAACTTTCACATCCATAAATGGTATAAATTGCCGACAATCAACAAGCCAACACTTATAACTCAAATAGACTGCCATCAGCATATAATTTTTCAAACTTCTGGTAATTAAAACTTTTTCCTCCCCAAAATGGAGTCGCGAAGAAATTAATTGCTTAAATTAACTTGCTTTCGATCAGTAATAAATTAACTGCTCATTTTAGGTTCATATTTTTCATTTTTACCTTCCAAATACCGGGTATATCAAGACTGCGACCGAAAACGAAGCCAGGTGATAGTTTTAGTGGTTACAGACACGATGCAAATAAAAATTTCACCAAAACAGCGATAGATATTTTTTTAGAACTTTTTGAAAATCAGCTATTTTGGGTGGTAAATACCTAGTTTTTACGAAAATAATCATTTAAACCGTTACGTATCATTGAGTGTTTAAAAATAAAGAGGTCTGCATCATTATTTTAGGAAAACTATGTATTTATCACCCAAATCCGAAATGAGTAAAAAATTACAAAAAAAAAGTTGACGATTTTTTTTGCGATATTTTAACTTGCATTGTGTCTGAAGTCACTAATACTACCACCTGGCTTCGTTTTCGGTCGCGGTCTTGATATACCCTGTATAAATGGGTACTCTACAACATCCAACAACAATATATTCTCTACAGCAGTAAATCCTGACCTTCATGGTGTTTGAAAGTTTAGTCACACACATTATTCTGTAAGACATCGAAGCCAAGTTACTTGAGAATGATTTATCGTTCAGTACAGAGACAGGACAAATAAAAACTAAGCTAGACTTTATGGACCCACATTTTATATAAACCTGATGGATTACTTTGCTTTAGTAGTGCCATCATAATAATATTATCCAGCCTATATATGTAAGGGCACGGTAATTCGATTGAGAGGGGTTAGGCCGTTTTTTACAGTTGTCTAATTTGTAGAATTAGTGGAATTCCTTCTATGTTAGAGTGCAATAAACTACTTTATGTCTAAGGATACTGTTTTTGTCCAAGAGGAAAAGCTATTAAGCTCCCCTTTCGGGACCCCGGGGAGTATGTCAGTGTCTCTAGCCTTCCAGCCCAGCACGCTGCGAATTGCGGCCGGGCTGGATCACAAAACCTACGCCAGCATACTGACTGAAAACCCCTCGGTGACCGTCATGCATTGTGGGCAGCACCAGACATTCTAGGGCGATAAGGGCCACGATTTATGTACGTCCACGTCACCATCCGGCGCAAAACCATTGCTGGTCCTTCCATTGTAGGGGACCTGGATGCCCCACATTTACCACTGTTTTTGGACGATCGTTTAGGATGTTGTGGGCGTCCTCATCTCGGAGTCGTTATAGGTAGCGGCGCACCGCCCCCGCAGTTTGTCGCCGATGGCCTCTCTAGGACGCCTCTTACGACAAGCAGGGGTACCGTAGCGAAATTCTTTCTCCTCAAGACAAAAGGGTACTTTCCACCTAATAATACCACAGTCCCGTATTTGGTTTTGTGTTACTTTGAAATCGCAAAACTTACCTTTTATCGTTCAGTTTGCCCTTTTTGAACTAACAAAAAGAACTTTTATTTCTTTTTAAACAAATAACCTACGTCTTACACGTTATAATCGCAAAAGAGAATCGTTAGAAACCTACTAAACTTATCGGTAAGGCTTGTTGCTACCCAATACTCTCTAATAGAAAATCTCCTCGTGGATTTATAGTATATATGTATACATAACGTTCTAAATACGACATTCAATAAATTGTGCTAAGGATTCACCGAAAAATGTAAGTCTTTACTGAGGAATATACAATATTATAAACATTATTCCAAAAACCTTGTTAATATAAAGAAATAACGGTACACATAATACATTGTATACCTTTCGTAAAATTGAGTCATAATAATATTTTTTCATAGCGAAGAAACATGGTAAACGAGCCCATTAGAGCAGATATTTACAAACGATTTTCATGTCTTGTAAGAAAATTGAAAATCTAAATCCCTTTTCTCGTTTCCAGATCAAACAAAAGTTAATATTTCGACTGTATTTTTTATATTTAAAATCACAGCGGGATTTGGCTTATTATTCCGTGATTCTGACGGTGGCGTAATACTAAACATTGATTTTCATCTTGCCTTTAATTCGGCCTTGAGGTGGCAACGACAGCGATTAATGAAGACGGAGAGGTTTTGGTACATAAAACCACAATTACAGCCATTGTACTGACCATCTTTGGTCCACAGTTGTTGGAAAAAAACATACACGAATTGGGAATAAATCACTATGGTGGTAGCAGAAATTAACGATTCAAAAGATCTTGTAAAAGACTACTTGAATAAAGAATATTTTTGACTTTGCGAAATAACGGCACAACTGGCGTTGTTTCTACACGATGTGTTTATGTTTGGCTCCATTGTGTTCAAACGATATTGTTCTGTGAGAATATTTTTGACGTCTTCTTTTGACCGGGTTAGCACACTTAAAGCTTTATTTAAAGCTGTTTTAGTTATGTTTTTGAGCAATAAACATTCACGGATATTGCGTTTTATAGTTGTCATTTCCTACTTTAAAGAGCAAACATTTAAGAACGTGGAAGTAATATTATATTAATATTCGTAGTAATAGTAAACGTTCAAGACAAACACAATTTCACTTTGTTCTTATCCTTAAAATCTGTAGAATGCCATGTTACGTAACAAAAACAAAACATTTGTATGGAAACGCTTTTCCAACCACCCACACTACCCAGCAATTTCACAACCGTTTTTCATATTTTTACAAAATAAAGGTAGAGATTAAATTAAAAACGTGAATAAACAAAAACGTTAGCGAAAGCCCTGATTCACGCTCATAAAACGAGTGAAATTTGGGCATGCCAACAATTGGATTCCGCGGAGGGAGAAATATGAGTGAGTGAGTCAACAATAGCTTTGTGGCTCATGAATGGCAGTTGAGCGTTGAAAGAATGATTGGCTCTATTGTTCCGATTTCGGGCCTATTCATACGACCGCGTAGTTAAGGGGGTCGCACGAGCCACTCGCCACTCACAATTCATTTGCTGAAATACGCAAAACTAACATACATTTCGCGTTATTGGATGAAGCTGAGCGTATGTTTCACACTATTCATGTGGAGCTATCTTCGAGTGCTGGTGGTTTTCTGCGATTTTTTTTTGTGTGTACATGGCGTTTAAATACCTAATGGATTTATTTTACTATCATCATCATCAGCCCTTCTGCGTCCACTGCTGGACATAGGCCTCTCCCATAGCACGCCACTGGGCTCGATCTTCAGCCCATCGTCGCCAACCGCTACCAGCCACCCCACGAATATCGTCGCTCCACCTGGCTGGAGGGCGTCCTACACTACGTTTGCCGAGGCGCGGTCTCCACTCGAGAACACGTCTACCCCAACGGTTGTCGGTTCTCCGACAAATGTGACCGGCCCACTGCCACATGACTTTATTTTACTATGACTACGACAAATTATAAATTGATTAAAATAATATCAAGCAAAATTACAACGCAAAGTATCTTATTCGAAAAGCGAGAAATAAATATGTATTTTTAAGACATGCAGACGATAGTTCAGTTAAAAACAGCTCGTAGTTCACCAACGTGAACTCCATTTGAACATCGGGAATAATTACGATGGATGGTTTAAATTTTACGGTTCTCTCTGACTTTGCGGCCTTTTACGGCTTCGTTGCTTTTGTTTTTTGAAGAACAAATCCATCTGAACAAAATTATTGATAACTTGCAAAAATATTCGACATTGCCTATTAAAATAATAATAATAAATACACCCAGCAGTCACATACATAGTCCTGACCCCACACTAAGATCGAGTCTTGTGTCGTGGGTATCATAAACTACGAGAGACTTTTCGGTCTCACAAACACCCAGACCCGAAACAAATACCTGTGAATCAAACAAACATTTGTTTCGGTGCGGGGATCGAACCCGCGGCCTCTCGTTTCACAAGCGGCGTCTAACCAACTGCGCCACGGAGGCTGTCAAAATATTCCAGAACAATTTTATACTAATATTATTTTCTGATACGCAAGCGAAATTAATGAGCTCGAATAAGATTAGATAAAATGTAACAAGCGAAAGGCGTTCGAAATCTCAAATACTAAATCAGATTTGATTTATTCAGTGTAAAAGACGTAACGAACAGGAGTTGATTTGTGAATGTAATGGTAGGCTGAAGATCCTAATATGAAACGGTATGGTAGGATTTGTTAACAAAATTACTTGTGGCTCCAGTCTAGCAGAGAAATTCATGGTGCTAAATTTCTTATAACTGCCTTGTCTCACACTTACATAGAATGTATTGATTTTCCAAAAAAATACTTATTCAATAATTTTTATCCCTTTCTCGTTCACACAAACTTTAGCCGTAAGATGTAGTGAACAAAAGCCTCCGTTTCGAACAAGATTTTCCATAGAATCCTATTGGAAGCAACCAACACCTACCGACTTCCTGTTACTTTAGCTAGGTCATCTATCCCCTTTATAGATAGACGTTACGAAAAAAAAACTTGTGATCAACTTAATAGTCGCCGAGGACGAAAACGGCTAGGAATCATCATCATCGTCAGATAGACGTTAATAATTTTTATTTCACCGATAAAAATAACCATCTTCAAATATAAAGAAACAAAGTTAATATTATTTTTTTATGTTTTATAGATATTCATCTGAAGACGTTAAGTCAAAGTACCCTGGGTACTCTAAAAGTACTCTAAGTTGTATCCAGTATTACTTTATTGAAAAGGTCTCTTATAAGACAATTTAAATAAATTATATTTTTACTTTGAGAGGGCCAGGAATCACTTACAATTCAGAGATATTACAGCTACAAAAAGTGATTTGGAAAGGGTATTACGAACAGGAAAGTAACTTTTAGTCGTGTACGAAGTTATATCAGTAGTCAGTTCACAGAGGGAAGTTTTGTTTTTTAGTTTTCTTCTGAGTTTATTACGTGATCTGCATGATTGTACATCAACTACTGTGGTAACACTTGTATGACACCTGTAGGATATATTTCATCTCATTTCTATTTCTATGTCTAACGTGATTCCAGCCAGCACCAGATTTAACTGTATGCTTTTTATATCTAGGTACAATACACATATTACCAGAAAAGTATATTCCATTACCATGCCACACAATGACCTCGCAATAAAACACAAATTTATAGAAATTTAAAAAACTTGTATTAAAATATTTTGCAATCGAACTCCTAAAATACAAAAACAAAATGTTCCAAAATAACTTCAATTAAAATTTTTCATTGAGTAATCCTTCGATACCTGAATCCGATATAACATCCGCTCAGTTTTTTACAAACCAACGCGAATATTAATCTGGGTAAACATAAATGGGATTTTTTGATTGCGTCGATTAAGGGTGAGCGATTCGCGTGTTTCATACCATCGGTAAAGGCCAACGTTTTTGGCATTCGACTAATTTTATCGGGAAATTGGAGACTATTTTAAAAATTAATTTATTTGTATATACATAATAAACCTAATTCCATTGTTTACAACTCCTATTCGTATTCTTTATGTTTGGATTTTTCTATTCATTATTTATTTATTTATTTAAAACTTTATTGTACACCAGTGATATACAAAATTACAAGTTAGAAAAAGAGAAAAACAAAAAACGTACAAAAGGCGGTCTTATCGCTCCAGGCGATCTCTTACAGACAACCAACCATAGGATGGATAAGAGGGAACAACAGTTTTGGGGTACCATGAGGTGAACGAAAAATGAAATACTAAAATATATACATATATAAATACATATATATGAAAATATATATACACATCAATACATACATACAAATATATATACTTAAAAATAAATATATACATAATATTATAAGATGTATTTTTAATAAAACAAAATAACCAAACGTATTAAATTAAAAAATAATAATAATACGTATATTACATGCAATGTCTTCAGCTTGTTTTTGAGAGATAATGCTGTTTGATTAAACGTTTAATTATCCGCCCGGAGTCAGGAATTTGTGCCCGGTATGGCGATAGGCTCGTCCTTTTTCACATTGTGGGGCGGAACACACAAGGCGCAACATGGGTGTCCTGGTTGCTACCAAGAGAACCTCTACCCCTTCTGGGAAAAAGGCGTGAGTTTATGTAAGTGTATGTATGTTTAGTTTTGTTGCGGGCTAAAAACACACTAGTGTCCCTAAGAGACTCACCGAGCTTAAGTGCTCGGTGTCAATTCGTAGTGTGGCGTTGTCAATCTCGGCTGGCAGGTGAAAGAAGTTGCAGTAGTGGGTGTGTTGGTGGGAAGTCTCTTAAAGTGCTTTTGCTCTTAATTAAATTTATTAATATTTATGGCAAATTAAGTGCAGCAAAAGTGTATGAATTACCAAGTGACAATATCAGAGAGTTGACTTCAATTAAAACAGTAACTACTGGACATAATGAGACTTCACTTCTTGTGTCTCAGGATGGCGAGCAAAGTGAGATTCCAATCAATGCTTTTTAATTGATGGGTTTATTTAGTTTTGCTACTGTCCATGAGGCGAATGGCATGCTCGTCTCGCCATTTCATTGCAATAAAAAAACAATGATGCTACCAAACATTATTAATCTTTATCAAAGTTGTCGAATTTTTATCTCGATAAAGAGACACATTATGAAACTCTAATCATTAAGTATGTTTATGTAAATAGCTTACAAAATTCGAACGGTACGTTCTTCTTTTCGTATTGCCTGCAAATAACTCCTACAAACATATTATTATACTCTATACATAGCTTATAATAAGAAGTTGATACCTTCGTTTCACAGAAGCAGAAACAAAGTAACAACTTCGTTACTTCAGTTGAATTCCTGGAAAATACAATAATCCTCTCAGTCTACAGTTGCGTGATGCGAAGGTAGAACTAAGCTGTTAGAATTTATATATAGTGAACTATTTTCTTCTATTTTTTATTTTCTTCCGATACCGCGGAAGAGACATATAAATTCTTAGACTAGAGCAAAGTGTTTAGGAAATTACATATAAACATAAATGGCCCACAAACTTTTATCGCGACTTTTTATTGGGCTGCGAGCTTTCACTATAAACGAACACAGTCTAATATCAAACAGGATTTACCACAAAATTGTAGAATTCAATTATACAGGGTATATCAAGACCGCGACCGAAAACGAAGCCAGATGGTAATATTAGTGACTTCAGACACAATGCAAGTAAAAATTTCGTAAAAAAAATCGACTACGTTTTTTTTGTAATTATTTATTTATCGTCATATTTGGGTGATTTACACATAATTTTCCTAAAATAAAGATGTACACCTCTTAAATTTTAAATACGCAATGGTACGTAAGGGCTTAAATTAGTATTTTCGCAAAAACTAGGTATTTACCACATCGATCAATTATACAAGTGTATAATTGATCGATGATTTACCACCCAAACAAGATGATTTTCAAAAAATTCAAAAAAAATATCTGTTACTGTTTTGGCGAATTTTTTATTTGCATCTTGTTTGTAACCACTAAAACTACCACTTGGCTTCGTTTTCGGTCGCAGTCTTCATATACCCGGTATTTGCAATTATGACAGCAAACAATTAATAACCTATGTCGTTACAGGTAAAGCAATAACAAGTTATTATTTTTTGTTTCAGGTAAACCGAAATATTATGGCTGTAATTTCGACATTGGGTAAATAATAAATATTATAAAACTTCAATAATATGTATGTATGTAATAGTTGTATGTATGTATATGCTAGGTGGCAGACTTGGTGTAGAATGAAAGTATTTATCGCTTAGACTGTTCGTATGTCAGCACAGCGAGGATCATAATCCATCTTAATGATATTGCAGTTAGTGATTAGGTACTAGGTATAGATATTACACCTAATAACTTCAGGAGACGTTCACAGTGCAGTGTCATGCAGTTCTTTGTAATAATAAATTATTTCTAACAGCTATTGTTCTTGTTTATGGCCAAGCGTAATTCTTACCCTGATACCTTGACTCGTCATTTTCACCAATAAAATAAAATCTATAACTCAGTATGTTTTTTTACAAAATCAGCCAATAATTAATTACTTTAATCTACAAGTAATACGGTTTTAGTAATTAACATTCCTCTCCTGTTTTAATTTATTTGTGGCTTGTCTAGCAACATCTGAGTCCGGTCATTGTACACTGATGGTACAACGTGAGTTCGCAGTTCGACCGCTAATGGCCGTATATTCGACAAGTCATTAACATGTTTACGATGCATTAGGTCCTTGTTAGAGTTTCCCAATCGCTGCTGTTATGGGGAGAATACTAATATAATGGGTTTGTTTTGAATCTAGTAATTTGGCGACAGTTTGCGATCTTTAGTCTCAAACGGCCGCACTCAGAGACGCTTAATGTCAATTAAATTGTACCTTAGTATAGATTCTCTTTGTAAAATCTACGCTTAGTAATTATTTAATTGACATTAAATGTCTCTGAGTACGGCAGTAAGAACCTTAGGGGCCGGCGCAGACCGGAATGGCATGGCAAAGAATTTTTTTTACCAATGGATATTCAAACTTATCTGGTAGGAATAAGACATAAATTCCAACGTTTTAAACTGATTTCGTGGCATCGGGAAATCCTTTTCGATGCCGCGGCATAGATAAGTTTGATTATCTTTGGTAACAAAAAAAAATCCATGCAATCCGAGTCTGTGCTGGCCATTATTCGTGTAATACGATTACTGATAACGTAAGTGATAAATATTGACACATTAAAAATTGGCTAAGAATGTTGCGCCGAATCCATTTAAGTGTGAAACAGAAGGAGGCATAAGATAATTAAGGACAAATCATTATGATTTGAAGTATAAATCAAACATGAATAATACAATATTGATGTCAAACACTTTTATATTTGAGCTATAAAATAATACTTTGATTGACAACCGGCCTTATTCAAAGACAGATTTAAAACCTATTTTAGTTATCGAATGTTTTGTCTTCTTCACTTAAACTGAATTCTAAAGTCGTTAGAAAGAGACAGAACATTCGATAACTGAAATAGGTTTTTAATCTGTCTATGAATAAGGCCGAACCTTCATTAGTTATAAAATCCAGTTATAATTACCCTCGATCTCAAACTATAGAAGACAGTTTACTCAATCTATCTTCAATTTCCAACACATTAATGTGAATGGATGTGAAATTCAATAGAATTGCTTTCGCTGAGTCGTATTGTTCGAAATCATAAGTGGGTTACTAAGAGGATCCTAACTTCCTGGAACGTTTGACGTATGAACTATGAAGGAATATTCTATTTGACTCAGGTTTTCTAATAATAGATTGCGGAACTGGATGAATCAGTTCCATTGTTCGGACGAGATATTATTCATAAATTTATTTATTTATATACACTTTATTGCACAAACACAATAAAAAATACGAATAAAATGAAAATCACATACATAGAAAGTAAAATTGGTGGTCTTATCGCTAAAAGGCAATTTCTTACAGACAGCCATAGGATGGATTTTAGAAAAGGATTAACTGAGGGCAGTTTAAAGTGTAAGAAAATATTGTAAGAGAAAATTGGTAGACTCTCTAAAAATGCTGTCTACTTACCAACCAAATGACTTCACAAATTAATAATACCCTAGCTAATTTAATGATACCAATTCCTATTGAATGTGAAAACCCGCGACCTAAAAAGTAAATTTAAAAAGTTTTAAAACCATTTTAAAAAGTCATCGAAGCGTAGACCTAAATAGACATTAGCGAAAAAAACGAATTCTATAAAATTACAAGCACAGCAACTAAAACGGAATCATCAAACCCAGCCAATGACAATAAACTACAAAAAAAACCTCCCCGAAAACGAAAACCATTAAAACCACAACAACGATAAGAAACATTTTACACACCATTAAATGAGCAGCAAGAACTCATAATAACACCATAACTCCGGGCTATCACGGGCATCCAGTAAAGATGGGCGTCCGCAATGAGATTTAATCAGCGACACGCCGAAAGGGCAAAAAAATATTGGCCTTTGAATTGCCCATCAAGGTCCAACTTTGGCCATAAATACTGGACGGTGAATGGCCGACAGGACCATCCCTCTGCTGCGGCGTACTTGGCACTTAAGACCTTTTTACTATGGGGAATTAATGGTGGCACTTGCGGTGACACTAAATCCGAAAAGTTTGCTAGATTGCTAAGTTCTGTGCTATTTATCCCATTGATATAAATGTTAAAGTAAGTTAGACATTCCCGGAGACTCGCTGAGCTTCAATGCTCAGTGTCATTAAAACGCGTGCCACTGTTGATCCTGGCTTACAGGAGTTGCGGATGTGAGGGCGAGACAGTCCTAAAAAAATGTTCAAGTAAGATGGTGTTTATTTTTCCCCCTTTACCTCAATAGCGATCGTATTAAGAGAAGAATGTGGTAATCGAAACCAGGCCTGCAGCAGACCCGACTGACAAATCGCAGGTTAGAAGTCCAAACTCCCTACATCAAAATTGTGTTTTTTATTTTTTTAAGTATCGTCGTTTTTGGGTGGTAAATACTTACATGGTTTTTGTAAAATAATAATGTGCACCTTTTTATTTATAAAGACAAAATAGTACGAAAGCGTTTAAAATACTATTTTAGCAAAAAATAGGTATTTAGCATCCAAACTAGACGATATTAAAAAAATTGCAAAATAGAATTGTAGCTTTTTTCGCGAAACTTTTACTTGCATTGTCTCTGTAATCACTAAAACTACGCCCGGGCTTCGTTTCGGTCGCAGTCTTGATATACCCTGATAAAACATTTTAAGATTCTTCCACTAGTACACAACGCTAGATAGAGATAGACAACGCGTTAACTATCAAATAACCAGCGTCCATTTACGTTACCTCGCTCCATAATTCACGTTCCCGCAGGCACGGTCAGGTTGGCAACCCATTTCAGCGGTTACCCGACCTTCTTACATTATTTTATTACATGCGCTTGTTGTTTTTTCTATTTTATACCTAGTGAAATATTTGCTTTAATTCTTTTAAATTATTTTCTCGATGTGTTTTATTATGTCACGTGTAAATATTCTCCATAACATCTACAGGTGTATTTCTAAACATTGAAGTTTGCTGGTGATAAAATATTCTTATCTGCTCGTATGATCACCAATGACAGCCCTCGGATATAATAATGCACAGAATTCTGTCTCGTTTCTGGTTTAGCCCCTATATTTCCGGGTTCGAGAAGACTGGAATAATTGTTAGAATTATTCCAGTTTTAATAGATCAGAATAACCACTGCTCCCTGGTGAAATCTTCATCTATATAACTTACTTTCAGCATTTTAAGCAATTTTTCATGCCCGTATAAAAAAACTGCTGAGCAGTAGCGTAGAAAATTCAACGATTATGCCACCTAAAATCGGCATTTATTCAATTTTCTTTCCTAAGCATATAAAACATAATCATCCCGCTTACCACCTCAAATGCCTTATTATAACAATTTACAAAAACCAAGCATCCAATGGAGGCATGATTGCTAACCATAGGCAGTTAACAAGCCGCCTCCACCGCCCATTCGTGGTAACCGCCTTCCATAATTCACGAGGTCTATGGCGGACCCACTTCAGCGGTTACACCTAGACATTACTTCGTTACGCATTTCTACTCAAAATTACTCATTTATTCAGTACTTTAGCTGACTTAGAAAACGTATGACAGGATACTGTTTTGTTGCTCATGAACTATGTATATGTGTCCATTTTAGATTTTATTTTTAGGATTAGATATAGTGCATTTTAATATTAACTAACTCTGCTGGCTCAGCGACCCAAAGTGTATCTTGGCCTCCGAAATGAGAGTTCTCCAAATGTCTTTATTCTGCGCCATCTCACGCCAATTACTGACTTGAAGGTGGTGGAGGGTGACCCGCGCCATATCGCTCCAGTGATACCTTGGCCGGCCCACCGGCCGTCAATCGGTTGGTCGATCCAAGTATGCTTCTTTTACACTTGCATTTATTTTTTATATTTATTTATATATTTCACTTGCATTATACTTTTACACTTGCTTTTACACAAAAGAAATGAGTTAAATAAGTTTGTTTTGACTTGTTTTGAAATTGGTTAAGGCGTCGGGTGTAAAACAAGAGGCCGTGGATTCGATCCCCATACCAATTCATATCCACGTAGTAAGACCAAAGTCTTTTGTAGTTAGTGTGTTGAAAGGGGCGATTATTATGCAGAAATCGTTGGCGCATAATGCGCTTCTGAAGTCAAAGAGTAGAATATATTTAAAGCAAAATTCACAAAAAATCTTGAAGGCAATAAATAACGCATGCCAGGCGATATGAAAACGCTTTAAAAAACCAACTGTCTGGCCTAAAACACAAGCAAGACATCGCGGCACAAAGCGAAACATAAATCAGGAGGCCGCTTTTTGTTCACACATTTTCACAGCTCATGTTAACAGAAAAACAAATGCAAGCCCACAAACAAACCAATTGTGTGCCCAAGCATAAATTACGCCAAATTAGTGGAGGCAAATGTTTGCCAAATTATCCTCTGAGGAGCAATGCTTAATTAAAATTCATTATACAAATAATAAGTCGTGTTTAATTTGTAATTGCCCTCATTATAATTCAGACCAGTGAATTCCTCTAAGTCCTTGTTAGTTTTGGAACATTTTTGCTTATTATCTAACGCTTTTTCTATTCACCAAGAAATAGAGTGCTCTTTTACTTGTCGGTTTTTCTGAGCATAAAAGATTTTTTAATCTCTTGTTTTTTCTCAAGGTATTATTTTTCTTTTTCTTTGAAAGTTACAGAATTTGGGATCCACGATAGTGTTTCCAACTTTAGGAGCTCGTGGCTTTTAGCCTTGTTTGTTAAAATATCTTGTAAGTATCTTTAAAAGTAAATAGAATTATTAGCTTTACCGCCGGCTCTCAAAAACATATTTAATGCCGTTGAAATTGCAGAAAAATTAATATTAGGTATGCATGAACGTCTATTCAAAACTGAAAGGACAATACAAGAGATTTTCAATCCAAAGTTTTGGGAACCTACGTCGTAAAGAAATTAAAAATAGTATAGTAGATAATATACTTTTTGCTGTAAATTCTTTAGTTATTGCCATTAGCTTTGCCTTGCAAGTCATAACACCAACCTATCTCAGTTTCCTTAGAGTCCATTAAATCGTTGTAAATCCACGTATATCGTTTAAGGGGATTTTTCCGAGCAAAGAGCACGCTCGTAGTGCCTCGAGCGCAAGTGCAGGCGACAGCAAGCATTTAGTATCACGTATTTATCCACTTTCACTAAGTTAAAATGTGAAAGGAAATAAAAATACATACATACAGAAACTTACGCCTTTTTCCCAGAAGTGAGAAGGGGAAGGCAGAGGTGCTACCAGGACACCCACATTTCGCCTTGTATGTTCCGTCCCACGATGTGATAGGGGGCGAGCCTATCGTCATCACGGGCACAAATTCCTGACCCCGGGTTGATTATGCATAGACAAGTCCAATATCTGGTATCATCATAAACAATCTAGGTTATATTTTAACAAAAACACATTAAATACAAGCATACTATGAGACATTAAACTAACTCGTAATACAATCTTAGCTCAAATATTTTCTCGCAAATCGCCGGCCTCGAGATTTTATCCATAAAGCGAGCAAAAGTAAAGCAAGCAGTTTTATTAGTCGGAAGGGAGTCTCGCAACTGTTAAAACACTGATCCTCGCCAAGTATTCAAAGCCATTATTTCAGCAACAACTTCTTGGCTTTAAGACAGGAATTTACTTTGAACATAGATTGTCATAAAATCTTTTATGCGCTATTTTAAATTAGCGTTAAAATTTTATTGTGATATTTGCGAGCTCTGTTATGTCATCTGTAACATGGTGACGTCTCGGCAGACAGAAGCCGCGAGTTCAAATCTGTGACTTTTGAATTCATGTGTTATACGTATTACTATTGTAGGTATAGTTAATCAATTGATTAACTATACCTACTATGTAATTACCCCGCATTTAAACGATAGACTGCCTCGATGTCGCAGTTGTACTACGGTACGATAAAACGCTGAGTTCTCCTGGTCCGAATACCGGTACAAAGTGACATTGGATTTTTCTATTCATTATCTGCTCGGAATCGGGAATTTGTGCCCGATATGGCGATAGGCTCGCCCCCTATCACATCTTGGAATATTCAAGGTGAAACGTGGGTGTCCTAGTAGCACCTCCGCCTAGCCCTTCTAGGACAAAAGAGTTTATATATGTATGATAACGATAGAGGATAATATCGTGAGTTAATCTGCATACTTTATAGATCACGCGTGGTGGTCTATAAACTAATCGAATTCTTGAACGTAAAAGAGTCCCATGCTCAGCAATAGAGTATATTACAGCTAACCTAGTAATATTATTATATTACGTCATAACATTTTGAAATGACGTGATCCACATAACCTTTGAGGTGTGTCCACTGGGACCAGACCTCTCATCACATTACAAGGGTGGGGTTGTCGTGTAATGAAACATTAATATTCATTAAAGCAATTTATATCGATTATTATATTAATTGTAACACACACGGTTTATAATAGGCACTGTGTACATTACGGTTTTACATAATAGATTTATATACTACCCTAGTTGATATCTTAGTTACGTTGATACCTTTTTTTGGATATTTTTAAGAGCATTAGAAAGCAATTACGGTTAATGAGCTAGACCGAGAAACAAATCACCACATTCGCCCTTTTAGTTTAGGGATTTTATAATTACAATGATGCCTCAGACAGGCATTAAATATCCACAAGTTCACCGTCATTTTTGAATGCTAAATATAAAGGAATAAAGGATTTATTTATTTATTCTTAACTGCACACAAAAAAGGAACAAAACACTTAGAGATATTACAGATTAACAAAAAAGTACAGATGACGGTCTTATCGCTCTAGGCGATTTCTTACAGACAACCTTAGGATAGGTAGCATTTAATAATATTTGTTTATTTGCTTTTATGAAAAACATGACAGTGTGCGAATCCAATCCAAATTACCAATGTAAACAATACTTTGTACCCAAACCAAATTCAGTCATGCGTTACTATGAAACTAATATTCAATAGTTTCAAAATTAACAAAGTATGACTTTGAGAGTTTGCCGAAGTCTAATCATCGTCTCGACTGAACACTTCAGTTTACAGACTTAAAGTTAAACTTACCTTTACATGCTCGTGGAAATTTTGACAGCCTCCACGGCGCAGTTGGTTAGACGCCGGCTGTGAAACGAGAGGCCGCGGGTTCGATCGCCGCACCGAAACAAATGTTTGTGTGATCCACAGGTATTTGTTTCGGGTCTGGGTGTTTGTGAGACCGAAAAGTCTCTCGTAGTTTCTGATACCTACGACACAAGACTCGACCTTAGTGTGGGGTCAGAACTATGTATGTAACTGTTGGGTGTATTTATTTATTTATTTATTTATTACGGGTGTATCTTAGTGATGAAGATGAAACGTTTATTATTCCACGTTTCGGTTATTCTTCTTTCACTTTTCCAAAGTGACTTATAGCCGTCGCAATAGTTTTTATGCATGGTACAAAATAGTTTCATTTATCGCTTGTCTACCACCCGCGTTCTTAATTAAAATAATGTTATTTAAATCTAAAAATCACACATATTACCTACCTGGTAATAGAACCCAGGTACGACCTTTACATAAATTAATATTATATCTGGAGATTTACAGCGGCGATTACACACATCTATTCACTGCCATTGGACCCTCGAGTATTTGATCCGGATTACAGACTTGTAAAACCCAATCCACATGCAGTTTCGAATTCCTACTACACAGAATCCCACTTTGAGATCAGGGTTACATAAATCACCATTGTGCTCAATTTTACGCCACTAAAGCCTGAATACTCAAACGCTATTTGAATATAAGTTAAAATCCGACTTACTCAGCACATTTAAGCAGGACTTGCGTAGATAAGTGCAACGTAATATTTAAGAAGCGTTAGAGTATTCGGGCGTAAAGCTCACAATTTATTCCTTTATGTTGAATTGACAAACTAAACGTATAAATATTCCTGATTAAATAAAACGGGTTTCATCTCCCTTAAATAAATTTAAATTAACTCCATTTTAAATATCTATGTACAAACATTGATATAAACAAAAATAAATTTACTCTTACCTATTGTTCAATCCATAAAGCTAATCCATTATCATTATTTACCATCTATTCAAAACATTCAACAAAGCATTAAACAATTCACATCAGATTAATTCATTTTAATTGGAAAATACTGCACAAATCCCGGTGCAAATTGTTAAGCATATTCAATAAAATCGTTTGATAGTCAACACTCGACTGATGCCAAATGACTGCGCACTCGAACCACTAATGCGAACGGTACAATGGAACTAACATCCATTTTTATCGCTGCAGTATCAAATAGAAGCGAAAATCACCGTTTTGCGGCTGCAAATGCTTTTCCGATACAAAATGTCTTTCAGAACAATGAGACGAGGTGCTAAGCGACGCAGGATGGCTATGTGTTAAATCTTGTTCTTAAACTGTTTAAACTCAACTCATTCCGATTTTGTTTCGAATAGTGTGTTTTGCTTGAGTATTAATTGTATATTTTTGTCGTATTGTCGATTTTTGCGTTTCTATGAATTCTGGTAGGGGAGACCAGGGACGGAAGTAACGCGGGATGAAAGTAACAAATGAATTTGTGAATAAGGTATGTTATCTACACTGATATGGTGTATGATGGACATATGTAAATCCCCCCATTCCCTCAGTTGCTTTCACAGAGCTGTGCCATCAGGTTATGGCTGTAGCGAATCGATGCTCCAAAAATACTCCAAAATTAACTTTTTAACCCTACTATTTTTAACCCTAGGATTATTGTAACAAATTCCACTGTTTTTATTTAGTCATTTTTCTCAAAATCTGTAATAGCTGTTGCAAGCATGTTGGTGTAACAGATAGCCGAAAGACCAATATATCATGTGTAGTAATTAGTATTTTGTGATCTAATAAGAGTGAGATGTTACAAGACAATTGAAAATCGTCACTTTCGTCCCTGGTCTCCCCTACACATTGAAAGATTCAATTACTTTTGTATAATATGTTTTGTTGTGTTCAAATATTTACAAATATAATTTACCGTGACATTGGGAATAAATTGTTTTCTAAGCATAATGTAGATTTAGTTGCCAGAATTTTTCTTGAAGCTTTAAGCTAAATACTAGGTAGGTACTGGTAACAACAGAAAATGCTTAAATATACTTGTAAATATATTTACTCATTAAATGAAAACCCTAAGTAACTATCTTTATTAATAAAAGCTTTTTCATTCATATCATATATCATAAGCAATCTACTCAGAAAATGAATGATGACAAAAACTTGTTACGTTCATACATCGGACTGTCACAAGAAATATATACTTTTATATCATATCCGAGACATCCCGCCCAACTTTATGATTGGTAACAACAGCTCTCTGGAAACGTAAACAACATAAACATTATTTACGATTACTTTTATGTTCTTTTTTTAATTTATGCTATAGACAACTGCCTACTCTTTTAATAAGATGACGTGACGTAATAACATTCTCGAATGAGGTTTATAATGACTTACTTTGTTTTCGATGTTATTTATAGGTTTTCGTGTAATAGTGTTGTCTCTTTTTATAACATAAATATTTTCGAATTTTATTACACTTTTATTTATATTATGAATTCATATTATATTCAAAGTTGTAATTGAAAATTATCTTCAGTTTACATTATTTCAAATTATTTACTTATTCAACCCACTGGGCTATTAAAAAGTTCCGATTAAAAAAGTATAAAATTATGGCAGAGCGGCCGTATAATCTAAACTTCCTTAGCCCGTTCTTTGTAGAAGACGTAACGTTACTTTAATAAAAGTTTCAAGTTATTAAACCCGTAGATATGTACGTTGTAATCACAAAAAATATATATTTATGGTGAAATATACAATATTATTAAGGTGGTCTAGAAGCCTAAATTTAAGGCATATTTAAAACTAACATAAAAACTTTAAAAATATGGATAATATGTTGTTTTTTTTTTTCAAATTTCTAGACCCACTGAAGTATATGACTAGAAACTACTAGTGGTCGTAGGTTCTTTTGGTCTCTTTAATTTGGAAATTCAAAATGGCGAATCTTTGAAGAGACAAAATAAATACAGCAAATAGTCACGTGCACAGTCCTGACCCCAGACTTCAATCGAGTCTTATGTCGTGGGTATCAGAAACTACGAGAGACTTCGGTCCCACAAACACCCGGACCTGAAACAAATACCTGCGGACCACACAAACATTTGTCTCGATTTAGGGATCGAACTTGCGGCCTAACGTTTCACAGCTGGCGTCTAACCAAATGCGCCACGGAGGCTGTCAAAGATGAAGGGCTAACACATTTATCACTTTTACTTGACATTTTCATAAGAAAGTCTCCATACAAAAAGTTATGCTCCATCGCAGTCTCCGTAAGGTCATGAAAGCGCTGGTGACACGAGAGACCTAGGTTTTGATCCCCCACCAAGACACATGCTTGGCACTAATATTTGTTTGATTCCGGGTATACCAGGGAGAAAAAAAATCTCTCATACACCTAAAGCCTACGATACAAAATTTGTACTTTATTGTCAGGTGTAGTTATACCGGGTGATATCGACTTAAGGTATTTAATTTAAACCAAATGTTCCTAATCACCGCTGGTGACATTGTACTAAGTTTGAATAAAATCTGCCTGGTAGACTGTCCCGCCCTCACACCCGCCACTGCAACTCCTGTAAGCCAGGATCAACAGTGGCACGCATATTAATGACACTGAGCATTGAAGCTCAGCGAGTCTCCGGGAATGTCTAACTTGTCTTTAACCCGCAACGAAATCAATCAAAAAGTTAAATTAATAGGAGGAGTTGGAAATAAATTATTGTCCACTTCCCTCCCTAATAAAGCGGGTGACAAAACAATGAACTAAAGAGGTAAATAACCTCGCATAAAGACATTTACAGCCAGATAAGCCAGCTGTAAAGCACCACGGATTAGTCATTATTACATTTAAATGGGGCCTATTATGTAAGCTGTTATACTTGATTCCAATAATAGGTATGGCAAAATCGCCGGAAAGCACGGAAATTCTTCCTAGTCTCCACAAGGTCCGTGTAGTATACAACTCCAGATGTTATTTGCATACTATCTAGCATGGTTTTACGCTCATTCTGCCAAAGACTACACTCCCAAAGTATATGATGCGCGGACTGCTCATATTCGCAATATGGTGTTGAACATGAGCACGCAGGCGAATCAACGAGCTTAAATGAGTACAGTTTAGACCTAAAGTTACCATGGCCCGTAAGAAACTGTGATACGTAATAATCGATATCTAGCCAAGTCTTAGTCAAACGATCACGCACGCATGGAAAAAATTGGTATAGATGCCGACCCTTCAAAGATACATCCCATCTATTTTGCCATTCATCTATTAGTTCGTTATATACAACTGAGAGCGGCTTAAATAATCTGTCTACTTTTAAAAGTTCACGTGAATTTAAAAATCTTTTGTCCATATTCTCTCTAGTTGAGTAATACATCGCGGCGCGACGTTGTACCTCCAGGTCGACTGGAAGTACACCCGCTAGGACAGGCAAAGCCTCGGTACTAACAGTTCTATACGCCTTACACAAGAATATCAACGCCAAACGTTGGCTCTGGAGCAATTTCCTTCGCACAGCACCGATAGTGGCCCTATCAGCCCATACGGGGGATCCGTAAGTAATACATCCTAAGTAAGTCGCTCCATAGATGGTTTTTAATGTATTGAAAGATAGCCCCCACGTTGATTTCGATATTCTTGTCAGAGCAAAAAAGTTCTTTTTCGATTTTTCCCCGACTTTCTTAATATGTTCAAGAAAGGAAAAATTCCTTTCCAAAATTAGACCAAGATAACAAACTGATTCTTTTTTCTTTACGGTGATATTATTAAATTTAATTCGCGGCGGTGATTTTAAAATTCCTTTTAGAAGTAATTGGAACGTTTTATGTGGTGCGAACTGTAAGCGATTTCGATCGCCCCAATCAGATATTAATTTTAAACACGTGTCTGCCATATGTTCGAGTCCCGACCTACTGTTTGACTCAATAAGCAAAAGGCCATCGTCCGCATATCCAATCAAAGAACACCCCGACGGTAAGGGAATTGTAAGAAAATCGTCGAAGCCTAAATTCCATAAATAAGGACCCAAGACCGAGCCCTGTGGACAGCCCATCGTCAGTGGCTTCGACACGGCATGGTGTCCAAGTTTAAGTTTTGTTGTTCCATGCGAGAAATACGAGTATATAAGTGAATATATATTTTTAAAGCAACCTCGCAGTTTCAACTTAAGAAGCAGCATTGGCCACCAAGCATTGTCGAAAGCACCGGAGATGTCCAGGAAAATACCGAGTACATATTTGCGTATCGATGTACTTACTCTTCTTCTAACCGAAATTGCCGCGTCAATAGTCGACCTACCCATAGTAAAACCGAACTGTTTTTCATGGAATTTTGGTCCACCTGGTAGTAATCGAGGGACGGTAAGACGTTCTAAAAGTTTACCTAGCGACGGTAAGAGTGTAATGGGTCTGTAAGACTTAGGATCTTGAGGAGATTTATCGCCACCCTTGGGTATTATCCGAATGAAACCGGTATGCCAGACTCGCGGAAAGACCCCTTCAGCAATACATCGATTATAAATAGTTAGTACTGCATTGCCGGCCGATTTACACGCTTCTTTGATCATTTTGTTGGATATTTTATCGTCACCGGATGCCTTGTTTAGGGGCAAAGATCGAACTATTTCACTAAATTCATCAAATGATGGGAGATTTGAATCGCAAGAGTTTGGCAGTTCCGCGGCCCACATCCTAATCTGCTTGTGGTATTCTGTGTCATTTCCAACATTATCATCCGGTATTAACGATTGTAACAAAGCTTCCGTTGTCTCCTCAATGCCAGTTGTGTAGTTGTTATTAATTTTTATATTCTCAATATAAGCCAAATTGATTGACCTATTAGCTTTAAACTCATGGTATAAAGGAGACCACGGACCTTCACTATCTAACCGGGCTACAATTTTACGTAATAAATTGCCTTTCGATTTTTGGACAGCCGCTCTATAATGTGATCTGGCAACTCTCAGTTCATTAAAAGCAGATGTAATTGCTTCCCCTGTAATACGGCGTTTTTTAAGCCCGTTAAATCGCCTACGCGCTCTGCGAAAAGTTCGACGTAGTTGGACTAGTAAGTCATTCCACCAATCACACCTCCGAGTCTTTGTGATGGGACCTCGACCAATGGTAACGTCTGCGCAATAAGTAAACGTGTCCGACATAATCTCGGCACAAGTCTCAGCTGACAGATCATCGCGAGTGAAGTCCCTGGCATGCTGAGCAAATAAAGAGCTAAATAAATCCCAGTTGGCACCTATGGATTTATATCTAAAGTTACAATTATTATGTACCGGACCCTGTGTCACTCTAGGCAAGAACTCGTACACAATCAGGCGATGGTCACTACACGACGCGTCCGGCAGGACGCGCCACCTATCAATACGGACGTCTCCACTAGAAAGTGTGACGTCAATAGAGGATTCGCCCATAGGGCAGCTGTAAGTAGGTGGTGCATCGGGGGTGTTATGTACTTCGAGGTTCATCTCTGCAATGAAATCTTCTACAGCGCAACGTCGCTCGGTATCGGTGGAGCGATATTTGCCATACCAAAGGATTGATGACGCATTAACGTCAGCACCTATAATAATATTATGTCCAGCGAGGGACCGCAAGACATAGCGGAGGTGATGCAAGTGGGGACCCACAGGGTCGGAGTATTGAAAATAACAGCTCACAAGAAAAACCTTACAGATCGGACTCGACACCTCCGCGACAGCACAGTGTGACGTCATAAGATTACGTACTGAGGTAACGGTAAGATTTGAACCCGACACGAAAATACCTGCTCGTGAGTTGTTATCGAGTTGTATCACCCTACTACGTAATCGCGCATGTTGGTATTGCTCTTGAACCAGCACGACATTCAGCTTATAATCGCGAATTAACGTGTCTAATTCTGACGTCGCTACCCTATCGTTATGAAGATTTAACTGACCGATTGTAAAGTTATCCATATTTATTTAATATTGGGTTGACAAAACTAATTGCTCGAGCTTATTCTTGTACGTTGGGCACTCCTGAGACCCACAACGATGATCGTGTGCTTTTTTAAAACGTTTGCAAGGCGCACATACAGGCTTAAACTCCGGGTTCGATTTTTGCGGGCACGCCTTAGTTTCGTGTGACTCAGCACAGATGGCGCACGTTGGTGTTTTTACTGTACAAAACTTTTGTACATGCCCGTAATACTGACAATTCATACAACGAACTACATCAATATCATCGATAAAACGGCAGGTGGCCCAATCAATGAAAAGTTTGTCCTTTGTATTCATCAAGTGTTTACGAACCTCTGAATCTAATTCTAAACCTATCCATTTCCGACCGTTATCTAAAATTCGTCTGCGGGTTATTTTAACGGACTTTGAAAAGTCATCCTCCTTTATAGGCATTTCGTCCTTGATGTTTTGACGATATAATGCGGTTAAGAAAGCGCGGTCTTCCATGGAGGATGGCACATCTTTAACTAGAATACGGGGACGGCGGCCCTTCGGTTTTTCGAGACGCAGTCCCGCCGATTTTATCGCGGCGACGGATTCCAATTTTTTTATTTGTGCCTCGTTAGCGAGGCGCAGAGCAACACCGGACTTAGAAGTTTTTTTAACGCCAACTATTTGGAATCCATCATCACTAGGCTTAATTGCCTTAAAGAGCGCCTGTTTAGTCGCGGATGATGTCGGTAGATCAGCTGACCGTTCAGTCGTCGGGTAAGCTATTACGCACGGAAGGGGGGCGCGCGGCTCCACTACCGGAGTGGGTTTCGCTAAACGCAATTTTACATTATCGGCAAAAGTCTTATTGGATTCTGCGGTCGAAATGTTAACGCGTTTATATTGATCTAACTCGCGTTGCATATGAGCCAACTTGGTTTCATTGCACGAAGATTTTAACGCGAGTAACGAAACAATCGAAGTTACTCGTTGCGTAATGTCTAACACCGCCGATCTATTTGCAATATTCATGCGCGAGCCCTGGTCATTAACGAGTTCGTTAATCTTTGACAAATAGCTCGATACTTCCGACACCATATCGCAATAGTCCGCGCGGCTCGCGTCGCTGCCGTTATCTACAGACAAAGTATCCGCCGATTCCGATAATTGTAGAAGTTTTGATTTTACGGGTGAGACATATGTTGGCGAATTAACATCGCTGAATAATCGTTTTGCCGAACTTGGTGACCGAGGCGTGAGCCTACTTTGAACGAAAGGGTCTGGCCCAGGGTCGGGCGGATCGTTACTATGGGTCGACATTGATTTTACAGAAGTTAAATTCAATTAATTTATAATGTTTATTGACACTAACAAGAACTAATTAATGTTAAACAAAACAGCTGACTGACCGGCCGGGCGATATTTTATTTCGCGGTACCCACTATAGAAAATTAAAATTACTTACCGAGAATAAATTTGAAAAAATCCACGAAATAAACGAAATAAAACTTTATAAACTTACGAATCCTTGCGTACAATACGAAACCAAACAACTATAAACAACTCACGAACCGATAATCGTCTTCAAAACACACAAAACACAATTAATATTGAGGAGCACGTAAACACGTCACTGTACTGTGCCCCCGCGGGAGGGGAAGGGGAAAAATCTGCCTGGTAGTGTTATCAAAAATCGCGCTGTTAGTTTTCAAGGGTTTTGATCAACCCGCATAGGTTCGAGACTCTTTACCGCGCAGCCAAGTTCCCGAACCCAACCGAAGTTCGGCTATAAAAATATAAATATACATTTTTATCTCTCTCTTTTTATTTAAAAAATCTCTCAGATTTCTTTCAAATGTTGTACAATGTCACCTCTGGTGATGACAAACATGTAGGTTAAATTAAATGCCATATTTTAATATCACCCGGTATATTTAAACCAAAACTATTTAAATGTTCTTCACAACCAAGTAACCGTTAAAGCGTTACATGAGAAGGAACAGTGACATCTGAACTCAATTAACTTTATGTGTCCTTATGTTAGAGCGTTCTGTTGCTGAGTGCGTCCCCCAAATGCTATTTGTATCCGCGTTGTATTCTCTTTTGTAGTAGTTATATTACTCGTAGCATTTGTAACTGCAAATTACTAAGAATTTATCTAAATTAACCAACAACGACGTATTGTTGTGACGTTTGTATGCGTGAAGATTGTATTGCAGTGTATAAGCTTTCATGTTTTTATGAAATTTCACTATCTATTACAATCTCAGAATCCCAGTTTAAATCAGATTTCAGGCCGAGCAATGCATTTTTGTTAATTCTTATATTTGAAATATCTCATATGTGTTCCCAAAGACTGGTTTTTGTCCTTGGCGTGGCGAAATCCTTGAGTCTACCATTTTTAGGACTAAAATAACCTCGGAGAATTCTGGGTGGTTATAGTTTCATCCGAAAGAAAGAGCTAAAGATTGTTAAAGATATAGGACGTAATTGAAACACTAAAACACCTAATCAAATTCTGCACCCATCCGACATAATGCGCACACAATTAAATCACACAGCCCGTCTTTAGCCAGCTAATTCGAACAAAGCCAGATGGGCAGACATGGTAGCTACTCGTAATTCCCCACGGAGCAATATTCAATTTGAACTTGTGCCATCGAAGCGTAAAGTCGGTGCACAGCGTCCAACGTCTTGAATGTCAACGAGAAGATTCCAATTGCAAGAACCGCCCGGGGCAGTGATTGCTGATATCCGATACAAGGTCTAACAAGCCCCTCTTCTAATTGCCTGTGCAATTGATCCCCTTTTACAATCAAGGGTTAATTAGCGGAGGTTTTATCGATAAATGTAGTATATCGGTAAATGGGGTTAAAGGTTATTGCCGAATTATAATTGGTTTAAACGATACGCGTTTTGTTGATTTTGAATGTACATTTATGTAGTAATTTGGGTCCAAGTGTAAAATAAATTGTTTAATTTTTGTTGATTGACACCATAGTTGAATATTAAGTGCTAGATTAAGTATAATTCATTCTGTAGTTAGACTCGCGCCCATGTGAGTCTTTGATTAAAAACGTCATTAAATAATGATAAAATATGATATACCTATCGTTTAACAAAAGCTAACAAGAGATTAAACATCACTTGTAAACTTTCTACAAGATTCCTACAATATGACATATATGTATGTTTGTATGTAGTTATGTTACTTTATCCTATCACCGTAGCCATTACTTATTTAACCAATATAAATGTGACCAACAAATTATTATTTCAAAACAGATAATACTCCTTCACAATTTCCGATACGCGCGACACAAGGCAGTTACCTTGATGGCATGTCGTATGTATGTGGAATGCTTTCAATTTTTTAATTTAATTTATTTTATTTTATTACGGTTTAAAACGCACTAACCGTTATACCGAATAATTCCAACACTACAAAGTCTAGAAACGTATTCTTCTCAATAGTCTAACTCCAAATTTTAATTAAACTTGCCCGATGTTACACATATCGGCTTTAACCCCTAGTGTCCTATCTCTTGATGAGCCCACCGCAAGCCTTTATGCTCAAAGTCTAGGCAATAGTTTCACGGCTTTGAAGATTGTGGTCTAGGCGACTTCACAGGCTTCGGAACTAAGCTGCAACGTCACGTACCCCGCTCATTATGTATGCAAGCTCTTGCCACAAACATCGCTACAAATTCTTTTCGGTGATATTTCACCCCTAAATTTATTTTAGAACTCGGTAAAATTGGGACAAAAGGAACGCGGGTGAATATGTTCTACGATAGAGAGACTTTTGTAAATTGGTTTTGGTTATTAACAAGTCAAAAGCAAAACCAATTAAGCGAGTTTGGAATGTCTGTTGATTTTTTTGAAAGACCAGCTGTAAATATAAAGCTCACCTTACTAATGTGCATGAATTGTGGAGTGTAAACAGTGATTATTCAGAGCTTAATTACTAATAAGTTAATAATCGTGGGTCAGATTTTTTTAAACTTAGGGCCTCGATCACCGTATTCAAGTAAACTGTTGATTTGTTACTTTTTGGTCCATGTTAATTGCCATGTAAAAATGCCGAGTACCTTGCGTCGAATTCACAAGTGAGAATAAAGTATTGAGTATCAACGTTAAGGTTAAGTGAATGAAATAAGAAATTGAACGAATCATACGTTCAATATTACGTCAAATGCATGAATCTAATAATCAAATTATTTTTATTTTAATAAATCTGTTGTTAAATGTCCCACGCCCGGCCTCCCGCACGTGATGTTATGGGAGACTTTAACTGAAGACTAGTCTACTTGACGCTTTACTTGAGGGTGGTGAACGAGGCCCTTAACTTGACCGAAATGGCAGTGGTTGAAAATCCTACTATTTAAAAATAAACAAAACTTAATGAACATACCAGACTTGGTATAATAATATTAAAACATAATGTAAAAAATGTACACTTACAAAGTAACATTGTTATTTTTAATTTTAACTAAGATTTGAGACAATTCATCTAAACACACACGAACGCAATGCAAACTAGTCTCACAGGAGAGACTGTGCGATTTCCACATCTTTTTAAGAATTCATATCCACGAAATATAGAAGAATTTTTTCAACCATCCTGATGAATAATTCATTCATTTTCACCTTGGCCGGAATATGGCGCAGGTAGCCGTATTAACGCTCCTTGATTTATACACGAAATTACAATAATTTCGCCGACAATTCTCAAATGAGCAATCTTTGTATCCTGTTTAATATATATATAAATTACCTCATTGATGTACTGGAGTATAGACTTTATGAACTGTAAACAACTGGGATTGAATCTGTAATAATTTGTTTGGTTTGTTTTAATATTCCCACCGTATGAGAATGGAAAAGTCCTATGTTAATATATCTTCATCTTTTAAAAATTAGGTTACCATAAGTTCGGTAAAAAACGTTTGAACACTATTATTACTATAATTATTCTAAAAATATTTTCCTACCATGATTTTCTTAGTTTTGGTGATCTACAAATGAAAAATTAAAGTCAGCATTTTGAAACATTTCGCACATAAATTCAATGACCTAGAAATACAAGTTACGCGCTTCAGAAGTAAATGAAAGACAACTTGAACATCCTTTCAAATAGTTTGTGGTGCTCACAATGTGTGTCTGGGGTATCTGCACGCTCCATACAGTCTCATATCTACGAGGCAGAAAGTAGGTGACCCTAATTGAATAAAGGAAAAGTAAATGGTGACGCACACGTGTCGTTAAATAAACATGGTACATGGAAACTCGATTATATCTAGTTATGTAAATAGACGATCTGATACAAGAATTTATCTCGTTAAATGTTTGTATGATCCATTAATATTTGTTTGGTGTCTGGGGGTTTATGAGACCGAAAATCCCTCGTAGTTTATGATACCCATGTTGCAAGACTTGTTGCTTAATGTGGGGTCAGGACTATATATATTGTATGTGACTGAAAAGTGTGAGTATTGTAATTTTGGGATATCTCGAAGCGTACTATGACAAAAGTACTCTGTATGGTTAACTAAATTTAAATATGTTTAACTCCTGACCTGGACGACGTATTTGCATTTACTGCATTCCTCTTTATTCATTATTATAAGATTTTAAATCTGACCAAAAACACATTCACTAATTTGTGATTTTTGCTGAACTACTAAGGGCCGTAGCGTGACATAAATAGCCTATAATAATCCTTAACAATTGAGCTATCAAATACAAAAAGACTTTTTTGAACCCAACGGGTGGTTTCGGATATTAGCACATTCAAACAAAGTCTTCAGCCTACAAGGTTGATACAATAATCAATATTTTTAAAGATCTCGTCGGAAAATATTTCTCTTTTACTTCAAAAATACCCTACGGCATAAATTGTATTATTTAGAGTCAGAAAATTATAATTTCTTCTTCAAGGGAGTTAATATATACACGCACGTAGACTGAAAGTTAAATCTTCTCCTCCATGTCGCCCTGGGGTTATGACAGGTCCCTAAAACGAGGTGTATAGGAAATTCTCATTGGTTACCAACAGCTTTCCATGTCCCTGACATTATCTACAATAAAGGGTGACGGTAACCATTCACTCTAAAATAGACCCTCAGCTCGTGCCTTTGTTGATAAAAAAGATAAAGTCTACAATCTCCACTCCATTATTCCAGCCACAAATTAATTAAACGAACTCCTCAAACAAATTGAATTGAAACTCTGTAAATGCTGAAACAATTTTGTCTCAATGCCTTCGTTGAAAATTAAACTATTCAAGCGTTACGTCTGTATTTAAACTTAGCCCGCAGCTTCGCGAATAAAAAAACCGTTTTATATCTAAAGATGCAGAGCTCCATATCCGATGAAAGGAAAAAATCCAATTAAAGATTCGTTTTAACCTTGCACGATGCGGAAAACAAGCAACAAAAACAAAATCAAAGAGGGGAAACGTTCCCAGATATTATATATTTATTTTTGAATTAATCCGTAACCGCAGATTTCGAGACAAGATATAATTAAATGTTACATCTTTCTGTTTGTGCTAATTTAACTTGTTTGCATTCATTACACGTTTTCAATTATGGATAAGATTTTCTACGTGGGTGGGGAAAATTCTAGTTGTTTACCTTTTGTTAGACAGAGTATAGGATTGATATTATACCTACCTTTCTACCTTCTTTCCTAGCTTGTAACCGTTTCTTTTTCTTTGTTCTTTTAATTCAACTTTTGTTCTTGTGCTGTATGTTTTGTTTTGTGATCGTGTCAATTAAAATACTTTCTTTCTTATCTTGGTCAACAAAAATTAATTCTAGATGCCATCACGCGGCTGCCTATTTGTTTACGATGGTCGCGGGTTTAAATCCCAGGGTACACCTCTGACTTTTCTGCATACCATAGCGATTGGTAAGAATTTCTATGGTATGTAAAGTTCGCCAACCCGCACTAGTTCAGGGTGGTGGACTATATGGCCTAACCACTCTCAACCGTACCCTCCGGCTGAAACAATACAATATAATTTATTCCTTACCCCGGTCAACAAAAATCAACTCTAGATGCCATCATCATATCCATTGTCTAGTGATAGAACATCGGTTTAATGATTAATCCGGGCCAAAAAACAATTGCGGTCTAGTAAGCTAGTCTATCCAAGCGTCAGAGAGCTTTAAGCCGTCCGTAAGATGTCACGCAGGATTCAAAATAGAGACGCGGAACAGAAATGTAATTCTGATATTCGCCCAAGTTGTACTAGGTCTGTGAGGCCTATCGCCTGGATTTACTCACATATTGCGCGGAAGAGGAATAGGCCAGAAATCATACACGCATATTCCACATTCGAGAAAAATAATGGCACTCTAATACTGAATTTGCATAACACTGCACGTGAAAAGGTGAAAAGGTGGTGCAAAGGTCGCAGGCTTCCCGTGGTAAGGACAAAAATATGAGGCGTGCAAATAAGGAGGCATTCACCCAGCAGTGTATTGATGAGAGGTGATATAGATAGATTAAGGAATCGACCTGCCACTTATATTACATCCTCTCTCCACCAAAACAAATCAATAAAGCTTGCTACCATTACATAGTTTAATATCGCCAAACAATGACTATATAAATACAATTGCCAAGCAATATAATAGCTCTCGACTGTTTCAATGAAACGGTATATTACTGAAATATATATGGAAAGGCATAACACCGATATTACTTTCAGACGACACATTAATCCCGAAATAATGAGAAGTTATTTATGTGCGGAAGATCAGAGGAGGCGTATAAAAGTCCACTTAATAGATTTTTACGCTGAGGAAACTGTTCATGCCTATTGTATTAATGGCAATATTTGTAATGGAAAATATGTTACCAATCACTAAATTCGTATGTATATACTGTTACCTCACCTTTGAACTGCGATACGCTACAAAACAGTATTCGTAAGACAGCTTTAATAGAAACCGCTTCGAGGAAATTTTACAGTTGAAAACAATGTATTGCCCCAACTGGAATTTGCTTGGCATGTCGATGATCTCACCGTCTATCATAATTTGTGACGGGAATAACATCGGTGAGCTTATAGAGGTGCCAGTGATATTTTTACCTACTCCTTCAGGGATACAACGCAATTATAAAACAGACGAAAAAAGCTGTTAACATCGAATTCTACTATTCAGCAGCCGTGAAGCTAGTGCGATGACAATCATAATGTTTTCTAATTTGAATAAGTTGCATCTAACAGCCCCCTATAGTATTAATCAGGTCATGTGACTATACGAGTATCTAATGTAAGCTGGCCTACATTCCGCTTGCCCTACGTGCTACTCGAGGTTATCTAGCCTTAGGCATTAAGAAGTAGGCTTTGTGAGTGATACAGCTATTTCAAAATTTTAATTGACCTTCTGTCTACCCATTCAACGATAGTTTTGCAGAATGCGTATCTAAAAATCACTTGAAAAAACCAAAACTCTTAGATAAAATCATAAAAACCATCATCAAATTTAAATATTTTGTAATTACTATACAATAAATGAACGCCAAATAAATGGATAAATATCAATATTAATAGTACAACTTCATTCAAACCGATATAGCGCTTCATGTAATGAACCAAGTATCATAGTAAATTGGTTAATGAAGTCATACAAACTGAAGATAAATGATAATATTCGTCCATATCTGTAGGCTAATTCACGTACATAATTTCTTGACGCGCCGATCAAGTTACGATGCAGTTGCGATTAGGTTTACGTCTTAATGGTACGTACGTCAAAATGGTATTCTTGTAATTGTTTAGCTGCGCGTAAGATATGCATAAACTGCGCATGTGCTGCACGTTGGTCGGACTAAACTCTCATTGGAGACGTCAAATGAATAGGTAAATACCAATCATGTTGCGATCTGAATCACGCATGTTTAAAACGCGCAGCAGTAGAATACGCTAAAGCGCTCGCGTGACGCGAACTTGACGCGAGCGTATCTGACAGCGGTTGTCTAAATTACGAGGATACAAAAAGGGCTGTTTTGATCGAAACTTAACTGCAACTGCACTGCAACTGAACTTATTTAATTACGTGAATTGGCCTACTGTTAAAGATAAATTCGGCTCGCACAGCAAAACCCATCACGCATTGGCTATTGGCCAGTATCGTTGATTTGCAGCGGCGTGCCAGCCGGCTAAGATTAAATTAATAACTGTCTATGCTATACAACTTTAACAATTTGTTTCAGCTTCGAAATTGAATAGGATAACTAAAGCGCTGACGGTAGCTTCGAACGTTTCTGTGAAATGTATCGGTTTGGAAATTTCGAAGCAACATTGTAGAATGTTTGTGTAATGGTAATAAATAGCAATATGTGTATTTTATAGAATCTTTTAGTTTGAGTTTTGTTACGCATTTCTAGTCGAAAGGCTGCTGACATTGTTATTTCTACTATGTACCAAACTTAGTTATATAGGTTAAGGGAACGTTGGAAAATACAAATGGAGGAGTTTCGATGTTTACATATTTTAGGATATATACAATATCTAATGTTAAATATGAAATTTTAAATAAATGATAAATAAATACACCCAACAGTCACATACATCATTTCATTTATGTATTTTAAAATATGAAATATTGCTATCATATTTTAAAATACATAAATGAAAAGGATGGCAAATTTATACATCATTCATCAATGCATCTTAGACAAAATTCCTAACGGCGCGGCGGCATTACTACAAGCAAATTAAAACCAAACGTCTTTGAACATCAAGAAACCCTCCGAAGCCCACTCATCAGGCACTGAATTTCACTGATCGCGCTAAAATAAAGCAGTCATTGCATTTATCTCCCGCACCATGTGTAGTGAATTATGCGCTTCGTATTGCACATTGACCGTGCAATACGCAGTAAGCGAACCGCACTGAAATGTACGGTCAGCCGCCGCAGAGCTGCAAATTATCGTCTGCTCACACAACCGCCTAGTCGAGCCGACGATAACTACTGTTTCAAGTCTATACTTCTTCGCTTTTGTTGGTTGTTGATCATGTTTTTCTGTTTGTCTGCTTTTTATTGTCTCTTTATAATCTTGGATTTTAATAATTCCATTATTACCAAGTCATTGTTCATTACATTGTGGGTGTTAATCGTTTTTATTCATTCAGAGTATGTTAGTGCGTGGTGGCCTGTTGGTAACGGACCAGACGCGGCTGCCTACATGTTCACGGTGGTCGCGGGTTCAAATCCCAGGGCACACCTCTGACTTTTCGGAGTTATGTGTGTTGATAGTCAATCACCACGCACTTTAACGGTGAAGTAAAACATCATGAAGAAACCTGCATACCGTAGCGATTTTAAAGAATTTCTACGGTATGTAAATCCGCCAACCCGCACTAGGGCAGCGTGGTGGACTATATGGCCTAACCACTCTCAATCGATTCCCTCGATTGTAAAGTAGGCCCGTGCCCTACAGTGGGACGTATATGGGCTGATATAGAGTATGTGTTACGTCAAAAGCTGTTTCAGGCTCTCTCAAGGTTTGTAGCATAACCTTAATAAAATTGAGTCGTTTTATATCCTATAGACTCACTCGCTACCCGTAAAGTTAAGTCACTGCACTATAGTACATATGCTAATTAATATGATCGCTCAGGCGAGGCAAACGAGCAACCGACTACATTGTTAGTAAATGGTTACATCTGGCCACCATCTCACTGGGATTTTATAATTGCATTGTCAGGTTTTACAACGAGGGACGTATGGAAGGGATAGGAGAGAATATAATTATACTGGTATTAATATTTGCCAATTCGTCCACGTAATTAATGTCAAACCAACTGTGTTTATGTTAAAATTGTAATATAATGTTTGATGCGGACATCACACGCGTGCATGTCAAAAGGTTACTGACATAACTACACGCACTGACTATCATCACACATATTCCTGAATATAAACCTATATTTCTACCAGAAAGTACCTTTGCAAAATTTATAATATAACCCCCTAGTGACCAAACCTTATTACCTTACCAAAATAGTGTTGTTCAGAAAATCGTCTGTAACCGTAAAAAGCGGACCATTTCCATTTTATCGAATGCTCTTTAACATTTGATGTAGAATTTAGCTTACTTTGCATGAATGGGTAACCTTGAGGAGCGCTTACGCGGCCCGGGGAGGAAAAAAGATGTTTCTCATTTGAGAAAATGGCTCAAATTACGGAGCTTGAATCAAAGACATGCAACAAAGGTGTGCAATTTGTGAGCGTATTGTGTGGCGAGGCCGGCCGAGTCCACGTTAATATTATACTGGTAGATTAGAACTGTATCTCATGTCAAGGCTGTCTTATTGTTTTTTTAGGGAGAATTTACCCATAGGTACAGAATTTACCTACATTACGAATATGCCTATACTAATGACTGCCTCGGTGGCGTAGTTGTACTGTACGATTAAAAAGCTGAGGTCTCGGGTTTGAGTCCCGAGTCGGGCAAAGTGATGTTGGATTTTTCTATTCATTATCATCCCGGAGTCAGGAATTTGTGCCAGATATGGCGATAGGCTCGCTCCTATCACATCGTGGGACGGAACATACAAGACGAAATATGGGTGTCCTAGTAGCAACTCTGTCTACCCCTTCTGGGAAAAAGGCGTGAGTTTATGTATATATGTAAGTACCTACTAATGTAATGTAAAGTAGGTGCTAGTAAAGTAATTAGGGGCAGTGTATTCTTAAGTAATGATAAAATTAATTACATAGACATTGCCAATACAAAATATATAGATTATAGATATTAACTAAGCTAGCAGTAAATCAACTATAATATTGGCATAACAAGGTTGCTTATAGGTTAGTTAGAATGTCGTAGTTATGTTAGAAAATAGACAGAGAGTATTTCCATAATATTTAACCGGAATGATGTAGATTCAAATCAGGCATGGGTTCAATTACGTTTCCATTCCGCTAGCTTTAGTTGGCCCTTATAAAATCCATTCATTAGCCAATTTGTGCCAGACCAGCTTGGTGGTTTAAAAGTCAGATGTACCTATGATGTACATTTATGTTTGAATAAATAATATATAACGAAATAGAAGTGAGATTGTTCTGTAAATATGTTAAAAAATAAGAAAACCTGAATTATGATGTTTAATTTTTTTCACACTAAAAGTAAAAATAATACTAAAACTACCTACTTACGATACGATTTTATTTATTTTTAGGAAACAACAAAGTACACTTCAGAGCTAGTTTGTTTTATAACATACACAAACATTTCAATGAAGAAATAAAGTATATCTTGCTTTGATAAACTATCCAAGCTCCTTAAACAAAACATGCAGCATAAAACAGAACGCAAAATAAATGACTGCACTCCCTATTTCCTTTAATTCCAATCTCAAATAGCAAGTAAATTGCCATAAATCTCCTTGACGAATCACAGAAACACCTCTGCAATCGATGTCTTTGTTTGGCGCAGTACTGACGGCACAAAGGCTAATGAATCCTTATACGGTATAGAATCAAAATATTACAACTGTGTAGCACGGAACCCTGTAATTTAGCAGCTGATCCGACTGTTATGTTCCATTTCGAACCCGCTCGTGGAACATTATGGACTAAATAGCTCGTTGGAGGGATTAGGTTAATTTAAAGCCGAAAATATTTGTGCATTGCTTACTTTTCTCTTCCAGTTTAACACGTTTCTCGATAATTTAGATTGTAAAAGGATTATTTCCTGATAATTTCCCCTAATTAAAATTCATTGCTTTTATTCAAATGTGCAATCGAGAATACTTGACGACTAAATTTGAAAATATTATGTATGACAAGTTTCTTAAACGACGAGAATCAAGTCAATAGAATCTGTCTAAAAAGTTACTTGATGGACAGAAAAGATGTAGTGTATGAAAAAGCCCCACATTTCCTCAACAATAGCGGTTAAATTCTTCACGATCGCAGCCGCGAGCAAGTCAGTAATAAAATGAACCGGGATTGCCTTGCGTGCAGGAATTCTTATCCATCTCAATCTCAATAGCAATCAGCCAACTCAATTTCCATTCAAATCACTCCGATACAAGCTCTAGTATATCCAAATGACATATTGCGATTAACTGATCTGAATATACCGATTTGATGCCTCTAGTTCCATAGATTTCAGCTATCAGTTCGGTCTGTGATAAATTCAGCCTTGTGTGCTATTTGTTGGGAGTAATTACAAATACGGATTGTAATTGTAGTGGATATTATAAGTATATTATTTTTTTTAGTTTTAACGTTGATTCTACGCTTATATACCGGATATATCAAGACTGCGACCGAAAACAAAGCCAGGTGGTAGTTTTAGTAGTTACAAACACGACGCAAATAAAAATTTCGCCAAAATAGTGACAGATATTTTTGTAGAGCTTTTTAAAAATCATCGTGTTTGGGTGGTAAATACCTAGTTTTTGCGAAAATACTAATTTTAGCCCTTACGTACCATTGCGTGTTTAAAAATAAAGAGGTGTACATCAATATTTTAGGGAAACTATGTATATATCACCCCAATACGACGATAAGTAAAAAATTACAAAAAAAAAGGTTGTCGATTTTTTTGCAAAATTTTTACTTGCATTCTGTCTGAAGTCACCAATACTACCACCACCTGGCTTCGTTTTCGGTCGCAGTCTTGATATATCCTGTATACATTGAAATAAAGCTCTTTTAATTACATGATACATTAAGAACCTATATTTTTTATATAATGGTCTGGTGATAAGTGCTATGCTATTTAAATAGTGTATCCATGTCTATAGATGGTTATCTCTTACTGGTCGAATAATCCTGCCATAATCAAGACCAGATTCATATAGATAAACGCGATACACTCGAGTGGATAACTTATTGTAGGATTTTTCACCATCCTTCACGGTGTTCACTATCTGAGCTAATGTCAATATCTTATTAAATACACTTAAGGGAATAAACTCTCGCTTTTTTCCAAGAAGGCGGAGGAGCAACCAGGACACCCACGTTTGGCCTTGTATTTTCCGTCCCACGATTTGATAGTGGGCGAGTCTATCGCCATATCGACGATAACGACTACAAAAATCAAATATCACTTTGCCCGACCTGGGATTCGAACCCGAGAACTCAGCTTTGTAATCATACCGAATTATAACTACGTTACCGTGGCAGTTATATAATTACCGCCACCTTTTATCGAAATGAGAACGGTGTATAGATCCTAGTACAGGACCAACAATGGATTAAGACTCAAAGTCCTAAGCACAATCAAGATCAACCACTTCAGTGCATTCCAAGTCCTGATTACCTTTAAAGCCTGAGTGCGGCACTATGTAATTGGACATAGTAAATATCTACTAGCGGAGTACGACATACAAACACCCAAATATTTGTAGTCGATTACATCGAACCACAGCGTCATTCGGAATGAGTCGTGCAAATAAGGATGTGATCGAATCTAGATCGCTTTGTGCCTCACTATTGGAAGGTAAATTAAATATAATGGTAAGCACCTGTTCCATTGAATAGATTGCAGTCTTTAAGAGGATTTTCTCTAGTACTTGCTTTGTAAACGGTAAGGGATGCAGCCCATTGAAGAGTTTACCGCTGCGATTGCTGTCTGTGAAAATTAATAGTGATTATTTTATTCAGTGACACAGATTCAGTGATGACCGATTGTGTGAAGTTTGGATAAGTCGGTTGGTGGAGGCTTGTAATTAGCTATAGTTATATGTAAGATTAGTTATTTGTATTTGTTATTTGTCTGTAAGCTTCGCTAAAATAAATAAAATAAAAAGTAAAGTCAATCCGAATACCAAAGTTGTATTTATTACGATAACAATTCTAAGCAAATACCGAATGATCTGATGAGTGATACAATGCGCACTTATTCTATACTTACTTTTAACACATGGACAGTACCTTCACTGTGTCATTGGGGGTGGTGATAATACAATAATTGTAATATCCTAAAACTTTACTTACGATGAAACAGAAGTATAGTGTGTAGTCGCGAGAGTCTCGTTCATGGAATGATTCCCGTAAGTCATCAGGTGTCTGTAATACAGGCATTATTTCTCGCAGACAGGGATTATTGTTGTTGGATAGCGATGCATTTTGAAGAAATTGATGTTGAAATAGAAATAGTCCTTACGTTATTATATTTGTGATAATACCAACTGGAGTACATTCTCAAAGAATATGGTTGCATTTTCGTTACAATTTGCTTATTATTATTTGAGTGCTACAATGACATAACATATATAATATATAATTCTTTCATATAGTCGCTCTGAAACATTAACCTAGTCGCCAAAACTACGACCTGCAGCCTTACCATGACCTCTTAATGCGACGCAATTCAGGATCTATTCTGAACCGCTTTGTGTTTTCGTACCATGACATCGTTTTAGCCGATCAATTTAGGTTAGAGCCTAAACTGAATCGCAAATCGTTCGCAAATCACGTTTTCATTCATTCAATTCGTACCATGACTAAACTTCAAGACCTCAGTTGAGTCGCTGATCTGTCAAAACTTGCGATTCAAATAAAGTTCTTTATTTACTACCGAAACTGAATCGTTATTGAATAAAATAGATATTTCAGTGAAATGAATGCATTAGGAAAGTAGGTAACGTTCAATAGTGGTTTTTTAATTTTATTTCTAAATAATGTACATTGAATAAGCATAATTTATATTATTTTAGATGTCACATAATTTATTATTTTTCGAATAGTTGGAGTGTGATAATGAGGATAATACCACAATAATACTTCACGTCGTAAAATTAATAAAAAAACAACAATTCAATACTATTTTAGCATAATAATCAAAACACCCGCGTTCCGAGAATGTCACAACTGACAATCTCGAATCTCATATATCATAAAGAAACGTTCATAAGTTTGACACACTATTCTGCACGTTGACGCGTATAATATACATATTATAATAATCAATTAAAAATTGATATAACGTCACCTAAAATACTATTCTGTGTCAATCTGCAACATTCACATTGAAGGTAATCTTAGCCAAAAGTTAATACATAGTACAATAATACAAATTATCAATCGTAAATATTATCGTAACTTTTACACGATTAAGTTTCAGAACGCTGGTAACTAGTGCGGTGAGAAAGAAACAAAGCATATGATTATTCTATAGCGCTGTCTCTTTCTAGCTTTACGGATCAGAGACTTATTCGTTCACTCATTTGGTTAGTTTGCGACTCACTTGCGATTCAGTATTAACATGGTCATGGTACGAAATAAAACGATAACCTAAAATGAATTGCATCGCAAATTAATCGCTAATACAACGGTCATGGTAGGACTGCTGTTATCATAATTGGGTTATAAATATCATAATAGCCCCAAGAGCGTTCGTAAATAACGGGAACAATGTGCATAAACTTATAAAAATTAAGTTCTGCATGTTTCGCAAGTGGATCTATCATTTCCGAGAGTGTAGTAGTGAAACGTTTAACAATGTGACCTTGGGCGGGAAAATGAATAAATTTTAGTTTTATCCTGAAGTTTTAAATCATGATTTTTCCTGAATTTTCTTAAAGAGTCTTAAAGAGTAAGAAACAATAAGGTTTTTATCTTGATAAAATCTTAAGCCGTTAAACATTTCTATATTATAAGTATCATTTTAGTTTATATTTTATAATCGGAATACACTTGCTGTGCTTCATTCCTTTACCTAAGGTATTCTGTTAGAGAATGCCTCAGGTATTAAGTGCATCTGTATACTATTAAGTGTATTAAGCTTAAAGAAATTAATTAAGTAAACCGACTTGTAACTTGTAAAATATTAAGCCGACTTTAATTGTTTAGGATAGTAATCTAATCGCATGATACTACTGCTAAAGAAACGTTAACCAGCAATACTACATATAAAATACCTACGAAAGCATACGCCTTTTCAAACACGATATTTTTGGCAAATCAGCTTAAACTAGCAGCGAAGAGCGTTTCCCAAACCCACCTCAGGTGTATTTGCTTATGTAAATAAAATTACGGAGAGCACACTGCAATCGGCGGAAACACGGCTGTGGAGCATTTAGATCGCTCGATAACTCAGTGGACAAGTCGAAGCGAGGCTAGACACGGCTATGGTAATCGTTAGGGACTAAACACATTTAGGCCCAATTGAACCAAGTGATTTTCAGCCTTATTTATAGACAGTTTTAAAACCTATGATAGTTACCGAATGTTATGTCTTCGTCGCTCAAACTAAAATCAAAGCCGTTCGAAAGGGATAAAACATTAGATAACCAAAATAGGTTTTAAAACTGTCTATGAATGAGGTCGTTGTACTATAACTTTAGCATGGACAATATCAACGCCCCAATCATTCTCCCCACATCACATCATTGAACATACAAGGCGAAATGTGGGTGTCCTGATGGCGCCTCTGTCGACCCCTTCTGAGATAAAGGCGTGAGTTTATGTATGTAGGTATGGACAATATCAACGCTATGCAATTGACATAGTCGCAATTATTAACAAAGTCAGTCGATGTAATTGAGCATTATACAAATAAATAACTGTGTTTTTTTACTACCCCCTTGGTGCACATGGTTAGATGCTGTTTCTGAAAAGAAAGGTCGTGTGTTCAATCCTCGGACAGAGACTATTTTTGTGTGAACTACAAGTATTTCTTTCGGGTCTGGGTGTTCAAGACATCGAAAAGTCTGTCGCAGTTTCTAATACCAACAACAATAGGCTTGTATCTTGGTGTGGTCCGAACTATGTATGCGATTGTTGGGCGTATTTATTTATTTTGTTGATAGGAAATGCCAATTTTATATGGGTACGCATAAGTATCCATTCAGCTTTCAGTGTCTTATCTACTTTTGCAGGACACAGAAATAACGATAAGTACAAATATAATCAAAATCATTCAGCAAAATGGCGAATATAGCTGAATATGTAATTAGTTTCTTAGATTTAAAATCAAATCCGCGATAAAATTTGTAAAGTTAGTTTTATTTCAATATTTCAATGAATATGTAGTTGCTCCTTTATCTGGCTAATGACTGGAGCGAACGCTGACCAGACATTTATTTAGATGACAGGAAACGTGCTCTTTGGCTTTACCGTCTAGTTGCAATTTTAGGTTAAATGCTTCTGTTTCTGTGCGGCTACTGAACTTTAGTGTCACTCAAAGAAAGTACTAATTTCAACGTGTGATATGTACATCTATGTTTAGCAGTTACTAGTACCTAAAGCCTGTATGTAGAATGCCCCCAGACTACGAATAACAGTCTTCAGGTGGAATAATATTGCTGTGTCTCTACGACTATTACATCCAGGAAATAGCGAAAATCATTGATTCGGTTTCTCTAACTCCTTTATTGAGCCAATGAAAAAAATATTCATTCGCTTTCTCTAACTTTTTTATTCGTCCAATAAATAAACTGGGTATATTCAGACTTTGCCTTAAAACAAAGCTAGGTGGTAGTTTTAGTGATTACAGACATAATGCAACTAAAATATCTCAAAAACAGCAACAGTTTTTTTGTATTTTTTAAATATAATCGCGTTTGGGAGGTAAATAGTTTTTGTTAAAATAATACTGTAAAACCTTGCATACTATTGCTTCTTTAAAATAAAAAGGTGGACAATATTATTATAAGAAAACTGTGTTTTTACCACCTGAATACGACCACAAGTTGACAGCCTACGTGGCGCAGTTGGTTAGATGCCGGCTGTGAAACGAGAGGCCGCGGGTTCGATCCCCGCACCGAAACAAATATTTGTGTGAACCACAGGTATTTGTTTCGGGTCTGGGTGTTTGTGAGACCGAAAAGTCTCTCGTAGTTTCTGATACCCACGACACAAGACTCGATCTTAGTGTGGGGTCAGGACTATGTATGGTACTGTTGGGTGTATTTATTTATTTATTTACAAGTAAATAATTCCATATAAAATTTTTAGTTGCATTGTGTCTGAAGTCACTCATACTACCACCTAGCTTCATTTTCGGTCGCAGTTTGGATAAGCCCCGTATTTTTTTTTTTAATAATTCGTTATAATACAAATAAGTTGCAACAAAGAACAAATTCTCATTCTTGTAATTGAAATAATCCTCTCTTCCAACCGCCCTACATTTTACTGAACATCGCCTTCAGCTTACAACACCGCTAAGGGTTTTCAATCCGCCGTGAGCGCCATTACACTGCTCCATCTGCATTATGTTAATGTGCGTGACCTTGCTGGCCCTTTATGATCACCCTAAAAATAAACGGTGGGCTACCATAAAGGTCTCACGGGTTTTTTTTATGGTTGCTAGAGAAATACAGTGCAACTGATTTTAAAGGACTTTTTACGTAGTATGTGACCAGCGTTATATAGACCAAAATCGATTTCAATTCTGAATCTTTTGACAGAAATGCGGTGTTTTATGTAAAGTATACCAGCTGTGCAAATAATAATAATGCTTTGATGTATAATCTTTGGATCGTTAAAATATTCTTGGGCTGTAAATTGATTCGTGTTAAAATCCCAAAGTTGTCCTAGTTAAACGATAGCCTTTGGTAAAATATTGTCTTAAGAAATGAGTATTGGAAACATTAGAAACTACTTTTTAAGCATTTCCATAAAAAATTCAATCAATACTTACAACATGAAATATATCGCTATTACATTTAAATAGTAGCTTAATCCAACCTGAACCAAATTTAGTCTTTGATCTCTAATATCTACCTTCTAAATTAAATTTAAGCATAAGTAATTTAATTATAGACGTTCCCAATATAATGTCGGGGTCGTTGTACTGTGTATCAAGAATTTAACAGATTGTTTGTGGATTTAGCTCTGGTAAAGACTGAGATTAGAGCGAGGTTAGCGTTAATTTACGCGATAAGCTAAACATAATTGCTGAAGACGTGATGGCATGAGATTAAACGCCTTAGGCGGTTCAAAAAGCAATGTTCTGAATTAGTGACGTGTCTCGGTATGGGATGTCAAAGTGATTATACACTATGTCTGTTCGAATTTCTCCGAAGTGACGACTCCTAAGGAAATAAATTGTTTGTTTTATCGGATATCCAATACGTACCGGCTAATGTCTTTTCACATTCGACCGATTGGTTCATTTCCAGCATTTATTTTATATGGGATTCGGGTTATATGTTCAGAAATACATTTGAATAATTACATACATACATAAACTCACGCCTTTATCCCAGAAGGGGTAGGCAGATGCGCCACCAGGACACCCACGTTTCGCCTAGTATTTTCCGTCCCACGATGTGATAGGGGACGAGCCTATCGCCATATCGGGCACAAATTCGTGACTTCGGGCTGATAATGAATAGAAAAACTCAATATCACTTTGCCCGACCCAGGATTCGAAACCGATACCTCAGTTTTGTAGTCGTACCGTAGTACAACTACGCCACCGAGGCAGTCGAATTTGAATAATTGTTTGAATAATTATGAATAAAATAGGAACTAAATGATGTTGAGACTGTAAAAACGATTGACGGCAAGGTAGTACTTATATAAATTGGCAAAACTCATTTCGCAGGATCACTCTGTTAGAGTAGTGAAGACAAATAATTATATGAAGATGGATCACATTTGTGCGACAAAATCTAGATTCCGTTTCTCTCAACTGTGGGATGTTCCTAAGATTATGTAATAGTAATAGAAGTATCAACTGAAATATTTTTCGATTTTAACAAACAGCCATCAACAAAATATTAACAGGAATTTAATATTTTTACTACAAAAAAAATGAGATCACAAATTGAACCATATCATTTTTATATCGCTGACGATATTACATTTTTGTCGTCATTCCGTGTAGGTAATTGAAAACTGTGCAGTCGCCGGCATCGCATGCAGTGCAATACTTTTCAATGATTTTATACTAGCTGCGGAGAATGAAAATAAAAATAGGGTAGCCTCCTGTCCTGATTTTGTCAGGACAGTATCGAATCAAATATTGTCCCACGTTCCGTCAACTTATATATTATTTAGTTCTTACTTTGGATATCTCGCAACGGTCGTTCAATACGTAGATATCACGTGATGAGTTAAAAAAATGTTTATGTTATAAATAATTACGCCCTTTGTACGCTATCTCCGTGTATTCTTCAACGATAAATAAAAAAATGATATGATTTTTTTTTTTATAAAATCTTTGTGCATTATCCAATTGCAGATGGATATAGCACTATTAACGTTTCTTTCGCAATGTTTCACAGCTTACCTACAAAGTGGACTACGACAATTTCCAATGACAAATCAGTTGTCCCAATTACAAAACAAAAGTTAGTTACCCTAGCTGAAAGCATTTCTATCTAAATTATTATCTATCGTATACTTCGCGTACAGTCGACGGCAGGAAACGTAAATCCAACTTTAGCTGAGCGAAACTTGACGCGTCTTGTGAACTTATGCGTCTTGATAAACTAAATGCAAATGATCATTAGTTTAGGTCGTGTAGGTCAGTTACCTACAACTTGTTGATATTGGGTTTGAGAAGACTTGATGTATGAATATGGTATAATAGCAATAACGAGTTACTCTTCTCAGATCTATTTGGTCTGTACGATTTTAAGAGTATGACTTATTCAGACTACAAAACTTGTTTTTTGAAGTTATACTTCTTTTGGGATGTTTGGAAATTTATAAGAGTATTGTTATTAATACAATACTATTTATCTTAATTATACAGGTCTGAATGTGATTTATGATGCAATTATAAATGGCAGTGAATGGTAGGCCATTATAAAAATTCGTGATATTTTTTTTTATAATTGTTAAATATAAAAGATGGAGAGGAGAGGTGATATAAAAGAAATATCACCGGCTGTACCAATCCGGCATTATGTGAGATGGAGATCAAGCCGACGACGAATGCAAATCTATGCAAAACCCCGACTCGGAAATAAAAAGATTTGTGAGGCGAATTTAAATAAAGTCCTTTGCGTACATTCACATTTCAATAAAATTTTACATTTCTATCTTTGGAATTGTAAATTTTATATTAAGCTAAAACTATTAACTGGCTTTACCCCGGATAAGATGAAATTGAATAAGGGAAATTATAGAGGGAGTTTCTTGAGATATTTCTTTAATGGAATGTTATAATACTTTCTGAAACGGTAGAACTACTTGCAAATATTGTTTTTACTAATACTAGAATTTGTCTTTTGACGATCGATTGATGCATAGGCCAGGAGAGTGGCTTTTTGCACACGAGTTCCGTGTTTAAGCTTTTGAATTTAGTGTACGTAAATGCACTCTCGGCACACGAGGAATCCTAGTGAGTACTATGTAGCAACGTTTTCTTAAGAAAATGCCTACCAATGCATTTCGATAGTATTCGGTTTGACATTTACGTATTTTTTTCGAAAAATACACGAAGACGAACAGATAGAATAATATCTGGAATTTTCAGAACCATTGAAGCGAAATCATGGTTCGGAGTCTGTAAAGAATATGCTGATTTAAAATTTGGAGTTACAGACTAGGAAGACACGGCAATGCGACTAATGTTAAGTACAAGCCAGATAAAGTATCCATCGACTAAAATGACGACAACACAACTGCACCTGCTTATTCGTAACCAAACCTAGAGGCTCAATCCCAAAGGTAACATAATTGTGTGTCGATCACTGTGACGTATTTGCCGCATTGTAGTCAGAATAACTGAACATGTTGAGACTTAACATCTTTTGTCTCAGGATGGCGAATGCAGTGGAAAGCCAAGCATTGCTTTGTAACTCATGAAGTTTTTTGGTTTCCTACTGTCCGTGAGCGGTCATTTTGCTTACCATCAGGCGAATGGCGTGCTCACCATTCATAGCAATAAAAAAAGTGTGTACGATTGTCAAATGAATTCACATAAAGCAAGTTGACACTAGATCACCAGTTCATACGAGACGCTGCGGCATGCAGGTGTGGTTGGCTCCCATCCAGATACTTGGTAGGCCGCTCACACGATCTCGCCGCTAAATATTCTTTCAAATTGTTTTATAGCTGTAGAACAAGCGGCGACAATTTGCTTAGCCATATTGATTTATGTTAGGCCTGTTTATGGTTGGGAATAAAGAAATTGTATTTCAACGTAATTGGCTGATAATTTATCATGTTGTATATTAAGATGGTTTAGTATCTTCCTAAGGTTTTACCTAAATAGAATATGTAACCAATGTGGCGCAGTTGGTTATGAAACTGGCTGTGAAATGAAAAGCCGCGATTTGGATTCCGAACCCGTACAAATGCCAGATAATATAAAGATTAGAGTAAAGATTACTATTAATTCATTATTAATCTAAATTATTTAAGAACTGCTTTGAATTCAACTGCGCTACGACTCCTGTATAATTACGGTATTGTAAACTTTTTTTGAAAAGAGCAACGCTAGAGTTTCTTGCTCGTTCTTCTCTGGCGCAAACAGCCTTGTGAACCGGGTGGTAGTGGAAAAAAGTAACTGAATCTAAATAATGTATGACATTTCATGGGTTCAATAAAATATTTTAATTTTATTTTATTTTCATTGCAAGATTTGTTTCAAGCGTGTGTGTAACCAAATTATTTTGTAGTTTCTAATACTTCTCATAATCTCTATTGGGGAATAGGACTATGTCTGAAACTATAGGATGTAAATGTTTATTTATAACTTTCTTTTGTTCTATCTCTATTACTAAAATTGACATATAATTTGTACTAAAACCTTTATTTTTGTTTCAGGTAAATACGGTCCGATGATTTAATATACTAATTCAATTTCAACGCGAGGCAACTGGGGAGTGAGTTATGGAAAAATGTACGAAACTTCTCTAATAGAACACAAATAATATCGTTATTTTAGCAAAACTGAAATAACTCTAAGCCTTAATTTTCTATACGTCATTTAAGGACCATTTGTAACCGTTCTACGTAGAAAAACGAAACGTTTCGAGATACCAAAAATTTACTACAAAACATTTTTTACTAGCGAAAATCACGATCATAAACAATAGCAATATCTTATATATTATCTTATATACACTTAAAATCCCTACTCACTAAGCTCTTCATGGCACTTGCGCTCGACATCCCGAGACAACGTTAAATCTCTTAATGCGCAGTTAGCACTGACTACAATGTCCTTCAAACCAGAATACGACAGTGCTTACACATTGCTGCTAGACAGAAACAGACAAAAGCAGCCTATCGCTTACAAAATGCATACCTTATCAAGTGCATAACACAGAAATCTTAACAATGGACCTTGGTAAAACTAGTCTAACGGCTTTTGTATCTTCCTCTAATACATCTATTTCTATAAGACATGTTATTGGAAGGTCGCTCGCGACACAGGCCTTTAAAAGGAAGACGCGTTGTCACACTGACAGCGTGAACTAACTCGAATTAATGACAAGGGAAACTGACAAACCGACGACTTATAGTTGTGAACAACGGATACTTCCAGCCGGGTTGGTTAATCTGGGCACAATTTTAAACTCCTAATAGAGCAAAGGCTTTGTGATGATAGATATTGCCTCGGTGGCGTAGTTGTACTACGGTACGATTACAAAGCTGAGGTCTCGTGTTCGAATCCCGGGTCGGGCAAAGTGATCTTGTATTTTTCTATTCCTTATGGAGCAATTTTATTGACATTAAACGTGTCTGAGTGCGGCCATTAGCAATAAAATAACTCTCAATTAATTTATTATTTTTACGGAAAATAAACTAAAACGGATGAAAACGACAACGGACTTATGTCACTATTATGAACTTTTTAAATGACTACCACCGCTTGCATCGCAACCACACCTCAAGGCACATACTCATGAATATCAATTACTTGCAAAAATTCCGTGGGATTGAATAATACATACATCGTTTGCATTCTACAAGCTGGACAACAATCCAAAGTAACAGCGTCTCAGTCCGCCAACTTGTAAACAGATTCGTGTTGTGTCGGAGTTGCGCGTGAAGTTTCTCTTTACAAGCTCCGCCAAGTAATGTCTTGTTGCAAGTTACGAGGCGGGATCGTGCGCGAGTTTGCGATGATTCTGTGTTTGGTTTGAGTAATTTGTTATGTTGTTTTTTCATTAGCATAATAGTCTTTGATACATTTGTATGGTTCTTGGATAGGCTAAAATACTTAATATGAGCTCTTGATAAATGCGAGTAAAATATTTTCCCAGCAATAATTTTTCGTTTCACCGTAGTATTAAATAGCGAATAATTGATCATTGCTTCGATATGAACAGTATATATAATCAGTACCTAGCTAAATTTAAAAATTCCTTGTTCCTCCAGTAAAACAATTTTACATAGTAAAATTAGCTAACTTTTGAAATGTTTAATGAATTTATGTGACCATCATTTCAGAGATATTACCGAGAGCGTAAATGCCTATATTCCCCGCTTCTATGTATAAAGACCCTTTCCTAATTGCAATTACACAGAAAGCCCAGTCTGCATGTTTTACGCTCATCCGGGACATTTAACGACACGCTTGCTCGGAAACGATTTACTTAAGCCCACATCCAATCATATACTGGGCAAAATCGCAGAATACAGCTATGTATGGTATGGTATGTATGGTATTCATAACTCCGCTTTATGTTGAATAATAAATAAACCCAACATCCACACACATAGTCTTGATCCAACACAATGATACAAGTGTTATATTGTGGATATCGGAAACTACTTGAAACTTTTCGGTCTCATGAACACCCCGACCTATTTTTGAAACAGATACTTGTATGTATCAGCCCATATACGTCCCACTGCTGGGCACGGACCTACTCTACAATCGAGAGAATCGATTGAGAGTGGTTAGGCCATATAGTCCACCACGCTGGCCTAGTGTGGGTTGGCGGACATACATACCGTAGAAATTCTTCAAAATCGCTACGGTATGCAGGTTTCCTCACGATGTTTTCCTTCACAGTTAAAGTGCGTGGTGAATGACTATCAACACACATAACTCCGAAAAGTGCCCTGGGATTTGAACCCGCGACTACCGTGAACATGTAGGCAGCCGCGTCTGGTCCGTTACCAACAGGCCACCAAGCACTTCAATCACTCAGATACTTGTAGATCACAAAATTATTTTTCTTGAGATAAAACCCGCTGTATTTAGACATAGACATAGACATAGACACAATTTTATTTGGCATCAACATATACAATAAGATATACAAAAACAAATATTTAGTAAGCAACAAATAATAATAATAATGTGAGAACTTTACGGAAAAAAAAAAACGTTTTCGTTTCACAGCCCGTGTCTCAAGTCTCAACTGCGTCACAGAGGCAGTCAGAATTAATTATTCAACGCATGATCCGTTCAGAGCATTCATCAAGAAGCTCGGCCTCGGGATATTGAAGACGTCGGAATTTAATACTCAATGTAATAGAAAATGCTGATTTGATTTGAAATGGAAAATTTGAACGGCTTTTATAATGGGATTAATTATGTATTTTGGAGGACTAGTGGCTAAATTATATGATTATCCTTTTATTAAACTAATAAATAAATAAATACACCCAACAGTCACATGCATAGTCCTGAACCTATATAGTGTATTATCTATGGTCCTGACCCCACATTAAGAGCAATTAAGTCTTGTGTCGTGGGTATCAGAAACTACGAGAGACTTTTGGTCTCACAAACATCCAGACCCGAAACAAATACTTGTGGGCTACTCGTATTAAAGGGTAAAAACAATAATTATGCACCCTAAGGTTCTAAGTTTGATTATCAAGTCGGATAATATATATGAAGTTTTTTTCTTATTATTTTATTTCATTGGAAAAAAATACTGTTTAGGAATAATGCCAACCACTACGAAAGGTTTATATTGCTGTTGGAATAGGACAGAAATATTGGCGAAATATAGAAGCACTCCTTGCGTTTCCATTTGCTTTTAATAGATAAGTGTGTAGCAAACGACAACAAAAATCTACAATTCAATTCTTTGTATCCCTACCAAGAAATTCGTAGGAGCGTCATATACAATCAGTTCAAGGAAACGCAAAGTATTCCTTGGGTGTTTACTATTCTTACAGATGTTAACAACAAAATGCTATATCTCTTTCAATAATTAAGTTAAATAAATAATAGTATAAAAAAACTAAAATACACGCTTTAGTAAAAGACCCAACTAAAAAGTAAAAATAATTGATAATGAGTCCATTTTCTAATCTTTAAATTATTGTATTATCATCGGTCCTTGACAAGTATGCAAAGTTTCAAATAAATCCGATGTTTTGAAAGGCTCGAAAATGGACTTCACAGATTCCGTAACATACATACATACAGGCGAAGCTAATAGAAGCGTGAAAAACCTTACATTACCGAAACAAAATTTCTGAAAAATGATCTATATAAGATGTTAGCCCAGTAACATAATTATGTACATATTCATTAAATTAACATTGACTCCTATAACACAAGACAAACACAGTTGGTAATCGCGTCCCTGGTTACGTAACCTGTACACATTAATGATAAATTACATTGCGCCTCATATTTTCAGTTTGGCTGAAAATGTTTGCACTGAGTAATGGCTTGGTAACACGACACTATTACATGAATTCTCGCGAGGCTCTTTATACCTCACGAAACATTACCTTCAACAATGTATGAAATTACTCATTTTGTTTGGTTTGTGTGTTTATATCATACATGAGCTATTATAATTTGGTGAAATAGAATAAATTAAATATTTAAATTAAAATAAATTAAATTAAAAGTAATATACCGGGTATATCAAGACCGCGACCGAAAACGAAGCCAGGTGGTAGTTTTAAAAAGGTGTACATCATTATTTTAGGAAAAATATGTATTTACCACCCAAATACGACCATAAGTAAACAAAATCAAAAAAAATGACGATTAATACTACCATTTGGCTTCGTTTTCGGTCGCGGTCTTGATATACCCTGTATATAGATGTAGCATAATGATTGATACAGGGTGCTCTGCTCTCAGGTCACTGTGCATTTATTTGGGAAGAGACACGCGTTCAGCAGTTGATCTTTTGTGGGTTAACATAATTATGCTGATGACAATATATTATAAAAAACATAAAATCTCTCGGTGGCTCAGTTTTTCTACAGTATGATTACAAAACTGAGGTCTCAGGTTCGAATTCCTGGTCGGGCAGTGACATTGGATTTTTCTATTCATTATCAGTCTGGAGTCATGAGTTTGTGCCCGGTATGATGATAGGCTCGCCCCCTATCACATCGTGGGACGGAACTTACAAGGCGAAACGTGGGTGTCCCGGTTGCTATCAGGAGAACCTCTGGGAAAAAGGCATAAGTATCTCAAATTATTGAAATATATGTAAATATCTCAAATTATTGGTGTAATCAGCGCCACGTTTTATATCCAAAAATGTTGCCTAAATCATTCTGTAATACAATTCTCTAGAGTCTAGACTGCAATACCTAAAGAGATCTTGAATACCTCCAAGTAAAATTTCATATAATCAATAACAGGGACAAAATAAAAGCAGAGAACCATTAGGTATGTTTATCACACGCGGGTGAGCGTGCGCGAGGATAATGCTGTGAAGATAACACGACGCGACGCCTTACCTTATTTACAGCTATCGGGAGATTTTTAAATCGGCCGCGTTGTACCTTTATTACGTCAATATATGTACTATGTAGCCAATGGGTGGAGAGTCTTTGATTGTGATTACATTTTTAATCGCATTAAATTCAAACGACTGCTGAAGTATTTAGCTTTTTATAGAAGTTGGAACTATGATGCACAGGGCTTATTTAAGTGATTTTTTCGGGGAAATCGCTAGAGATAATTAATTGACCAATTAAACTGGATCGCAATGGCAGATTATAGATTTCTGTCAGTCTTTTCAGCTGTCAGTCAAACTCTTTATGCACTCTTTGAGTAGGAAGTCATAAAAAAAATATTTTGACAAAACGTGGCTGTATAAAATACATTTGATCTCAAACACAAAATAAAGTTGAATTACTTATACAAATAGAAACCGAAAGCAAGAAACTACATAGACGTTTAATCCACAATGAGAATGGAACGAGATTACCTTCGCGTTAAATAAAATACATTGTGTTTTATGGTTCTTATGTTGGCGAGTTTTGTTTTCTTTCGGTTTTCTCTTTCTTTGTGAGTGCGATTCTGTGTTTGTTGACAAAGTTATTGGGAAGTTTGTAAATGCCTGAACAATTATCATTTAAAGCACTTTAGGGTATCGCTCAGAATATATTTATTTTGTTGCCGAGTTAGAATTTGTGAACAAAAGTAAATTATCAATATTATAAATAAAAAATCATCATATTATGCCGACAATTCTGATTGACTTGCAACTACGTCTTTGTCCAGTATGATTATGTTCTATAAGCCGATGATGACCCAGATTAAGTGTCTAATATAATATAAAAAATTACATGCAAGAACAACACACAATGAATGATAAAAATGATAACAATGTAAAAGTAAAAAACTTTAAATAAATATATTTTGGGTCATTGGGCTTTTAGTTTAAAAAAAAATATTCAAAAAAATTATTTACACATTATTTTTCTCATAAAAACAACCCGTCAAAACACCTAAACAAGTTAAGATTACAAAGCTGTTACGCACGGAACGCGCGTACAAATCAAGATGGCAGATAGAAACGTGTCCCCGCTTATCTAAACGATATCGTTACGACATGTCGTGCGGTGTAAACATCGTGAGGGCCTCACCCTTTATAATGAAGGCCAGGCTGAGGTTTCAATTACTCATCATTATAAAAACACTGGGTTTGGTCAAATGTCGCTTTCCTAAAAATGACGTGACAACTGCTTTTGTATTCTCTACTGGCACGAAAAAGTGACTACGATGTACTGATAGTAAGCGTAGTGCAGATCAAGTGCCTGTACTCAGCTAGTAGACAAATTAAGTAGCTAATGTTAGTGGGATATCAGTCGATGACGTAGACACATACATTTGTCTCAACACTAATTCAATCAGCTGCCTCTAGTTTAAAATCCCGGCTTTTAAAGGACTGCCTCGGCTCCTAATATCAATACATACAATTTATTACGCCCGTCATTGCATCGTTGAAAACATTTTTTTTTTTACTTTTCCCTGATATTTTTAAAAGACGACTAAAATCTATTACAACCAGCGCCATTTAACAGACCATCACACAAATCGATTTGAGCAGAGTCCGCCGTTTCCAATGAAAAACTCATTGGATTTGAATGACAAGTGTTAACAAGCTGGTGGGCAGTGGCAGCGACGCTAATTGCTGCGCGCTGGATATGCTCCAACTAAAACGGCACGCCGCATGCCCAACTTCGATGTAGGAAATAGACAGGCAGTAGGACAACTCCGCTGTGGTTGCGTGTTTACTGGTACTGACGCCTCAGTAGTGGTTTTAGCTTGGAATATCCCATTGTGGTTAAAAAACAAGTTCTAGAAATGAATGAGCCTCGCTCTACGTTACCGAAGTATTAGAACTTTGCTATAGCTCGTTCAAACTGCGATACCAAGACGTCCGCACAACCTGTGTGGACCACCGCTTCGTAGAAAACTGATACGAAATAATAACTATGCTGTTGGTTTTGGTTCGGAGTGTAAGATTGCCCGATGCCCTGCTAGAATAAGTCCATATAGAAGCCATCGTACAAGATAATAGAATACGCATCACCGTAATCTCTACAACTATCGATCAAAATTGCCTTTGGGTTTTAGTCCGTGTATATCCCTTTTGGAGGCGACTAGCATAATTAAAAAAATAACACAAGTAACAGGGACCGCAAAACTTTCCGAAATTTCAAAGTATCTACATTAGAAATGTTCTACTCTAGCGTACATACCTAATGAGATCCACACAAATTACTGTACTACTACATTTGGAAGCAAAGTTTTTGCACTACACAGCAATTTGCTGTGGTCGTGCGTACGGGAGACTAAACTATATTTAACCCTGCGAGTAAATACGCAAAGTTCCTGTAACTCGCGCATGAAATACGTGATCTCCGAGCAAATACAGTTAACCCTATCCGTAAAAGATATAATCCCGGAAAGGGTACTATGTACCCGTACGTATCTGAATATTGCTGCGTTGTTCGGCCGATAATGCCCCCGTGATATTTTGTTGACTTAATGTAATTTAACCTGTATATATCTGCATTGTCAAATTATATGGATCTAATATACCCTGTGAAATGAAATGTAACTTACAATTAATTTTCTTTTTTTTCTTATCTAAATAGTATAAACGATGATATAGTAATAGCAACTCGTGATAATATATTGAAATATTTTAGAAAAGCAAATTCGGTTCAGATTAAGAATAAATCGACTAGAGGAAAAATAATTTTTATTTTCTCATTATGGGACAATAGAAACTTATATAACTATAGGTATAGAATAGGCAGAGTTTTTTTATACTACCCTGAAAAAATATCTACACAAAATTGTAAGAAGTTGTTTAACAAAATCCGTGGACACAAAAAATTAAAACTCAAACAAAAAACAGTACAATTATTTGCAAACCGCAAGATCATTTAAACCACCATCCACTCAAAGCAAAACAACCTTGCAAATAAGATTACTGCCGCCTGCTGTAGCTTTCGTTTTACAGCTACAAGTGTTTCTGTTTCAGCAAAATATTTTCTTTTTAATATATATACGATGACTTGATTTAGGTAGTAATAAAATTTTCACGTACACAACGTATTTTTTTATAAACAAAAAATATGGCGATATGTTCGCCCCCTATCACATCATGGGACGGAAAAAACAAGGCGAAACGTGGGTGTCCTGGTTGCAAATCTGCCTACCCCTCCTGGGAAAAAGGCGCGAGTTTAAGTATGTACCAAAAAAATACTAGTTTTTATATCCTAGTTGATTAGCCGAACGTCCAAGTTAAAGCGAAAATCTATGAGGAAGAAAATATTTATTGACACTATACAAAAGAGAAAATTGGGAAACATGAAATAATGCGTTGACGCAAAAACTGTACACTATAACACAAAACAAAAGAATACAACAAAGATTTGCAAAACGCCAAGATCATTTAAACTTTAAACTTCCTGAAAAGCTAAAAAACAATTAATTGCCAAATAACTTCCTTGCAAATAAGATTTACTACCGCCTGCTTTCGTTTCACAGCTACAAGTGTTCCTATTTTAGCAAAATATTCTGTTTTTAATATTTTCGATGGCTTGTTTTGGATATTACAAAAATTGTCACGTACCGAGGCGTCAGCTTTAGCTATCAACGTAAATGGGGCGTGTTTTTACGTCCGCGTTGTTGATTAGCTGAGTGTCTGTAAAAGTGAAAATATATTCAGACAAAAAATATTAATATTTACAGGAATAAGACGAAAAACCTGCGTAGTTTTCATTGCGATATTTGCTTTTAACATAACCTTAAAACAAGTAAAATTTCACTAAGAATACGAGTATACACATTACTTAAAAAAAACTCAATGGGTTTTGCTCAAGGTTTGAACCCGCAACCCGCAGCTCAACAGTCCAGCATTCACCTAACTAGGCTATAGCTCAACTAATCTAATTTAATAACACTGAATACCGCTCTAATTAAATACAACCGTACAATAGAGAAACAAATGAAAATCGAGTTACCCTAGAACAATATTCGTCTGACATCGAAACTAGGTTTATTTGTAACCGTATTTGCATTGTTCGGTTGATTTTCGTTCGCCCTAATTCTCTCTTCAGTGTGATGGCACTTACGTTGGGATTCAATTGAAATCACACTGGTAGTCTATTCGATAAGCTTTCCATCAAATGTGAATCCAAATAGGTGCGCCGTGCGAATTTCAAGAGAATTCGCCGATGCCAAAGTAAATTGGTAAAAGCCGGCTGGAAATGCAAAAGGTAATGGAGATCGGTAATAAATTAGATTTTGACCGTAACGCGTGGTATATGCAGTTTTTTGTAGGTTTAGTGAGTACTGAAACTGAAATTAATCCTATTTGACGTAAAACGGACATCGGATAAAGATTTTTGATTTCTAAATAAATATTGAAGGTATAAAAATGAAGTATTTGTAACCACAAACGTCCACTCAAATATAACTCGCGTATTACCGACCGGTAAGCACTGATAGTAAATAATAAAAATATTAAAACCGTAATGACTGCCTCGGTGGCGTAGTTGTATTACGGTACGGTTACAAAGCTGAGGTCTCGGGTTCGAGTCCCGGGTCGGGCAAAGTGATATTGGATTTTTCTATTCATTATCAGCCCGGAGTCAGGAATTTGTGCCCGATATGGCGATAGGCTCGCCCCCTATCACATCGTGGGACGGAACATACAAGGCGAAATGTGGGTGTCCTGGTGGCGCCTCTGCCTACCCCTTCGGGGATAAAGGCGTGAGTTTATGTATGTATGTATGTAAAACCGTATATTTAATTTCGATCATTGTGTCGAACGGTGGATGCCCTTTTTGTATTCCACTATACTTAACACCAGGTACATTTCAGTACACTTTGCCTTATACAGGTTATATCCAGACTGTGACCGAAAACGAATCTAGTTGGTTTTATTAGTTACCACTAAAACTACCACATGGTTTCGTTTTCGGTCGCAGTCTTGACATACCCAGTAGAAAAAAAATCTTCACTTTACCGTTTCCATCAAACATTAGCCACAGAGAGCTCGGAGAATACTATAAAAATCTACCTTACAACTTCGATGTCAGAGTGTTCATGTATGGAAAGTAATCGCCGGCTTTTTACATTCGCTGCACGCGCCACGTGGGCCGTGTACTAACCCGTACGGTGATTATTCAGCAGTTTGCCAATCCGCACTGATTGGCTTTCAGCAACAATTTCCACGGGCCCACTTTACCTGCACCTCCCCGTCGTTAGCCTGTTAAATTAATACGATTATCAGATACAAACTAATAGGGCTTTCAGGCCCCCGGGAAATTTAGGGTTGAAACGCTCTGCAATTTTGTAATTGGTGAAATTAAAACTGTAAGAGGCGTTGAAATTGGTTATTAAATACGTGATTGTAATAATTCTGTCTGATTTTCCTGCCGTATACAAAGTTTAGATAGAGTTATTGGTATTTACACCACTTTAACGTAATATAAGTAAATACGCTACTAGAAAAATTAACTAGTCCAGAACTATGTTAGGATAATAGCTCCACGCTAATCTTGCACTTAGCCAACCCACTAAGTCCGCATAATCTAGGTAAATAATGCAGCATTTAGGATCTAAAATTGATCTCGAAAATATTTCATCGTCTTTACTAGACGACGAATTTATTACACAAAAACCACGTATTTCGCTGACCAACGAATTTTGGAAGCCCGACACTGCATTTTGGACGTAAATAAAATAAATCGCGCGTGTTTAATATTAATGCGGTACGTTGCCGGATTCTTGAAGATTTTGAAGCGGAATTCCATTGAGATCTCTGGCAAAGCGTTTGAGTGGCGATGCGCTAGCTAAAAGCATTTTAACGGCTCGAACCCTCGATGCGAAACCCACTTAGTTCCTATTTATCAACACTAAAAAGAATGTTTTGGTTTTATACAAAGATATTAAAATAAAGTTAATATTTGTAATGGTGACTTTTATGTTCCTAATGTCTCCTAATATTGTTAAAAAGAAATTTTTCACACGTTATCTTTGGTAGTGGTTTCGGGGTGTTGCCGCACAATAAACAAATAACTTAAGGTGGTTAATTTTAGTTACACTTTGCTAAGCATGATGCTAAAAGTGCTAGTTTCAGGAATTTAAAAATGAACTAATAATTTTAAACGCTACATTCCTTCTCTTTCGAATTTTGTAAGATAAAATAAAGGTTTAATTTCCCATAGTCGTGCTCTCCTCAATCTTGCTTCAAATTTTAATTATAAAACTGTTAAAACAACAACCTGTTTTGTTTTCATTTAATTAAGTAACTTTAGCACTCAACCGAAATAATCAATTTTTGTGTAAGAAAATAATTAAACGTTGTAACATCTGTCCTGCTTCACTTAACTGGAAGCGAGCTGATGTTATAAATATATAATTATTAATTCAGATGGTGTTTTTCTTAGCTGCTGGATAAATTTCTTGTAGGAGGACCTACTGTATTAAACTTGTTAGTCAATGAAATAACATTAAAAATGTTAAGCTTCTATCGCCATACACAGGTGTAAAAATACATTCACTCCGCAGTTACTTTTTGTGAAGCAACGATTTCAAGTGTTGCTCAGCAAAATCCGATAACAAAATGTTATTTATTGTTAGTACATGGTACCGTGTTGGTTCGTGTTAAGTAATGTTGCCTAGCTTTTGGAAAACAGTCAACATGTGGCAACAATCAATAACGTTGAGAACATATGCAGTGCGGCTCGCTTGTTGCTCAAAGTTACTCTTTATTATATTTGGTTACTTTTATTTGCGGTAAGGATGCAATGAGTAACTTTCAACAAAAAGAAACAAGTAGGTACAAAAGTTACAGATGTTACCGTGTTGCGCAATGTTGCTCCAGAAAAGGTGAATGCACCATAAAGCACGCCATAGAGACCCACGCAAGGGTGCCGCGGTCCAGGATTCAATTGTGTAATATAATTAATTTAATTAGGCCGGGAAAATTGTTACAGCCTGTGACATAAGGTCATAATGTTTCTCACCTATTGCACTTACCACCAATTAATATTGCCGCTATACCATATAAAAAACTCACAAATTAAACTGCACAGCAAAACGTGACACCAGTTTGCTCTGAAACTTGATCAATAGAAATACATTGCAAAAAAAAACACCATCCCAGTGCATCGATAGGATAATTATTATGTTAATTAATAGCGGGTAAGCTCCCGGTGCTCTCTTCCCTGGAGGCTCCCAGTAACGAACCACTGGCTCCGCGCATTTCGCATTCATTAGGCACCACATGCGTCGCCCGATCCAGTGATATTTATTTGCTAATGCTAGGCAATTGGGCTGTATTTTATCTGCTTGTTTAATAAATGGAACTAAATGTTTTTGACATAAATATAAACATATGTTTTTAGAGTATACTGCGGTGAGGATACTGCGTATGTGATTTTTTTTGTATTTTTGGAAATATTGCGTATAGAATTGGGATTGAAAAAATATATCAATAGTTTGAAAATATTTTAACTTTAGGTATCTCCACATTTTATTGCTTTGACATTTTGTTGGTGAACAGATAACTGGATACAAATCGTAGTTTCACTGAATGCAAGCCGCTTTCATTAATTCTCTAAATATCTTTAAGTATGCTCTATGTTTATTTATTTATATACACCTTATTGCACACACGCAAAAAAATACACATAAAACGAAAAACACACACATAAAAAGTAAAATTGGTGGTCTATCGCTCAAAGGCAATGTCTTACAGATAACCATGGTATGTATGTTTAGCATTGGGTATTCTGCGCCAGATAAATAATTATAATTATGGTTAACATACTGACTTGGTAATATTGGGAAATATAAAAAAAAATGGATCACGCCTAATCTGAATGAATCCATTGACCATATGAAAATACTTAGTAACACTCTCCTTACACTCTTGGTTTTACTTAATTCCTAGATAAAACAACAAATTATAGCCAATATAATAAAAAAAACCCATAACATAATTCCGCCAATAGCGGCGAATTTGAAAATTGCTCAAGTTTTATTGGAGTGTGGCGGCAAAAGACGCTGCAATTCACATCTCCGCTCGCTTTACAGCAAACGGAAATATCAGAAGAATTATAGCTTTACCTTTAGCTATAATATTTTATATATTTACGATTTGTCACATATCTATGTTATGACAAAATTTCTCAAATATTTTCAATAATTTCTTATTTATTTTACAATTGCTGTATATCAGTTTCAATGTACAATCGAAGAATACAATATTTTAAAAATAATTTTACATTCCAGCAACAATGGATTCAAATATAAGCGAATATAATTTATGTTGTACTGTACTCGATTTTATACCTAATCTAATTTCCGTACCGCGAGCTGTATATGAAAATATTCGAAGGAGTAAAATTCCATAAAATAATGTATCAAAGTTTAAAATACAATATTTCTTATTACGTATTTTAGGATAATATCAAGTTAAATAAGTTAGACATCGGTTGTAAAACGAGAGGCCGCGGATTCGACCCAGGCCCCTAAACAAATGTTTGTGTGATCTACAGGTATTAATTGTTGAGACCGAAAAGTTTCTCGTAGATCCTGGTACCCACGACACAAGACTCGATCTAAGTGTGGGGTCAGGACTATGTATGTGACTCTTAGGTGTATTTATTTATTTATATCCTGGTGAAGATGTTACAACAACAAAAAACAAACTACCGGAAAAAACTGATTCCAGTAAAAGTACAACAATTATATGTCACAATAACTTTCTTTGCTGTTAAAATTAAATGTAGCTGAGTAAAATAAAATTGTCAGATAACATACACGTACTAGTTACATTAATTTCCAAGAAAAACCGACGCGGTGTCCGTATAAACGCAGCCGGAAATGAAAGCGGTCCCGACGGACCTCGAGGTTTTATTACGGAACTTTAAAAAAGTTATAGCGCACACCCAATTCTTTGTACTCTCGCGAATAGTTTATTAGCTATAACATTTCTCATTATATCACCCTTGCTTCTCCATACGTTATGGCATGAACAGATAATTATGGCTTATCGGCTTTTAAAATTGAAAGCCACATATACATATTGCACTTATCCTCTATAAGTTGGGTGTAGGAATAAGTAAAACAAGCAAGCTTTAAAGACGAAGGGCCTTAAAGCCCTTATTTACTTCAGAAATACTACGGTCATTTCGTGATATATCGGGTAAGGAGTGATTTTTTTGAGAAACACGGTTGGAATGTCGCGAGTGAAACCTAGTTGGAAATAAATGTGACTGAGAGTTAGTTCGCGTTGGCGGAATTTTCCGTATTACGTGGCTAGTTCAGAGTTTTAAACTGTATAAGGATTCTGACACGTTTTTATGACACCGATTTCGAACGTGGGCTTACCCGGCATGGCCTGTTGAAAGTAGAAAATTCAATCCAAAAATGTTGCTCTTTCTGAGTTTTAGATCAATTCCAACACAGCTTATAAAAACCAACTAAACTAGATCCCTCTGAAACAAACCATTAGTAGATAGTAATATCAACCCTTTAAACAAACTGTCCCATTGCTGGACTGAGCTGTGACTTCAAAGAAGAAACGCTCTAGTCTACAATACTTCCGTTTCATGAGCGGTCTTCACAAACTTAGGAATTCTAAAGCGGAACTCTAGGATATGTAGACATCCGAACGATGTTACCCTTCACTATTAAAACAAGCAATAATAAAGTATACACACGTATGCAACTACGAAGAGTCAGAGATCAACCAATACAAAAAAAACCCAACGAATTTAATCCCTAACAAACACCAAGCGAAAAATATTTCAAGGCTCAAATCAAACTAGCCAGACTTTATCACGTTGACCCACGTAGCCCTTGTCATGTAAATTAGACTTAAGAGCAACCTTCACAAAGCAATGTGATTAATTCAGCCTACCCTGTTCCCCGACCTCCCTTCGGCTTGAATGGTAACAAATTGTTGGCGCGTGTGTGCGAAACTACTGTTTTATACTACGTGCAGAAACAACTCGGATTAACCTTTAATTACCTGTACTGTGTTAGAGAATATAAGCTTATAATATGAAGAAGATATGCAATATATACCTAAGTCACTGAAAAGAAACAACGGCTCAAAAATATAACAACAAATCGACAGATCCAGAGAACAAAAACCTTAACGAAAAATAAAATGTTAAGTTTGTTTTTTTTTGTGTCGGGCATACAAAAAACTACATAGCACTAATAATTTTTAACACGCTTTTATTAGCTTCGCCTATGTATGTAAGTAAGTAGGTATGTTCATATGTTTGTATGTACATTCGTAATGTAATTTTTAATTTTTTTAAATGAATGGAATACATTAATTTTTTTTTAAACGTGGGGTGCTTACAACAATGAACATCAATCACCTTACGGTATCTTTTTAATAATATTTCAGATAAGATTTTATTTTGCTACCTGTCGAAATAAATAGCTATGTAAAGAAGTTCCGTAAGTTAATTCATAATGTATATAAGTTCTATACGTCTTAATGTACCTTCATTAATTACGTAGAAATGTTGCGTTAATATGAGAACAGTTGTTATATGTAGGTAAGGTGAGTCGTGCTCAGAGAAATTCAGGAATTTCTTAGCCTTAAATATATTAAGTCCGGTTTATAGAGGTAACTTGGGCCTAGTTTCAGGATGATACATGTAATTAAGACCGATTACTTTAACTTAGTAAAATATCTTACAAGTGTAGTTCGTAAACACGCATTTAAGGTAAAAAAGTATTTAAACTATGCCAATTTAATACGGTGAATTAGTTCCCTAAAACATTAAATTTGTCGTAAAACATTACTTAGTCCATGGTTGTATTCATACCAAATAATGAAATAAAAATTAATACACTGTCGTAAATTCATTTATTCTTAATCAAACCAAATATATAGAATTTTCAGCAATAATAAACAGATACCATAAAATACCCAAGGAAAATAAAATATCGTATCCTCATCATATCTTTATCCTGCTCCGCAATGGAATCGCAAATAAATAAGTTTGGAGAAAAATGTTACGTCAAAATACACAATAATTTCATCATTATTAACTGAAGTAAATCGCGAAGTAAGTGAATTTGCGTGAAATAAATTTCTATTCGGTCTGATCGCAACCTGTTCGCGTAATGAAGTTAACGTGAAATACACACACAACATTTTTCCTCCCTTGTAAAATATTCAATTTCAATTTGCACAAATTAGGCACTTTTAGGTAAATTACAAATGGAATTTTTTATTTCATATTTTTTAAGCTTCGCCCAAGTTCGCGCGCGCTGATAATGTTTTTCGGGAATTGTGTCACTTTCGCGAATTACCAACTTTTACGACGGAAGAATCTCGAGGGACTTTTGCGTTCGTCTCTTTATTTCTCGATATTTATGCCGACGCTTAATTAGTCAGTTTACGCCCTAAATTTGCAGATCTGAGGTTTATTTGGAACTCTTCGAAATGTTAATGTATTCTTTGTTAGAAATACGCAATAATGACGCAAAGGGTACGAAATAACAGCTCGACCCTCTTGCAATATTCCTGTGTCTAAGACTGCGACATACACACTACAATAACACCCACCTCTTTATCGTCGCATTCAAGGATTTATCTCGGGAGTTCTTCCGAGGCAAACGACTCACATTACGCGGAAATAGCTTCTTTAACCAACTCCCCTGTATTTGTACACGCAATTGCTTTGTAAAACGCCTCGGGCAATTTTCAAAAGGCCGCTCTTAAACGGTACGCAAATGACTTTGCACAAATCCACTTGAATTCGCACGGTATTTGATTTTTCAAAAATTCGAATATACGGATATCCTTTAATATGTAAAACTGGCGAATAATACCGAGAGTCAATTTAACAGGCCGTCGGCCAGCGCGAAATTACATCGAAATAGCAAAGCTGTGCGAAAATATTTTCCTACATTTTATTTCACAAGCGTGTGCACTTTGTTTGAACTAGATAAAAACGACGCATATCGTATTATATAGAATATTATCGTATGTGAAATGAAATAGCTATTGTGCTATCGGTTTTCACTAAATTTCATATACAGATAGAAAGTAATTCTGTTAGTAGAAATATTTTCATGATACCACGAAGCAGAGATGTATACTGACCCAAATCTGAGTTTCTTGATGCTTTATAGCGTACCTATGTGAATATGTAAGGAAATATTACCTACTGTTTGCCACTGGCTACATTTTTTAAGATACATAATGTGAGAAGTATACCGTGCCCACCATATCGTATTCAACATACCGTGATTTTAGCTGTTACGTATTCCCCTGTAACGTTCTTTAAATGTCGCACTATGAACTCTACATACTCCTAAAATGAATTAAATACAATAAAAAAATTATAAAACAGATATAAAAATTCCCCAGCTGATTTTTTTTATTTTCCAGTATTTCTATTAATAATAATTTCAATACAATACCAATTAGCTGCCGTCCAGATGAGCTCGTGGCTCATCCGAGGGAGTGCGAGTGTTTTAAATAATTTCCCCCGACGTTTAGTAAGTCAATTTGTCAACGTCGCGGCACGCTTCATGCGAGGGCGAGTTCGCTCTTGATGAAGGGCCCGCCACATCCCGCCCTTCTTCAAGGCTACAGATGGCCTAGTCCGAATTATTAATTAAACTTCTAAAATGAAAAATTCCCCTCAAAAAAAATTTAATGTCGTTAAATAAAGTAAAGATATTTAGAACATTTACGTTCCAATTCTTTTTTAAATTACTATGAATGGCGAGACGAACATGCCATTCACCTGATGGTAAGCGATACGTCCGCTTATGGACAGCAGCATAACCAAACAACACCACGAATTACAAATCAATTTGGCTTGGAAGCTTGGCATTCCACTATGCTCGCCATCCTGAGACATAAGATGTGTTAAGTCTCATCATGTCCAGTAGGTACTCTGGCTACAATATCCTTCAAACCCGAACACAACAGAGCATTCACACCGCTGTTTAGTGGGAGAATAGATATTGCGGTGGTACCTACCCAGGCGCCCTCTCACATATGAGAGACCTACGACCAGTAATGATGAATAAAAATGGTTTCACAGATTTACGCGAATGTAACACATTGAAATAAAACAATTTTTTTCGGATTTAATCGCGGATTAGGCTTAATTTTTAAATTTTTTAACTTCTCGGCGTTTTGATCACTTAACAGCTTTGGTGGTCACGGGGTGGACTGAGGTATTAGTCATGCTCAGTGACTGTTACAATATCAGTTCTATTTCAATGATGTTTAATATTAAAATCCCTTATAAATAATTTATTCTTTGCATAAATCGCATCGTGGCTCTACGTATCAAATAAGAAATCAATACAGAATGCGTAAATACAGAATAAGGCCCAAAGCATATAGAACACAAATCACTTTTAAACTTTGCAAACGAGCTATTCATAGAGTTAAAACCCGGTTCGAGAGGAATAGATAGGAGTCATAAATTCTGTAAGGGCGACCATAAATCCAAGAGCGCCGAAACTTGCCCTTCTGAACCTTATCGTTTGTGTGTCACAAACTCCAATTATTCAATAAACAGATTCCACGTCACGTAAAAACTTTCTCCTTGCTTTAGATCATTATGTCACTGATTTCTTTGGTATACAAGTACTAAAAGTATACGACTTGAAATTTGTTCATTGAAAGTGCGAAGTCTTGTCAAACTCCTATATAGAAATAAATTTTAGCGAAATTAAGTTTCTAACTCCAAGTTATTCATTATATTTTAGCGAAATTTTAGGTATATAAGTCTAATGATGTCGCGAGCTGAAAACCTTATTATTTTTTTCTATAATATGAAGAAAAACCCACGTAGGACAAAGCTGTATGTACTACGGTTCCTTTGCCATGCCCTTTATGAAAACAAAAATAGTCTAAGGGTCGGTAAAGAATATATAATAACAGACCCTTTCTAGTTATAAAAAGGTAGGTTTATTGCTGGTTATTTAACTTCTAGGTTTTTCTTCGTCTTTTTTTGGGCCCGCTATCATTCTCTCGATAATCAATTTCAAGATTGTATATTCTCATAGTCCTGTTTTCCCCTATTTTTATGTACAAAAGTATAAAAAACATTTTTATCGATTATATTTCCATAGTGGTTTCTTAGATTTACGCGAATGTAACACATTGAAATTAAACTTTTTTTTCCGATTTTATCGCCATTTGGTTTAATTTTTTAACCGACTTCAAAAAAAGGAGGAGGTTCTCAATTCGACTGTATGTTGCTTTTTTTTTTTTTTTTTTTTTTTTTATGTTTGTTACCTCATTTCTCTGTACTGGGTGAACCGATTTCGATAATTCTTTCTTTAATTGAAAGCTGGTGCTTGTCATTTGGTCCCATAAAAATATGGTAACGATCTGATGAATATCTTCGGACCTGGAGAGGGGAACTCCTTAAAATTAAGTAGGATTCCAATGGTTCTTCTTGCATTGAATTAAGTATAAAAGCAAAATTACAGTGGTGGAGGATAGTAGGGGTAGGGGCGAGGGGGGGGGTTAGAAAATTAAGAAACATGTAAATAGTCAATATCTTCGGCAGCTTTTAACCGATTTTAGTGATTTCTTTTGCATCAGAAAGAACGTATTAACACTTTGATCTCACCAAGAAATCAGGAAAATCTGATGAATATCTTCGGTCTTGGAGAGTAGAACTCCTCAAAATTGAGTACGATTCCAATGGTTCTTTTTGCATTGGATTCAGTATAAAAGCAAAGTTACAGTGGTGAATGAAAGTAGGGGTAGGGGCGAGGGGGGCCGTTAATAAAATGAACAAACACGTAAATAGTCAATATCTTCGGCAGCTATACCAATAAATCATGAAGATCTGATGTAATAGTGACAAAGAATCATATTATTACAGTTTAATAGTATGCCATATACCATTTCGTAATGAAACCGATATCGGCAATTGGGGGCATTGCCGTTTGTTATGTGTTGGTGAACAAATTGTACATGACGATGATAAATTTTGTGAAAACATGGAAGAACGAGCCGTCATGTCGGATGAATTGTTCGTAAGAAGCATTCGAGGATTAAATATCCAATAAAAGAATGTTTCAAAAAGTCTCAACGGCAATCAAAATCAATTTGCAAGCACGATTCAAAACTTTTTCATGTAAGCCCGCATTTTTGAAAGCCTATTATTGCGTTCTTCACAAGTATATTTTGAAATTACTCTGGAGATAGATTCCCTTATTTGAGACAGGCGTTGCTCCCTTCCTCCGTTTGTCTCATTTAAACGGCGCTCTCTCATACGAGCAGCGCGTTTACTAGGTCTACCCATATTCAGGCTATCGAACTTTTAAGTCACTAAAAATAAAAAAATAAACCAAAATTTTAACAAAAAAAATAACCGACTTCAAAAAACTGACAAAATTCATACTAAAAATAAACATCTAAATAAAATAATTTTTAATAAAAAAATAAAAACCGACTTCAAAGTGCCACTACAAAGTAACAAATAATATATATTTCATCGTACTAGTACCCAATGATTAATGTTCTTATTGACTTGACTAGCTAACAAATCTTAAATACGTAATATTTTGAAGGCGGGTCGCTAAGTGCCGAACATGTACGCCTTACGCTTAACATTAATTTGTGTAACTAATTATAGCGAAAAACACGCAAGATTTACACGGAATATTAATTTGTCTTAATGTATCAGGCTGTAATCGTCCACTGTTGAGCATGGGACACAACAAACCCTTTCTTGTACTTAAAGGCCTTTATGTCATGCAGGTTTCCTGACTATGATTGAAATATATCACTGATAAAGAGTTTGGTAATTGAATATCATCAACACACAAGTGACTCCGATAATTCCGGAGGTATATACCCTGGAATTATAACCGAGACGCTGGTCAACCGTCTCGTGGATCATATGTAGATCAACAGGCTACCACACATATGTAACACACATAGAAATTCTATCAAAACTTCAATAAATCTACACGTAGGATTAGCACATTATATTCATTTGTGTTTAATTTCCTTATGTGCCTTTCTGAGCCAACATTGCAGGATCTACATGTAATATCAAATGGTGTCACATTTGCTTATTGTAATTACATGTGAACATTTATCCTGCCTCAGCAAAGTGATAAACTGGACCTGGTGGAAAGGCAATGCCGTCCAGATAGAATATAAGCAAAGACTTCCTCACATCCTTCGACACAATTCTACTGAGTTACTTGCGTCTTCACCCTACCTGACATGGACCCAGAATAAAAGAAAAGAAGGCACTTAAAAAAACTATTTTACAGGAACAGAAATATGGGTTAGATAACTTCTTGATTCGGTCAAGATAGAGGTCACGAATATAAAGACTCCGTAATCAGGCCCACATGTATTAGAAATGAAATAATTGAGTACATCGTTATTAGTTTTCTATATCCGTATCAGCCATATAATACAGGGTATATAAAGACTGCGACCGAAAACGAAGCCAGGTGGTATTATTAGTGACTTCAGACACAACGCAACTAAAAAAGTTGTATGTTTTTTGGAATGTTTAAATTCTTATTTTTACCAAAATAATAATGTACACCTTTTTATTTTTAAAGACGCAATGGTACGAAAGGATTTAAATTACTATTTACTATTTTCGCAAAAACTAGGTATTGGATGGCAACCCAAACAGGTGATATTTAAAAAAATGCAAAAGAAAACTGTCGCTTTTTTGCGAAATTCTTAGTTGCATTATGTCTGCAACTTATAAAATTACCAACTGGCTTCATTTTCGGTCGCAGCCTTCATATACCCGGTAGGTCTCTTGGCAGGGCACTGGTCAAGGCTGCAACTGAGAGTACGCTTGCGAGCGGTTGGACCAGTAGTCCACCACGCTGGTCTCGTGCGGGTTGGCTATGAATATTTATATAATATTTTTTACAGAAAGTGGAACAAACGAGGAATGTTTACCGCAGTCCCGAAAACATCGATCTTATGGCCGGTACTTGGGGTGAGAGCTTGCTGAAGGACGCTTGGGTAACTCCGACAGTCTACTGCATCATTGTAGAACAATTGAAGAAGAATATAATTACCGACCGTCATTGGCACGAATCTTCCACGAAACCACAAAAATTCGATATCGGTTAGTATTTTGAAACAACCACTATGCAACGATCTCACAGCCATACAAAATCTTTGCATAAGTTTAAAAACGGTTCAGGTTGAACCAATTATTACATTAAATTAGCCACTCTGCTGATATTCTGAAACTCAAATATTACAATGCAGCTAATGATATGAAAATATAAAAGCATTCGCCAAAGTGAAGAAGATTCTACAGTTTAGTAATCGTAGACTAGACTCTAGTATAAATAAATAAATAAATAAATACACCCAACAGTCACATACATAGTCCTGACCCCACACTAAGATCGAGTCTTGTGTCGTGGGTATCAGTAACTACGAAAGACTTTTTCGGTCTCACAAACACCCAGACCCGAAACAAATACAAATAGTAGGAAATGAAAATGAAAAAAAAATATTGATTCCATTAAAATGTTAAACATTTAAAAATCATTATCATCATTAAAATGTTGAAAAGCGGTTTTCACTAGTTGAAGTCTAGTGCAGATATCTTCTTGCGAGTTACAGAACATAGGTACATTGAATAACTCTTCAACCTTATATTATAGAACATTTGCAAGAAATAAGGAAAGCGAGTCTATCCACTTTGATGTGCGCTGTTGGTGATGATGTCACCGAAATCCAACGTAATGCCTTCCAGAGAATTTCACCCAAGTAAGAATTTTTTTATTTTATAAAACGGGACTCTAGGACTTTTAAAGATAAAACTATAAAGTCTGGCTAAGCTAACATAGTCTCAGCGAATCTACGTGTCAATGAAGTATGGCATAACTGCTGCGTTTCGTACCATAATTATGGGGGTTCCGCAAGGCCCAAAGACCGGCGGATGTTCGTGTCCGCCCGGAAAGCGACCATTGTACACAAAAGTGGATAGTTACAAACGATCATGTCGCGAGGATCAACACGTCTATATTTTCGGCCGATTTTGAAAAGTTATACACAATTACGTAAATTACATTGCATTGTTTTACAATTTACAACATAGCAACTAGCTCAATGCGCTAGTTGAAACAATGAAGATTTTTTGGAAAACCTTAAGATAATTTTGTCGTTTGCAAATATGTAGGGTACCAAATAGTAGAAAAATTAAAAGAAACATAAGATGAGAGTTTTTATGTTTTTAAGCTTCTTACTTGCTTTAAAATCACACATAATAGTTTAAAGAAATAAACAAGCTTTAGAAAATTTCTCAACAAAAAATTATTGTTAATGAGTTTAAGATTAGAGTGAAATACATTCACGTTATTGTTAGAAAAATTGCGTAGGGCGCTAGATGATAGTTGTTGTAAGCACCCCACGCTTTTTGATAATAAAACGAATGTATTTCACTCCATTTTTTATCGTAACTCATAAACTATTATTTTTACTTTTTTGGTTGGGTCGTTTACTAAAGCGAGTTTTTAAACTATTAATTATTAAATTGTAAAATCATTAAACAAGGAAGGCAATAGCGGGCAAATTTTTATTTTTAGAATGTTCAAAAAATGCAAATCTTAAATTTCCTTATAAAGATTATGACAAAAACTTTTCAAATTATTGTAAAGTCATTAGTTCTTGATAAGTGTGAAAAATTTCAAATCGATCCTACGCTTTGAAGTGCTCGAAAACCGAATTTAAAGATTTTTTTTTAATTTACCATTTTTCTTTCAGTAATCCAAAAGTGAGCTGTAATGAAATACCGCAATTGGACTTAACCCTATGGCAAGAGAAGAGTGGCAACGAGGCGTCGTAATCAGTTCAATAAAACATACCATTTTTATATAGGATATCAAAGATGTACGGAGTGTCAGTCTTTGCTTGTTTTCTGCCTTTTCTTGTATCTATTCTTTCACCATTCTTCGTTGATTCTGACTATTATTACTTAGACATACAAACCAAAAAATATTCTTTGTATTAAAAATGTATTATGTTTGTTAAAATTTTTCAGATTTTGACAAACACATAACCACACAGAACTCTATGCATGTAACGAAATAAATATACTATAGATACTAAAGAAATCGTTAGATAGTTATCATTGTTTACGTCGTAATGAAAGAAGGCACAGTTGTATGTCATTGACACAATATGACGCGCAACATTAAACTTACCATTTTGGCATTCCACTGCGCTCGCCATCCTAAGAAATAAGATGTTAAGTCTCAATACGTCCAGTAGTTACTCTGGCTACATTGTCCTTCAAACCGGAACACATCAGTGGATTTACACTGCTGTTTGGCGGGAGAAATAGCGTTCTGTGTAGATAACATTTCTTTTTTCGTGCCGTGTTACATTCTGTGGCGTTACTGTGGTGTTACATTGAATAAGTTGTTATATAAATAAAATAAATAAGCAATAACAAAAGTTGTTTTAATTACACTATATATTACTCTAAAACTTTATTTTCTCCTATCTTCTTCTTATTTAAGCCCGTCAATTGACTAACTACCAAGTGCTAATATGACGGTAAGTAGTCACCACCGCTTAAGTACACAAATAAACAATCCTTTTGTACATGTCCTTTTATTTACGAGTATCTCGAGAAAATAAAAACTCCCAACAGGCATATACATAGCCCTGACCCCACACTAAGATCAAGTTCTTGTGTCGTGGGTATCAGAAACTACGAGAGACTTTTCGGTCTTACACCCAAATTTGAAACAAATACCTGTGGATCACACAATTATTTGTTTCGGTGCGGGGGTCGAACCCGCGGCCTCTCGTTTCACAGGCGGCATGTAACCAACTGCGCCACGGAGGCTGTCAAAACTTAAATACTGTGAAAAAACTTATGCGTAATTTATGTGTATTTAAATTTGTGTGTGTACGGTTTGTGACTCCTAATGTCAAAACAGTTAACGCTAATATTCTTTTGAATGGGGATGCGTTGAGCCTTGTGGATACAACTAAGTTCTTGGGAATCACATTAGATCCTAAACTTCAATGGGGTCCTCATATAGTCGCTTTAGCTAAAAAGCTGAGCGCCGCAGTCTACGCGGTGGGTAAGATACGTCAATTGACTGATATTGATACAGCTCGATTGGTATATTTTTCCTACTTTCATAGTCTGATGAGTTATGGAATTTTACTGTGGGGTGGTGCTGCTGACATTAATACCATCTTTGTTCTCCAAAAGCGAGCAATAAGATCAATTTATTCGCTAGGGTCCCGATATTCTCTTAGAGAAAAATTTAAAGAAATAAATATAATGACAGTGGCATCACAATATATTTTTGAAAATTTAATGTATGTCCATAGAAATAAAGATAACTTCCGAAAAATTAGCGATATTCACAATAAAAATACTAGAAATAAGAACAATCTAGCTACTCATAAGACCAGACTCCACAGGATCAGCAAGTCTTTTAAGGGTTACTGTATACACTTTTATAACAAAGTTCCCACTCATATTAAAGCCTTAAGTATTGAAAAATTCAAAGTTACTATCAAGCAAAAATTATGCAATAAAGCTTATTATAAAATTTCAGAATATCTTGATGATAATAAGGCTTGGGAATAGTATAGTATAAAATTAATTAAATATATAGTACCTTGGAGCGGAGGTATTAGTGGGCTCTGTATAATTTAATTTATATTAAGTAACTTAAACTATTTTGCTTTGCTTTGTGAGCGATTTGGATAAGTCATGCTCGCTTAAAAGTCTGTGCTTGCGGTGGCGTCGTGTGCCGGGTCGGTCACTTCCCTGTAGCATGGTTGAGGAGGCCGATGGCTGGCACATGCGTTATACTCGTGAACGGGTGCTGCTTGTGTGGACTGGTCTGTCCGATTTGCTTGCTTTGTAATTGATAAATGGATTACTTAACGCTTTTATAATTATTTATTGCGTTGGCAAAACAGAGTATACTGATTCTTCGTTATGGGTTACTTCGTTTCGTTTCTCTCAGCCATATTTAATATAAAGTAAACTTATTCGTATTAAATATATCCTACTTGCAAATCATAACAAGTTATTAATGAACTGCTCTGATTTAAACCAACTTGTAATTTTTGTAATAATCACTACATTGTAAACTGGTTTTGAAAAGAGCAACACTAGAGTTTCTTGCCCGTTCTTCTCTAGTGAAAACCGCTTTCCGAACCGGGTGGTAGTTCATAAAATGACTGAATCTAAACAATGTTGAACATTTTAATGGATTCAATAAATTATCATTTTTTAACTTCCCGACGCGACGGACGTTTCGATTGCTTTATAGCTTTCGTGGTCACGGGGCGGACTGAGGTATTAGTCATCCGCTCAGTTACTGTTACAATTTAACTAGATTTAATTATCAATTATTAAATTAATAAATTAATTTAGTTAATCGGATCGCAAAAACCAATAAACTTTTTAATTTTTAACTGAAAATTAAGTGTAGTTAAATTGTAACAGTGACCGATAAAATCCGTAAAAATTTGTTTTATTTTATTTCGATTATTTTTCCATCAATTAAATACGAAAGCGTTCCTGTGAAGTGGTAAATTTTAATGAAAATTTTAGGAAGTTAGCAAGGCAATTCAACTTGTTAATAAGTGGTTTCTCGACAACAATCTACTACGTGATATTTTGTTAATTGATATAATTAATTTCACGCTTGCCGAGCGGAAAACCTTTAAGAAAATTAATTTTGTTACATTAATTACACAGAGCTGGAAGTAACTCAAATAGCATTTTTTATATATAATTAATTAATTAGGATATAATTTTGATTTTGTGGTATAATTGAGACAAATTGGTTTTTAGGTTAGTCTATCGACTTAAAACACTCATAATTCGGGGCATTAGTGTAGAGAAATTTTAGATACGTCAGTTTTTTACTTCTATGAATGATGTAGTTTGTAAGTTGTACCTAATAATCAGAAGTATGCATTGGTATCAAACCCAAGACCCCCATTAAGGCAGCTTATAATATGTCTGCCGGTCAGAATACATCTGTCGGTCAGAATAAATAGTTAAGATAAGTTAAAACTTATAAGAGGCGGTAATAGAATTCAATATGTAAAAAAAAAGTACCTTCTGACCCTTAAAATAAGAAAGGCACGAGACTGTAAGTTTTAAACTTATTTTAATGAGCTCCTTTTTGTGTAATTTAACTGAATAAAAGCAATTTAGTCATAAAACACGATTTACATTTTATTTATCTTATGGCATCATTTACGTGCTTTAAACGGTAATTTTCGAGGCTTGTTTACCGAATGTTCATTCTATATCAGACATGCAGTAGCCAAGTCGTAATATAAGCCAAACCTTTCCCGTATTTGTAAAAAACACCAAGTCTGTATGTAAGCGTGACATGAGATGTAACAGAACATAATTATAAAAGACGATGAAAAACTAAATCTGAAAACGCGTCGACAACTTATACTCCTACCGCCTACATTTAACTTGTCTCGTTTAACCTGTCTGTACAAAGTCGTCGCGACACTCCGAAGCAGAAACAAAGCCATCAGCAAAGTTATTAAGAGCATAACTCAAAAACACAGTCCGCGACGCTTATTATACGGCCAGCGTAAGTTCTTAAATTAGTTTCTATTGTTGAAGATAGTTTTTCCAGGAAAACTTTGCCGGCAATAGCTCGTAATTAAGGCTCTTGACAGTTCGCGTCTGGCCGCAATTTAATGTTTTTGAGATCTTTATTAAGTTATATCTGTTTTAGTTAATTGCTCTCGTGTTGGGGAGTTAAGCTCGAGGTATTTTGCGGGAATGTGGTTCGTACACTTTAATTAAGGGTGAAGAAACATTGTAAGAGAATCTGCATCCCTGAGTTCCTTTATAATTTTAAAGGCATGTGAAGTCCATCGGCCCTCAGTAAGCCAACGTGGTTAATTATAGCCTATCTCGCTTTAATTTGTACAAGACATATGGCCATAGATAGACATGCATATATTTTAATTGATGTTAAAATAGAAACTACTCGCACCAGCTGTTAATTGATACGGTGTTACATTTGGGAAATTGTATTTGTAGGAAATGACATATTATTATAGTTTTTTTTTTAATAAAAATCGACTCCACACAAAACAAAATACTCTTAGGCATTAATAGGCATCCCCAGCGTGCATTTCACGCGTCATTTCCAACCAAAAGGCCAAGCGGTTAATTCAGTAAGGTTATTTCCACAATTTGCGATAAAAGTGCAATTTGGGTGCAATTGTGTATGAAATATTGTTTTATTGTCTCGCTAAATGTTCTCTAAAGACTAACGCTTACTGCACTCGCAATTCACAGCGGGCGGTAATGGCCGCGTCAATAAAAAAAGTGCGTAAACGCTCAGCGGTGTCATTGTTCGTGTATACGATTGTTTGATGTTGCATGATGACTTCGCTATTATGAAAATCATAGACATAAACGTGGATCGGTTTATGCATAACCACGCCATAAATTGTTTCGGAAATGACGGTACATTTTAGTTAGTGTGATTCTTTAATTGTAAATTTTAAAAGATTTACAGCTTGAAAAATACAGCGTTTAGCGAACTAATTACTTGTTCAGCTAAATGTTTGTGACGTCTCGCAAACTGAAATTGAACATTTCCAACACAACTTATTTATCTTGACTTCGACTTAAGCCCTTTGAATATCCGAGGAATATAATCTTTCTTTAGAATTCGCAGAATATCGGTGCTCAGTTCGAAAGATCTTGAAATATAGATAAAGTGGTAACTACTAATGGACTTACACATTATTTCTGTTACAATTTAACTACCCCTAAGTTACAATTATTAAATGAAAAAGTTGATATATCATAATTTATTTTCCACAACTGCAAACACACACTGTCTATTTTCGCATATCCATTACATATTCAAAAAGCAACCCTGCAATGAATACGAGAACATTACCCGTTTAATATTCATACTTATCCATTTAAAGGTTAGCGACTACAATTACACCGACTATAAATCCGTTTAAAGTAATAACAAGCTGAAAATCCCTGAAAGGGATCCCGAACAAGCAACCGCGGCCATGTGGTTTGTATTTATATAATAAACTCAATTAACTGGCCTCGGTAACCGCAATCGAACAGATATGTATTGAGAATTATATAAAAAAACATTTTATTATTTGCCAGTGTTGCTTTTAAAATGTTTATGTAAAGCATTTATCCCACCAAAAACATTTTCATGTAAAATGTTGCCAAGACGAGACATATGACTCGCACTGTCAAAAAGTTATCAGATCTCATATGGAGCCAAACTTGTTACTCTCATGTCCTAACACTACAAAGCCTAACTTCACAAACTCTATACGTTAGTATAATAAATAACAATATGAGGTTTTCTTTTGTTATTTTGAATGGTTACCCCAATGTTTTCTTCATATTCCCATAAATAGTAGCCTGTACTATTTTCCTTGTGACTGCCTCGGCGTAGTTGTATTACGGTACGGTTACAAAGCTGGGTGTCGGGTTCGAATCCCGGGTCGGGCAAAGTAATATTGGGTTTTTCTATTCATTATCAGCCCGGAGTCAGGGATTTGTGTCCGATATGGCGATAGGCTCGCCCCCTATCACATCATGGGACGGAACATACAAGGCGAAATGTGGGTGTCCTGGTGGCGCCTCTGCCTACCCCTTCTGGGATAAAGGTTTGAGTTTATGTATGTATTTATGTACTATTTTCCGAAGAATAATGATGGTAGTGGGCCAGTCCTACAATCATGTCATTTTTTTTCTTATCCTTAAATGTAGAACAAAAAAAGTAATAACACAACTCAACGTATGTACCTGCAAATCTAGATTTTCTAGATAATATAACTAGATTTTCACACCGGCAAAATACAATGCAAAGATTTAAATTCGAATACAGCAACATCAATTTCGGTATCTCATCCATATATTCATGAGTTCGGCACACAATGCAGACAATATGAACCGAGGGCCCCCGGAAATCGTTCTAAATCCGAATCTGACAAAAGTTTACTATTAAGAAACCACTCTTATGAGATGTTAGTGAACGAATAACACGTTGCCACACGAAGGAAATAGAAAAAAACATGTTAGATTGCAACATTCTTTTGAGAAAATACAGTTTACACATACATCTAGTAAATGCGGGGCAATACTATTGAGATTCCAATCGAATGCTTTAGCCATATGGGCTTGGGAATTACATGGAAAGACTTAATAGCTGCCAGACAGATATTTAAGTTTTTGTGCACGTTATCTTATCTATTTTTGAACTTAAGGATGTGGAGTATGTAATCTCATCGAAAGTATAAACCAAAATTGTGTTTAATTTCTTATACGATGCGCAGTAAAAGTCATTATTATTTGAAAATATTTTATTATAGTGGTTTCTGAGATTTACGCGAATGTTACACATTGAAATAAAACTATTTATTACGGATTTTATCGCGTTTTTACATTTTTTAACTTCCCGACGTTTCGATTACTTTACAGCATTCGTGGTCACGGGTAATATATTTTATTAGTCACCTACGTAGATATAATGAAATTTGGGCTTCAGTAGCGTTCCGATCTATATGTATAACCACTCCTATAACCTGCATAATGTAAAAAAGACTCCCTTTTATTTATTGCAAGAACTTTAAAACTTCCCAAGTATAATTTACAACAATATAGCAAGTTAGCAGTACACCCACGGCCTCTTCAATCATGCAAGGATTCCCGGTATGCCTCAAGGAATTTTTCGATTAAGCCCCTACCACACTGTTCCGAGTGGAAAGTCTTCGTCATTGAGCTAAACATGACTCGACACCGCGCCACTTCGATGAAAATTCTCAACAGCAATTCACTTTTTGCATTCCTTTTTTTTTTCTAAACTTTTTAAATTTGATCAAAGTGGCTAAGAAAACAATGGTTTGACTGAGAAGTCTATTTTGTCAAATTCCAGTTGGATGAATCTTGAGGAATAAATGCGTTTGAAATTCAGAAAAACGAAAAATGAAACATTCAGAAATGTTTTGTAATAAAAAGACATATTTTCATGTTGAATGCGTATGTAATGTGATCATAACTTTTTAAAGACAATGACGAGAAGTGGCGTATAATTCAGATAGAATATCTACGACGACAAATGGTTATCTCTCACCGGACGTCACAATTATGCCCGATCGATTTGTCCGATTATTCATTTTCAACTTCACTCCATAACCAAATGAGAATTGATAATTACTCCACAAAAAGTTTAACAATTTACTGTCACCGGATGACTAATTTGACGAGTTGTGATTTGCGTAATTCAAGCTATATTCGGATTCATATCAAAGTCACATTTGTGCACATCAAAACGAATTTAAATTTCAGTTGGAATAAATTATGCGTCTCACATACAAAATTGCGCTCTTTTGCGCATCCATATTGTTTTGGCATAATACGGACGGAATTAATAAACTACAGGCTGATATAATACGGATTTTCAAGCAACTTAATGACTGCTATTTGGCAACAACTCGAAGCGGCTATCAACGGAACGTGGAGGGAAACAGCCCCTAAAATCCACTGGCAAGTTAGAAGCCGCATCATTTAGAACACACTGTCTGTAATTAAGACGTGAAGTGTTGTAAGCCATGCCTCTCAAGGAACAGATTGAAATTTGTATCATTTGAAAAATACATATCTAATCAATTAGACCGACTTATAAAACAAAGCTAGAAAATTTTTAGGAAACTTATGGAGTCCAGCAGGACATTGTTCGTTGATATGTACGTCTTTATAAATTCTATACTGATAAACTCAAAACTATTGTGCAGATACACACGCCGTAGTTGAAGTATAATCGTTTAAAATATAATTACCAATTTTATTCACAAAACAGTACAGGTTGTACTAAGAACATCCTTTTAAAAGTTAAAAACATTAAAATGTTCTGGCCGTGTATGCTAGAGCGAACTTTGTGAATAAACCGTGAAGCGCATGCAAGTTCCAGTTAAAAAACAATCTGTTCTTTTATGTCAAAACAATAAACTGCGCTAATAAGTGCAGCGCAGTGTCAGCCGTCGAGAAAGAACAAGCGCCGCGGAGTAGCGTCGTGAAAAACTAATAGGTTTTTTAATTTTTGTCCCAACTATCTAGGTGAGGGCTTTTGTCAATTTTGTAAAGATATTAAACCAAATATATGGCCAGCGAGTTGTATTAAGGTTACTTGTGAAAGAGGTTGGCAATAGAACTAGGATAGAAGACGGTAAGGCCGCCCAGGATATTCAGTAATGAAAAACCTAGCACTACTGGTCTTTCGGGCAATATCTTTCTCCAAAACTACAGACGTGATATTTTATACCACTGTTTTAAGCTGGTGATCTAGAGAGGCCAAGAAGAAGGTAGGCAGACCATCCGCTCTATTGATGGATGACATCACTAAGCTTCAAGGCAAATTGTGGATAAGACAAGCGCAAGACTGAGGAAAGTGGTGTGAAAGAGAAGAGGCTTATCCTTGGATGAATTCGGGCTGATATGATAATGACGATTATGATGTTTTAGACTACTCTTAGCTTACTTAATAATACCAAAAAGTCACACATACACCCCACCAAAATAGGATTGTTTAGTATCCCACAACATCCAAACCCGAAGCAAACATCAAATGTTAATCATACAATATCTAGTGCAGAGGTTAAACTAGCAGTCTCTTATTTAACAGTTGCTTTCTGACTAAACATATCGCCAACCAACTTAGATTTTCTATTTACGTCTAACAATTTATCACTCAAAAACAATCTACTGGTCGATGTCAAAACAATAAAGTCGGCTAAGTAGAAAACAGGGTCGAATTCGGAACTAACTCCGTGTAGAATACCGTAATGAAAGAACTAAAAGTTTTTTAGTTTCCGTACAAGTTGATCGGAATTGCCTTCGAAATTATCCCAGTTCTTGTTGGACATGTTCCAAATGAGGATTCGCCGCAAATTAAATACCCAAATAGATGAGTTCGTGTTTGGGTCCTTTGTATAGGACTTTATTTCGTTTTTAAATGCTGGTGCAAGGATTTTTATATCCGGTTGCGATCAATTTACACAAAGTTAAACTCATAATGACCACGTGAGCATGCAGCGATGGAATCGGCGTCTGTACTTTCTATTTCTAGCAGGCCGGCATAATAATATTAATCGACTGCAAATGATTATATCTCACCGTCTACTCCATCTGGACTATACAAGTCACAGATCTGAAAAGTCACTTTGCCGTGTCACAAAGAAAAACGAGTTTATGGCTTAAAGCGAGTTCTATTATGAAAATGATTTGTTGGGCTATACAGAGGCTTATGCTCGTATTATATGCGTGATTAACTGCGTTGAATAGCGTGTATTAATCTTCCAGGGGTTGGTCACCCTTCCTTTGATGTGTGGGTAATGACCACTATACGCTGGAAACTTGATGAATTGGCTTTTCATTGTGCAGTTCTTGGGCCAGATTAGCTGACCTAGTATTTAGATAAACTTGAGGTTTGAATTTTTATGAAAATTCTCACGTTCAAACTCCTCGGTATTTCCCATCGCTGTTAAAGTGAGTCTCTGGAGGTCGGATTATTTTGTCCTGTATCTATAGTACGGTAACGCAAGTGTGGCGTGTTCGTGAATCAGTCTGTGCATATTCATTTTCTAGAAGACTTGAATAATCTTGTTTTATGACGGAAATTGTTTATTACTTAATGGTTTCTTAGATTTACGCGAATGTTACACATTGAAATAAAACTATTTTATACGGATTTTATCGCAATTTGGTTTGGACTCGGGGTCCGCCCCGTGACCACGAAAGCTGAAAAGCAATCGAAACGTCGGGAAGTTAAAAAATGTAAAAATTAAACCAAATCACGATAAAATCCGTATAAAATAGTTTTATTTCAATGTTGTTTATTACTGTCAAGAGAATGCTCCATCTGGATTTCACTGCTTGCCAACAGTGGTTATAAGCTCGTGCCAGTATAAAGAGAAGAAACCTGGTTATTCATAAACAGGCAACAATGAAAAGTCAGACTTTACAAGTTAAATCTCAATTTGCATAATCTCAATATTATATTGACAGCTTCTGTAGCGCAGTTGGTTAGACACCGACTGTGTAACACGAAACTATAGGAAACAAATATGTGTAATCCACAAGTATTTGTTTCGGATATGGGTATTTGCGAAACGAAAACGTTTCTCGTAGATTCCGATACCCACGACATAAGAGTTAATTGATCTTAATGTGGGGTCAGGACTATGTATGTGACTATTGAGCGTATTTATTTATTTGATATCAATCTCTCCGCAAACATAATATGAAGCGATCGACACATACATATATTATCCGAATAATGATAAGGATTATTGTGAATTCTAGCGCTAACATTAACTATTAATCTTGTGTATGAGGTATTGCTGCTACCTCGATTTCTCAATTTAAATTCGAATAATAATCACTTTTGTGATATTTTAGACCATGGTATATTACAATTATTTGTGTTTTGATATTTGTGAGATAGTTGATTTTATTTCGTAATAATTCATTCTATTCCAATTATAAAAGAAAATACATAATTAGTAATTAATTTATTTGCCCAAGATAAGCACAAACCATACCTTTACGGTGTATGATTTTATGTTATAAGAGTAGCATCTGTTGACTAACCAATAAAAACGTTTCTAAATCGAGAACCACAAGGACCATTCATGCATCATAAATTTTAATATAGATGCAGGCTATGCATTATTTTCTTGTTTATCATGCGAAACACATATGCTTCTACTGTCCACAGATACAAGAATAGAAGCCGACGTTCCCACAATGACTGCGATAAAACAAATGCATTTCAAACCATACGTTATTTTTATTGCAGTTTTATGACAGATATTTTCGTTATTACACATTACTATTTCCTCTTGTAATATGTTTTTATTTTTCTGATATTTTGCGGGGCAGGAGAAGAATTATCGCTCGTATTAACATTTAAGTAACATGTTTCTTGGTTATTTAAATGACATGATTAAAGCTACGTTATCCAACCGCTTCGACATTTGTATCGAAACAAGTTACTGATTATTCTGGTCTTTCTTTGTCTCCCTTCGCAAACTCTTTTAAAGTGACATTCGTATACATGAGTAATATATTAAATCTATGGTGGCATTACTTCTATTGAATATAGAATGTTCATTATGCTACCACCACGAAACACTAGTTTTAGCCAAACAGGAGCCTTGGGCAAGAACGCTATTACTGTGTGTATCTTCCATCCAAACCCATATAGAAAACAAAACAAAATTGCTCTGTGACAACCCGTAATAATTGTGCGACCTGGACGGTTGTTCAACCGCAGCCTCAACACCGCAACCGATAGATATTATGTGCTACAGATGATTACAAATATAACACGATAAATATTTCCTAAAGTCCGCATCGCAATAGTTTGTGATATAAAATTAACCTAGAACAATATTAAACACTTACTATTACTGGTAGGTTTCTCATATGTGAGAGGCCACCTGGGTAGGTACCATCGCAATGTCTATTTCTCCCGCCAAATAGCAGTGTAAATGCACTGTTGTGTTCCAGTTTGAAGGATGCTGTAGCCAAAGTAACAACTGGACGTATTGAGACTTAACATTGTATGTCACAGGATTGCGAGCGCAGTGGAATGCCAAGCATTGGTTTGTAATTCATGGTGTTGTTTGGTTTTGCTACTGTCCATGACCGGTCATATCGCTTACCTTCAGATGAATGGCATGCTCGTCTAGCCATTCATTGCAATAAAAAACTAGACACCAACGTTCGAAACGGTTAGAAAGCACACCACGTACGTCACCATTGAGTTACAAAAGCTCCGTCGCCATGGCAACGCATCAGAATTCCTCACGTATGTTCATACGTATTCCACAAATGAGCGGGGAATATCGTTGTCAATATTCTTTCGGCGGACAAATTCCCTGCCGCACGTGGAAGACAGCCAGTCTGTCAACGACACTTGTCATTTGCCTCTCACTTGTAAAGCTAAGCGTCCACTATAGATAACCTTAAAATACTTTACTTTCTTACACTAAGGGCCTCGTTCACCATCTTCAAGTAAACCGTTGATTACTTACTTTTTAATTGACGTTATTTGACAAGCAAATGTGCAGAGTGTCTTCCGTCGATTTCATAAGTGAAAATAAAGTAAAGTGCTGGTTAAGTGAATGACATAAGAAATTGAACGAATCATTCGTTCAATATTGTGTCAAATGTTCCTAGCCCTGCCTCCCGCTAAAATGTCAACGTGTTTTTTCTTAAAAAATAAAAAAGGAGGTTGAGATTTTATCCTTATTATAACCATTAAGTAAATACGTTAATCGGCAGACGATGCAGCCAGTAAGTTACTTATTAATGTAATCATAGGATTAGTATTACTGGAGCATGGTGAAATCGACACATGATGTTACGCATGACTTTTACTGATGATTAGCCTAATCAACGATTTACTTGAAGATGGTGAACGAGGCCCTTAATCTGTTAAACAATTTGTTCCATAGCTTACGATTCTCCTATGGTTATGTAGTTAAAGCATTGTTATGTAGTGGGGCTAATTTTTCGATTCCGTTACATAGGTTACCTAATTGTTCCAATTTGTCCTAAGAATAAATTATCTGGTGGTAACTTATGCCACTTTATTATACCGAATATCGTATTGGGCACATGCAATATTCGGTAATGATACTAAATTAAAGTCAATCTAATGAATAATATTCAAACTCAAAACAACAAATAACGGGAATTTACCCCTTCACCCACCTTTTATTCCAACCACCAAAGGAACAATATCGACCGAGTATAAAAACAGCAAAAAACTTTTATTCCATTCCAACAGTTCTTCAGTGGACTGTTAGCTGAATAAATCGGGTGCCCAAATCCATCTGTAACTATTACCGAGGCGCGGTAAATAATTCGAACTGCCACTCATTCAGGTGTTTTGTTACGAAATAAATCGAGGCTATTATGGAGGCCTATTGTTGAGGATTTCGTTGTCTGGATTGTTTAGGCTCTATTTGCTCAATAAGACTTCACGCGTAGGTATATAGGCTTAAGATAGGCAGAGATTAATATATGTAGGAGAATGGGAAGGAAATTTAAAAAAAATGACGTATAAAAACTGACGTTGAAGTTTGAAAGAGACAAAGCAAATATATGTACGGCCCTCAGATATACATGGAAATATTTACATATAGTTTTTAATTTAAACCACATGGTCCTAACAACCCCAGGTAATATTATACAAGGTACAAGGCTTTTGATCAATCCGTATAGGAACGAATCATTTTACAGCTCAGGTAAGTTTATGAACCGAACTGAAGTTCAGCTAAGCGGTAAAAATACTCGTATCTTTATTTGGGCAAAAATCGTAAAATCTAAAATCACGATTTGTGCCAAAAAATCATCTCGGTGTTTTTTCCAATTTTGTATAATGTAACCTAGGGTGGTGAGAAACATGTGGTTTAAATTAAATACCATATAATGTCAATATCATCATGTATAACAGTACGACGATATCTAGTTTGGCAAATTTCGTGAAGCTATTACATAATCTCCGTTATTGGAGTATAAGAAGCTCCGACAAATATCTTCCAGCCTAATTCTATTTCACGAACGACGGGCTGGTAGCAGGAAAACGATTGTGAAGACAAAGTGCGTACAAATTGATGCGTTATCAAATCTCAGTCTGGTGGGCAGTAGCGTAATCAGCACGAGAAGCTCTACGCTGCGGTCGCTAAACCACATGTCAACCGGCTATGGGTTGAACTTCTGTCAAACTAGAGTTTGTTATAGCAGTGAACGTCAGCTGAAGGAAGGATGATATGTCACACGATACATTGACAACCGTATCGTCTATTATTTTGTATAGACAAGCACAAAGATATCTATAGAGTGATCAATTTTTCGAACATATTACTCAATACACCTAACGTAATCATCCGTCTCTCCTAATAATTTCGAGAGAGTATTAACTTCCTATCCAAGTTTAAAGCTACTGTTTACCCAGCCTGCTTGTTATGACGTAGCTCATTACCTTAGTGGAAGTACTCGTGCTCTGCGGTGGGCGCTGTTTGATGTACGCCGCGTCTTTACATCGCCTTTATTGCACGTCATCTCTTTCCAGATAATTAAGGAACGTAATATTTTCAAATAATAGGAAAGGTGTAAAAACTGGCACATACATTTCTTATGTTTTTTCAAGTCAAAATAGACTGTGCCATCAGTTCGAGATTAATTTCTTGTTTTGCTGCAGAATTTTATTGAATTATGCGTTCTTTACGTATTTTATTGTATTTTATCAGCCCATATATGTCCCACTGCAGGGCACGGGCCTACTCTACAATCGAGGGTACGATTGAGACTGGTTCTTATAGTAATATTGTTCTTATAGTTCTTTACGTATGGAAACGCATTCATGAATATAATTTGTTATGTGAGCTTTCCAAATAAACATCCATCTTTCACCTGAGATTCTAAGTGGATTGCACAACATTAATCTTCACTTACATCGTAGTCACTTCGTCACATTACATAAAAAAACTTGCTGCTGTGCGGAAATTAACCCCACGGCTTCTCGTTCCACAGCCGGCATCCTACGCTATTGCACCACGGAATCAGTCACTTAACAAAACATAATTTATATAATAATAACTTATGAGCATTTCCACGCTTAAATATAATCGTTTAAGCACCATTTACACGGGGAGAGTTTCTCGCCTCGAAGATACGATTACTGTAGGGATATAAAAAAGTCGCACCGTGTAAACGTTTGTCAGAACACGATAATCTATGGCGGTTATGTAATGCGATAATCGCATACGATTCTGGACGCGAGAAACTCTCCCCGTGTAAATGGGGCTTTAATCTATGGCAGTAAAAGCGCCATGATATATTCGGGGAGGTAATGTGTGTTTTTTATTATATTCGCTTGGTTAGGTCCTGTACACGAGTAAAAACCGGAACATTCCGCCCCCGTTCACCTTATCGCACCGACATCTCTCAAATGAGGCATGAAAGATACAGGGATACCAACAATGAAATCGTATTATATTGGCACGCGGCGCTGCCAACGTGATAATATTTGCTGCGGTAAATAATATTTATTACAATTTATTATCACCAATTGTTATTTAATTTATAAATAAGTAAAAATAATAACTTTTATTTAGTATCCCACAACTAATCACCACGCACTATAACGGTTAAGGCAAACATTATGAGGAAACCTGCATACCGTGGCGAAATTAAAAGAATTTCTACGGTATGTATAGTCAGCCAACCCACACTAGGCTAGCGTGTTGGACTATATGGCCTAACCCCTCTCAATCGTACTTTCGATTGTAGGGGAGGCCCGTGCCCTGCAGTGGGACGTATATAGCCTGATAGATAGTATCCCACAATACTTAGACCCAAGTTAAATATTTGTTAATTACAAGACATTTGTTTGGCTATGGGTATCGAAGTCGCGCCCTCATAGTCCACAGCCGCTTTTGCACCTATTGCACCACTGTCAAAATCACAGAAATATATCTAGATCAAAATCGTCTCGGGTGTCATGCCAACTACAATAAAACTCCCGAATTGCACACAATACCATTATAAAGTCAAACTCGTAAAACACTCAGTTAATAAAACACGTAATGATAGTGGTAATTACCGATAAAATTGTCCAATTTTATTTCAGTGGTGCGAACTCGTGAAAAGAATACTAATTGTTGCGACCGCGGGCTTGGAGGAAATTGTATGCATAATTTAATTTGGCTACTTACGTATCATTTCATTAGGTATTCTTTCTACCCCAAAAAAGCAAAAAGAACGTAGGCTCGTATATGTTTGATCGATGGTATCACCAATATATCTCCTTGATAACAGTTTTGTTAATACTACATTCTAGGCGTAACTTAGTGCGGCACTTCAATGATCATTACAAAATGCCTTGTCACTAGTCGTAGTACAATACCAATTCGAAGAATTTGCTTCTTAAAATTCGCGTATAAAAATGTCAAATACGTAATAAGTGATATTTCGTTCTACTTTTAAACTACATTGATAAAGATATTGCTATTAATAAAAACGTTCACCACTTCAAAGGCACCATAAACACACATTCAATAAAAGGATTCACACTCCGCACTCAATCTTTTTATACGAACAACGTAATAGCTATACCAGAGGTTGATTCAAACTTGTTGAATAATTCATCGCGAGGAGAGCTCACTTCCTTCAAAAGTTGTCAAAACCACTTCGATTCCACGGGACTGGAAATGAGAAATCTTTGATGGAAAAATAATAGTAGTCGATAAAACGGATGAACTGTACTGCCGCTCTGTTCTCGTGGAAAATGAATAGGTTCGAGCAAACGTATTAAGTCCAAGTATGGAAAGCGACATTATCTGAGAGTACTATTCAGTCTCGATTGTAAGATATGGATTTCTATTCAGCAGCTAACAAAAGGCTAGCGAGTAACTAGGCGGCTGGGTAGTTGCAATGAATATTAACAGACGATTTATATTTCTGATGTTATTGTTGTACGCATTTTGTTCTGGTAAATTATTGCCGTAGATTAAGCCAACATTTTTCAATGTTTACTGTTCTTTTGTTGGTTCTATATATTATACTTAATCTATATTTCACAACAAATAAATCACTATAGTAGATGAATCGAGTATTTCCTCTAAGTACATAACATGTCAAAATTTTACACGTGCGTATGTTAAAACGAATCAACCCTTTCAAAATATGTCGCTTAATTTATATTCCTTGACAAAGACCAACTTCTTTAAGAAAATTACGCAAATCCCGTCAAGGTTCACCAAGGATCGTTAAAAATTACATACAACACCGCCTTCTAAAGAAGTTCGTAAACTTGTGATCCGCAAGTCTCAAGTTAATTTTTGGAATAGAAGCCTCGCTCGAGTCGCGTAATGATGTCCCTGAGGACTGACACTGAAATCTGTATCAAAGATACTTAAAATTATACGCCTTCTCGTTTTCAACTGTGAATTACGATAGAATATGATCTTCAATGTGATTAATGACATTTGTTTATTTGTGGTGTCATTGCAATAAACAATATGTAGTTAATTATTCAGCTAAGACTATTTCGTTAACCTTTTCTCTTTTTAAACTCTAAGATTGTAGTCTCGCTCCAAGGAATATTAATGTAAAATTCCAAACAATTACTAAAGAAGCAAAAAAGTTATACAAATAGATTATAGAATATTAGAACCCTAAGTTTTAGAACGCTTACTTAAACAAACTAAAAGACATTTATTAATTATAAAACTTATTTGTCTCGTAACGGATTCTGCAAATAATCTTACACTATTTAACGAAGAAAATTGCTAAGACACCTACACTGAAAGCATCCTTCGTTCCCTTGAATTCTAAAACATCAATTTTAACAATTACTCACACGTCAGGCATTTCACTCTCCGAAGCTTCAAAGGCTTCGTGTAACTTGGCACAAAGCCACATCAATGATTTCTGAATTATCAATTAAGGAATGAGTAGGAAGTTGTGAAGGCATAGGACAGGACCAATTGAATTAGCGTACACACGTGCGTTGACCGAGCCTTATTATCATCGCATTTGTACCAAGGAAAGGACTACGGTTTCCTTACATAATAAAGTAAATAATGTAGGAGAGGTAGAACAATAATAGAGCCGGTAGTTTGTGCTTTCTTGTTTCTGACGGGCCTACTTCATTGTATAACCTACCCGTAATACGGCGGTTAACTTGAAATTGCCATTGGGCTTACTTAGATTGTTTTAAGCAGTTGATTACTGTTCAAAATTTAAATAGAATTTTTCTTTCTTTTAAATCTTGAACTGACCCATAAATACTTCCAGAACATGCAAAGACAGCAAAAGATACTATAAAAATACCATTAACAAGTTTTGTTCAATAACTTTTTAAGCTCGCCAAAAATAAAGACAATTTATAAAATATTGATTTATGTACATACATACACTATCATACGTCAGCGTTTTTAACGATTTATACAGCGCGGCGTAGTAAACAAGAAACGTAGCCTATTAATACAAACTACGCAACAACACAAATCACAAATGAATGCTCGCAACAAATCGTCAGTGGGATACAAACGAATTTTGACACTGACTGAACGCAATCCTTTTCTTATTGCCACTCCGAAATTATGTAACATACTTGTTTTCTTGTAAAACTGTATATTTTCCTTGTGACGGGGGAATATGCTAAGATCAGATAAATGTCCGCCAAAATAAGAAATACCGGAACGCTCGGATAAGTTCAGAAGCTATGAATGTGGAATCAGCCCAACCCTCGATTATCAATTTCGCTTCGGCAAAATTCACTCGCATATTTTGATATTCATCCATAATTACAGCTGGAGAAAGACGGCTTTATTTTTCGAAACTGTCACAGTGAGGCAAAGGAAATTAAATTTCACAGCCTTTATCTCACAATAGATAAATTAAATCGCGTGCCAAAATTGAACGTCTTTCTAAATTATAATATAGGCATGGAGTCCGTGGCCGTCAGACTCGTCATTTAATAAAAACTGAAAGTTTGTCTGTACATGCCTCTGACAGGCTATAAGCTAATATGAAGTTCCGATCGTGGTGGCTTTGGAAGCTATCAGCTTTAATGTGTCTGGATGAAAAAATCATCAAAAGTGTCCGGCTGCCAAGGAAACACCTTTTAATAGTAGCCTTAACAACATATATAAAATTCAGCTTTTGTATTATAAAGCTGCTAAAATTATATATTACTATACCTCCAAACTTGTAATGTAATTTTGCCACGGGCTCTAAGTCTAATATGGTACAATGTAATTTTCGTAGCTCACAATTGAATTAATTACGTACGTCATAATAACAAGTCTACAATTTATTATAATAATTCTTTGTAATAGATAAAAATGTATTCTTAATCAAAAATTAAGATCTAACAGCATATTGATATGTGGTGAACTACTGAATCCTCTATTCCATAGAGGAGGGTCTTGCCCGCCAGTATGATGATACCTATATTAGCTAACATACAAATTATTATTATTATTATATAAAGTCGTATAATAGAACACAATTAGGTATTTAATGTTAATGTAAATCCATATTTGTATTTTAAGGTTATTTCTGTTATTTTATATAAATCTTAGCCTAACCATATTGTGCATGTGGTATTAGCCTGTAAAAAATTGTTGCACTTATATCTCATGTAAAACTTTATATTATTATAAAATTGTATTGGTGTAAGCAATTGTTGGCTGATCTAATAAATAAAAAAATACAGTTTATTTCTAACAGCTAACAACGTAAATCAATATGTAAACTTAACAGCAAAATTCTTTATTATCTGTCAAAGTCAAGTCAAAGGAAGTAGGGATATAAATCTGTTGTACCGGTAAGCGTGGTGCAGGAGGAAAACCGATAACCGCACGCCGCGCTCAAACAGCCGCGCGATACAGATCTCGTTCATGGATGGCGCCGGGCAATTTGTGAGCAACGTGTAATACACACTTTGTGCATCCAGTATGGACATTAAGAAATGGGTGATTTTTGTTTTCAAAATGATGGATAAAGGTCCTAAACGCATTAGTAGTGTGCAGATGTATCATTCCTGTTTAAGATTTTTGCAAATCCTATATTGGTCGGTGTTTTGTAAGCCTTTATCAATAATATATTTCCACGTATTTCCTACCGACTGTTTTATAGCATACTTATCGTTCTTTCATTTACAGTTTTTCAATAATAAATAAACATTTAACACAACTTGTTTCTGGTAAAATTCAATGCATCCTTTCTCCAAAATTTATGAATTTCAGGAATCTCTGCATGAATACATGCATCGCATATTAACAAAATACATAATTAATATAATTATATTAGTTTCATGGTTCAAAGTTCAAACTATCACTACATTTTATTTAATTGTAACGCTTTTATTGTAATATAATACCAGGATCATAAATCTGAGTCATTACAATAATACTGCAGACTATCCCGACTTACTTAAAAAAAAGAAGACAGTTCGTGTTGCTGAGGGAGTTTCTTGCGCCGTTTCTTCTTCACAGCTACAACACGTTCCGAAGTGGTGGTAGCAGAAATTAACGATTCAAAAGATCTTGTAAAAGACTACTTGAATAATGAATATTTTGATTTGATTTGATTTACAAATATGTTTTATACGTAGTTATAGCTGGGTAACTAAGCTGAGAGGGTTCTTAAACTATTCCGTTGCCACATGTCACTTTCATCAGTGAATAGTCTTGGCATTTTCTTCCATACATAAAATGCTCTGACACATGTTTTTTTTTTGCAAAATCCGTTTCAGTTTTAACATGGTTTCATGCATGTTGGTTATATCATTTAACCCGATTTCAATGTCTGTGATTCCAAAAACAAGATTTTCACACAACTTTCCAACCCGCATTTCACTTTCGCGGAGTAAATTTTCTTAAAAGTTGTTTCTGAGCGGGCCTACCTTGTAACTAAGTTTCCTGTGAATTTTGAAGTTTGTAGGCTTTATAATTCGTGAGATTTCGTAATTGCGTACTTAGTATGTTGGTTTTATAAATCTTTTCTTTTTAAATTGTAGCGTGAATCGTTAAATAAGTCAACGTATGGCTTGCTATAAACAAATAAATACAATGAATAATAATTAAGGCTTTTCCATTTGACTCTATGTTCACCAATTAATTTAGTTGTTGTCGAAAACTCTTCCTGTAACGTAATTATAATTAATATATAAATGATTGTTTTTAAATAAATTTATATAACAATCGTTCCTTTTCTGTTTCAGATATCAACTCCATAATCAGGTGAGTGTCACAAACTGATTTTCAAACGCATTAAACCCTTCTAAATCTACTGGAAAATGCTTTTAAAAAACGTAGCTCTGAACTTACACGAGAACTCTTTCAAAAGGTCATGCTTTTAATGAGATGAATACTTTTATCCGGGATAAGCCTTTCAACGCGCCGGGGCCTTACCGCATGTTACACTCAAGGCGCTCTTTGTCGTGTATTTGACCTTTTGAGATCTATCAGCTCATTCTTTTCGCATTTGATTTTTTCTGAGTCGAGTGCGCACGTCTTTTTGCCGTTAAAGAGGTCTCCAGCTATAATGAAAGAGGTTTTACCTATATATGATTATAAGTCAAGTTTTGTTTGAGTGCGGATTAACAAGGAATATATTTCTGTTTGCGTTTATTCGATAAACTTATAAAATAAATACAACCACGCAGTCCCAACTACACAAAAACCTTCTTTTTTTTGGCGTAGTATCAGAGCTTTTCGGCGACGCAATACAATATAGATAAAGCAATATTGTACTTATCTCAGGCTGCAGTAGGAATACCCCGTACACCTTTAGAGGAGTCGACTCTACAAGGATACCGCTGTATCAGCCGGTACGTCCCACTGCAGGGCACGAACATCCTCTACAATCGAGAGTAGGTACGATTGAGAAAGGTTAGGCCATATAGTAGGCCACGCTGGCGTAGTGCAGGTTGGTGGATTTTACATACCATAGAAATTATTTTAAATCGCTATGGTGTGCAGGTTTCCTCGCGATATTTTGATGATGATTAATTTGTTGATGAGTGGGTTTATTGACTATAAATACACGCATGACTCCGAAAAGTCGGAGGTGTGCCCTAGGGTTTGAACCCGCAAGCACCGTGAACTTTTTGGCAGACGCGTCTGGTCCGTTTACCAACAGACCACCACGTACTTACCACTGGGTGGTTTCATTGTTTTACAGAAAACCTACGTGTACGGTGTAGCGACGGTTTTTTCTGTCAAGTGTTATTAAATACATATTCAGCACTGCTTTCCTCTCTCCTCGTCGTCTCCTCTACTCGTCCGATGTCCTTCCAGAGTTGTAGATTAATGTGCGGCAGAAATCTCTTACTCTCAGGTGATCCGTTTGTTGTTCGTTATCCGAACCTCACTAATAAAAGAAGAATATCCAGAACAAAAGGATGTTGTCCAAAAACATGCGAACCCTGATTAAATATTGCTACTCTGTCCGGTGTACTGTTAATTACAGTAAATTCCACAATCATTAAACGAAACACGTTTATATTTTGAAATATTATATTTGGTGTAATCCCTTTGACACAACATTAATACGCGAATGCATGTTCGTAATCTCCTGAATGACAATGACAGATTTCATTAATAATAATTAACTTAATGCCTGTAGTTCGGTTTATTTCACCAAAAAATAATGATAAATTTATTTATAATATACATGTATGTATCCCCCATACTGTCCATCGACCATATTTTGGTCGATGTCAAATAATGACAGATATTGTCATGTATTCAACTGTGCATTACCGTATTACGGCCGCTCAGGTATTGTTTACTTTAATCAAGTACAGACAACTCATTTTCCCACGGATCACGTTGGGAAGCGCATCAAAATGATCGCGAAGAGTCAATTTGGCTACTTGCTTCGATTACCTTACATTGTCCCATAGTAAAAAAATAAATAAAACGCACTTTTGTTGACGAAGCGGTCGCAACTTTATTAATAAATAAAATTATTTATCGTGGTGGATTGATGGTCAAGACCAGTAAATACCATGGAAAGATTAGTAATTTATCATATTTCATTGTTTTATCAGGTGTTTGGTGTGTTTTTAAGTTTTAGAATAATTTTATTGCATAGTTTGGTTAAAAAAATTACATACATACATAAACTCACGTCTTTATCCCAGAAAGGGTAGGCAGAGGCGCCACCAGGACACCCACATAAAATTTTGTAACGTCTTTGCAAACACTTGAACATTTTTGATAGAAATTCACGAGATTACTCTATTTCTTTGCATTTAAATGATGGTATATTTAATGCACTTGTGGCGACTTGTGCCACACTACATAACCGCCACATCAACCGCTTCGCTTATGCGCCTTGGGACAGCCGGCTTAGCTGTGACCTTGATGCGCCTGCGCAGCGGGACGGTGAACCGCCGACGACCGCCGCGTGTGTTTACATATAGCTATTACTAACTTTCTTCTATCCTAGTGCTTTAATTTCATTCTGTCTTCTTTCATACTATCTTCTATCATACTGTAAAACATCATCTGTCATTAAATCGTCTTCCAAATTCATAATAACATTCTTCATTTTTGCGTTCACCCGATATTCCACACTGTGCTTATTCTTCACTTTTGTTGTGCCCGAGTTAAGTAGAGGGCTCGAGTGCAACAGATAACTGCTGCTACAGCTACACCTCCACACACTTTAAATCAAAGTACTCATATTGGGTCAATTCTAGAAAAAAACTGCATATAGTTTAATAAAACCTATTCAAGGTGTATAATCGATCGAGTTGCCGGGTCATAGGGTGGCCATTTTCTGTGAAAATTTGGTGCGAAATAAGATTGTGGGCATCCATTATGCTTATTATTTTAAAACATTTGGATATTAGGGATGACTTGTTGAATATACGTATTTAAATATAAAACTAAGATTTTTTATTTTGTATTCGGGTCGGTGGTTTTGGTTGCCTTTATTCTAATGAATGATTTTAATTACTTTTCAATAGCCAAAACATCAGTAGAGTACGCTCACGGGGCCGCGGTGTACGCACTTTGGGGTCGTACTTTTCCAAAAGGAATGCGTCGTCACTTCCCAGCCGAACATCAGACCACTACTGGAGGCAATGCTAAATTACGGCGATTGGCGAATTTCTTCGTTCTGGGTGACTTCGTTGCACTCAGCGATATTAGATATAACGTGAACGTATTCGTATTATTATAAATATATATTACTTGTAAATTCATAACAAATAATTAATGAACTGCTCTGATTTAAACCAACTTGTAACTTTTGTAATAAACACTATATTATAAACTGGTTTTGAAAAGAGCAACAATACAGTTTCTTGCCCGTTCCTTTCTAGTGAAAACCGCTTTCCGAACGTGTGGTAGAATAAAAAAATGACTGAATCTAATGATGCAAATTCAATAAATTATTTTCATTTTCATTTTACGAAGTCTTATCCATGTTGGCCTAGACGAGGAGCTCGATTTATTCAAAAAAATGTGTCTTTTTCGATGCCCTGTAATTTATGTTTTCGAGTATATTTTGTAATTCTTAGTATATCATTGAATTGCACATTTATTCCACTTACTATTAATATGCATCTTACGTGGGGCAGATTATTACATTGTATAGTTTAACTCGTAGTCAACAAAAAAAAAAAACAGAACACTTGATAGTGAGAAACGTTTGATTGAAATACGAGCCGATCCCTAGCCGCGACTCGCGTGTTGTTTACGTTATCGGGCGGCACTCAAGAGCCCAATGTGTGCGGGCCCCTATTCAGATTAGCTTAGATTAGCAGATTAGCACTTATGGCTCGAGTAGCATGGACAAAGGAGCGGATATTTAAAAATCTAATTGTTATAGATAATATTTTATGTGAAATATGTCTTAGTTTTTTTCCCCTATTCCATCCATATATAATTGTTTTTCAAATCAAAGTATTTTGAAACAAAAGTATGTATGTTTTGATAAAGAAAAAAATATATATTGAATAGGAAAGAAAGAAAAATCGCTTTTTTCAAGTTTACCGTCCAATAAAACAAAACTGGTTGTAATGACTGGTGAATAACATGATTCAGAAGTTAGAGAATCTTGTTATAACACCGAAAATAACCAAAAATATATGACTTTCATACAAGTATCTCGAGAAATATCACTTTACGTAATTTAATAATTTTACGTAAAAATCAATGAAATGTCATTGCACATTTCATCGATTTCGCAAATCGCGAAAATTTTCACCTGTCAAGTCCGGACAACATAGGGGGTATATATTTTTTGTTTCTATTCAACATTATAAGATATCAGCACAACACGATTGGGTATTGGCTGTTTATCCTTCTTCCTTTATGTTTTTGTTTTTATAAGCAAAGTGATGAGACATGTGCAATAGCCCAAGACCCAAGTATATCATTGTCCAGCTCTACTATAGAAGATATTGCATCTCTCCTCAGTTGAACTATTTTCACGAAGCCTCATTACAGTCCCTCCATGTTCCGAAGTCTTTATAGTAAGGAATTCGTCGTGATTGCTAAATGGCAAATAAGGTTCCTAAATTCAACAACAATACTAGACTACTACTGTGGCATGAACGTGCTGGTTCGGAATGCGGCTGCACTTCTGTCTCAATATAAAAACTTACAGCTTGCTGACAGCTTTTCTGTCGCAACTCATTCAGTCAGTGGATTTTTGTTTATAAAAACCACAAATAGATGCAAAGGAAAGAGATTACTAACAAATATCTGTGTTCTAAATAATTATTTTAAAAATGCTACAAATCAAATAGAACACAAACATAATATGAAATATTAAAATCATGAATAGACTCTGCTATTGTATTTTTATAATAATCAAGGAAACCAATTAGCTATACTGTCAAGCTAACTGCGTCGTGCGAGCCCCAATCATTTTACATGGACATCAATCTCCGTCCGTGCCGTAATGAAATCATGATAGAAGCATATTTTTGAAGATTATCTGTGGCCGCTTGATTGATACTCTTAAGTCTCGACAAAGAGGATCCCAGTTACCGCCAATAGCTTATAAATCCGTTATGTTAATAAATGAGATGTTTGAGGAAAAATTGTGGGAATTAATTTATTGAATGAAATTATATTTGATGAATCAGCCGCTGTGGTCGAATATCCCCTGTTCCATTTTCCTGATTTTGATACTTGTAAAAATATGGCTGTATTAGTCTAAATTATACTGATTATTCGTAATTGTGTCAAATATATCATTTACAAGTGTTTGACCTGGTTACCAGTTATGTGTTATCCTGGCTTTAGCAGTCAGTAGATGGTTTATAAGATGCCTATGATTAGGATATTTAACTTTGCATTTATCTCTGAAAATAATAAATCTACGTAGTCCATTAACACATAATGTCACCAACAACTTCACTATTTTGTCTAGTCTACAAAACCCTACAAGTAATAAAAAAACAGACTCAATAGAGCAGTCTAGACAGCCTAGCACAATCGGACATGAAAAAGCCTTGCGTTCTAGGTAGGTAAATCTAAGATAAAATCTTTAGAAAAAAGATCAGCGGCGTTAAATCTTCCGATAACAAAGAAACGGGAAACTATTATGAACATAACAATAAATTACATCTAGATGTAGGTCTACGCAAGTTTGTAGCCCATAAAATAGTCTAAGAAATTGCTCGTCGGCGTTTACCTCAGATAAGCCGGTTTTAATGTTTAGGCTTAAAATGTTCCTTTGAAACGAAACTGTGTGTAGTTGAAATGGGGTAGTTTTCTATAAAGTATTCTTCGAGCTGCTTTTTTGCTTTTTAATAGTAACCGAGGCGCAGTTGGTTAAAGCGTCTGTGTAAAACTAGAGGCTGTGGTATCGATTCCTGTACCAAGACAATTATGAGATTCACAAGCATGTTTCCAATTTAGTTATGAAAGCGAGTGTTCGAGCTTATTTTACCCTAAAATATGACAGGAAGAAAGCCTAGTCATATGCACTTTAAAACCGTCAATAGTTTATTGCCCACGGCTTACAACTGACACGTATTACCAGTAAAATGCTTCGCTCAATTCAAATAACATGATGAATATATGAAATATATTGCAAACAAAATGATTACGGAGCCGTCTCGGCGAATTACTTAGTCACTTCGCGTCTATGGATTTCGATTTACAAATGCGAGAGTACTCTGAATCCCGCATTGAATATAAATTTTATGAGATCTCAAATCGCAGACATTATACTGGCTAGTCGGTATTTAATTTATTTTCTTTATCGATATCATTGATAATGCAGAAATAAACTATCAACACATATTATACCGTGTACGTACGTCCATCTGCTGGGAACGAACCTCCTTCACTTTTTGTGGTCCATAATTCGCAGGAAATACGAGCTGCTACTATTACGAGCTGATAGAAATATGCCTCTTATTAATCTGTTGTTTATGTGCCCGTATAGTCTAACAAAACTCGTGCAAAGTAGTGGGTCCAACCTAGTAGATAATCGAACCCAGGACGACACGATTCATAGACCATACAAGTTGCCACTTTACCAACGAGGGATTTATAATAAAATCACTATCATTATAAGCGGTCAGTAACGACCATTACCAAAAGTGATTTAAATTATCATCTCCGACTCAAAGAAACACGATTGAAAATAGCAAATCAGTACAGTCTTATTGTAATAACAATTATATTTACATGACAAATTTGCGGGGTCTAGCGCTTACTAAGTTTGAATACAAAGTAGGACTGACGAAGTTCTAAAATGTTGCCCTAGTTTTAATTAGCACTCTCTCAAATTAGTGTACTAAGTGTTACACAAAATTGTTACATTTAGCGTACATTGTCTAAGAGAATAACTAAGTAATGTTAATGGTCAATAAATTAGTGGCAGGGTGAGAAATTACATGCCTATTATTATGCTTCTACGAATTGAATGTTCATCAACACGGTAGAAAGACGATGTAATAAATAAATAAAAACACATGACACATACATTCGAGTCTAGTGTCGTGGGTATCAAGAACTACGTTCGACTTTTCGGTAACAACTAAACCCAGACCCGAAACAAATACTATTGATCGAACCCGCGGCCTCTCATAGCCAGCGCAGCGTCTAATAAAAATATAATCTAATAACATAGCTGTCATAGTAAGAGTTTTCATAATGGTTGCTGGAAGAAGTCGACTTTCACCAGTGGCCCTAGCACGAACGGCTATTAGGTTAACCAATAGCCAAAACTAACATCTTAGCTAAAGAAAACATTGTTTAAAAAAACAGTTAATCAACAATGCAAATTGCAATTGCGGTTACCCCTACTTACCCCGCAAGGATACAATGTGTTCAAGTTAAAATATTACTGAAAATTCTAACGCATCGTTGACCCATAGCCTCGTGGAGAGTAATGGGTTATCTAAAGCTTAAGTGGCTATTTACGCTGTACCGCCGGCTGAAGACGTCTGTTATAATTCCCTCATTTGCCGCAACTGGGTGGGACGGACGCCAAGATATTAAAATTACACATTTGGTTTTAAATTCTTTGAGTGCCAAAACGATGATGGTTGCACAAGAAAGGAGATAAATTTTTATCTTGCATAATGTCCACGCGGACTACTAAATCCAGTTAATCGTCATCATTATACCTCAAAGCTTCGCCACATGTAGTCCATTATTTGATTTGAAACGTGGATTTCAGTATCGTCTCAGAGGTCTACGTGTAATACGTTTTTTGCCAAATATGTTTATTAAATGAAATACATACGCTGCAAACACAAAATTTAAATCCGAAATAAGGTTTTATAGAAATCCTTTTACGTGAGCAGTGTTTCGGACACTCGTGTTAACGTGTTTTAATTCGCAAACCACTCCAAACAACCTTTACTTTGACTGGAATATTCGTTCGCTCTATTTTCTTTTATTACTGCGACAAACTCTGCTCAAACACATGTAATTAAAATTAACATTACATTAAAATTTAAATCATATTTTGTTTGTATTTTTAATCTCTTTCATCCACAAAGTAAAGACCAAGCTAGATTATTATTTATCTGTGATGAAATAATTTTGGTTATGTACTGATTTTGTTTTAATTTTGCGTATCGCTAATTGAAGTGAATTGGTAAAAGTAATGCAATCACAAGCTTTCTTACTTGGAGAACTACAACTAATCGTGTCTTTAGAAATTAATAACTAAAAATAATTAATCTAGGTGCACATAATATTTTAAACGATTAAATTCTTTTATTTCTCAATTCTTCGACATCCATAGTTTACATACACAGAGAGATTTTTCATTCCGAATAACGTATATTTTACCTAAGTGACGTGTGAATTTATTACTGGACGAATGACTAAAAAACATCGATCTAAGAACCTAACCCAACACAAAACTCGGACTTGTTTGTCTTAGAAATTAAAGTGTTTCGTTGAAAACATTTCGTCTTTCAGCCTCCTGAATGAGTATTGAAGTTGTGACAGCCCTCGTCCCTACGTATACAAACTCTGATTGACCGGGCGAGGCCCCACTCAAGTTTTATTCGGAGGGCTCTTCGAGGCTAATTGAAGGAAAGTAGTTCTATTGTAGTATCTTTTTTATTGTCTATGATTCGAATTCAAATTGAGAATCACGGTTTTTGAGCACTTATGAAGTTTTTTGTAGTAATATTAAAATTGGTTGGTTTATTGGGATATTAAATCGAGTATGTACCTTAGTTATTTTTCTTATTTGAAAGATGCAGTATTATTCAAAAATATATGTTTTTTACACCTTTTTCTTTAATAAGCAATTTTCATTAATCTATACAATAACTAAAAACCAACCGTTTTATATTGCCCAGAATATTTTTTAATGTAAAAACACCATTAATTAAAAACACCAAATCGAACTTCACATCTTATCCAATATACTGCACTATTTAGATAAAATTACTATCAATAAAAAATAATCTTACAATGTTAAGTCTGAGCTCGAAACGAGCCAAGCTTGTCTCCGGTCCACGGCAGGCAACTTGTAAAGTGCACTTGAAAGCAAATGTTACGACGCTCTGGAAACTTTCAACTGGCCCCAATACACTTTTCAATATAAGTGGGGCTCGGGGATGCTCGAAACTTCGCTAATGTTAACAACAACGTTTAATTAAATTTTTAAAATAAAGTGTGCTAATTATGTAGGAGAATGGAGTTTTGTACAACTGTTGTGTGGGCGGAAAAGTTTGAGGAGAAATTTTGGCAATTAATAATCAAACCCTATGTATGTCATACGCATAAAAATAGCGTTCGGCAACTGTGAAGTGCTAACAGCAACACTAACACTAAGAGACGGCTTTATACAATGCACCCACATGACTGAACATGCAACGTACACTCACGCCTTTTTCCCAGAAGGGGTAGGCAGAGGTGTTACCAGGACACCCACGTTTCGTCTTGTGTTCCGTCCCACGATGTGATAGGGGGCGAGCCTATCGCCATATGGAGTACAAATTCCCGACTCCGGGCTGATAATGAAAAGAAATATCCAATATCACTTTGCCGACCCGGGATTCGAACCAGAGACCTCAGCTTTGCAATCATACCGTAGTACGTATACGCCACACTGTAGCCGAAAAAGAGTATCGGTATTTTTCTTACTATCAAGCCTAGCGAGATATCGAGACTCTTGGTCATACTATAGCAATTTTTTGTAATATGAATGTTGCATTCAAATTACTGTCCATATATTGAATAAATGTGAGTACATTTAAAACAAATATCTAATCAAGGTTTCATATTGAACAAAATACTACACCTACTTAAGGTCTATCATGAATCAAATATTATATAAACATAAACAATATATAAATGGAAATCCAATTAGCTGTTGGCAGACATCTGCGGCTCAGTTGTAGGGTCTGACGAACGTACTATTTTCATAACCTTACTTACTTCTAATTACCCGCTTAGAATTAAAAATTACCTCACAAATTATTCCATTTTAGTGCCCATGGAAAATTAATTAGTCAATTCGAAGTAAAATGTTGTGAAGTAACAACAAACGAGACAGAAATCTTGAAATTAATTAAAACTTGTCGTTTTAAAGTCGTCTGCAAAGTGTTTCGCAGAATTCATGTTTAAAGGTGTTTAAAATGTTTACTTCAGTCCTTTTGATGAAATTATTCTGTAGACATAAAGATGAAATTATTAAAAGAGGTAGATACTCTAAAGTTATCTTAGACTAAAGTAGAAATGGCGCCGGGTCGAGCAGGTTTATTCCATTGTCTGATAGAAAACTGGTTCAAAAGGAAGGCATTCCTTCCATATTTCTCTCATGATCTCATGATAATATTTCTTTCTTATTCCCATCCTTTATCCTTCCCTGTATCTTCTAGTATCGGTAAGTCGGCAAAGCTCCTACTATCTAACTATTTATGGGCGGCAGTAATCACTTACCATATTATATGGTGCACCATTTGCTCGTTTACCGGACGTTCACAATAAACAATAAAATATTAAACTGAAATTAAAAGAGAAAAAGCTATGCAATGAAAATGAACGTAAAACTGCAAACATGTAAATTTACTGCATTTTTTATTCCAACAATAAACTAGTGCTTCAAACAAGAACATCTTTACTGAATTATTCATAAAAAGCAATTTACATTTGCCCGCAAGTCGTAAGGAACAGAATGGAAATGTTATCAAGTTGCATTTATTTCCGATAGTGGGTAGGGGAGATCAGGGACGAACGTAACGATTTTCAATTTTCTTGTTATATCTTGCAGACCTTATTAGATCACAAAATACTAATTACTACACATGAAATATTGGTCTTTCAGCAGTCTATGATCACCAACATTGCAACTGCTAAAACAGATTTTGAGAAAAATTACCAAATGTAAACAGTGTATTTTGATACAATCATGCCTATCCCTAGGGTTCCGTCTCACGATGTGATAGGGCGCCCTCTATCACAATAGGCTCGCCAGCCTATCGCCATATCGGGCACAAATTCCTGACTCCGAGCTGATAATGAATATAAAATCCAATATTACTTTGCCCGACCCGAGATTCGAACCCGAAACCTCAGCTTTGTAATCGTACCGTAGTAAAACTACGCCATCGAGACTGAGCTACCTTTGAACTGGATATAATCTAGAATTATTCTGAGAAAAATACTGTAAAGCGATTTACTGCATACTTGGAAAAACCTGTAAATATTTTGCTTAAAATGAGAAAAAGCTTCTTTTGAGATTATATACAAAAGGAATTTCAGGAAACCGTTACAATGAAAAGTATCTTTTCCTGACAGTAATGGTGTATTAGACCAAGTCCTCATTACACATTATATGGAGCTCATTTAAAACCGGAAAATCTTAATGATCTCTTTGACTTTGTGTCGAAGAGTGGTAGATGTTATTTTCCTCATCATGCTATACCTATCCAAATTAGAAATCACTGTCAGTAGGTCTCATATATGTAGATATAGAAATCACAATCACAATCCAGGCGGATAGGTACCACCGGAATGTCTATTTCTCCCGCCAAACAGCAGTGTAAATGTACTGTTGTGTTTCGGTTTAAAGGTCATTGTAGCCAGAGTAACTACTGGACATAATGAGACCTAACATGCTATGTCTCAGGATGGCAAGCACAGTGGCATGCCATGCATTGCTTTGTAATTCATGGAGTTGTTTGCTTTTGCTACTGTTCATGAGCGATCGTATCGCTTACCATCAGGAAAAACGCATGCTCGTCTCGCCATTTATTGCAATAAAAATATTGTATAAATCCTGGAAAATTGGCCATGTGTATTTCAAAATGGTTATTAAGTTAATACTACAAAAATTAATGATATTTGTATTTTGTTTGCGTGTCTGCGGTCGAAATGTCGTTCCCGCACATTGCACTAATAAGGCAGCAGATTTAGTAATTCCGACTGTGCGTTTTTTAAAAAGACGATTAACTATTTTCTTTGTGGCCGGACTTTGCAAAACAAGACTTTATCAAATTTTCAAAATTACAACTTTGATTTATATTAAATTGTATATATATCGCACTGTAAACCTGACTTCCAATTATGATTAATAGGAACTACAAAGCGCTTTTGAGTTCCATAACCCAACCTGTTAACATCTGTAATACATCTATGTATACGTGAAAAATAATGTCTCTTTAAAACTCTATTCCGCTACCTCTAGTTTTACTAGTTTTTCAACTATCGCGTCACACTGATATTGCACCGTATTTGTATATACTCGTACGTACGATATCCGAATTGGTCCGCACGTGGTTCGTAATTGGCCAGGTCGAGCGGTGACAGCGGGTTCGAGATATCTGGCATTGTGGAGGCTGACAGCCCGACGTCGTCACACGTCCTCCAATTACACATGTGGAATTAATTGCTTCACAGCACACCATGCAATTATTTAATCCGGTAACGTTATTGCTTTGAGCACAATAGAGACTTATGACGTCACATTTTGGTACCACACTCTAGAAACAAAAACGATTGAGCTGTCAATGCCGGTTGAAAAGTATTGAGCACTGCACTGCACTGCGTACTCTACCTACGTCCATGACAAGTTATGGATACAGCCAAGCAATCACACACATAAAGCCTGACCCTACTTTTTGGTGTGTTCCTCGTTAGATCCCGGAGTCCCTTATTTATGCTGAAAGAGGTCATGGGGGTCTGTCTTTCAACCCTAAATACCTACCGGAAATTATGTGAGACTTTTTGCACTCACAACACTCAGTGTTGAAACAAATAAATACTCATGTTGCACTGAAACATTTTCCAGCGCGGAGATTAAACCTGCGACCTTGCGTTTCACAGCCGATGTCTTAACGAGGTGCGCCAAGGAACCGGTCATACATAAGTAAACTATTATTGTTCCTGCTAAGCCAATTAATGTAGTACACTTATTACTTTTTCTACCTAGTATAAATTCTGATACTTTTGTCATCAACGCATGTCATTTATTACTGTACAATTTAAGGAAATAAAGCTACTCGTATAGCTATTCTACTTAAAATTTAATGTAGTACCTATTGGGATTTTAAACCACATTCAGCGGAATAAAAAAGACTAATGACTAATTTGGCACTTTTCCTGGTGGTAAGTCTCTCATGTGTGAGAGGCCGCTTAGGTAGGTACCGTCGCAATGTCTATTTCTTCTGCCAAACAGCAGTGTAAAGGCACTGTTCTATTCCCGTTTGAAGGATATTGTAGCCAGAGTAACTACTGGACATAATGAGACTTAACATCTTATGTCTCAGGATGGCGAGCGCTGTGGAATGCCAAGCGTTGCCTTGTAATTCATAGTGTTGTTTGGTTTTGATACTGTCCAAGTGCGATCATATCGCTTACCATTAGGCGAATCACATGCTCATCTAGGTATTCGATATTACGAACGAAAAAAACGAAATTATTACGAACTTTAATATTATTACGAATAACAATTAATTATTTTTTGCCCATGATGATTCAGTAACTTATATGGCCTTATGTAGTTATCCATATTACCTCATTTGACTCGCTATACATATTAATAAGCCTGCATGTTGTCAAGCAAAGGTGTCATTAGCAACACCCATAATTCACCAAACTTATCTTATCCAAGATGTAAGGACCGAGCCCTTCACCATACGAGACTTCCCAACTTGAAAACTTACGCAAAGTGAATTGACCCGAAATTCGTACTCTGAACCTCATGGTTCAATCTATATGCGATGCCACTACACTAAAGAAGCCTTTTTATCACATTTTTTATATACTAGGTATATTTTTTATAATAATAGTGTTACTATAAATGTTCTAATGTAAGCGGCGGTGAATCTCGGCAGCGTCTGTGTGATGTGGGAGGCGGACGCAATCTGTCGCTGTCGAGCCCATATGCTCCTCCAATGATGCGTGCAGGGTTGCCGTGCTGGCATGCATACCGCACTTATAAGGGAAATTATAGATATTTATAAGATGTAGAAAGACATTAGAGGAGGAATATTTGGGTCCTATCCTTTGTCCTGACAAAGAGGCTTGTATTCCAAGTAACGTGGACTCTACATGAGATAAAAAAAAAACAGAAAGTCACCTAAGTTTGTATATGATTCCAAACATACCATTATAAAACATTTAATGATAAAGAACAACAACCACCAACAACCTTGAACAACCCTCATAACGCAATGGGAGTGATACCAGCGTAATGTTGAAGCAATTGATGATATGACAAATTAGACAACATGTTTGGGACATGTAAGGCCGAAAGGTTCCACCCGTGTACGGGACATTTATTGTCTGACAGACTCAATAAAATTAATCTTTCTAGCGAATTTGTTCAACCAGGACTTTTGTTTAAAAAATGCTAAAGTAACGTAACGTACATAGGTACCAAAATAATGAATCATAGAAATAATTACTAATTCTCACAATTAGATGATTATTAAAAATTATCTCAAATAATTATTAAAAACATATCTAACATATAATATTGAAATAATCTTAAATTGTAATTTTACTCATACATTTCATCCACCTCTACCAAAATACTTTTCGAGAAATTCCTCCACAGATAAGGATGCAACAAAATTCTGTTTACAGCGCACACTCGGATGTAAAGTGTAAGTAAAAACACTTCAAACAGCAACCCTAATAACGCAACGTGCTTGACTTAAGGATATCCGTGGCTTTTCAAACTAAGCTTAGGGTTTCTTTACGAGAGCGGAGAAATGTTTGCTCGCCTCTTTACTTACGCTGAAAAATATTACAAGCCCGCTACAAACAACGGGATTTATCATAAACCTATTACCAGATATTACAAAGAAAATAGGTACACGATTTTCTCATAACCAATTTTATTTTTGCTTAATCATATTTTGTATATACAAATGTAACTAGTAGAATGTGCCAGTGTAATCATTACGAGTACAACATTCTGTAGCATACTTCGGAATGTAAATAAGCTCAGTCAATGAAGAGTCGCTCTAGAAACGCATCTGCCTACCCCTTCAAGATTATATATGTAAGGTTATGTATGTAAGTCCACACATACATAACCTTACATATATGTATAAATATATAAAATACTATAGTACACAAACACTAGAATAAAAACGCTCATATCTCGCATATTTACCTGAATATGCTAATAGCATTTATTACTATGCTCGCCGCACACACACATTACGCTTCTTAGCATGTTTAATTAACCGCCATAGTGGAAATTTTACAACTAGAAAATACGAATCTGTTTAAAAGTAGAACCTTTGCCTCGTTATTATTTTAAACAAATAATTTCTTATACAAATAATTTCTATGGAATTTTATCAGAAAAGCTCCGCGCATAGAAAAATATTCGTGTGGAATTTATTTCAGGACTGGGTTTTGTGTAATCGAAAAGTCCTATATAATTTCTGGTATCCTCAGCATAAAACACATGCTTTACTACGAGTCCGCGACAGTGTTATTCTCTTGTTAAGTATGCGCCTATTTATTATTTATGATTATAATTATCTCATTATAACTGTTTTCAATGTCAGGAGGCCAGTTATAGGACGTACAAATTATGAGTCATATTCATGTGACTCATCTTGAGTCACTGTTGATCTTCATAAAAAATATTACAGCTCATCTAGACATATGTATTTATCTAATCTTCCGCCTGTACGTAAATTACGAGTAGTACTTAAATGGAAGTATATATGGTAGTTACATAGTACATGATTATTACAACGATGGTATAATATGATTAATAGCCGAATAATGTAATTTTACGACAACTTGTCCGACATCAACGGTTTCTCAAATAAACTTTGAATTCAACATATAAAACCCGGTCTAAAAAATCGGTCAGTGTTGTAAAATTTAAATAGCCTTTCTTTTCTCGTAAAGGAAGATCGTGCATCCCAGTTTCCTCACAATAATTCCCAACCTATAAAGCAGGCCAGACATATGAAATGAAAACTAAAACACTTTAAATAACAATTCACCCGTACTAAGTAGATGAACGCTTTCGCGCCATATAGGGCGAAGTGCCCGTACATGCGGGTAGAAAACTTTTACCACAGCACATACATATATGTACAACTGGGTGGCATTGTTGCTGCGTCCAGTCAGCGGAAAGGTAATTGGAAAGTTGGGAAGAACGACGAACGCAACTTACAAGTGAGAGTAATTGCAACTACCAACAACGCTACATTTAGATACACGAGGGTGTTTTAGATGTTTTATGTTTTTGCGAAATATTTTTTTAAGTTTGTGTTGTCCTTATTATTGTATTGTTTTGTTTGTCAGAACGTGACATAAACATACATAAACTCACGCCTTTTACCCAGAAGGGGTAGGCAGAGATGCTGCCAGGACACCCATATTTCGCCTTGTATGTTCCGTCCCACGATGTGATAGGTGGCGAGCCTATCGCCATATCGGGCACAAATTCCTGACTCCGGGCTGATAACGATTAGAAAAATCCAATATCACTTTGCCCGACCCGGGAAGAGAAACCGAGACCACAGCTTTGTCATCGTACTGTAGTACAACTACGCCACCGAGGCAGTCATATAATTTGAATCGTTTTTAAATATATTATGGTCAGTCTAGATCCGAAAGCCACTGTGTTGTATTGGTCAAAATGACGGCTGTGAAACGCGAGCCGCGGGTTTGAGCCCTGCACCGAAACTTAGGAGTGGGTGTTATGAGACCGAAAAGTCTCTAGCAGTTTTTGATACCTAAGACTTGATATTTCAGATCAGGACTGTGTATATGACAGTTGGATATGTTTAATACTTCTAGCTATACGCGATGATAGAAATACAAAACTGGATAAAATTAACCATATTATCATTACCTAGCAAATATATTGGAAGCGCAAAACCAAAAAAAAATAATACAAAAAAACTCACTCCCAAAATATCACGTTAAAACGGCCGCTTGTATTTTGGAGATAGTTAAAGTAACATGGAGGTAATCCCAGCCGTGTTAGTACCCTGCACACATAAATCTTCACTGCTCAGCGAGCGTGTGAAATGAAATCTCAAGGCGAACGGAGCACGGTGGAGTGCAGGAAATCTCGCGAGTCTTCTCTTACCTACAGTTTTATTCGTAACATACATTGAGAAACAAAAAGAGTTACAAGTTTAAATAATTTAACTCTCTTCAAATTTTGTTAGATTGGACATGTTAATATTATTTGATTGCGAGTATAAATGCTTGTTGTTTACATTATAAAAATATATATTTTTTAAATTTTATTTGTAGCTCCAAATTTCGCCACCAGCCAATAGAATTTCAATTATTTAAAAGAATCTTGTTGTTCCTAAATATCTATTGGTATAGCACCATTTTCTTTTCTTTTTAGTATCTATTGGTAGATTTTAAAGTTATTATATAGAAATTATTGCCGCCATTTAGAAGATCTTCTTATCCTATTGCTACCATATAATTACTTTCTAATGTAAACGCGTCGAATTTAATGGGTGGTGACTAGTACCTACTATCAGATTTAAAATCATGGACAGTCGTAATTTAATTGTAGAAGGAGTCCGGAAGAGTTTACCCGCCTTCCACTAAAATGCTCATAAATATTTCTATACTTACCAATCGCTATTTTTTATAAATTGTATCATAAGTTACATACCTAAAATACTAAAACAACTAATGATATTTTATATATACAAATACGAGCTTATAACTTAGTTTAAACTTAGTCTCATAAAGGCCATAATGAATAATAGTAGATTGAAATAATTAATGTATGACTAAATAGACTTGTACCTAATTTCTGCAAAGTTACAAACTTAACTGGTGTTTAATGAAGCATGAACGCAAACAATTACAATAGGCGAGACGACAGTATCAAAAAATTAAAGATTTTATGTTTTTAAGGGAAAATACGTATTACAAGGATTTCAAATGATAATTCAGTTTTAATCTATACTTGGAGATTAATAAGATTTTAAATAAAATCAAAGTACAAAATATAGCAATCGGCCATTTTGACAAAAACGCTCTTCACAACGCATGATGTCACGCCTATGTAAACATGACGCATTCGCTGCGCATAGACCACAGATTTAGTAGTACACAATGACATGTTTACCTAGTAGTGACATCAAAGCGGACGCCATGACACCTACTAGCGTTTTTTGTGCACTATTGAAAAATTATTAGAAAAATGGCTTAAAACTGTGTTAAGCCTTTGTTAATTCTTGAAATATAGATTTTTTCGTATATAATAAATGTGTGCCCATATTTTAGAATATAATTTGAAAATCATTCGTCTCGCCTATTTTAGAGCTGGTTAAACAATATTCCAAACACAATTCAAGTAATTCTGATTACTTTCACAATTTTAGATTTTCAGAAATGATATTAATTAACTTAACTTCTAGGTACCCAAAAGACCTTATGATTGTTATTATGAGCAGAGGCGGCGCTATGTAAGGGCGATGTTTTTATAACTATTGTAATAGCATAAATAACATCAAATTAATCTACATTCTAAATGGCATAAAACATACATTCTACGTAAAAACTTTTATAACATTCATTGTGTATTATTCGTGCACAAAACGGAACGTTGAGGTTTGACGTTTAGTCACGACATCTATCGGCAAATACTTACAACATCGCAGAGTTAGCATCAGAGAGCAGGCATCCCTACGCCATTTTGTGATTGGCTATTAAAAAGAGGAGACTCACTGCATTGGCTATTTTCAGCTATCTTTTTTGTTCCGCAAATATTTTAGCCAGTTTTCCATAAACATGCCACGCAATCGAGAACAAGATGCAAAGAAAACAACTTATCGTTAATTTGTCAAACAGATGACTGTACACTCGGTGTATCCGCCTTGAAATTACGTTTTATCATCACTAAAAGTAAGTAAATGTGTTTGTTTTTCAATGAATAAGTGTATTTGTGTTATATGAGACGAATATTCATAGAAGAATTGTGATGTGATTGTATAACTTTAACCATGGCTTTTCATACACGCTCACAAATTGACGTCATTGCATTGATTTCCATCACAAAACCAAAGAATTCATCAAATTGTTTCTCGTTTTTACAATGTCAAATACACTGTTAATTGAGGTACATGCGTACGTACAATCAATTGATACGACTTAAATATTAAATTGCCACTTTTCAAATAGGAAACCTGTATTTTTTTAACGTTTTGAATTTAAATTCCTTTTGAACATGTTTTGTGTTTTGCATAATAGTGGATAGCAGTTAAGTGCACCGCTAGGCCGTTTTTAACGGGTCCGCAAAACAATGTCCACCTCTAAATTCGTCAATTACCAACCATGCTTAATTGGGGACTATTAGGAATATGTGTCAGCGCCTTGCGAACCCGTGCGCGACTCCCCGCCGGCCTAAATCCATAGCATGTTAATAATAATGCAAGACGCGGTATCCGCACCAATGTAGCGAATTATCACATTTATATTCCCTACATTTCTAGATAACACTGATAAGATAGCATGTGTACTTGTTGTATCATTCCTTTGTAATAAACATTGCTCAGGTTTAATAAGTAATTCTTTTTAAATTGTTTTAGATAACGGGTCACTATGTCGGCCCAAGTCCAAGCTTTGTATGACTTCACTGGGGAGCCCGGCACCACAGAAATGTCAATAACATGTGGAGAAATCCTCACACTGATCAATACAGAGATTGGTGAAGGCTGGTGGGAAGGAAAGAATTCTAAAGGAGAGACAGGATTGTTCCCAGCAGCGTATGTGAGGAAGCTCACACCTGAAGAATCAGTTCAAACTAAAGCGGCACCACCTGCTCCACGTTATGACCAAGCAGCTGATGACTGGGGTGAGTCACAGTTCAGTGCCGGTGATAACAACTTCCAACGAGGCACCTCACATGAAGACGGCTGGGATGATGACTGGGACGATGACACATACTCTGAGATTGGCCCCGCACAACAACAACAAAAAGCACAGCCATACAATGCACAAGCTCCCCTTACACCTCTTCCCGGTATGCCCATCAATGATTACAATCACCAAATAGATGACACCACTTCTAACTTTGGATCTTCAGTTGGCACAGTGAGAAAAAATAAATTTGCTCCTTCTTCCAAAATAAGTGGAGAAAGCTATCTACTTGCAACACTTAATGTAGAAGTACCAGACTCGGATAAAGTATACATCATCCAAGACGAGGAAGGATATATCTGGTCTCCTTTAACACAACCATATTCTGTTACTGTTGCTTCTCCGAAGAAGGAATCAAAATTTAAAGGCATTAAAAGTTTTATAGCATATCAACTGACACCTTCATTTAATAATATACAAGTGTCTAGGAGATACAAGCACTTTGATTGGCTGCATGAGAGATTACAAGAAAAATTCACACTCATACCAATTCCACCATTGCCAGATAAGCAAATATCAGGAAGATATGATGAACAACTGATTGAACGTAGGAGAGTTCAACTCCAAGAGTTTGTAGATTGGATGTGTAAGCACCCAGTGCTTTCAAGAAGTGATGTATGGCAGCATTTTTTAACTTGCACTGATGAAAAGAGATGGAAAGCAGGCAAGAGACAGGCAGAAAGAGACAATTTACTAGGTCTAAATTACTGTGTGTCTTTAATAGTACCTGAGAAGGCTTTACTGCAGTCCCAAGTGGACCATATAACTGAACAGTGCCACGGTTTTATAAACAGCATGGATGCGTCCGTCAAAGCAGTGTCCAGCATGTGTGTAGTGCAAACTAAGAAATTCCAGGGACCCTACAAAAGTGACTGTCAGAAAGTTGGTGAAGCATTTTACAGTCTAGGAAACGCATTAGGCTTAGATGAAGGATCAATTGTTTCGAAATCTAAATTGACTACTGCCATAACAATGACGGGCGGAGTGTACATCGATATAGGAAGGATGTATGATGAACAGCCGAAATACGACTGGGAACCACTTGGTGACAAATTCCACCTGTACAAAGGAATTGTAGGCAGCTTCCCCGATGTGTTAGCTAATCATAAGGGTGCCGTACAAAAGAAACGCGAGTGTGAGAGACTGACCGCCGAACACAAGATGGAAGTGGCTCAGTTGAACGAAGTGTTAAGGAGAACTGATGTCATATCTTATGCGCTTCTTGCCGAAATTAATCACTTTAAGTCTGAAAGAACTGTCGATTTAAAGGCTACAATGCAAAAGTTTTTGAGACAGCAAATTACATTTTATAAAAAGATAGTTGATAAATTAGAAACGACTCTGAGATACTATGATGAATAGATAATCTGGTGTGACTGAACAAGGGAATTGATTTAAAAAATTATGAGTTGAAGTGGATTTAAGGCGGGACTCTTCATGGATTTGGTGTTTATGGTAAACCATGATTGATACCTATGTCTAGTATTGCTAGGATTTTATAAAGTATTTATGTAATATCAACTTCAATAAGGGCAGACTATGTAACGAAACATTACTGTAATAACTTTTTATTCAAAATTGTATATAAACTCAATCAATACTTGTATCACTTTTAAAATATTTAATCCAAAGGATTAGTAAGGCATTAGTGTATTTTATGATATGAATTTACATTGTGATGAAATCAATGACTGAATGTAACTAAACTATATAAACATAATGCCTACTCATTTGTTTTTACCTTATATGAACTTTAAAATTTGTGTAAATATTCTAATGTTTCATTCCGTGTTGCGTCATATTATTTTATACAATATATACCTATTTTATTTTTCAATATTATACTAATTGTGGATCAATTATTTTGAGACAATTATTTTGTTGTATAATTTTAGAGTAAGCGTTGTACTATATTCCAGTTTTGTAAGATAGCTTAGGGCTTGCTAATGAAATAAATAATGTAATTCGTTATGATGGCTTTTAATAAATCTACAGAACACATCCTAGATAATGCTTTGCCTTTTATCAAATGTAAGTATAGTTGACTTAATAGTATGACGGCACTCTTGTTTACACAGTCTGATACCGAATATTTCCATTTTTTCTAGGTCAATTGCGGCGATTGCAAGCATAATGAGCTTTCGAAGGTGAAACCGACTGGCGACCTCTGCTGCGTATCATAAACATGGCAGAAGAAAAGAAAAAGGACGCGAGCGCACTTCTAGCAAAGAAGAAGAAAGTGAAGCCAAGGAAATCAAGAGATGCCGATTGCTGTAGTGTCAATTTTCTTAAGTGCGTGCTACATATCTTCAACGTCGTGTTTTTGGTAAGAATCTTTCAATAACTCATACAGTTACAGTATGATTATAATGTAAGGATAGCATAAACCCAGTAATTATAAAAGAAGACTAGGAAAAACAGGGTTAAAGAAATATAAATGGACTAATCAAATTGAATAAACAAGGATGGAAATCCCGTCTTAGACGCAAGTTTGTTGCATTTCGCGTTCAGCCTGTGTTCATCATAATTATTTCGACTCGGCGCGGTGCGGCCGGCAGAATTGTGTTCATCTCTCGTCGTAACATTGCATGGCATTGCATTCTACTTACCATCATGTGCACTCATGGCAATGAAAAAAAAACGTGTTATGCTTGAAAGATCCTTATTTCTATACTTCATTTTCAATTACATATGTGGTAAAAATAATACCAATGTCAATACTACCTAATAACCAAACATCTAAGTATTCCATACACACCTCTTGAATTCTTTGCGGACTTTGACTTTGCTGTGCAATTTATTCTCATCAATAACATAAAGTGTGGGTGTGAGTGCGCCCACCTTGCATTCAAAACTTGACTTACTAATCATTGTAGGGTACTATATTGCTTTAGGTGCGAGCAAAAAAATATGTTTTTAGTCAGTTATATTCATACAAAACAGCCCCTAAAGTGAAATGAAGTCGTATACTGTGTTAATATTATGCTATTTACGGCGGCAGCACATGATTTTCAATACTTTGGACGTCCTATCGCTCAAAATTATGATTTATAAAGTAACCTTAATATCCTACCTCAGAAACAAATCGAAACGCTCATTAGATGAAAGGTTTTGGTGGACCAAACCGCAAACGACTTATGGCTGTTTATAGACGTATGCATTATTTTAATAATAATAATTCCTTGCTTTATAACAGAAATTAGTAATTACCCATTTAACAGATAGTGGTTACTAATGTAGCTTTAAATATGAATTCCGAAATATTTAAAGAATAAAAAAATTGTCTTCAAATAAACTTGTTCTTCTCGCCATTCAAGCGCAATAAAGATAATAATTTAGAAAGCAGTTATGAAATTATGAGACTGATGAATTTGCAGATCCGTAACCTCTACCTACCCTCATACTTACAGGATACAGGCTTGAATTTATGGATGTATTATGACCAAAAACCCAATTCGTATACCTACTATTCGGAATTTTGCATGGTTTTTTATTAGATAACATTTGATCTCATTAGCTATAAATCTATAGCGGATTTCCCTATTTCGATAAAAATATCACTGTATACTCGTTACGAATGCGAAATAGTTTTTCTATAATATTATTAATTAAGAATATTTTATAATCATTCGTTTTAATGACAGTTACTCATTTCATTTAAAATAAATATATATAACGTGTCGGAAATATCTGTGAACCTAGCTAGAATGCGGTTCACATTTCATTTTTTTGTGTTCCCCTATCTACTACTACGTTATTTTACATTAAAAACGTTGTGAGATGGATGCGAATTAGATATTTTATTCTTTTTTCTATTTTAATTCAATTTGTTTAACCTATAGTTTGAATTTGTTGAACTTAAGTTGCAATGATGTCAATTATTCAGGTCCACAGATATTTCCGACGGGTAATATTTAAATTGTCCATAATAAGATAACTATTGTACCCATAATGTTATCGGTTTTACAAAAAAAAACAAATATCGAAATTCGAACCCACAAACTTGGACAAGAAACGCCGAATTACTTTCTTAATACTGTGCAATTTGAGCCCAATATTACAAATACATTGTTGCTAATCAGAGATAGTTGATAGGCTTAGTGTTATCTCGTGCAAGCGCCAATGTTCTTGCAATCACTATTTTAGCATGTTACTATATCTTAAATTAAAATATAAATGACATAATTTAAAAACTATTTACCATTTCTCGGTATATCTAACCCATTGTTTAAATATTCGAAACGACAATAATATGTATATATACAAAAATATATGCTCAATTTCTTCTACTATCAATTACTCAATAAATTACTCATATGTGTAAGATAACCCACGACCTACATTACTAATATAAAACACGATTATCGAGTGCATAAAAACGATTAAAAACATATAAATAACGTCATCTTATTCTTCGAAGTGAAAACAAATATGCGGACTTATTTACATACTCGACGCGGCCCGTATGCTTGTTGCCAAAAGATTTTGTTCCTAAGATAGTTGTATAATCATGAATTCATAGTCATAATAATTGTTCCCGCACCATGTATGCTGGATATCGGCCGAGTAATGGACCAATGGAGTCAGGAATTTGTGCCCGATATGGCGATAGACTCGCCCCCTATCACATCGTGGTACGTAAAATACACCGTACGTTGCACCTCTGCCCACCCCTTCTGGGAAAAAGGTGTGAGTTTATGTATGCATGTTATGGACTAATGTAAATGAGTCATATTCTTGTCGTTATCACCAATACAACTTCATTGAAGGCTAGTCTGCCTTTCTAGTCATCAGCGGTTTCGTGAATGAGGATGGGTTTTAAGGTAGACTAATGATTATTGCAGTATCAAAATTCTCAAGCAATAACAGAACTTTTAACGCTTAAAAACTACAACAATAGTTAAGTGGTTGCAATCAATATCAACAAGTTATCCTGCTATCCGAGGCACAGAGAAAGTAAACGTTTTTGCGACTAAATGTTGCCACGTTTAGGCCTTTCATTCCAACCAATTTAACTACTCATATAAGCCTCACCTTACACAATTCACTCTGTTCTAATCCATTTACTTCACTGCTAATTTCTAAGCCAATTACACATTGCAATTATGGTATGTCCATTTGAGGACTCCAGGACACTTTTCATGCCAATGTAAGGATTTTCATCTATGTATAAGATTTTTAAATCGATATACATATGTATATATTCTCCACCGTGGATACCAAGTTCAACATAAAAATAACTATTATAGCGTTGGTACTGGGTAGAGTTCTATTTCTTCCGACCATTTTGTTAGTCCTACCTGAATTGCGAAGCGTAAGGCTTCCTACAACTTGTAGAAGCGACTAACTAGACCGACATACATGTATCAAGTCCAAGAAATCATGGGATTTTGCCAATCCATACTCTTGCAAATCAACTCTTTCTAAACAGCATCGCATTTGCCTTCCAGTGCTCTGCAGTCATTTTACCATACTAAGTTGAAAACCATTTTATTTATTTATTTATATATTCTTTATTGTACGCCAGGAAAAACAAACAGAGATTATAACAAAATTTAACAATAAGTACAATCGGCGGCCTTATTGCACAAGGCAATCTCTTCCAGGCAACCTTAGGATGGACATAGAAGAAAGGAGAGAGAAAGGGCAGTCTAAGGTGTATAGTGACATAAATATAAATAGATAAATAACAATAAAATAAAACACAACCATTATATATTATTCCGTAATCTTTAACCACCAATAAATAGTTTGCAGGCGCAGGCGTGCTTGGCGTCGGTGCATGGACGGTGGCCTATCGACACAGATACGTGGCTCTGCTGCCAACGTTCACTTACCCAGCTATAGCTTACTTATTGATCATAGCGGGGGCTATAGGAGTGCCCCTGTCCGCGCTCGGCTGCTGCGGGCTCAAGACTGAGAATAGAACGAGCCTGTTGTGTGTAAGTATCTGTGTACTTCTTTTGCTAAGTTGTAAGTTAGAGTTTACTATATAGTCTACGCCATAAGTAGACAGTGGTAACAAGAAAGAACTACAAAAGGCGATATGAAGGTGAAAATAATAGTTTACAGACAGCTATAAAAAGAGTTCAGAAAAGACACAACACATAATATTACACATTTGTCTAAAATTTTAAGTATGATAAATTAGGTATACCTTGGGCCAATAATAGCAAAGTTATATGTAGAGTGGCAGAGTTATGACGACATTAAACTAAAACAAAATCGCTACGAACCTATTAAAATACATACATTAAAACTGCGAGCTAAGTCTGTTAATTATTTTTGGTGTAGCAACTGCCAACACAATACATTATGTGTGGTTTGAATTATTAATGTCGTCATCACCACCCTGTTTATCCTTGAACGGAGCTACCGCAATCTACCCTTGACTTTCCCATGTACTGAGTCAGTACAAAAAGTGACGTTAGATTGGGTGTTAATAGGATTAAATATTATAACTATTATAACTTCCTTTACGAAGTACGTCATACTTGATACACGAGTACATATTTACTATGGCTGGAAATTCCCACATTCTGTACTTGAGTAGGTATAGGTAGGTACACCTTTTTTTCCATCATACAGTCACTAAGAAATAATAAATCATTTTTAGTACCTACATAACCTACAAAAATGCTGGCGTATAATAATGTGTCTATAGATAAAATATTTAATATATATGTAAAATATAAAATATTTAGGGTGTAAATAATGATCGCTGTCTAATTTCTTTAGGATATGTTAATAAGTTTATTAAAATCTGGACAAATTTAATATAGGGACGAAAGTAACAAGTTGTACTTCCAATACAAAGAATATTTTTTGTTTTATATTTAATGGCAAGAATCAAAGAAGAATGATGAAATGAATAGATGAGGCAGAAAACTAGCAAAATACTGATACTCCATAGTTTAAGTTTAAGTTCCAAAAACATGAAGAAAATAAATAAGATCCAAAAAATACCAGGAATAATAACTTTATTTGCTAATAGAAAAAGTTGTTGATTTTTTTTTTATTTTTGTAGTATAATACGTATCAAGTGCGTGGTGGTATCGTGGTATCGTTTCTTTTTTATTGCGTTGAATGGCGATACGAGCATGCCATTCGCCTGATGGTAAGCGATACGATCGCTCACGGACAGTAATATAACAAAACAACAACACATAAATTATAAAGCAATGTCTGGCAATTCCACTGCGCTTGCCATCCTGAGACATAAGATGTTCAGTCTCATTATGTCCAGCAGTTACTCTGGCTAAAATGTCCTTCAAAACGGACCACAACAGTGCATTTACACTCGTGCTTGGTGGGAAAAATATTGTGGTGGTACCTACTCAGGCGGCCTCAAATATGTTAAAGACCACCAGTAAACATAGTTTTAAAACTGTTAAATAAAATAAATGCCATTATTTTTAATGAGTCTTTGTATGAAGGTTATCATAGACCAATATTGCCTACGTATGATTAATATATTGTTTGCAGTACACATACTTCCTGTTGATATCGTTCATGCTGGAGGCCGGAGCGGGCGGATTGGCCTATTACTACGAGGTGGCGATAGAGGATGAACTCCATGCTGAGCTCAATGACACTTTCCTCACTAACTATGCGTTGGACAACGCTGTTACCAACGCCGTCGATAGTATGCAGACAGAGGTAACAAAACATCACTTCCTTTATTGTTATTTACTTTGTACCTCAGTATCCAACCGGTGTTAGAGCCCCAACTATAGACCGCACATAATAAATAAGGCCATTCAAATATACTTACAATAAGCAGAATATAATCTATTGCCGGTATTCAATATTGACACACATTAAAAATGCATTATCAGCACATTAAAATACTTATTACATTTGAGAGCAGTAATACATAGATTGTGGCAGCTATTCTTTTTTTAAATTTTATCGTTACGAATGGTATGTCTTTTCTATTCATACGTGTTCTATGTATAAGGGCAACGCGTTATTTTACACGCTGTATATACATTCCTTGACCGTGGTTTGTTTGTTTACAATACTCGCCAGTTAACAATTTTCGTGGCTCTTGGCCAAATCCTATTTTTTGCCTATAATCTAGTAAGCCGTTTGTTTTTATAGATATTTTTACCTGTCGTCATGAAGATTCTGTGAATATTCAAAATATTATGGCGTCAAATATCATCTGTATTATGGCGAACTCTCTCAGGAGTTGTTCAATTTGATCCCCTCCTCTCGTTTCCTAAACAGAACCACACGTGCTGGCTAAGCTAACTTGATGATAGAAACCATCTCGGCGCGAACCAAAAGGTTCGCCAATTGTTTTTTTGCCGGTCCGTCAAGCTGTGGAATAATTTGCCGTCACACGTGTTCCTATAATCTTGGGTCCTTCCGCATACCTACTGCATTTGCGCTTACAGCTGCAGTGCAGTCACTATGACGAGGTGACGTCATAAACGAAATTTGTTTTATTTTGTTATAATTTATATTAAAAACAGCTTTAAAATTTTATTCACTTTTGGCATGTATAATTCCAGTTCCAGTGCTGCGGTGCGCTTCGCTTCGACGACTGGCGGCGGAGTCGCTGGCACGAGCACGACCCGCGCCTGCTCGTGCCAGACTCCTGCTGCAAGACAATCTCGCTGCGCTGCGGCACCAGGGACCACCCCTCTAATATTTACTACAATGTAAGTCATCTAGTTCAATGTAATTGCTTGCTAGCTAAGAAACGAAAAAGTTTTGTTATCTTTCTAAAACGAATTTTAGTCCAACCTAAACTAGAGGTTAGGTTTAGATTACCTAGAGGTTATATAGATATAACGAACCTCATTGTAACAAATTACTTGGTAGGTATAGTGAATATTTTATAATCCCCTTGAGTTTCGTTATATTCAGAATGCATTGTAGTAAGTGCAAAAAAAATAATTGTTAAACCTCTATGACTATCATTGACAATAAACATGCCCCATTATAAAATCTCATTGCAGGGCTGCATACATCAATTCACGAACCACATACGGGACCATTTAATAATCCTGGCAGCGGTCGGGGTGGGCATGTCAGTGATCCCCATATTCGGGTTCCTGTTCTCGTGCGTGCTGTACGTGAAGATCAAGCACGTGCTGGACTGACCCCGCGCCGCGCCGCCACACAGCCGCAAGGTGGCGCCGGCGCGCAGGCGAGCCCCGTCAGCACCCGCGTCAGCAAACCCGTCAGCATCGTCAGCTTCGCACCGTCAGTCGCGACACAAGCGCACGCGCGCGCCCTGCCCGCTACACTCGCACGATACGCCCATACCCACCATCAGTGATAGCGTAAGCATATAATCTTATAGCCCGGTCAAGATTCGCCTTATGTCCCGTTTAAATAAGCTCCAAAAATAGGGGTAAGTTTACAGTATACCGATGCGTATCATAAACCGATCTATTCATCTCGAGAAATATTTGAGCTTGCAGAACCCGCATAACGCTGACAATTGATATGATTATCATCAAAATTATGAACGAAATTTTAAATGTCTGTTTTGACCGGATCTAACTACCATGAAATTATTACATAGTCTGGATTGCTATCTCAGGATCAGGAAAATAGACCAATCAGGTCAAAGAATTATCGCCACGCCCACACATATGACGAATTTTGATCGGTTCATATTTGATATTGAATATGATTATATTATATGATCGTCAGATAGCTATTAGAATCGCCTTTTAATTCCTTTTCTTTTGTAATTGGCTGATAGCAAATCTATCGCAGATAACACGAGTTTTGATATGATTAAAAATAACAATATTATATTTAAGGAGGTATTTTAAAAACACACTGGAAGGGATTCTTAAAAACAGATGTCGCGTTCATCCCGAAACATTGCCCCCTGGGCTACTATCGTGGGTGCTGACGCCTTCAGACAGATAAAAGAGGAAACATTTGAGTATTCATCCGCGGATTCGTAAACAAAAGCTTAAGCATTTTCCTGTTTGTTGTCAATTTTCAGATACGGTTCTCTGCGATAGATCAAACATTCAAATCAGATCCAATTTATATTTTAGTCAACTAATCTACTGCGTTAACCACTATCACTTTCTAAACGTCGTTACTTAGCGTCAACGTAATTTCATTTAATGTGTTCATCGAATGTTGCATAATTGTATAGATTTTAAAAATGTTCGTGTAATACTTAATTGGTAGGAACCGTGACCGAATTTATATCAAAAATGTATCTAAGTCGTGCATTGGGAAATAAATACTAATTTAATTATATTAATGTTTTTAGATTACGATGGGGTCTTATCTGAACTTAAATATGTAAAAAGCATCCGTTTTGTAATGTGTTCAATTGAAATGTTGATTTTATTCACTTCAATATAATCTGATTGGCCCCAATAAGTGTTTAATGGTGCTATAGATATTTTGTTAGCTGTATAGTACTGTGCATCGACACATCGAATAATGTTTGGATATCCTTAGATTCAAACGATATCTGTACAGAATAAATTAATATAGATAAACTGTTGAATTGTCTGTTCCAATTAAAATATTGTAATTAAAAAAACATAATGTAGGATAGATCTGTTTTATATTTTATCTATGGTTTGGAACATGCAATGGCGGGAATATAAAAACTATTCGAGTTTAATAAAAAATATACCCAGCCCTTAAATTAATAGTTCAATATAAATCGAAGAATATTCTATTGGCATCTTTAAAGTAAATACTAACTCAAAACAGGATAGCCAGTGTATGAAACTAATTATTATTTTTAGTGTTTAAAACATTGACCTAACGTACTGGAGCGGAGGTAATAGACAAAAGTTATATACGTTTTTCAGGCACGCGTGGAATCAGTAGCGTGAGAGATAAGATAGTGTGACTGTATAGGACTGAAAGAGACAAAAACAAATTGCTGTACGATACTGCAAATATATTATATGTACATGTTATAGACATTTTGTTTAACGTGTCCGCTCTAGTTTAATATCTCAATGGTTTAAGAGAATGTTTTGTAAAAACTTAGATTACTAATCCGTGTTTAACCAAATATTTGTATGTAAATTGTAAGGATGAAATGTGCCTTATATGTTATAAGATAATAAATGTCTATATCTATAGAAAACCAGACGCATGCATGTTTATGTAATAATCCTGTTGGTAAATAGATTAAAATGATATAAAAGTATTTTTGATTCAAATTCTAACTCAGTAAGTTCTCGTGTCTTAATTTTGTATCATTTATTTTTCTTTTAAAACATTTGCATATTATTAAAATAATCCGAACGTTTATCATAAGAAATATGTGGATTCTGGGCCAGCCATACAGAGTATAAAAATAAATTTAAGAAATGAAATTATCATACACTTTAGTGAAGGATTTGCCGCATGAAATATTATATTAAGCAGGATCGACTTTTGAAAAAGTGTATTAACTGTCGGAAATATCTGTGGACCTGAATAATTGACGTCATTGGAACATAAGTTCAGCAAATTCAAAATATAGGTTAAACAAATTGAATTAAAATAGAAAAAAGAATAAAAATAGAATTCGCATCCGTCTCAAAACGTTTTAAATGTAAAATAACATAATAGATAGGGGAACACAAAAAAATGAAATGTGAACCGCATTCCAGCTAGGTTCACTGATATTTTCGACAGGCAATATGTATAATTCAAACACGGCAGAAGTGAAACTTCAGAAAAGTAGCCTACAAGAGAATGAGATAAATATAAAGTTAGGAGAATAACAAGGTTTATTATCTTCATAATATTTTAACCAATCTTTTTTGTGCGCTGAGAAATACTGCATAAATTGGTGACATAGGTTTAACGAAACGCCTTTCTTTTTTCTGTTGCCTTAGTACTTTTACTTCTACATCGAATTTTCCAAATCACAATGATGCTAAAGTAATTTCACTTCAAAAATATAGTCAAATACCTAATGCAGTCGTCTTACATCCGAATACTCAAACGCCATTTAAATATTAAGTTGCCCTTAAAAATCCACGTCCCACTCACTCAGTACATTTAAGCGGAACTTGCGTAGCTATGTAAGTACAACTTAATTGTGTCGTTTGCGTATTCGGACGTTAAAACCACATGTCGTTGCCAAGTTTATACCGTGTGAAGTGCTGGCCCAAAATCGAAAATATTTCACATGCCCACCCGAATAAATATTTGTCACTTTGTAAGACCCACAACCGGAGCAAATGTCTCCGTGCGGGGATCGAATTTAGGAATTTTAACAAAAAAAGCCAATATCATGGTCACCGGCGGGTATCGTTCGCCATTTACCTAACTTCTTTAACGATATTTTTTTACCATAAACATTATTTTATCGACAATTTTTTTTCATCAATTATTAAAATATGTTTTATGGAGGGGTACTTAATAGTTTTCTACTTTTTGCTGATGTCAAATGTTAGAATGTTAATTATTTCCAATATGACTAAAGTTGTAAATTTTATTTTAATTGCAAAAAAAAATTACCAATAACATTTAACGTAAGGAAAATTATGTCTAAAGATGGAATCTCAAGCCTATGCTTTGCATGTTAAACATTGTTTATTTACTTCATCTTTTGTAAAAGGCCTGTTATAATTTGATATTTATTAATTACCGATAGCTTTGTTTCTGCCACTGAAAACATCCTTCCTTCAATTTACGAAGAACTGAGTGTTTCATTTTCTAATAACAATTAAGCGATGACTAATAAAATCTAATCCATAAAATGTTTATTCCCTATTTATTGATTCATGTATTTGTATTATTTGTTTTCAATTTATCTTGAAACGAGGAAAATCGCTTCATCCTCTAACGCTTCATATGAATCTCACGCACATCTATGGTAGGTACAATTGGGTACAAAAGTCGCGTAGTAAATTAAGAAACAGTAATGAAAAGTCAGAGTAACTTGGTAGTTGGTGATCTGATTTCATTATGTATTATGGAATTGAATTTGTACTTTTGTTGCTAATTGTACTGTACTCATAAGCTGAAACCAAAGCGATGTCGACCGTATCACTAAATGTACTGTTGAATTTGTCTTAGATTTATAATTCTTGTTATTTAATACAAATTAACAAAATTACGTTGGTTTTATTTAGTCCGTTACCTTGATCATGAGTCTGATCTTGTACTTGCATTGAAGCTCATCATAGACTTTCCAAATGTTTGTATAAGGAATATAAATAGCTTGAATACCAGTAAGATTCTGGTTCAATGTTTTTGTGCAAACATTACAGTGCCTGATGTAGCCACTTTGTTAGGAAATATAAATAATTGCGATGTTTAAGTAACATCAAATATACCAAATACACTGGAAAAATAACATTCCGATTTATTCGTCGTGACTACCTTCTTATTTTAAGCTTCATAAAAGTATGTCATTGTATAATTGAGGCCAATATAGCACATATAAAGAGCTGAAGGCTAAAAACATAAAACAACGGATTTACTTTTTTTATAAATTTTGAATGTCCGTTATATTTTTGTATATTAATATCTATTCATATTTAGACATTACTGAACTCTACTAATGCAAAAATTGCTTTCACAATAATTTAAGAACATAAAATATTGACATCTGGTTAATTAACAATAAAAGAAAAACCCAGGTTTCCAATTTATGAAAAACACGCATAAAAATAAAAGAAAACTCAGAGATAAAGTGATTAAAAAGTTTTAGTACCTAACACGGGCGGTGGGACTTTCCCGACAACGAACAGCATTTTATAAACTATGCCCACAGTTCATCCATGGGTTTTATTCGTCCACATTCATAAGAATCAATCATTTACTTACAAGTTAAACCGATTTCTCAAAATGATAAGAATTTAAAATAACCACGAGTGTTAAAAGACTTTCTTGGAACTCAAAGTGACCATCGTATAAATGAATAAATTAACCAAGGAATAAATACGTAAGGTGAATCGAAGCTCTGAATATACTAAGCAATATTACCATACATATTGGTATTTTAAATTACCCGCTACCACGATGTGTTGGTAAGATGATGACACCACTTTATAACTTGCAATAATAATAATAAATATATCCAGTTTTGCACCACCTGCTGACACTAAAAAGATTAATATAATAACGATCGAGCTAATATCTCGCCAAACAGCCTTAACTAGCTTATAAACTGGAAAGTCCACTTGCCAGCCAAATAGCATTCTCAAATTCGAATTTTAATCCCCGTCGCCATACTTCTGTATAACATTGGCAAGACATCATATCCGTCAACGTACCACGATAATAAATTCATGACCTTCTCGGCCGAGCGTATTTACCACTCAATGACCTCGACCACACCAAGGTGACCACGGGTCGGCGAACATATCGTTTGATCACTTGATAAATAATATCTCCTAGAACAATGGAGACGCACATACGATTACACAGCACTAAACGTACAGAGGAAAACAATAATTACAGATGGTAAAACTGTGGTAAAACGTCATTACATCCGCGTTGACGATAATCAACTTAATACATGTAATTATAATGAAAATATTTCATTTGAAATGGTCAGTAGATCAAAGGCGACTGATACGAAACTGTGTGGTGATCAATATAACCAAACGGACTGTTACAGTTGAAATTAGTGAGCGCAATTTTGTATAGTAGGTATTAGTTAGTATTCTGTGGTATTAGGTACGTTAAAACCAAAGCATTCGAATGCAGTTGAAAAAATATACCTATTAAGTGAATAACTGTCAGGAATTTTTAATAGATTTGCAAGAGATTTATCTTATTTTTTAATTTGTATTCGAAACAGGTTTATAAGAGGTTATCAAACGGAACATGAAGATCAGCGCGCCAGTCAATCGCAAGTGTACATCGCACTGAGTCAGTCTCACGGAAAAATTAAGTGCTCACCATAATGAGAAAAACATTGTTATTTTTATTACTCGTGACTTATGAGTGTAACGCTGGCGGACTGTTAGAAGGAATATTGTCGGGTGCAAATGAAGTGCATAAACAAATACACGGCGCTGCTGGTTCTATTATTGGTGGATTGACCCATGGCCTGAACTTTAACGGTCAGGGAGGCTATGGTGTAAACGGTCAGAAGAGACCAAACAATGGATATGGACAAAATAAACCAACTGAGACTCACGTGATAATCGTTGAAGAGGAACCGAACAATCCACCACCTCACGGCCGACCGCCACACCAAAATGGTTATGGTCCTCCTCACAACCGTCCCAATAACTTTAACAATGGTAATGGACATGGACACGGGCACGGTCATGGACATCAACACCACCAGCAAAATGGCAACTGGAATGGAAACAACCAAAACGACTACAACAACTATCAAAACGGCTTTGATCCATCAAACCAGCCAAATTATAACCCTAATTATGGCCAGCAAAATCGTCCTGGCTTTAACAATCAGAATAACAATGGGCGACCTAATCGCCCAGGTCATGGGAATCAAAACAACTTCGGCAACCAAGACAGACCAGGTTATGGCAATCAATACCCAAATAACTATGGACCACCTAACCAGCCCAACTTCCAAAATCCTACCAATAACGCGCAGCCTGGATTCGAACCAGTTAATGGACCAAACGACAACCAAAACAACTATGGACAACAAAACCGACCCAACCAAGGTAAACCAAATAATTTCGGGCAGAATAATAATGAACAGACTCACAAGCCCGGATTTAATAATGAATCGAATAATGTAAACCAAAACAATAATGGACAAGGTAACCAACCAGATTACGGTAGTCAAAATAATCAACCCAACCAAGGTAATAATTATGGACAGGACGATTTATCAGATATATTTGGAACCCCTAATAATCCGCCTAATAAGCCGGTCCATGAACAACAACCCAACAATGGAAACCACGACGTCGGACAGCCGATTTTAAACAATGACGGACAAAATACTCAACAAAAGCCACACAGTCAGCACGATAAATCTCCAAACTCGGGACCTAATCCATCTCATAATACGGAAGGAGCAAATCACAATCATGAAAATAAATCAACCACTACTAAAAAACCTGACAACGGGCCGTTATTTGTGCCTTTGAATCCTAACCAGTATACGTATGGAGGTGACAAAATTGAGGTCAACGCTCCTAAAAGAGAAACCAACGAGAAGCCTAAAGACGACGAAGATGAAGATTTGGGCATAGATATAAGAATCCAAGACAAGTAAAATACTAATAAAAATTATTTCACTTTTAATGCACCTTTATTTCTTCCTAACACAAAAATAAGTCAGATTTGTAACATTTTTAGAGCTGAAAAACAAATCATGTATTTCTTTTTAACAAAACATTAGCCTTCATAAAGCCTTCATAAAGATTGCCTCGATTAAACTCGGTAAAAAAATACATAAAAACATAAACAGTGAATCATGCATAATTACATCTGTCTATCAAGAACAGTTGTTGGAACAGATGCAATAAATAATGTTTTCAAAAGTTACTTGCAAATACGACGGAATCTTCATGACTATTCCTATTGTAGGTATTCTAAAGGATTTAATGCATGGAAAATATTACTGTGTTTATGTTGGATGAAATCATGCATTGAAAACATGATTTTCTCATAAATGAATATAAATACAAAAGTATAAGAAGCAAGAATACACGACGATTCCACTTAATACCATAGATTAAGCAAATTCGCACAGAAAAGATGTTGTGTTAAACTACACATAAATATGTATTTTTGAATGTCGGGTGACTAGTCACTATATCTATCTAGAATCTAGTGACGTCGTGTACATTGAGAGCCGTGAGATTCTGGGTCCAATTCCCAGGCCAAACAATGCAATTTTTGCGCGTTTACTGGTTTAAAAGTTTTAGTTTGAGAATTAATGATTTTAGTTATGTTTATGTAGATGTGTATGTAAATATAGATATATATTATTCAACCTATGCATAATATATATTCTGTGAATATTTATAGCTTTTTACCATTAATTTTATTTTTACTATTTTCATTTAGTTTATGCGCCAACTTCAATTTCTCAGCACGACCCTATGGTTGACTGGGAGAGAATGCCTCAGGCATTAAGTCCGCCGTTATACATTGTATATAAAGCATAAATAAATAAATTAATTAATTAATTGGACTGGAATTTGTGCCCAGTATGACAATAGGCTCGTCCCCTTTCGCATCTTAGGCCATACAGGCGTGAGTTTATACATATAAGTCGTTTCTACATGGGCAATTAAATAACACTTATGACAATTCTCAACTTACATAGAGAACTCAAATAAGCTCCTTGTGCATTGTCTATATGTTTTTGAATGTAATACAATACACAATATATTTTTAAATGAATGTTCTTAAATTTACATATTTCAACACAAATAATAATTTATTTGAAAAGTTATTGAAAGTTTGCGAAAGTTATTGAATGTTAAGTTTAAAACAATTTTTTGATACACGTAAGCACATAACTGTGCTTAACTGTCAATGTGAAGATCCTTGGAGAAGGCCTATGTTAAGGCTGAAATGAGAGAAAAAGAGAAGCACAGAACAGTTGAAAAGCACAATCAATCAAGAAAAGACGTTTAGCCCACACAAATACAAGGGCTCAAATCGAACCTACAGCTTCCGGGTCAGAAATCCAAAATCTAAGCCACTACAATCATGGATCGTTAAACTATCTATTTTTATTGTTTTATCAATTTATGCAAAAATCCGAATCACCCGAGAAAAGTCAAGCACTAGTTTATCACTTAAAATAAGATACAATAGTCAATAAAACAAATTAGACATATTATCGGCACATAATATATAGGTTCCATTTAAAATATAAATTTTGTAGTATCTTTTTCATATTATGTACATTGTTGTACACATCAACAACAAAATGAAACACTAACACATGTTTTTGTCTGATCTATAGCACAGAATCTATAGTTTTACCTTCAATTCCCATTGTTAAGCTTATAATTTGCAGCTCGTCTTGGGCTCTCCACGCTATAAATGGTAATGGAACTTAAGGAGAATATTATGCTATGATAATTAAATGCACAATAAATCGTAAATGTTTTATTAAACTATACAAAATCATGTATAGTTATCATGCATCATACCATTCTGTAAGCCGAAATATTATATTCACTAAATATTAATTAAAAAATTCCACTTCCATTTATTGCATATCACTTTTCCGTAATTTAATGTTTATAAATAAACACGTACCGGTAAATCAGGAATATTATTATGTGCAGATTGGCAAAAATATGACTAACAGGGTATCTACTTACGTAGTATAAAATTCCGTGGTGACTCAACGAACCTGTTCACATTACAGTTTGACGCCAGTGCTACCGTAATTGTGTGGATATCGAACACGATATCATCATTACCATAAATCGCCTTCGCCTTAAGTGCAAAAAACGTCAAGTCAAATCAACAACAGATTTCTTATTGTGCGGTCAGCTGTTTTCCAACAAACACACTATCGCGTTACTATTTCGTCTAAATTAATACGTTACAAAAGATTCCTTTAAATTGAGTAAATCCTGTCATGAATGCATTACTCATCGCGCTCGGTGCTCTGGCAGTAGGAAAAATCCACGGACAGGATACAGTCGTCTCGTTCGTTATAAATACTCAGAGACCGGCGATATATTTTAATCGCAGACTGATCGTTTACCAGGAAATAAGTGAGGAGTTGCAACCACCAAAACAACCTTCGTTCCAAGATCGTGACAGGTCGGAAGTAATCAGCAGAAGCAACTTAAATCTACCGCTCCGGACGAAAACAACAGAGAATATACAAAGACTTACAAATACTGCAGTAACAAGACAACCCACCACAATGGATCTACCTTCAAACACTAGGTATGAAACAAGTCGGGCCACCGCAAATAATACTACTGCACCGAATAATAACAAACAAAACGAAGATTTAGCGGCAACGTCCCCACCGAAACAAGAACAACCTGTCAGACCAGAGTATGAACCTGCGAAGGATAATGTCACATCGTCAGAGAAACCAAATAATACAGTCTTATCTCCTACACCTACAACAAACGTGACTCTTGATGAGAGGTCAAATTTTGATGGAGACCAATGTCCCACCGGCTTTGTTCGGGTGAATGGAAAATGCGTCGAGGAAGACTGATTTAAGAACTGCATTATGATGTGAAAGTGCTATGTGCTATTACCTAATAATAATGGGACGTGTGTGCTGTGTGGTCAGATTTTGCTGGCGAAATTACTCTTGAATAGGCCTCGACTATAGGAGTATGTTATCTATGAACTATGAATTGTGATGATAATCCAAAATGATAATACTCTGTGTAAGTGATAGTTTTAGTTTTACAATTTGATTTCTAGAACTGTTGTAAAATAAAGATAATAATTAAAGTAAAGTAATAGTTGAATGTTCTTTAATTGAAACAAGATCGTGTTTTGTACAGCGCGAAGTGGAACATTACCACACGGATATATATACCTGTAATCGCGCATGATATATTTATAGAAATATAAAAAAAACGTATATTTAATTTATGCTTAAGGAGAAGTTACTTTTTACGAATCACTTATGATTCAGAGCTTCAAAATGGATGTAGGTATTGATAAATATTTGAAATACATTAGTATTAATTTATTTTACTTGTTAAATTATCATAATAGAGACTCATTAAGTAAAAAAGACATTTAAAAACACTATTACATGTTCTGGAGTAAATTAAAGTCTCCCATTTTGATAATGTAAAGATACATTCATAATTTTTGATGACTTTAAATCTTTTTTTGAACTCTTGACTTTTCATTCAAGTTTAATACAAAAATGTTCAATAAATTAAAAAAATATAAAATCAACCAAAATGAATATGTACCACTCATAACATAAAAATTAAAGATATTTGATTAAAAAGATATATTTTATAAACACGTTGTTTATTTTTGTTTTTTTTTTTTTATTTTGTAAGTCGTATGTATATGGACCTTGAAGTCATCAACTTCCGGGCAGTGAACAAAACAATAAAACAATGGGAGGAAAACCCAAAATAAATGCCCAGAGCATACCATATAACTAATTGTGATAGAGTATTATTATAAGTAAGATAGATATTTTTTCTAAGTAGGAAATATGACGTCAAACGCGTTTAATTACTGCTGTTTTTAAACTAAAGGACATTCGTAAAATTTGGTAAGGAATAAATATTATCGTAAATAAATTACGTAAAATGCTGAAGTACGTACAGGGGTATAATTATTTATATTTCACGTTTTAGTCAAAGGAAATAGGAAATGCAAAAGTTCTAGATCAAATTGCTGATATTTAAGATGCTGTCCATTATTGCGGTTTATGCGTTATGTGGTACACCACGTAACTATAAGGCATTACATTTGCATTAACAATAGAAATAATTGCTGCTTATGAAATAACGTCACGCTGTGTGAACATAGTTAATTTTGCACTCTGATTATACACATCGACATAATATGACGACGAGAGTAGATGTTGCCCGTTGCTATCCAGAATTATCTAACGAATAGGTTTTCAGTAGAAATATCTGCCACAGGCTCTTACTATGAGACAAAAGCTAATATAGCTAGTTGAGAAATAATATTTGCAGAATGCATTGGGCTTAAGTTTAATATGCATTTTTATCCAGCCTCTCGATTTAATATCCCCCTCGATTACTTCCATGAAATATGTCAAAATACCTGACATTTGAATCGTCACAGCTTCTGCCTGGATTATACTAAGGAACTAAACCTGAGGATTAAATATGAAATTGGTAGTCTTATGAAACACACTTCTATTTATACTTTAGATTTTATTTAAAACTAGGTATATGAATATATCTATGTATGTTGATATCATCGCAGACATATGCACACACAGCTCAATGATAATAATTATACACTTCTAGAGTACTCACTTAAGTCCTAGAAATCTAAAATATGGTATGTTCTATGACTTTCACCCTCCAACCGTAAAAAGGAGCGAACTTCTGTATAGATTTTTAATCGATTTTTAATCCCCAACTTAGCCCGGTCAAAACTTAAATCATACTTTTTTAACTAGGCATAAGATTTGAAATTAGGGCTTACAGAATTAGTCACAAAACTCTTCATCAGGTTCAATATAATTTTTCAACAGGAAAAGTGTTATGATCTTATTTGTCTTGGCAATCCTTTTTACGAACAATTATCTAAGTGGGACTATACTAAACGTACCTAACGAATTTACAAGATTTTTTATAATTTTAAGTCTATAAATGAAACAACTAAATCTTTGTCAATGGACACCAGTTAAACTTGGTGTTGTTCTTTGCTATCAACGTATAACAGGCACCAGTTATGTTTTAATAAGCCTACTCCAGCCTCCGTGGCGCAGTTGGTTAGACGCCGGCTGTGAAACGAGAGGACGCGCGTTCGATCCCCGCAACGAGACAAATATTTGTAAGGCCCACAAGTATCAGTCTTGGGTCTGGGTCTTTGTGAGACCGAAAAGACTCGTAGCTTCTGATACCCGCGACACAAGACTTAATTTATATTAATGTGGGATCAGGACTATGTATATGACTGTTGGGTGTATTTATTATTTATTCACTATTATTACTACATAACGAGATTTTTTTAACATTTTAGATTTATAAGTTATACATTCTAATTAACTTACACGTGTAAGAATGATTAGCAATTATGCATAATTGTAGGTACTTCGTCACCCTAATATCAAAACAGTCTGAAACTAATTTGGTGTTAATAATACAATAATGAAAATAATATATCTGCAGGTCGTTGCGTTGGCTCATGCATCGATATCGATATATTACATTTTATTGATTGAAACCCGTGGGTTCGAGATCTGTGAGATCGCATGCCTCGCCTATCATCTCCGGTACCGGTGGAAAAGAAAAGAGCGGTAAGTAATTTAATAGACAGTCCCTAAAAATATTGCCTATCCCTAAAACAACCTAATACTAGAACCTGCAACATATTATAATTATGTATTTATAGAGAACAGTATTTATGTTTTCACATAGATATGTGAAGGCAAGAGACTAAATCGGTACCAGCAATGACGATTGACGTAACAAGACTATAATTCATATTTATATTTTCTAAAGTAAACGCATTTGGTGAAACAAATATTCAAAAGTAAGCATATACGGAAAAACAACGCATTATTCTATAAATAAGTATGAATAATATTCTGCAATATTTATTTATAACTTGTATGTATGTATTTAAGGGGACGTTCATTATACTTTGAATGTAAATTATGGTTTATACTAATATTAATAATGACTGCTGAAAGACTCGATCAGAAAACATCATACTAAGGATTGTTATAGATTGATGTTCATAATTAAACTAATAATTCTTTTAAAATGTATTAATATGTTTCTCAATCATTTACCATATTAATTCACTTCATATTAATTCTGTTAACCATAATGAGCATTAAACATCGGAGTCTAGTTTCTGTGTATTCAGCCCGAACCTCTAATTTAATAAACCTTAATATAATGATTAAAAGTGTCGCGCACTTAAAATAAGGGAATTTTCCGAAAAAATATATTTTAAAAACCTGCAACATATTATTATTTTTCGGAAAAATTACAAGAAAATGGAAAAATCTAATTATAACCTGTCGGAAATATCTGTGGACCTGAATATTTGACGTCATTGGAACATAAGTTCAGCAAATTCAAAATATAGGTTAAACAAATTGAATTAAAATAGAAAAAAGAATAAAATAAATTCGCATCCGTCTCAAAACGTTTTTAATGTAAAATAACATAGTAGTTAGGGGAACACAAAAAATGAAATGTGAACCGCATTCCAGCTAGGTTCACAAATATTTCCGACAGGTTATACTTACTAACCTTTATGGAGCTTGTCAATTGTAAAATTGTTATATATTCTTGATTCATTTGATAATAAAGTAAATTAAAGCCAAAAGTTTTTTTTTAATTTGTCTTCGGCCTGTTGCCACAAATGGGCATCCTGTGGCGGAATATAAGGAAATCGCTATAGACGTAAGGCCTTAGAAAACCTGTTCAATAAAAATAATCCAACATTTTTCTATAGGATCGTAGCGTCGCGTCGCGTCGTGCTGTTTACTACGGCACAACGCCACGATACTACTACATGATATGGCAAGCATAATTATCTATGACGTAAACATTCCCAATCCACAAATGACTGTTCCGAATATTCGTATCTACTAAAAAATGTATATTCCCTTTACTAATTTAAGTGCATATATTATTTTAATTTAGACCTCTAACTTTACTGGCAGCGTTAATCAATTATACCTATTTCAATCATTGAGTATTAAACAGCTGCCTCGGTAGCGTAGTTGAACTACAGTACGATTGCAAAGCCGAGGTCTCGGGTTCGAGTTCCGGGTCGGGCAGAGTGATATTGGATTTTTCTATTTATTATCAGCCCGGAGTTAGGAAATTGTGCCCGATATGGCGATAGGCTCGCCCCCTCACATCGTGGGACGAAACACACAAGGCGAAACGTGGGTGTTCTGGTAGCACCTCTGCCTACCCCTTCTGGGAAAATGGCGTGAGTTTATGTATGTATGTAGATATTAAACCAGATGGGACAACGTGAACAAAATATTTGTAAGAATAAAGAGCGGCGCAACACTGTTAATTCTGTGTCTTTCTCTGTTACTATGCAGGACTACACGCTCTTCTCTCGGGCTCCACTGGTTTCCCGCGTGCTTAGTATATACGTGCGCAGGGCGCGCTGATTTTCTTTGCGATGACCGCTCTAGTTTAATATCTACCTCAATGATATTTACTATTTGCCCAGAACTTCGACTACTTGGGTTTTATACATAATTATGGTGGCTATTATCATACACCAATTCATCTTAAAAGCTTCTAAGTAGTCATATTTATATTAATATAATTTATTTTAAAGCAGAGGAGATGCAATATAACAAGAAAACAATATTCCATGCAAAACCCAGATGTTTGTAGGTAAACTGATTCACAGAAAGCCAGACGAACTTCTAAAATGTAGGTAATCATAAATCAATGTTTGTGTAGAAAACTGCTCACTAGGTAAACACAAAAAAAAACCAACCATGTGGGTTTTTTCTTATGCCAATTTGTGATAAAGATATTATATCGATATAAAGTGAAGCCAATTGAAAATATTAAATAATAAACTATATAGTGCGTAGTGACAAAATGTTTCGCAAATGTATGTACTTCAGTACTATCAGTCGACAGCCGACAGCCCCCGTGGCGCAGTTGGTTAGACGCCGGCTGTGAAACGAGAGGCCACGGGTTCGATCCCCGTACCGAAACAAATGTTTGTGTGATCCACAGGTATTTGTTTCGGGTCTGGGTGTTTAATAATAATAATAAACTCTTTATTATAACACCATGTAACTTAAACATGAAAACAATTAAAATAGAACAATAAAAAAAACATACAGTAATCATAACAATAACAAAAAAATGGTGATATAACTGGCGGTCTTATCGCTTAAAGCGATCTCTTCCAGACAACCGGTTCGGAGAGGAAAAATCCAATAGTTATGGGACGGTGCTTATTTATTAACAATAAACTTACATGTAACATAAATATTAAATATATATAAATACCAATAAAATAATAATAAATACAAGGTATGATAAACTTACATACAATATAATACATAAATATGCTTTGATGTAAAATGTAAATATTACATAAACAAACTATCGAGAATTTAGAGCTTAATGGACAACCCTACGCAGTACGCAATGTATATTTGGCTAGCAACACTCTCCACTAGTGTCAAATAAATAGGTAGTGGGGAAGCCGGTGATCGTGCTTCATTTTTCTAAAATAATATTTTTTTGATATTTTATTTTTGAGATCATAAAGTTTATAAGAACAGACGTGCCAGATAAAATTTTTAATTATTATTGAAAATTTACAACTTCTCATACCGTACTTTTATTGTGAAGATCGCCGAGAATTTACCACGTGTACGGTTGCATGTTGTTCGAGTCTCAAGAATAATATTTTTCGGCAATTAGCACCTGCTGACCTACGTCTCCCGGCCACGGGACTTTAACCTCACTTGCGTGCACAAGAACTATTCAAAATGTCCATCAAGACGGAAGGAGATCTCCGCGATGGACTTTCGGCCACTGAAATTTTCGCGAACAGCGAGGGTCTCACCTATAACGACTTCCTGCTGCTTCCTGGCTACATAGACTTCACCGCCGAAGAAGTCGACCTGACGTCGCCACTCACCAAGAAGATTAATTTGAAGGCACCCCTGGTTTCGACACCCATGGACACCGTGACTGAGGCGGACATGGCCATCTCTATGGCTCTGTGCGGCGGAATAGGTATCATTCATCACAACTGCACTCCAGACTACCAAGCCAATGAAGTCCACAAAGTGAAAAAATACAAACATGGTTTCATCAGAGATCCGGTATGTATGGGCCCAGAAAACACTGTGGCGGATGTTTTAGAATCTAAAAAGAAGAATGGATTTACAGGTTATCCCATTACTGAAAATGGTAAATTAGGAGGCAGACTGATTGGTATTGTGACATCACGGGACATTGACTTCAGGGAGGGTGACCCACAACTTAGTCTCAAAGAAGTGATGACCCCCATAGAAGACATGATCACTGCACAGTCTGGAGTCACGCTTCAAGATGCTAATTACATACTGGAGAAAAGCAAGAAAGGCAAGTTGCCCATCATCAATGGAGATGGTGAACTTGTAGCACTCATCGCCAGAACTGACTTGAAAAAAGCAAGAAGTTATCCAAATGCTTCAAAAGATTCCAACAAACAGTTGCTAGTGGGAGCCGCTATAGGTACCAGAGAAGCCGATAAGGACCGCCTCAAATTGTTAGTCAATAATGGTGTGGATGTCATTGTATTAGATTCATCACAAGGTAACTCTATATACCAAATAGAGATGGTAAAGTTTATTAAGAAAACCTATCCTGATATCCAAGTTGTAGGAGGCAATGTAGTTACCAGAATGCAGGCAAAGAATCTTATTGATGCAGGAGTGGATGCTCTGAGAGTTGGCATGGGAAGTGGTTCTATTTGTATTACCCAGGAAGTGATGGCATGTGGGTGCCCACAAGCAACAGCTGTCTACCAAGTTTCCTCCTATGCTAAACAATTCAATGTCCCAGTCATCGCTGATGGAGGCATTCAGTCTGTAGGACACATCATTAAATCCTTGGCCTTGGGTGCTTCAACTGTTATGATGGGCTCACTGTTGGCTGGCACATCTGAGGCTCCAGGAGAATATTTCTTCTCTGATGGAGTAAGGCTGAAAAAATACAGAGGGATGGGTAGCTTGGAGGCCATGGAAAACAAGGATGGCAAAGGCTCAGCTATGAGTCGCTATTTCCACAAAGAATCTGATAAACACCGAGTTGCTCAAGGTGTAAGTGGCAGTATAGTAGACAAAGGCTCGGTGCTCCGTTTCCTGCCATATCTGCAAGCTGGCATGCAGCACAGTTGCCAGGATCTTGGGGCGCGTTCACTGTACACTTTGCGTGACATGAGCTACTCTGGAGATCTGAGATTTATGAAGAGGACATACTCTGCTCAGCTCGAGGGCAATGTGCATGGTTTATTCTCATATGAAAAAAGATTATTTTAGTTCAAATATACTAGTTTAATAAGGAAATATTGTATCCTAATTTGACGCAAACATACTATGTAAGTAAACTTGATGGAATTTGCTTTATTTGTATATCAGTCTCTGAGACAAATAGTAAAGGAAATTATTGCTAGGAAATAATATAGTACTATTTTTGTTTCTTAGTATGTAAGGGCTTTGTAATATGGACCAGAAGTGAAAAACATATATTATGGAATAAATATTATGAAATGGCAAATGTGGCCTTACTTTATTGACCTATAAACCTAACAGATATTCACAGAATCCTTTGTAATCTTGTTAACAAAAGGCTTCTTTAATGTAAAGCCTTCTAACCCAATAATAGAGCTTTGTAGATATACATGCTTGCTTTTGTAGTAGGTAGGCATACAGAAAGCATCTTTATTTTTTAAACTTCTGAATAACATGTAAATACATTGTAATTAATAAATATCAGTACATGGACTATTTGAATATTTACATTTAGTTATCTGTATGTATTGTGTATTATGATAGGGTTTTATCAATTTGTGTCAGAACTTAGGAGGGTTTGTGTTATATACCTTAAAAAATGTGAACCAAAATGGTTAAATAGCAATGTTTATTCAAATGTTGGGAAGGTATGGAGGGGTGCACAAATTAAATGAACATTTTATTTCTAATAATCACATTTTATTGGAATTATAAATGCACAAGCTGCGCAGGCATGATTATTATCATTTCATAATAAATATCATAAAAGTGCTAAATAACTTAATAAAAAAGTATATGTGCTACAATCTATTATTAAGACTGGTGCGTCCGAAATGTTATTAACATTTTGTAACCTGTATCTAGCTTTACCTAACGCAATGCGTCTTACAATTGTCAATACTTTGGTTTTAAATTTATATCAATACTGCCGAAAAACGAACTGACTCTAGAGAGCAATAACACTAAACAAACTAAAAACGAAATCCTAACTACTTCCAAGACTAAAGAAATTAATTTCACGAACCGTTGATAAGCATCGATGTTATAGCCTAGAAATGCTATAAGTCAATCTTGCTGACTAAATCAAGACAACCTAGCTGTTATTCACCGACGGCGCCGAGATGAACGCTCGCTCACATTGTATACACAACCAACACGCGCTCGTAGCTATGAGTAAGCAGATACTTCTAATCGTTTCATAGTAAACAGCGATGCACTCGGGTCTTAAACTATCTCGCAGAAGTCCGCACTACCAAACTGATGACATATATAGAACAAAATAGTCTACTAACGCACCAGCCGGAATGCACGAAGTCAAGCTACCGAAGCGTACAAATCTTACTGAGATTACATCTTATAATAAACAGTACGTCTTGGCGTGTCCGCTTTAAAACTAAGTTTAAGGGAAAGCTAATTTGCCGTATTAAAAAATTGTCGAACGTGTGATTGGAAGCATTCTCGTGCACGTTAGAAGCGGTACTGGACTAATTTAAACTACATGATTATGTCAATTCAGTCATACGCTTCAAGCTTTAGGTCGGAAAGTTGTTCGTTCCGTGGAAGCACAGTAAGGGTTTGTTTGTAGCGTCCGGCCGCGTGAGTGCGGCGGGCTACACACAGGCCCTTGGCGACACGCGCGGACGTACTGAGCTATATCACTAGAGAGACTACTCCTTGGGTTCGTCGTCGTCGTGGTGGCGCTGGAACTCGGGCCCGTGCGTCACGTCGTCCTCGAACACGATCTCCTCCGGGTCGGGCGCGCGCGGCAGGAACTCCTCGCCCGGACAGATCTTCTTGAAGATTTGTTCCGCCTGCAGCAAACAAACACGTTAGCATAGATGTACGTATTTTATGCTGATACGGCATGCTGGTAAGTGTCGCGATGAGCGCATCGAATATCGACTGACCAGATGATGATTACCTCTTTAATCTATATGATAGACATAATTAGTTAGGCTTGTTCAATATTATACACAGACTAATCTCGGAAAGCATAACACCAGCACGTCGCGTCGTTACTTTGAATTATTTTATTATGTATCCTGATTCTGGTACATTTAAAATTTATTGCACATTAACTAAATATTATTAACAAATCGGTCGAGGACGAACGAAACCTAAAGATGAACTCCTGATTACGGCGCTGCATTACATCTGATTATCAACTCGTAGTTTCCAATGTTATACAATATTCTCCTACATATTTAGAATAGATAATAACATCTACAAAGTGTGGTCGAGCCTACACTAATTGCAATATAATTTGCGTCAAACGGGTTATCGCTAACATTCTTCCACTAACAAACAATACTAATGCCAGATACAGTCTTGAATGTAATTTAATTAAGCGAAACCTAGCTGAGATAAACTGATAATGAATGAAAATAGTAAAAAAACATAGATTTGCGTAACAATTTATCAAATATTTTTTAGCTAATACATTTAGCCGGAATCGCGGGGTTATCTGTTGACACGTGGGCTGTGCGTGCGTTTGGAGGTCAGGGTAACATCGCCCCTAGTAATTGAATTATTTCGTGTCAGTTTCCAACCTAATGAAGTGACAAAGTTAATCAACTATGTAATGAAATTAGACTCGAAACTAGGGCGTTGTTAAACACACCTCCAATTTTATCGAATGACTTGACAAGATAATGAAATTAGGTTTGCATAGGTCATCTATAAATAGACTAACATTGTTACTTATTCCATGTTTTTTACATACATATATATCACGCCTTTTTCCCAGAAAGTATAGACAGAGGTGCTACAGGACACCTACGTTTCAACTTGTTTGTTTCGTCCTACGATGTGATGTGATAATGAATAGAAAAACCCAATATCACTGCCCGACCCCGGATTCAAACCCGTGACCTTATCGTTGTAATCATACCGTAGTACAACAGCGCCACCAAGGCAGTTGGTGGCGTAGTCCATATTTTCGATTCATGTAATATATTTTTGACCAAGTATCACAATTTTGCTAAAATGCCTTTATTTAAAATTCGTGAAATATTTATTCGTTTTTATCGACTACTCTAAAATATAATCTATATCATCATCTCGTACTTCTGAAACTAAACTCATTCCAGACTTAAAGTCATTGGTCAATAGAAATGAATTATAAGACAATATTACACACGTAAGTCTGTTTTATTACAAGTTATATAAAACTGTATTCGTGTAAACAATGGTTCGATAAATACTAAAAATACAACAAGCCATTTAAATATTACATTTTATTTATGATTACTTAGTGGCGAAATTATAGGCAACTTATATAAGAGAAGAATATTTACATTGTAGCCAGAGTAACTACTGGACATATTGAGACTTAACATCTTATGTCTCAGGATGGCGAGCGCAGTGGAATTCCAAGCATTGCCTTGTAATTCATGGTGTTGTTTGGTTTCGCTACTGTCCATGAGCGGTCGTATCGCTTACCATCAGGCGAATGGCATGCTCGTCTCGCCATTCATTGCAATAAAAAAAAAAAAAAAAAAAAAAAGAAGCTTTGAAATACATTTTAGTACAATCTACTACACACGTCTTAGGGTTAAATGGTCAAAGGAAGACAACCCCAAGGTCAAGAATTGTATAATTTTATCATTATAGTTATTAAAAAAAAATACGCGAGGCACTACGAGAGTAGTTATACATACATAAACTCACGCCTTTTTCCTTAAAAGGGGTAGGCTGAGGTGCTACCCACCCACGTTTCAACTTGTGTATTCCATCGCACGATGTGATAGGGGGCGAGTCTATCGCCAATAGTTCAAATTATATTTAATTTCAAACATGTTTTATCGTTAACTGTATAATTGATTATAACATAAATAATCGATTTACAATTTACACAAAAATTAAATTTGTTGCACAATAATATATCATTCAAAACTGTTAATTCTTCATTTACAAGACTACCGAAGACTAATGACACAAGAACAACTTTTCATAAGTTGTGAAGTACAAACACAACTATAATAATAATAATTAGGTTTTGTCATAAAAGCTTTATCATACTACTAGGAGTAGAGAAACTCTGACATCCACATCTCTTACTTAAAATGATTTTGATTGACTAAATAATATATTATTCTTTATCTTCAGCTAAAAAAGTCCACTGACCGCTACTAAATATGTATTTTGATAAATGATGTTATCATAATATTTCGTGTTGCTACGACAGATTTTTCGCTTCTTCTCTTCTATAAGTCACCCTAACCGACAGTAGGTATTACTAAAAATCTCTAAAGGTCTTATAAAACCACGCTTGTAAAGAATATTTTTGGCCAGCCATCATTGTTCGCGTTAGTCATTTACATAGCAACTGTTTATTCAGGTTATACTTATTGTATCAGCCCATATACGTCCCACTGCAGGGCACGGGCCTAGTCTACAATCGAGTCTACGATTGAGAGTGGTTAGGCCATATAGTCCACCACGCTGGCCTAATGGCCTCACGGATTTTACATATCATAGAAATTCCTCCAAATCGCTACGGTATGCAAGCTTCCTCACGATGTTTTCCTACACCGTTATAGTGCGTGGTGATTGACTATCAATACACACGTGACACATGGTTATACTTATAACTTAAGTAAAGGGTATGTAGAACAATAGTTCTTGTGTAATATTATATATTTAGGTACCTGTAGGTATTTAACATCATGTATTTTTCTCTAAAGGTTAAGGTTTATCTTAATACCAACTGGTCACATAATTTCAAGGGCGATTTAATAATTATTTTTAATGGAATATTTTTTGACAGCGAGATTTACAATTTTAATTTCTATTCGTGGGAATAAAATATCGAAAATAACGTATTTATTAGTTGCGATTCTTGAAATATAATATTCATAAAGATTATTAATCTCGTAAATGGATTACGAGATGCCAGATAGAGCTATAAATTTATCGTGATTTCGCATTCTTTTAATGTAGAAGCAATAACAAATAGAGTAGTAGGCTCCTTTTATTGCATTTTATCCAGAAACATGCCTGCTTCGGTGGCGTAGTTGTATTACTGTATGGTTACAACGCTGAGGCCTCGGGTTCGAATCCCGGGTCGAGCAGTTATGTTGGATTTTTCTATTAAGTATCAGCCCGGGGCCAGGAATTTTTGCGCAATATGACGATAAGCTCGCCCCCTATCATATCTTAGGACGGAACACACAAGGCGAAGCGTGGGTGTCCTGGTTGCTACCAGGAGAACCTCTGCCTACCACTTCTGGGAAAAAAAGGCGTGAGTTTATGTAAGAAACATATTATGTAATTTGGTAGTCAGGTAAATGCAATGTAACAGAATAATGTGTGGACTTCATTATTCTGACGTCACTGCGTTTCCGGGTGTACGATAGAGATAAGTGTTTAGTGCCATTCTTCCACAGCGCCCTTATTGTGCTATTTTACGTGAAACGTTATTAATAAAATCAAACATAAGTGTTACCTGGTATCCTATTGGCTATAGCTTTGTATCTCTCACACGTATAACACCTTTTTCCCAGAAGAGGTAAGCAGAGGTGTTACCAGGACACTCACGTTTCGCCTAGCGTATTCCGTCCCACGACAGAATGGATTATGTTTTGGTTTCGTTACTCCAGTCATGGAAATTATGAGCTATGTTTTAAACAACTTCTTTTTATAAGTATTCAGTACTAACCAAGCAAGCTTCCGAGAATAACACCAATTTTATTTAATAACCCGTCAGGCATTATTGGTTGTTTTTTTACAATCTATAGGTCATTATACTGGGATAACAAATCTTAGTTTTAAAATGTTTACTTCACGTGAATTTAACACACTTAATGCTTAATTGTGCAAAATATTTTGATGGATAAACATGGTCTAAATATTATGTCAGATATAATGCAAATATGATTTGATATCGCATACTACATGAATCTTGTATAAACTAGAATTTCCGTGATTTTCTGTGCTTTTGTAATATCTATTGAAATAAGCATAACAGCTCGAATAATAGATCTCATTTTAGAAGTGGTACTTTATAGATGGCCTATAGTAAAAGTCCGTATCCGACGTTGATACCTCTTTAGTTGTATATTTTTATTTCCGGCTTTACTACTATACTAAGGTGGGAAATCGCCTTTAATTATTTTTTAATTCAAATACACACCGTGGTTCAGTGTTGTGTGTCATTAAAAAACATAACACTGTGGATCCTTTTTTTGGACGAGATCTGTTCAATTTACGAGATGTATACGTAGGTACTACAGGGTCTACCCTGTTGGTAGCTTTAGGTCTACCAAAAGGTGTAGCCCAATGCTAGTGTTAACGACTTTTTAGTCCAGCACATTGTTGAATATTGCAGGCCAAGGTGGGTCCTTTATTAACCTACAAACGTCGACATAACAGCTCAAACCCGTCGAGTAATCTTCACGCGCATTACGCATTACTTTCTTATGCATTACCCAGTACAATATCATCATTGGTCCTTCTGAATGTGGGGCAGAAATGCTCTCACTTTCTACTTTGTTGAGACGCTCATTCAAGGTCATATAGGTTGTTTTACAGAACAGTCGTTAGTTAAACTAGTTATGCATGGGTCGATTTAATTTTACCACAAGCAATTTGCTTTACATATAAACTGTTATCTTACTAATACACGTAGCTTTTATTCGTGTAGTAGGATTAGGTAGCAGTTGTAGTCTGTCGGTCTTATTCATGGAGAGATTTGAAATTTGAGAAAATTATTGTAGTTATTGAATGTTTTGTCTTCGTTCACACTGAATTCAAAAGTCGTTCGAAAGGGACAAAACATTCGATAAGTAAAATCCGTTTTAAAACTGTCTATGAATAACGTCGTGTATGTGTGTCATTATTTATTTACTTTAGATGTACACGGTTATGTTACTAATAGAGATAGCTTATACTCGTGTACTAATATTAGATAAATAAAAGTACCTAAAGTATAAATTGTAATCTAAGTGTCAATATACATACATACATAAACTCACGCCTTTATCCCCGAAGGGGTAGGCAGAGGCGCCACTAGGACACCCACATTTCGCCTTGCAAGTTCTGTCCCATGATGTGATAGGGGGCGAGCCTATCGCCATATCGGGCACAAATTCCTGACTCCGGGCTGATAATGAACAGAAAAATCCAATATCACTTTGCTCGACCCGGGATTCGAACCCGAGACCTCAGCTTTGTAGTCGTACCGCAGTACAACCACGCCACCGAGGCAGTCAAGTGTCAATATACGTGTTCGAAAGCGGGAACGCGTATTCGTGTGCGCACGCGTGTGTTTGTGTGCGCACGCGTGTGTTTGTATGCGTACGCGTGTGTGTGTGCATGCGTACGCATGTGCGTGTACGTGCGTGTGTGTGTGTGTGCGTACCTGTTCGACGGCGCGGTCGAAGTCGAGTCCGGCGTCGGGCCCCGAGCACACGTGCACGCCGCCCGCCGCGCTGCGCACCGCCGCGCTCGTGTCCTTCACGTTGTAGTACAGCGACCACAGGCACTGCGGGGATATATGTAAGCTACAACTTACTGGGAGGGATGTAGGCTAGCAAAACTGCAATATTATCAGTAAATAGGCCATAAAAATCAGATATTGACAACAATACCAAAAGGGCAGATTGACCATAATATCACAAAAAATAGACAATATATCCGGTTTGATACGGTCAAAGAAATTGGCGAAAATCCAACAACAAACATACAGTAAGATATCAAATGTTATGTCGTAACTATGAGACACTACTAAAGACTTTCTGGTCTCGCAACACCCACACTCGAAACAATATTTGGCTCGATATAGAAACCCGTTGGTGTATCGCTCACAAACTTCGGCGAAACATCTTCATATCATCTTTTTCAATCAAAGTATTCATAACTTTGCCTTAAAAACATAACAATGAAATAACATTTAAATAAAAATAAATATATTGCAAGAGAATAATTCAAGAAATTTATTTTTAATCTATTTTACACACACATTGCAACATCTAATACCCATTACCCATGTATTGTTTGATTTTTAGACTGGCAATTAAAGTAAGCTTTTTCACAAACGATAGCCATTGCCATAAACAGACACGGCTTTGAAGTCCTATTACAAAGAGAAGTTATTTCGAGACGTGGTAAATAAAACTAAACGTTTAAAAAACTCGATTCAGTGTGAAAAAAAAATAAATATTCAATTGTATCAAAGATGGTTCTTAAAAGTTAATTAATTATTATTGTGTAGTTTAGAGTTTTTCTCCTCTGATCCTCGAGCAAATACGCTCTGATATGACAGCCCTTGTGGCGCAGTTGGTGAGACGCCGTCAATGAAATGAGAGACTACGGGTTCAATCCCCGGAGCGAGATAAATGTTTGTGTGAAACATAAGTATGTGTTCTCTTGTAGTTTCTGATACCCACGAAACAAGACTTGTACCTTATTGTGAGGTCAGAACTATGTATGTGAATTTGCTGGATTATTATTATTCTACATATACAGCCGGAATACTATCTGCAGTTCGCAAGAGCGCGTACTTACTACCTTTGCATTCAGTTCTGTGATGTCACCTTACATATCCACAATGGAAAATTATTTAGGAACGTAAAAAACTTTTTAAGCCATAACAGCTTTAGAAACTACTTACACACGGCTGCTTGGCAATAGAAATAAATTAGGGGTAACGAACCTAGGAGTATGACGAAACGTCTCTAGTAAAACCTAATAAGATAGATAAGAAGCCTTTGCACAAGACGTATTTTAAACGCGCCGAGGACGCGAGGAAGTCGCGCTCTAAACCGCTTTAAGCACAATTCACAATATAGTAGACCCCTTGTATAGTAGACTTGTTCATCTGCAACGCCCGCATGTTAAAAATACGCCGTATGAATAAGCCCTTAAGTTTGTAAATAATGACGTCAGAGGTACCTTAGGCTTGTTGGAGGTGTTGTCGCCGTCGTCCATGTGGAAGATCCTGTGAGCGTAGGCCTGCAGGTCCGTCTCCGCGTCCTGCGACTTGTTCGCGATGAAGTACACCACGACTGCAACAAAACAAAAACCGATGTAACATGCGTGAAACATAATACACATTATTTAACTGTGAAGAGGTTTAAATTTTATGTTTTTTTTTAAATATTATCTTTAATATACAGGGCATATCAAGACTGCGACCGAAAACGAAGCCAGGTAGTCGTTTTAGGGGTTGTAGTCTGAAGTCACTAATACTACCACCTGGCTTCGTTTTCAGTCGCAGTCTGGATATATCCTGTATGTTGTGGTCAACTATTAAAATTCCTACTTTGAGATCAGCATTTTGAAACATGTTTCAACTGCGAGTAAAATATTCTTCACAGTTCTTTTTATGATTCCGCTTTCACGGATTGCTTTTAAAATTGCTTTTAACAATTTATGTGTTGTATGTCAACCAGTAAAATACCTACTTTGAGGTAATTATTTACTTATGTATTCAAAAATACTTGAATTAACTAATAAAGTCAAATTAAATATTAATAAAGGATTTACAAATTATTTTCATTAAATAATTTAGAAATCACTTTAAAGATTCACGTAATATTTTTTTACATCTTTCCTTCTAGCTACTTAAGTCTAGACAGATAACAAACCCAATCATCAATGTAATACAAGAATTCTTTACAAAACAAACTGGCAGTAAATGAGTCAAGCGTGAAAAAAATAATGAAGTACCACCTACGAGATTTTGAACGCTGGCCAAAAAAAAAATCAACAAAAAGTCGATTGGATCGTGACCCCGTCTCGTGTCACAACTAGTTTAGACACCGCGGTCTGAACAACACAGTCAAAGAACTTTTTGCACCGCAAGGTTCTGCGTTATGTGATCACGGCATGTGCTATTTTAGGTAGACATTACCTGCAGAAATCAGTAGGTTATGATACGGAATTTGGAACCATAAAACTGTGGGTTTTTATTTTTACTACTACAATAAATGATTTGATGATAATATTAAAGTACAATGACTGCCTCGGTGGCGTAGTTGTATTACGGTACGGTTAACAAAGCTGAGGTATCAGGTTCGAGTCCCGGGTCGGGCAAAGTGACATTGGATTTTTCTATTCATTATCAGCCCGGAGTCATGAATTTGTGCCCGATATGGCGATAGGCTCGCCCCCTATCACATCGTGGGACGGAACATACAAGGCAAAGTGTGCGTGTCCTGGTGGCGCCCCTGCCTACCCCTTCGGGGATAAAGGCGTGAGTTTATGTATGTATGTACAATAATAGGCTAAGCGACTCAGAAAAACATTGTGTTTTTAAATGTAACGATAAAACGCCCATCATTCGTCGCTCCTTTCAGCAGATTATCTAATACGGGCCAAATCACATTCGCTTCGTTTTTATATGAACTAAATAAGACTATAAATCTGGACATCTATTTCGTTTCTACTTTTTTTAGTAGATGGATAACGATTCTACGTCATTCCGTAAGTAGAATACCCCCTCCGGTGTCCAAGAGCTCATACAAACACAGGTTGTTTACTGGTTGAGTGACGTATCATTTTAAAGGAACATGGCGCCTAGCGTTTTCACATATTTGCGCGCATAAATTTAAAATTTAAATTTTAAATGGATTTTTATTGGACTTGCCGAGCGAATAAGAATTTGATATTTTTTTAAATAGTTTGTCTTAATCTTAGGAACAACTTAAGACTTTTTGAAAATGGGTAGAATACCCCATTATCATTTCCTTGGCAATATTCAAAAACTGACAGTGATACTCACACAGGCCCTTAGGGCAGGATCCAGTAGCAGGTCCGACTTCAAGCACAGTAACAGCATTATCATCATCAGCGAGCGGCGGGAAGCGGAGCAACGTCAATGGCTCCTTCTCACTCGGCATTATCGACCCATCCGTTATAAACACCGCCTTTGATATATCGCAACTCTCAGCCGGTTCCGGGGAGATCAAGTCTTTAGGGCACTCGTTGATGCCGATGACCAGATGGTCGCAGTTGAGAGTCTTGGACTTGCTCTCGATGGTGACCAAGGTTTTGCCCTCGTCGACGACCTTGGTTGCAACCTTGTCGATCGGCCGGTTGAGGCAGTACACGCCGCCGAAAACCGCACACAGTCTGAAGATGGTTAAGAGTTTGGTTAATAACATATTTAAATTAATCTAGAAGTAGGGTTCAGGATTGGAATATTGTGTAGTGGCGGGAATTAATAAATAATTTTGATGGCTAGGGATTGATCGCGAAAATAGACCAATCGTGTCAACAGATAGTTGACACGCCCACATTGGACTGATTTGATTGGTTTATTTTCCAGGTCGATCATTTGATATCCATTAGGATCGTTAATTTAATTTGGGCGTAAAAGAAATATTGACACTTTTAAGACAAAAAGATAGAGGGGAAAATAATATAATTTTACTACTATTTGTTCATGTTATATTAACCATGCCAAAACTGTATTAATTTCCTCACAAACAAACTACAAAAAATACGACAACTAAATCATATTATTAGTTCTATAAATATTATAGCAAACACTTTCAATAGTAACATTACTTTTACCATAACATTACATTAGTGATAACATGGAGTAGTACGCACGCGAGTGTGCGCGAAATGAAACATCACGCTCTGTCGCCGAAGGAAAAAGCGTGAAGGAACCGCCACGATTCATAGTTCTACATCAAACTTAAAACCGATATAACACACTAATTAAAAAATATTATTCCTGAAATTGGCTTAGAATTTAGATACACAGAGGTACTACCAAGACACATGTTTTGCTCTGTGAATTCCGTCCTACGATGTGATAGGGGGCGAGCCTATCGCCATAATGAGCACAAATTCTTGACTCCGGGCGATAAATGAATAGAAAAAATCAATATCACTTTGCCCGACTCGGGACTCGAACCCGAGACCTCAGCATGGCAATCGTCACAGCGTTAATGCAAAATTAAAGCGAATAAACTTATTAGATGCAGGAGCATCCAAATAGTTGATTACAAATTATGTACTGTGTGTAATTATCTGATCAGTAGCCGTCTTGTGATGATAAAAAACTGGGGACAATAGGTATTGCGTAGGCGGCGGTGAATCAGACGAAAACGTTTCTAAGGATAAAGCGGTTCGAGTCGAGTGACTAAGTATTTGTTAGATAGCCGCGCCTGAAACTTTGCTAACGATATGATGTTAACACAATTAATTGCATCTCGAAAATTGGATTTTAGAGGCATGGGTATGCCTATAGTATTGTTACGGACTTGATTATACCAATTTAGTAGTAACAGCCGCTGTTCCATATATTTTTTTTATAAAAATATGCAAATAACATTAGAAAGTATAACAGCTGTAGTTTATAAATTGTAGCCTACCCTATCACATGTGGCAAGATCGCTGAAGGCAGCAATATCGTTGCCAATTTTTCGATAATGAACAACAAATAACAATAAATTGTAATATATCTTTGGAATTACGATATTTTGAATCGTGCCGCACGCAACATTAGAAAGTAGCTTCATTTTTGTTTGCGTTAGTCAAGTTGATGCACATTTGGGTCATTGAACCGGGCTCGCCGCTTCACCGTCGCACTCGCAGCGAGTTACCGCCGACCAACACTTTCATGGTGCACTTTTTGCAATGACATTGACAGACGGGTACACCTAAAAAACACACCGCACTACCACTCGACTTTCCTTTTAGACTTTAATATGCTACAATTCGTGGGCTCAATGTTATAACATACTTTCACATTCTCTGCAATTTTCAGTTGTCCGGTGACACTCAAATTATTACGCTGCAGTTTCTTCAGAACGGACAAAAAATCTCGGCTACGTAGTTGTGCAACTTAAACTATCAGTTGAGGCCGACAAGGATTGTTAATTCGATTGCGCCGCTGCACAATGTAGCAAAAATGTGAAACCTTGAACGGGGCAAAAACTACAGTCTACAATGCGCCGACTTACCTGCAGAAACACTGGGGCAACTCTCCGCTTCCGTACATGGGCCAGAGGAAGGGCGTGTTGCCATATCTGCCGAGACTCATGAGGAACTTCTTGCATTCCTTAACACCCTCGAGACAGGGCATTTTGTTATTGCCGCCGGCGATCGCGAACAGAACGTAGTGGATCAGATTCGGCGTCAATCCTTTGTGCTTGAGGTATTCTTGGAAAGTCTTGTCGTTCCAGTCTAGGGAAGGAAATGAGCAGTATAAAATCATTTGCTGAAGAGTCTTAAATAATTTACACGTAAATTAATTAATATTAATTAATTTACACGAAATCACCATCACACCACCAATCACATCCAGATCGCTTCGAACAGGTCACTTTGGAACAAATTCTTGCAGTAATTATTTCAAAGTTAAAACAAAAGAAATAATAGTAATACCCTTGAATTCGTTGTTCATTTCATCTTCATTGTAAGCCACAATAGAAGTGAGCATCTTCATGAGCATTCTCTTCTCGACAGTAGTGACCGCCTCGGTGGCGAACACATCGGCACGGGAGCAAGGGACGGGCATCAGACGGTCGTTCAGCCAAGTCAACACGCGGGTCACGCAGCGGAACTCCGCATAGCGAGCGATGTTTGACGAGATCAGCAATTCCACTAGCGGTCCTCGGGAAAATAGGAGCTAGGGAGAAAAACATAATTTTTTTTGTACTCTTACAACCGTATTCATTGACAGTTTTAAAACCGATTATACTTGTCGAATGTTTTGTCTTCTTCGTTCAAACTGAATTTCAAAGCCTTTTGAAAGGGAAAACACATTCGATAACTAAAATAGGTTTTAAAATTGTCTATGAATAAGGCCGTTACTGTAAAACCCAAGCACAGAGCCTATGGGAAAATATCTTTATTGGGTATCCTGCTGCTAGAAATTTCATTTGGTTATCATTATTTCGAAACTCAAATAAAAATACATTTCTCTTATTTACTGCAGAGTATCAACTATCATGTGATCCCGTCATGCGTTTTTCAGGTGTAATATGAAAAGTCAAATATTTATGTGAATATTTTAAGTTTTGAAACTGTAATATCAGTATGTCTGAATCACAACGCAATGGAAAATTTTACCGTAGTATGAAAGACTGGTCAACGAATGCACCTTCATGTTTATCTTATATCAAATAAAATACTCTAACAATGTTTATGAAGTAACACAAACATCAGAGATTATTAGAGTGTTCTTCAAACAACATGTAAGTGTAATCAACACCACAATTATTTGTAAACATATTTTACTAAAAAGCAATTCTCTTTCAACAATAAAAAGTATAAAAAACACATTTATAGGTGCACTCGATGAGGTAAATATGTTTGTGTACTTGATGACAAAGCAATGTTCCTGCCAAAGTCAAATTCGCTCCGTCAAGGTCATGCATTTTATGTGAAACTAAACAATAGGCAGTGCCTTTATACATGCAATTTTATTACATGACTGCAATACAATACATCTGTGTTAGTGTTAGTTTTTTTCAACTGCTTTCTGTAATTGGGACACTGTATAGAATGTATGCTTTATTAACATTAAATTTGGTCAGTCTACAAAGTACAAAAATAGTGGATCATAAGTAGGCCACAAGTACAATAGGGAAAATTCTCTTTATCATTGAAACCTACAAACCCTGGCTATTCACTCTCTATGTAAAACCTACAGATGGACACATAGGCTCTCTTCAGATTTTCAGAATAAAGATTTAGGCATATCCCTCTACATATGCACATTTTTTGGCCTAAAGTATATAAAATGTATTTTTCAAGGTATTCTGATTTTTATTAACATTTTGAAGATAAGTTTTGTCTAAGACCTTAGGGAACCTTAAAATTTAAACATTTTTTAAAGTTTTATATCATCCAATAACCTTTCTGTAAATCATTTTCACAGTATGAAAACATGCACAACAAAAATACAATTTGTTTCAAATCCCACATACTAGCCTATAAATTAGGTGCCCGTAATTATCCAGTTCAGTGAAATTGAGTACATTAGCAGAATGAGATTACATATTTATCATAATAATTACAGCACCAACACAATTAACCATCAACAGCAGCTCTGGCATATCATGTGTAGAAATAACAGCCTGGCGTGCGGGAGACACACACATGTTACGCCCGTTAAACACAATGTGACTGTGAGCCTAAATGATTGGGTGCATGATTTATCCAAATCACAATCCAGTCACATGATAACAGCACATGCTCGCTCCCGTAAAACACCACAAGTGTGTGCTCAGCAGTTATGAGTTAATTGCCACCTACCTTGGGTGTCATGTCAATGTTGAACTTCCTGTACTCCGCAGTGAAGTCGGCTTGGCTCCATGTCTTCTTGGCTGGCTCTGATTTGCTGTCATCTGTTTTGTTCTCATCACCCTCTTCCTTGTTCTCTGGTGGGGATTCCCTATACACATTCAGGTTTTTATGTATGCTAGTGTTCAATTCAATTCCAATTAGAATTTCATGTTTCTAAATAAGAGAAAGACAATGGATAAGCCCTATAAGTAATAAGGGTTTTTACATAAATCATCATGTATATAATATGGAGACTGCTGAATGCTATATCTGCCCCACATGAGCACAATCTGTAGTTACCTCAAATATTTTTTTATCACTATTCAATTTTGCTCAATAAGATTAAATCCATTGATTCAGAAATTTAGGTGTTACTATTCCAAATCATAAATTGTCATAAGTTTTAACACAACATTCCAACATAAGACCAATAATATAATCAGAGAATCAAAATTAATTACTTACTTTTCAATATACCACTTCTCAGACAAATTGTAAACCTGCAAGTCTCGTGTTGGATCTGAGTTCACCTCTTTAATGAACTTCTGGAGTCCATCAAAGTTGTAGGATGCCCAAAGACCACCATAGTGATCACTTGAGTCCAGGTGGAGGACATTCTTGCCTATCCTGCTGCAGGCTGCCGCAACAATGGACTCCACCATGCCTAAATTCATGTCATATTATAATATGGGCACCTGCTATGTATAAGGTGATATGTATGAAATAAATAATAATAAATTGACAATTGTTTAGCACAGTGAATATGTAGATTAATTGTTCATACCAGCCATACATAATATTCTATGTGAAGAAAATTACTGTCAATTACATTTGTGCCAAAGCAATATTAATACCCAGGATGTTGCTTCTTTGTTATGCTACTATAATATGTAGCAGTTAGATACATATGTTTTTTGTTCTAATATTAACAAAATAAAATAAAGGAACATATCAATTACTTCATATAATCCTAGTTTATCATTTTCAGTTATTTTTAAAATACTTACATTATAATAAAAAAAAATACATATAATGACATTGTTTATAACATTGCAATTCTGTAAGCTGTTTTATGATTCAAATAATATCATATAGTAATATGCTTCCAGACAATAGAATTTCAGATAATACTCTGTGAAATGTGATAGGAATGGAACGCAACTGTCAATGTTCCCGCCAAAAACGATGTAAGCGCGCGCGTTTTGTCTATTCCTTCCCTTGTAACGCATAGCGGCTTGTAACTTTCTAGAACCTTACAGTATTAAATAAACTTATAGTCAGTGTTAAATCTTTATTTATTTGCACGAAACCCTACATGGTAGCAGAGCGTGGTTTGCGTGGTATACAAATAAAGATTCCGAAGTAATCCAGAAGATTTAACGAAGAAGAAGTTTATAAGGTTTCAAGTTTGGCGTGGTAGCTATTCAGCCCATAACACAATCCATTCATCACCATGGTGAGCTCAAATATGTTTAATATTGAGAAATTAAGCGGCCGAGATAATTTCACAACGTGGAAATTCTGCATTAAAACATATCTGGAGCACGAGGATCTATGGGATTGTATTGAAAATGGTTCAGGAAAGACCACCGACCCAGTAAAAGACGTGAAGGCTAAATCCAAACTTATATTGCTTATAAGTCCTCAGAACTATGTCCATGTACAAGAGTGCAAGACGGCCAGGGAGGTATGGGATAATTTGCATAAAGCGTTCGACGACAATGGACTTACTAGAAAGGTCAGTTTATTAAAAGAGTTAATAAATACGTCGCTGGAATCAAGTGCGAGCATAGAAGACTATGTTAGCAGAATAATGAATGCCGCACACAAGCTCAGAAATATTGACTTCGAGGTCAATGATGAATGGCTAGGTACCTTAATGTTGGCAGGCTTGTCTAATGAGTATAAGCCAATGATAATGGGGCTGGAGAACTCAGGTGCAAGAATAAGTGCAGATTTCATTAAAACAAAATTATTGCAAGAAGTGAAATCTGAAGATTCAAATACTGCTTTTTATTCAAAGTTTAAGAAAAATCAGCCCAAATCAACACCTCCCATGAAGAATAAGTGTCCCAGATGCTATAACTGTAATGGTTATGGACACATAGCAAAGTTTTGCAAAAATTCTAAGAAATTAGTAAATAAAGATAATAATAAGAGAGAAAGTTATATTGCAGCATTTTCTGCTTTTTCAGGTTCAAGTAATAACAAATGGTTTATTGATTCAGGTGCCTCCATGCATATGTGTAGCAATAAAGATTGGATGTGCAATATTCGTAAGGCACCAGTAAATGTTATAACAGTGGCAAACAGAGAACCATTGTCTGTAGAATGTGTTGGAGATATTAGTATTTATATTTCAGAATATAATAAAATACAATTAAGAAATGTTCTTTATGTGCCTGGATTAGCAGCGAACCTTTTGTCAGTTAGTACAATTACAAAGAATGGATATAAAGTATCATTTAATAAGGAAGGTTGTAATATAGAAAATTTTAATGGAGATTTACTGTGCTCAGCTTCATTAATTAATAAGTTATATGTGTTGAATACTCATACTACTGAAGAAACTACACATATGGTGTCTAGTAATGCAAACCAAAAGGATAATAATTATTTATGGCATCTCCGGATGGCTCATTTAAGTTTTTCAGCTTTAAAGAAATTACCTGACTGCGCTGAGGGGGTGGTGCTGACAAATAAATCGCAGAATAATACACAGTGCCCAACCTGTTTCGAAGGGAAGCAAACAAGGTTGCCATTTAAGCAGGCAGGGTCCAGAGCAGCTAGGCCATTAGAAATCATACACTCTGACCTATGTGGGCCTATGGAGAATGCATCATATGGAGGTATGAAATATTTTATCTCTTTTATTGATGATTACACTAGAATGGTTCATATTTATTTCCTTAAGGACAAATATAATGTTTTAGAAGTTTTTAAAGACTACAAGCATAAAGTAAAGAATCAATTAACTAATAAGATTAAGATATTGCGAACAGATAATGGCAAAGAGTATTGTAACACAAATTTTGAGAAATATTTGTCAAGTTGTGGAATTATACATCAGACCACTACCCCATACACCCCTCAGCAAAATGGCCTCGCTGAGAGGATGAATAGGACTCTAGTAGAAAAGGCTAGATGTATGATATTCTATGCAAACTTAGAAAAACCTATGTGGGCTGAAGCCATTGCCACTGCTGCATACATAGCTAATAGGTCACCTACCAAAGCACTAGGAGACACTACGCCATATAAAATGTGGACAGGAAAGGAACCCAAATTGAGTCATATGAGAGTGTTTGGTTCAAATGTCATGGTTCATGTTCCTAAGGAAAGACGACAAAAATGGGACAAGAAATCTAAAAAAATGATTTTTGTAGGATATTGTGATAATAGTAAAGGTTATCGCATAATGGACCCATTGACTCATCAGGTAACAAAAAGCAGAGATGTTATTTTCTTTGAAAATTTCAACCAAACTCATCAATGTCCTATTACTATTAATCCTGTCGAAGAGGAGTCTATAGAATTAAAGTGCCAGTCTGGGACTGAACCAACTCCTCAAACAAAAGATTCTATTATCATTCCTCAGCCCAGTGGGTCAGAAGATAAAAATATCCAGAGAGAAGCAGAAGATGAAAGCTCTAGAGTGTATGAAACTGACACTAGTGACCTTGATGATACTTACAAGCCTCCGAGACAGGTATCACAGCAGAACCCACATATAAGTAGTGTAACACTGAGACCACGTAAAAAAAATTATCAAGACAAATTTGGACTACTTTGTCTCTTATCTGGTGTTTTAGATCCAAAATGTCTAGAAGAAGCTCTGTCATCTCCACATGCCAGTGAGTGGAAAAAGGCAATAGATGAGGAATACAATTCTCTATTGGAAAATAAAACTTGGCAGCTTGTTGACCTGCCCATAGGTAAGAAGGCACTTCCATGTAAGTGGATATTTAAAACAAAAACTGATCAACAGGGTAATATAACTAAATACAAAGCTAGACTTGTTATAAAAGGCTATGCTCAAAAGAGAGGCATAGATTATCAAGAAGTCTATTCTCCCGTAGTAAGATATACTTCAATTCGTTATTTGTTTGCTATGGCAGCACAGAACAATCTTCAGATTGACCAAATGGATGCAGTATCAGCTTTTCTGCAAGGGGAAATAGATACAGACATATATATGCTACAACCAGAACTGTATAATGATGGAACACAAGTGTGTCACTTACTCAAGTCTATTTATGGGCTTAAACAAGCAAGCAGATTGTGGAATACAAAATTAAGTAAAATTCTAAAGGAGATGGGAATTGAGCAATCAAAGACAGATCCTTGTATTTATTTTGATGTCAAGAAAGGAATTTATATTGCAGTATGGGTTGATGATATAATAATATTCAGCTCTTTACCAACAATTACTGAAGAAATTAAAAGGAACTTATGCCAAAAGTTGAAGATGAAAGACCTAGGTGAAGCTAAGCAATGTGTCGGATTCAACATAAATAGAAAAAAGGATACAGTCATGTTAGATCAGGAGAAATATATAAAAGAAATACTCACAAGATTTAATATGTCTAATTGTAAGCCAGCAAAAACGCCTATAGAGGTTGGTCTAAAATTCAGTGATGACAAGGAAGACTCATATCATGACTGCCCTTACCAGCATGCCATTGGCTGTCTATTGTATCTGGCTCAAGGAACAAGACCAGATATTTCATATGCTGTAAATGCTCTCAGTAGATACAACAAAGAACCCAAATCTGAGCATTGGGCCGCTGTCAAAAGAGTCTTGAGATATCTACATGGCACCAAGGAGTACAGATTGACTTATTCTAAGAATAGTCCAGAAGAAATCACAGGCTACTGTGATGCAGATTGGGCCAGTGACACCCGTGACCGTAAATCGTGCACGGGATATATTTTTATTTTGCAGGGTGGCGCAGTGTCATGGGGCTCACGCAAGCAACAGACCGTGGCGCTCTCCACAGCAGAGGCGGAGTATATGGCCATGTCGGCGGCGGCGCAGGAGGCGCTGTGGCTGCAGCAGCTGCAAGAAGAGCTCGGCGGGCGCAATAATACCACCTTAGTTATTCATTGTGACAATCAGAGTGCAATTAAATTAGCTAATAATAATTGTTTCCTACCACGATCTAAGCACATTGATATTCGATTTCATTTTTTAAGAGAACATGTTAATAATTTAAGATTAAAATTTTGTTATGTAAAGGGAATAGAGAACATTTCAGATATATTAACAAAGGGTACATCTATTGAAAAACATGAGTATTGTGTTTTAGGAATGGGATTGCGTTCAGGGGAGGTTGATAGGAATGGAACGCAACTGTCAATGTTCCCGCCAAAAACGATGTAAGCGCGCGCGTTTTGTCTATTCCTTCCCTTGTAACGCATAGCGGCTTGTAACTTTCTAGAACCTTACAGTATTAAATAAACTTATAGTCAGTGTTAAATCTTTATTTATTTGCACGAAACCCTACAAAATGTAACAAACTAAATTGTTTTACTTGAAAAAAAGACAATCACATTAATGAGTATTATACACATATAGTCATTTACATGTGATTAAAATACTACTGTGTGATATTAATGTTACAATTAATATTTGGTGCTCATCATTCAAACTGTCTTGTGTCCTTTTTTAATAGTTCAAGTAACAAAAAGTCATAAATTATTTTTAAATAACAAAAGTACTTGTTGCTAATAATGTTTGAGAAAAAAATCATTCATAAAAAATATTTCAACTTGCATCTATAAAGACAAAACTTAGTAGGTACATTTTCAAGAACCACCCATTGAAAGTTCATTGACTCCTTTTCAGCAGAATGACAATAAAACAAATAATCAATTCATTATTAACATAAATGCGTATTATAATGTATAAAAATTATTCTGAAACTACGCCAATTATGTTTTTCGTAAACTACAAGAACAAAAGACCGAATACTGCAAATATTTAATTAATGAGTAAGCCATGAAATTGCGGTAGACAATTTTCAGCATATTTAGTCGTAGTTATAACGTAATTTCAGTCCCTGTATACTAATAAGTCCCCTCAGTAAATACATTCATCAGAAAGTTATCGCAAGTGGACATTGTAAAAGCATTTCAGCACTGATGACTGTACAGCAGTGAAAAAAAAAGGATCGATAAGTAGGCTGCTCGCTTCGCCATAATGCCGGCTGCCGTTTTATACATGAAATAACACTCACCTGTCCCCACAACGATCACCTGGAAGTCGGTTGGTAAGTCGTCGTCCATTATTATTTCTAATTTGTTCTTTGCAGCAATAAAAACTTATTGAAATAATTAAAAATATCGAACAATACGCCTTCCTCGAATCTTTGCTACTTGACACTTCAAATTGACAATGACAGTTTTTTGACAACTAAGCAATTCGGCGTGCGATTGGATTCACACAAAAATTTGTAGGGAAATAGGTTCCTATTACAATAAGTCGTACATACATTTCCGTACAGATCCCCTTTCTTTTTCAAACACATAATTAATTATAATGTACGGCTATTTTAAACAAATTCAACATAAAGCGATTCATCTTCAATCTATTATTAATGAACCTATATACAAAGTAGATATTACGATATAATAAAACATATCTATACAATTTCTAAAATCTTGTTTCTGACAGTAGTTTTCTACCATTATTAATTTCGTATTAATCAGTCCTTTGCAATGATTAAATGTCCTTTGGTATGACTTGGGTTTAAGAACCTAAAAGTACCATAGGATTGTTAAACCCATAGATGTAGCATAACATAGATCGGCAATGTAAAAGAGATAGAATGATTTAAATCATACATTAAAGCGAGACGCATGATGCGACCATGCGTTTACACGGAGAGCGTTCTATAGAGATTTGTGTGAAAATATGTCATTTAAGCGAACGACAAATTTCGCTTATTTTCTTGATTTATTTAATATTTCAGTACTGAGCTACTTTTATTAAATGTAATTTATTATGGTGAGTTGTCCAGTGCCTGGATGTGATTGATTTTAGTGTAAAAACCCGAATAATCATAGTTTTTCATAAGATCGTATCACTTTTTTCAATGTCGTTTAGTGACGATATTGTAGAATTGTAAGACAAACCTTGTATGTATATCGGTAGAACAGAATGTCCTTATTCATTATTTAAATGCGTAGAAAGCATCCATTGCCTATATAAAATGATATCATATACGTGAATTTATATTAATTTCAACCAACATTTGCTAGAGATTGATTGACAGTTTCGATCAATAATATTATGTCGATAAAAATAGTCAATGACCATAGAGGTTTCACTTCATTTTATAATCTCGTAGTATAACATCAATTCTATAATAACAGTTATTACTTCACTTTATTTATTCACTATTGATATTTGCTAAATATTAATTAATATTTCGTGTGCGTAATTTACCATTTCTGAGCCGGTTTCAAATTAACTGTGCCACGGAGGCTGTCATTCTAATAAAACAATAGAACATTAGATATTATTATAAGGAATGCTTTACAAAACTTGCCAAATAAAATTATTCTCAAATATGACGATTTATCTTTATTAACTTTTGTTTACGTATGGTTAAACCCATAGATGTAGTATAACATAGATCGGCAATGTATCATTTTGAGTGAAACCAAAACGAGAATATGATAGTGTGCGTGAAGTTTGCATGTGTGCGTGACAGATAATGCTGCGCCATGCTCTGTCGATACTATCATATCGACATACCTAACGGCCCAACCAATAAAATAAAATTTTATAGATATATATGAGACATTTCATGGTATTTTAACAGCAAAATAATGATTGTGTTTATTTCAACACAGATACGTAAACACAAGTAAATAAAGATAAATCGTCATATTTGAGAATAATTTTATTTGACAAGTTTTGTAAAGCATTCCTTATAATAATATCTAATGTTCTATTGTTTTATTAGAATGGCAGCCTCCGTGGCACTGTTAATTTGAAACCGGCTCAGAAATGGTAAATTACGCACACGAAATATTAATTAATATTTAGCAAATATCAATAGTGAATAAATAAAGTGAAGTAATAACTGTTATTATAGAATTGATGTTATACTACGAGATTATAAAATGAAGTGAAACCTCTATAGTCATTGACTATTTTTATCGACATAATATTATTGATCGAAACTGTCAATCAATCTCTAGCAAATGTTGGTTGAAATTATTATAAATTCACGTATATGATATCATTTTATATAGGCAATGGATGCTTTCTACGCATTTAAATAATGAATAAGGACATTCTGTACTACCGATATACATACAAGGTTTGTCTTACAATTCTACAATATTGTCACTAAACAACATTGAAAAAAGCGATACGATCTTATGAAAAACTATGATTATTCGGGTTTTTAGACTAAAATCAATCACATCCAGGCACTGGACAACTCACCATAATAAATTACATTTAATAAAAGTAGCTCAGTACTGAAATATTAAATAAATCAAGAAAATAAGCGAAATTTGTCGTTCGCTTAAATGACATATTTTCACACAAATCACTATAGAAATCTCTCCGTGTAAACGCATGGTCGCATCATGCGTCTCGCTTTAATGTATGATTTGAATCATTCTATCTCTTTCACATTGCCGATCTATGTTATGCTACATCTATGGTTAAACCCCTATAATTTCATTAATACAGTCAACTGGGATAACTTTGTTCCAGTTTGTGGTTTAGTTTAATGCAAATCTGTTACCATTCTTTGTACTTATTCCAAGACAAGTAACACGCTAAGTAGGATTCTAACTTATTTTATGTACTTGTAAGCAATATTCATAATTAATTAGATGTTTTTCCAGGAATTATGATTGGTCCAAAGTTGTTTAAATATGAAAATAAGAGTATTATGGCTGGAAAAAATATATAGTCTATTCGGGTAAATTCGAATATCGCAAATTCCAATAATGATATTATATTGTTATCACTTATTACTAATTCCTTGAGAGAAATCTGAATCAACCGAAAATGACGAGAGAATCAGCATGACATGGCGGTTAAATGAATGTTGTTGGAGCAAATTGATATTGTATATTCTGGCGTATTCAGGAGAAATATCGGAATTCTCCGACATTCGGATTTACCCGAATAGAATATTTAAAAAAATGTAAGACAATAACTTACACCCTCTATTTAGTTGTCTAAAGCTGTAAATATTTAGGCGATAAGTAGACCTGTATTTTTTATAAATTATATATCTACTTACTATTCCTGGTTTTTATTAAAAAGTATCTGCGGAAATGACGCCTACGGTCATTAAAATTTAATAGCTATTAATATCTTTTAGTTTTATACCGCACTAATAAAACAGCCAATGTTTATTTAAGAAACCGTCAATGTGATCATGAAAAATGAAACAACAGATGAGTTGTGTTTTATATTTACAATTTTTTTACATACATTTCAACATTTTACAGGCTACAGGGAGCTCTTTTTAATTCGAGCAACGAACATTACATAAACTAACACGTAAATCTAAATCGTAATAAAAACGACTTTAATCAATCTACGGAACCACGCCTCGCCGCGGCGGGATCAGAACACCCAGAATCAATAAAACTCCGGTGTCCATGTAACATTTCTCCTAAACAAGAACAGTGGCAGTTACTTGGAAAGTGACATTGGTACGTGCGCATTAGGCCGCTCCCAACTTCAGTTATTGTTCTGAGGACGAATTGGTCTTATGTGCCCTTCATGTTCAAAAAGTAAAAAGGGTAGTTGATTTGATTTGAATCGGTATGAGTCTAAGCAAAATACAAATTACACATCCTCAATTGACTTCACTGACAACTATCTACCCTAACAAGTTAGTACATAATTATCTACATTTCACAAACACCATGAGTCGGCAACAGATTTATTTTACGGTAAGACAACCTCACTACCAGTGAGGTTGGCAGTTAGCCCGGTAGAGTTGAAAACATTGTAAATAGATCGGTCGTAAGTCGTAAATACAGAAGTTTAAAAGTCGTCAAAAACTATTTAACTTGCCTATTAATATTAAATAATACATGTGCCTATAAAAGACTAATTCGGCGGATCTTTATTTTAAATAGTACTTTTATGTGGAACACTATGGTGAATAATGCCAGCGAAGATAAGCGACTCGAATTTGAAGTTTTGATATTTATTGTAGGCACCGATCGTTTTGAAGTGTTGGCAAAATAAATTATACATGGCATGACCGTACGCAGGTACATAACTCACGATATTGGCGTGGCATGTGAACATCAACGTGATGAAACATCAATATCATAACAAAAACAAACTATTTACATGAATGACTAAGAATTTGAACACATCAACGTATCGACACTGTCGTTCCTTACATATCTTCATATTCAGTAAGCACATTTTCACAGCGTATATTCAAGTGTATAAATATAACTTTTCAGTTTATAGTAAAGAAAAATATTTAAATTCGCCACCCCGCGCCTTTCTTTGGTTTGATTACAATTTGCATTCCCTTATGATATACAAGGTCCCATGCGAATCAATAGTCCATTCAGTATATTTTAAAACCAAATGATATGTAAAATTTATTAAGGTCATTGTGATATGTTATATGCCAATTCAAAATAATTAATAACGATTATGAAAATGACAATGTCGATACTTCAATTTGTCATCTAACACATAACACCCGACGGCAAGCAGCGCCATCGGTGACTAGAACAACGTTTCCCGCGAATGTGAAGCGCGGTCAAATCGTAACGGCAAATGAACGGGGCGGCTGGCGAGCTCAGTACACTCCCCGACCAATGTCCCCTCACCACCACCGCTATCAGTCGAAAACTGTTCCACTTCATCGTCCGTAGAATCGGCATCGTCCTCCGCAAACACAGAGTCCGCGCCCACTGACGCTAGTTCACATTCCACAGCATATGAAGGGCCCACACTCCCCACGGACGCGAGCGGCGCGAGGCGTTCGCTCGGACACGGCGAAAGGCGGCGCTCGGTCAGTGCGCACACCACCGACGAGCCTCGGCGCTCCAGGTACGAACTTCCTGAACTCGAACATGTCGCAGAACTGAGCCGCCGGTCGCGCGGCCCGCCCGACGCTCGCCGCTCCGCGAACCGCAGGGCCGAGCCTGGAAGTGACTCCCCGCGGGGACCGGAGAGACGTCGGGGCGGCGTCAACAGGCTGCCGTACCCACCGCCGTACGAAGCGAAGCGCGACGTCCGCGGCCAAGGTGGCTCTTCGCCGATAGACGGACGCGATCGGGCACGTTCCGACAACGCTTCTTCTAAGGCGGCCGTCAGCTGCCTTTCCTCTTCGACAGCCTGTTCCTCAGCGACGACGGCCTCGGCTAGCTCTACAAGTTTGGGATCGTTCAGAGCCTTTACTGTTTTACTACGGCTCTTATAAACGATCAAAAAGACCATTAATGCAAAAAAGCCGCCGAGAGTAGCGGCTATGCGCACACCCGTCATGACGTCATACGTGGCGTAAAATTCGATGCGTACTCGATCTCGTTCGGCGGCATGTGAGCTCTCGGTTGAGTTCTCAGCCGCAGTCGTGTTTCCACCGCTCCAACCATCTTGGCGCTCCATTGTGTGGTCAAGCATTCATCGCCTGTAAACAATCGTTAAGCTTCATATGTACTCGTTCTTATCAAATGTATCTAATTCGCTAGAGCTTTTTAGATAAACTGTGAGCAAAGTCGATAAGCCTACGTTACGTACGTGCTACAGGGGATAAAGCGCAATATTATCGTGGCGCTTATAAGAGAGTGCCGTTGATATTACTACTGGATATTGTTTTCATGTAAGTTATTAGGTACCGAACGTAATATATCGGTGTTTCTAGTCAAACAGGCGGGAGCAAACAACAATGTTGTCTCTAGGCGATTTCCGTTTGCCAGTTGCAGCGGACTCTCGACTCCCGACATATCTGGGACGCGGCGAGCGTATCGTATGATGATGCTTGCTTTCAGAATATAACCTCTACACGCGAATTAGTTAGACACGTACTGGAATTAGAACGAGAATGCGGCTGCATCAGTTTTATTTGTAAACTCTAAAAGTATTTGTGTTCCCGATCCGGAGGTAGTTAATAAAATGCTGGACCACTCAACAAGTGAAACTAGAGACAGCAGTTCGATAGATGCAAATGGTTTTACACTTCAGAAATGATTAATAAAGGCATATTTCTACTGAACGGCTACCGTCCATGGAAGAATAGTGCTCTTAGCTAGACCGTTCATGATTTTGAACTATTCTTGTGTCTGCCGCTGTAGTACACTTACTTGCAAATACAAATAAAAACAACTTGCGGTTTATTCATTTTTGAGCATCATTATAACTAACAAGCTCGAATACAATTCTTTATTATATTGTCAGAGAGCCAACACAATTTTGCGGCAGAGATATAATGTGTATTACAGCTTTCGTATCATCCTTCCTATTCAGTTTATGATAGTGATCATAGACATATAACGAGTATTAGAGAGCCACGTAGTGTTGATATATACATAAATTATAGCATTGAGATTGCTTTAGTTTCTTTTTCTCATTTGCTATTATGTTTTCTTTAGTTTTCAACAAATTTCTCGGAATGAACAAATACTTTTACAAAATATTAAAGCAATATAAGATTTCCTACACCTAATACTTTAAGATCTATATTAATGCTTTGAATTAAATGTATATCAGCCAGGCAGTCTTTGATAAACTTTAAGTTTAAATAAAATGCATATTTTAATTTATAACCTAATACATTATGTATGAAGTCGGTTAAAAATACACTCATATTTATAACTTGATGGATAGACCGGTGTTAAAAAACAAACAACAAATAAGAACATAAATAGCATAAAATGTAACACACATGGAAAACTTTAATTTGTTATTAAAAGCCAGTTTACACTCAATAAAACAGTTTTAATGGAATATTTTTACTATACGCATCAATGTTACGCGCGAGAGTCTTTGCAACCATTCATTGAGAGAACGGAATATTGCACATAATATGTATTAATGAAGATTACCTATATGTACAAATTAGTGCTACCCTATGATTGGAAACCCTCTGTAAAATTTCATAGCTCCAGTAGTTTAGGCTTTAAGTTGATACAATCAGTCAGTCAGTCAGGTCCAAGGAACTGTGAGGTTCCTCGTTTATACATATACATATAGATAATCATAGTACCTACATATATGTTACACCTTATTGATTGCATGCTCCTTCGTACGAAATTAGGTATTAAACAAACACTTTGCTTCGATTGCTAAATAAATTCAACATTATGAACTTTCTGTTAAACATTTCAAACGTCTCCTCGCACAATGAAAATACGTAAGACTTTCAATAAAATACATCATATAGCATCTACAGTACGTAGAGCCTTGAAACATCAAGATAGTAATGTAATAATGACAAATATGTTTTTACATTATTTCATATATCACCAAATGGTATTTTTTCGCGCTAGGAATGGCCATATAAATCATTGCAAACTTGTGGTGTTTAAATAAAGCTATGCGCTCAAAATAATTTTCAAACGCGATAGAAAAATTCATGACTTGCTACGCGTGACATGTAATTCGCAGAATCAAAGGAGGTACATAAAATGAGCCTTTGTAAAGATAAAAATATTTTATAATTTCACCTTAAACTCTATCGATTAATTACCTACACGCGTGATTAATCTCATCCCGCTTCGATAGTACAATAGTGTAAACATTAGAGATGAAACACCTCTCTTGTTTATAACGGGATAAACAAAAAAGCTTACTAATTAACCGAGTCTTGTCTTAGTCACGGAAAGATTGAGGTGTCCCTAACGTCAGACACGAACACTAGGTATACTTTCAGTGCAAATCAAGAACACAAATATTCACTACATGAAACAAAAATTTGTTTGAGTATCGACTAAACCCAAACAAATAGTTAATACCGCTAAATAGGTAACCATTCCATAATTAGTTACCCTTTTCGCCGTAGATATTGCTCCAAATTGCAGACTTGATCGATATATTGCGCCCAACACACAATGAAACTAAATATAGCATCGCAGGTGGAGTACTCGGTCACTGATGGAGGCGCAACAGTTCAAATCATGAGCCATGTTATGCGCCGTGTGTTGCGCCCAGTTTACATTGCACGAGCGAGATTCTCGAACACAAAGGAAACAACACCTAGACGACCGTAATGCAAATCCCATAACAAATACTCTATACGCACAATATAGTACTAACACAATTTTATACGGGCTTATTGGGTGGGAGCTATACACTGGATAACGCGCCAGTACACAATATAAGACCTACTTACAAGCTTTTTATGGGTCCCGTAAGGTTTATGTTGTGTTTTATTATACACTAGAGCTATACGATATTATTATCCGCGGCTAACAAAAATAACTATAATGCGTTGTTGAAACAACAGAAATAATTTCAACAGCACAATAACCGGCGAGAGTGCGTGATTACACGTGTGAGAAAAATCGACCTAGTACGAAAAGAATTTTACGTCGAGGGGTTTGTACCCAAGTTCATGTCATTTGGGGCTTTTATTTATTTGATATTATGATATGTATACCACATCGAGTACTCGAGTCTCCGTCATAGTGTAACTCGCAGAACTGAAGTCAAAGTTATTTGTAGTTCTATGGGCCTTAGTTTAAAGTTGTGGTCTAATAATGGGCTATGTGGAATATACAGATTATATTAAACTCTTAATTTGTTAATGATAGAATATTCAGTCCAGTCGAAGATTCAAATAGCAATAACGCGGACCAACTGTCTTAAATTGGTCTCGGAGCCACAGGGGGACTCGAAGCTTCTGCCAACGAACTTGGTCGCTGGCCATTCTGGATTTCATCTAAATTCATTTCATTATCCCATTGAGATACATGCCGCTCCGTATAAAAATAGTGTTCTTTATTAAATTTTAACGCCTGGTTAGATGTTAGCGTAAAGATTCTGTTGAAAATTTGCCGAGCGTATTTCTGACCCAAAATGTTCAGGATTTTGTGAGTATGACTAATAAATCTCACCAGACCGATAGGACCGAGAATAAATAGACGGTTTTTCTTAGTGTCATAAAAAGGTTTAAGACGAACCTGCCGAAATACGCCCAAGAAAAACGCTGTCACAGACAGGCATTCATCAAAGTTGCACGAAAAGTATTGCTTTAGGTTTTGGTATTGAAAAAATGGAACAATATCTTTACCAGATCGTTCGTGTACGACGAATGTTTTTATCAAAATTTGGCAAACTAACGATTTATAATATAGATTTTATTATTATTAATAATATAACGATTGGAAAAATAGTAAAAATGTAATGATATCGAATTTCGAGACATTAAATACACAACAAATAATATTTCGTTTAATACATTACGATCACGCAAATCTTTTTTTTTTGTTTTAAGCATTATAGATTAGTAGGTATTGTATTTTATAATCCCTAGAATGTAATTTTTTTGGAATTTACTGACAATTTTTCATTGAGTAGATAAGTATATTTATTTCAAAGTTTGCATTATTTTTAGTTTCTAATCTATATATATCAGGTATAATGCTCTCTGACTAATAATCTTTATTATCCTACATTATAATATTATAATAGAGGTTGATGTATCCAGTACAGGATATAACACAAGCTATGTGTTGAGGAATTTTAGTGTAAACAAAACAAAGCTCCCAACCCGGATGCTTCCAGCTCACCATGACAAAGCATTATCTAACAGATGTGTTGGTAGTGATGAACATCCATAAATATCAGCAATTTTAGAAACCAAGGTCAAATAGAACATCAAAAATATGAATTAATTTAACTGATATGTATGTTTGTGTTGTGATTGTGTTACTGACTGTACATCAGTCAGAATCAAGACAAACTTTTGGCAAGTGAACAAGAAAATATTAACACAATGCATACCATGCACATGTTGGTGAGATTGGGAATTATGATTCAGAGGAAGGTCTTCGTCCTGTTGGACATTTTTCTACAGATTGTTTTCAGTAAATGATTTTGTTTTTAATTCATTACTATGCTTCAGCTGTATGTAAGAATTTAATTCGTTTTCAATAACCTTTGCAACAGAAAATGGACTTGGGGCAAAAAATACATCCACTAAGATCAGAGGGATTGCAATTGAAACTTAGGTGCCAAACAATAATCATGTTTTTTTTTTCATAACTATAAATAAAAGCTATTAGATAAAAACCTTGACAGTAATCTAGTTTAAACTAGAAAATGGGAGTAATTAAATTAGAACTCTCTTTTTAGATTGAATCATAATATGTACATATATTTTGCAAAGCAATGAAAAAAATCTGATATTTTTTTCTTGGTTGGGTTTTGTTTGGGTAACTTTTTGGATTGTCTCTCTTTTTACTTCATACTCAAATAAAAAACTAGTGAGGATAGAAAAATAAGTAGGAAAAATGCTTTCACAATTATTTATGTACATTTGTCTGTTATCACATCTCATAAATGCTGTTTTACTGATTTCAATAACATTTTATACACATTCAGAAAGTTGTGTAATCAAATAAAATATTTTTAAGAGTTAGATATCCACTCAGTTACAATATCTAGCTACATAAAAGATGTAAAATGTACTTGTATTTGATAAGGGGAATAGTGACTTCCAATATCTTAAAATGACTTCAATATCATTATTGGAAGTAGACATAGATGAACAGATTTCATTTATATTTAAGGATATAATTAAAATACATTTTGTATATAAAACAACAATTGAACATAACAAGGAATTAGGTATAACATTTGTTTTGTCAAGTAATGCCTTCAGGCAATTAAAGACTTTTAAAATCAATAATAAACTGCTGACTTCTACTGATTTAAGATTGTAATATAAGTAATTTATCTTACTTTAGAAACTGAGTCTTTATTTCCATTATGCCCAGCAGTGAGCTTTTCAAAAGACTTGTGTCCAACAGTAGACTGCTGTGTATGCTGATAGCAATGAACATTTGGGCTTAAACAAAATTGTATTGAAATAAAGACAGCATACAATTTGCAAATAAAGCATTCAGAGAAAAACTAACAGAAGTTGTGACAGTTTAAATATTCATAGAGTTCACATGAATAATTTAAGTTATTTACAGGTCACAACAAAGCACAACAAAATGTTTCCACCAAGATGCTTCCAATGATATTAAATAAAATAGAGGATCTGTTTCATCTACAAAAATGATATATAATATTACTTTTATCTTATGTAGATTAAGGTAAGTGTTTAATATGTTTTGATAATTTTATGTGATATCCTTTATAGCATTAGCTCTGAAAACAATACATAAAAAATAGTTCCCATCAGCTTAAATATTAATAAATGTTCTAAGAAATTATAATAACCATAATATAAAAATGTTGCTGATTAGCCCTATCCAAAGTCTAAACTGCATAATGATTTACAAATTTTCCTTTTAACCACTATAATATGTTCTAAAATAAGCTTTATCAAACTTGTTCTTTATGGAAAATGTATTAAATATTTTGTAGGCGTGTATAGCTATTAATAACAACACCCATTTCTCTAACCCAATGATGACCCACCCATATATTATGTGATATTAAATACAGTATTTTAAATGAAATTGTTACAAAATATAATAATTTCTTGAATTTCCACTTGTCCTCCATGACTTTAATAAATCAATACATAACTCGCACTCGAACAACGGCTAGCTAAAAACAAACTGTGCAAGTACTATCTCAAGATATATTTACCAGCAGTCCAGCATGATCCGAAGCCCGCAGGAATCGACGAACGGTCCGAGTAACGATGATTTAATATGTACATGTCCTTGGCGAAATATTATAAAAATTCAAACACCCATTCATTGAAAATATTCTAGTAAACAATTTATCTACATCGTGCACCGATAATAAGACTCGATTTTCATTTAATTAATCGCACCAATGAATCCGACACATTTAAGCACAATTTCACGTAAGTAACATTCCTGAAAATAAAATATACTGCTCCATTTCACCTTCCGTGTGATTAATTTTCTAGTGATTATAAAATTAATCGTCAGAAGATCGAAAATATTCTCCCTAAAAAGCCCTTCTTCCCTAGTCAAATGACACTGACAAAAAAATTCAAAAATTCATGATTTTTTGTTGGTGCGTTCAATTCATAGTCTCGAAATTCAACATCGCAACGCACGGCAGTAAACCGTACGATAGAACTGCCATCTGTCTATATCGATAGGTGAGGATGTTAACATGTTCCTTTGCTTATGTTTAAAAACATAAATGTCACCCTGACGTTTCAAAGCCCACTCTCACAGATTGAGATGCTACGCATCCCATTCTGAAATTTATAACGAAAGTGTAATGCTATCTTTCTTCCTCTTGTTACGTTTTCAATACTTCCATCTGTATTACACGTTTTTTGTGATAATTGTAATTTTGAAATGATGCATGACAGATTTCGCATTGTGCGTTTGTCTTGCCGCATTTCAAACTTTATTTTATATTTTTTATTTTAAAGCAGTTATTTTAATAAAATCTGTATCTAAGACTAAAATATCTATTTGTAAAATATGTCCGAAGCGTGGTTAGCTTATACTGAAGATACTAGAACACCATGTAAGTATGGTGCAAAGTGTTATCAAAAAAATCCAAACCATCATTCGACATATAAACATCCACCACAAATGAAGGAAAAAGCTGAAAAGCGAAAGAAAAACCGCTTCAGCCCGTACTCCAGAGAAACCAAAGCTGCAGAGCCGGCAAAGGAAATAAAAAAAGATGAAATTCTAACACAAAAAGGAAAGAAAATAGAAGCTGAGGGAAGTTCGAATAGCAAAGAAATCGTTAAATTAATACCTAACAGTGACAATTTAGATTTTCATGATGCTAAAGAGAGCTCTTTGTTAAAGGATCTGTTTTTATTAGAGATGCCTGATGACTTTTTTAAATTTTTTGAATGTCTGAATGATGAAGACGCTATTGAGAAGACACTGGCAAGCGTTAACTTACAACTGATAGGACCATATGATTTGTTATTGGGAAAATTGCCAAAAGTAGATAATAAAGAATTTTATTTGGTTCATTGGAGATTCTTTTATGATCCACCAGAGTTTCAGGTAATTATATTCTTATAAATTAGACACTTTTTAAATTTAGTGCAGAAAATTTAAATTGTTTCTTCATTTCATAGCCATTCACACTGAGGAGGTTGTCCATATGGTTAGTCCTAAATACATATACTCTATTTTAGAGTTACATATTCATGCATGATAATATTATTGTGTTTTTGAATTTCAATAAGTAACTAATAAAAATCCCACAATTGTTAATATTTTCACTCCTAACTAAAGTATTATGAATGCTTACTCAGTTTTATTTTAGACGAAGCTCTGCTAAGATATGGTTATATCACTAAAGTTAAATAGCCTAAAATTTTAAACAAAATGTTGGTGTAGTGTTTTTGTTCACCAATAATATATTATTATTTATTATGTCTAATTATCAGTATCACCTTTAGCCATAAGATGTCCACTGCTTGACACAGGCAACCTCTTAAGGATTTATTATAGCAACCTACGGAAAGTCTCTCCACTAGCTTGTTATCTTTTACTTATTAATTAAGAATTAAACAAATTTATATTTTTAGGCTGTGATAAAGAAAAAAGGGAAGAGTGAATATCATATAGGCTATTATAGAGATGAACCCAATAGTAAACCAGAGTTTCTTGGCAGTAATGACAGTGCCAAGAACTGCCAAATCACAATCATGGCACAGAATATATTTGGGGCTGTCTAGTAAGTATATGGTGTGTTTATTTCTTGATTATTTTTTATATCGTTAATCTTCCAAGAAGATTTAAGTTATGAATGTGTCCTGCAGAGCCCTTTATCTGCTATAATATATTAATATTTGGGATCTCAAGCTATCATTTAATATGATAAGAACAAAATTTATATAAAATGCTGTAATGAAATATCTATTTTAGCCAGTACCTACAAAATGAAAAGAAGTCTTCACCATTCACAGCAATGGCATGTCAAAAAGTAATGGATAAGGTGAAGAAATATGCAGAGGATAATAATTTCCCTATAGATCCTTTTGACATAAAGAAAAGAAAGCAAGCAACAGTCACAAATACATTCCATCGTGCAGGAATTGTGGTACCATACAATAAAAAGACTCAACTTGGCTACAGACCTCTAGCTGAAAATGATGGTAAAATTCAGAGAAAATCTCTACTTAACCTTCTTGCATCTAACTTTTTGGAGAATTGGAATGCAGTGCCAATATGTATCTCTCCTATCATAATCAATGAAGCAAAATTACCTGATGATTTGGATACTTGAAGTGTAACAATTTATATGCTTTGTCAGAAGTTGGACATTTTCTTAAAAAACTAATGTAAATGTTTTCTATTCTGACTGGATAATTTATGAAACTTAAAATGCAATACAATTTTCAAATACAATGCAATACAATTTCATTTTGTGTCCAGTATATTAAGTAAGCCATTGTTCATTATGGTATAAATGATCATTGTGTTCCCACTTTATGTAATATCCCAAATAGTTTGCGTTTTAAAGCATTTATCACAGTCTATTCCATATCTGTATGATCTTGTCTTTCATAGATATTTTAATTTACAAAAAAAAATATGATTAATATATTATTTTGTTTACAGCAACCTTAAGGAAGATTTTTGATAAGCTGAAAGCTGCAACCACACAAGATGAGAAAGATAAAATCCTGTCAGAACTGCAACCTATATTAACATTTGCCAGCATAGCTGTGGATGAATGTGATTTTGGAACAGGTGTTGAAATGGGCATTAATTTGTTTTGCTCAGGGTTAGAAGATCTTCATTCTAATGCCTTAAGTAGCTTACGTGCGGCATACTCTCTGTTGAACAGAGAAGTTTTTACTAAAATATTGCAAGTAAGTTTTCTCCCAATTTTTTATGTATCAGCCCATATATGTCCTACTGCTGGGCACGGGCCTACTCTACAATCGACAATCGCAGCAAGTCGAGCAATTTCCCTCCCTCCCCCCGTCCCCTTACCATGAGTCATGACGTATTAAAATCGCGCTGACTGTTGAACATGAACTTGAAAAGTTTATTTACAATCATGGTAACTGAACACAAACCCTTTTTGTTGCTTCAACTGGCAAGTTTTATCGAAAACCTGTAAAATGTTGAGTTTCTTCAACTAAACTTGCTTTGTGTGCACACAGCATTAACATTCAGGTTTACCATCTGCTCAATTCAGCAGTCTTTTGCAGTTTGCCTACATAAATAATACTATACATTATGAATAAACAATCTGCCTCATCGGTCTTCCGTCAATGTGCGTGGGTTGTGACCTACGATGTCCTGGTGCGATTACCAACTTGGGGAATCCATTTTGAGTGAGCTTTTTGATTTTATAAATCTCCTAAAAAATTATCATAGTTTAAATTTGGACAGGCAATATGCTTGTTTCCTATCACAATATGTTAGGAGTAATTAATAGACTCGGCCCGTATCAACTTTTTGAGGACGCAGGTGTGAGTTAATGTTAATTTTTTCTATGTCCTTTTTTAGGTACGTATGCATACGTATGAATGCAGTAGACAGTGTGCGGCATTTGATACTGCTCCATATAAGACAGGGAATGTTAGAAAATCTTCAATTGCTGGAATTCCTATAACTAGTTGTATTGCTGTAGGGCACAAATTTTCTACAATCGAGAATTCTATTGAGAGGGTTTAGGCAATATAGTATAGTCCACTATGCAGGCCTAGTGCGGGTTGGTGGATTTTACATACCATAGAAATTCGCTATGGTTTGCAGGTTTCCTCACTATGTTTTCTTTCACCATTTTAATGGTTGGTGAATGGTGATTAACTATAAATACACACATGACTACGAAAAGTCAGAGGTGTGCTCTGGGATTCGAACCCGCGACTACAGTGAACATGTTGGCAACCGTGTTTAGACCGTTACCAACAGAACACCACGCACTTTTGACCTCTGAGTGAGCAAGCATTGCATAGTAAAGATCCGTGATAAATTGCTATACTCCTTTTGTTGCAGGCACATTTGAAGTATCGTCGTAAAGGTCCGAATTTATCAATTTTAGACTAAGAAACATAACGAAGAGTTCCAAAATGTTGCAGCTTTATTTCAACCTTATCTCTTATATAACTAATGACGTCGAAATGTTTGCAAATAGATCCTCATTGATCAGAATTATATTAGAAGTACCAATTATTGTCTGTTGATATGTAACAGATTTTATTAATATCTAAAAATAAAAAAACAGTTCTTATTGACCATTCTACCTAATGTTAACAAAACCAACTGCTGATGTACACACGGGAGCGAAAAAATCGACTCAAACTTTATACTGTCGTTGTAACGTCTCTAACAAAAAAAATAAAACCTAAATACCATTGTTTAACCTAAATTCTTTAAATTCTAGGTCTTAGCTTTTAAATGAGCCTAGGTTTAATAAAATTAATGGTTTGATTCACTACTCAACATCAGCTTTAGTTTTAAGTAGCGGAAAAAAACTAAAATGACAAGCGAAAAAAATAATAAAACAAGTTGATGTCAGTTTTTTTTTAATTAATTAAAAACGTAACATTATCAATATTTAGTGTTACCCCCCCTTGCCCTAATTACAGCTTGCAATCGGCTTTTCATTGTTTTAATTAGCTTGACAACGTTATTCTGCGGTATAGCTTCCCAGTCCTCCGAAAGTGCAGCTTTAAGCTCGTCTTTGGTTGCTGGGATAGGATTTCTAGCTCGAACTTTCCTTTTGAGTTGATCCCACAAATGTTCAATAGGATTTAAGTCCGGGCTACGCGCTGGCCAGTCCATAATTTTAATTTGCACTTCTTGTAGGTATTGTCGTACGCAGGTTGCTGTGTGCGGACGGGCATTGTCGTGAATTAGAATAAAGTTTTCGCCTATAAATCCTGCGTAAGGAATAACATGCTCTCCCAAAATTTCTTCAATATATCGTTCTGCAGTCAGATCTCTTTGCCGTCCCCTAGTTTCTACAAAAACCAACTCGGTTTTCCCTTCGATTGAAATGCCACCCCACACCATACAAGACCCTCCCCCAAAAGCAACATTTTCAGCTATGCGGCATTGTACAAATCTCTCTCCTGGCCTTCTATACACTCGTCCTCTTCTATCGCTGCCATGCAGACAGACTCTGCTCTCATCAGAGAATAATACGGTGCGCCATTGATCGTATGTTCAATCAACGTGTTCTCTAGCGAAACGAAGACGAGCTGCACGGTGCGCTGTGGTTAGTTTGGGGCCTCTCACTGGTCGTTTTGGGGTAAGGTTGGCTGCCTTGAGTCGTCTTCTTACTGTCCACCTACAGGCAGATAAACCCCGCGTTTCTCTGAGTTGTTGTTGAACTTGGAAGCCTGATAGAGCCCGATTTCTCAGTGAAGTGCTGACAATGAATCGGTCAACTTTCTCTAGTGGACCGCTGTCTGCCAGAACCTCTTCTCCTACTAAAGCTTCCAGTGTCCTGGTATCTTCTGTATACTCTTGAAACGGCAGACTGACTTATGTGCAGAACTCGAGCAACTTCGCGTTGTCTTTCCTTCTTCCAATAATGCAACCACTTGGGCCGCAATTTCACTTGTTGTATCCATTTCCAGGTAATATTGTTTACTCGGAATTAAGCAGATGTGTACCGGGTGACGTTTAAAGGGCACCTGATAGGGATTAGGCTAACAGATGGGCTTTTATAGGACTCATAAACTCACAATGAATGCAGGGCTGACGAGTGTAATATCTTCTCATGACCTATCACAGCGGCCTATTAAGTAGCAGAAAAGGTGAGACTGCAAAATTTTGGTATGACCTTATAGGCAAGACTCAGAACTTTAAGGTGTTGAACGCAAATATTTATGTTAAAGTTTTCGTCTTAGAGACATTTTAGTGCAAAGATGCGCTCTGAGTCAATTTTTTTGCTCCCGTGTGTACTTGTTTGGTGTCAGAAACTGTAATATTTTTGTAACATTGTTTTAATAAATTAAACACAAACATTATTAGAATAAAGTTTTTTATTTCCTACAAAGTTCCGTCACAATACAGAAAAATCATACAAAAAATATGCTTATCTCAAAATAAGGTAAACAAATTTTGAAAGAACAGTACAAACATAGGCAGCACAGAAATGGCTTTTATTAATTTTATTACATAACAATCATCTGGAAACACTATATACTTAAAATAGAGTTAACATTTGTATTCCGTCATCTAGGATTACTGGAAGTTTGTAGTTTTGCTCTGTATGGTAGGGAATGACTTATTCTTTAGGTTTAACAGCACTGCTCAGGTGTAGAAAGAGTGTGATAGGGCAGTGATCGCTGCCGTACACCTGGTCTCTGATAACATTATCGCATAGTGAAGGCAGTAATCTCTCCGAGACGATGAAGTAGTCTAAACGCCTGAAAAAACGACACAGGTTAACCTACTTTTTTTTTCTTTTTTTTTAAATTTATACATACATACATACATAAACTCACGCCTTTATCCCCGAAGGGGTAGGCAGAGGCGCCACGAGGACACCCACATTTCGCCTTGTATGTTCCGTCCCACGATGTGATAGGGGGCGAGCCTATCGCCATATCGGGCACAAATTCCTGACTCCGGGCTGATAATGAATAGAAAAATCCAATATCACTCTGCCCGACCCGGGACTCGAACCCGAGACCTCAGCTTTGTAACCGTACCGTAATACAACTACGCCACCGAGGCAGTCGGCAGTAAATTTATTATATTTCGAAATAAAGTACAGTAAGTTTAAAATTAGGCCCGCAAAACCAAGTACTTGGTTTGTCTGCGAGTTCTATTTAATATCTACTTAGAATGAATAATATCAACGTTGTTATCGCTAGAAATATCGCTGAACTATTTTTTATACGCTTTATTTCATTTGGTTTCAGAATAGCAGAGTACTATTTAAATTAAAGGAGAAGTAGTAGGTATCTTAAGGGATAAAGTAGTGGTTGTATTTAGCTAGAGTGACTGCTTTTGTGAATCATAGTTTGGGACTTAAAGTGCTTATCACATAGGATTGATAGGATGTATAGGATATATGTAAATAAATTATCTACTTATGATCGTATATTGATTAATTTTAATAAAATTCTCATTCCATCGCTTCGTGGGGATGGGTCCCACTATGTAGGCCTTTTAAATGGTTTCGGAGTTGTAGAAGCTATATCCTTATCTTACTTTTAACTATATCAACGAGTGACGTCATCATTAAAGTACTTAAATGCAGGCTTAGTCATTGTGAATTTCTGTAAGTGAATTTTAGACATCGGTGCCCCTAGCCGGAACATTTTGAAGTATCGTATAGTAATTCTCGTATAGTAAAGTAAACGTTTCCCGCTGTGAAATTTAATTCCAAATACGCTCACAATGGCGCTGTTTAAATTCCCATACAAAATTTTACTATTACTATTCTATTACGATACTACAAAATGTTCCGGCTAGGGGCACTGGATAAGCGACGCGGCGCGGCGGCTGCCGCACGGCAAATATCCAACTGGCATACAGCACCAATACATGCGGGTTCAGGTATCCGAATAAGCTACATACATATTATGTGTTGAATCTATCAGATATTTGTACTAGTCGAAATTATAAGATTAAGTATATAAAAATAAGACAATGTTTTCAAGACAAAATATTAAGTGTCTGCAGAATATCAATTTATCAGACAAACCAAACATAATTTATTAAAAGAGATATTTAGTTTTTCATTATTTAACGTGACTAACATGTTAAGATAGCCTTATCTATCAACGTGGGCACGAGCTGTGAAACCAGAATTGGTTTAAAATAAAAATATTTTCACAGAATAGAATAAACATATTTTTAGTTCACAAATGATAAAGATTTCTTTTTTTATTTTCTGACGTGGTTGTAGCAGGCTAGTAACTACATTCATACATAATATATGATAAACGCCCATTTATACCTCAGCTTTGCAGATATTAAGGAAAATGAAGAATGAGTAAATCCACAGTCCGTTATACTCGAGAATAGATTATTATATTAATATATAAGTATTTTTTTTACATGGAAATTATTAATTAACTAATTATAGTGTACAGCTCGTGCAACATAACCATGTCACACCCTACATAGGTGAATATTATTGTAAGACGGAAGAAAGAAAAAGTAATCATACCATCCGACATTTTTCGATCTACTGTTCATCATATAAGTCCAAAATGTGTATGCGCCGGTTTTGTCTGGGTTTAATCGTCGATACGTGTCAATGAATCCGTCCCCAAGTAAATCTGACATACCGCTTCGTTCTTCGTCTGTGAAACCGGCGTTCTTCCGATTTGTTTTGGGATTTGCTAAATCTAAAAGCATAAAAAATGTTGTTTGAGATCTAAACTCAAGAGTGTATTTATCCCCTTAGTGATAAAATATTAGATGGTTGCTAGATTAGGCTTCTTAGGATTGACAAAATTCTGCTTTTCTATAACATTTTCTCCCTCATGAGGCCCATAATGTCGCCCATATAGTGACGCGACGTCCAAATTCATTGGCATATTTTTAACTAGATCTGACACATAGCCATTACACGCGTCACATTTACTAGCAAGCTAGCATTCATACCACTGAGAAAGAAGTGAAAAGCAAATCAGAAGAATGTATCTAGGACCTGATTGCCTAACATTCGATAAGAACACATTAAATAGTGCTTTTCAAATCCCAATAATCATCATCATCAGCTCTTCTGCGTCAACTACTGGACATAGGCCTCTCCTAAAGCACGCCACTGGGCTCGATCTTCAGCCTATAGTTTCCAACAATCCCAATAATAAAAGAAGGCAGATTGTAACTAAGATTGTGACGACACCTAGATTAATAAAATGATAATGTACCTAATAGAAATTAAAACGTTTACCTATCTCATTGTGTGAAACATTCATGTCTCCGCATATTATGACAGGTTTCTTCTTATCCAACTCTTTAACGTGCTTGCGAAACTCTTCATTCCACTGCAGTCTTTTAGGGAGTGTGACTAGTTTTCGTCCGGCATTTGGAACGTACGTGCATATTAAGTAAAACTGCTCGTATTCTGCCGTAATGATGCGACCCTCATTATCTAACTCTTCATTTTGTAGTCCGTATTGCACATTCATTGCTAATTGAGTAGTGTAAATGCCTACGCCTGCATAGCCATCCTTCTCACTACACAACCAGTATGCATGGTATCCTGGCAAATTCGCTGCTTCTTCGGGAAGCTTATCTTGTGAGCATTTGATTTCCTGTAGACATAGTATGTCGGGCTTTTCGTATTTGATGTAGTCTAGCCCTCCTTTCCCCATCCACGCCCTTATCCCATCAACGTTCCAACTGGCGATTTTGAAATTCCAGTCTTTCCCCTGCGCGGATTTTGAATGATTTGAGAAATCGATGCCCTCGTAATCGGTCACCGATTTGTTTTTAAGCGGCGCTTTTTTTTTCGTGTCCTCTGATGATGCTGAAATGTATTTTTAGGCATGGTCAAACCTCAAATAGCTCAATATTGGAAAACATTTTTGTAACCATAACCTTTAATTCCAAAGCATCAACGTGAAATTAGTTTAGTATTCTGTGGTGAAACTTTGTTTTAACAATATTTTAATATTAAAAGTTAAAACCCTGCAGGAATCGTTCCTGTCTTCATTCAGAAATTGGCTTAAGTGAGCAATACATTTATTCGTTTTAATTTTAGCAGATTTTCATAATAGCAAAAGTCATTTCGGAACTATTTTGCAAATCGCGCAGATTACCTATAAACATTCCTAGGTACTTGATGCAATAGCGAGTCAGTTCGTTGAAGCCATTTTATTTATGTAAATTATTTACTATATTGTTCAGCAGGAGTACACACATTGAATACAAAATTCTTAAATTTCACTGTCCTTCAGCTTTGTATTACTACGCAGATCTTAGGTTCAATAGTTGCGTCATCCAAAGATTCACGAGATTAAGCTACTGTGCCAATATACCTACATATGTGGTTTTTTTTTCGATTTTTAAAAGCCGTGTCAAAGCACGAAACCCTTTGGAAAGGTAATCCACCCCTCAGAAAGCAATAAAATGTTATTCGTTTGACCACAGGACTCAACAGGAGGATCGGCTTATGAGAAATTTTGTTGTTGTAATATTATAATTATATTAGATTTTAAAATTGATGATTAATCAAATTTAAGTTAACCCTCTTACTCTTCACGCCCTGCCCCTATACTCAATAACTACAGTAAAGGAGCTTTAGTAATGCTGCACGACTGTATTAGCATACCAGATTAATACGTAAACTAAATTGGTTTATTACAACAACCTCTATAGATAACAGGTACATGTTATAGGTATTCATTCTTTTTTATTTAACGTTATGATTCAACTTTTAAAAATACCCATTTATTTTAATCGCGTTAAGTTAGTGGAACGTTTTTGTTCATTCTACAACGACGTTAAAACGAAGTTTCATTGCAATCGATATCCCAAAAAGCAATAAGTAGGGTTATTAACCTTTTCATGCATATTTCATACAACGTATATCTTGCTTGTACAGATGGAAATTCTTATATGTTGTTTAAAACTTGGAAAGCATACGTCCCCTTATAATTTTCGTCAACACTTGAATGCCAAAGTGCTAACTTATAAATATGCAAATTTCATGCTATACGTGTTTGCGCCATGAAAAAGAACACTAATATTTAGTGCATGTATAGAAACAAAAAAAAAGAAGCACATTGATGACAGAATACATGAGTCAATTTACTTTTTGGGTCTCACTACCGAGGATGCTTAAGTTTTACGAAATAAAGAAGACGCAGCAGCCAGCCGGTACGCTAGATAGGAGCCAACACATTACCTTTAGCATGCATTGAAGGCCGCAATATGATTTTTTCCACAGCTACTCTCGGATGTCGATAACAAGTTCTTAGAAACATTTTAAGGTCTCTAGTTTCGTTTTACTCGTTTATGTTAATGATGCACAATATAACTACATTATGTAATGAATAGTTGCCATGTGGTCATGCCACAAAACGGCATAGGTTAGGAGGAAGCGACAGCAATTTTATATTGTTTTCATCAATCAAATTAATGCTAAAGTACAACTTATTAGTTCCCATAATAAAACCCATTTCCTATGTTAATGTAAGTCTTCTACAGTAGTATAAAATATATAATAATGTATCAATATTACAGTATCAAAGGTTACCATTGTGAACCAAATTGAAATTTAATGACAGGGAAAAAAGTTACAGGAAAAGCAAAACCTAACTAACAGATTATTGTATGGTAATAGTGATATATCTCAGCATATTTAAGAAAATCAAGTGTTTTTGATATTACAAATAAATATTTTACACCATTAGTATGATATACCTAAATATACTTGTACAATATGTATATATGTATAATTAATACTGTCCCCTCTACAGTGTATAAGAAAGCTAAATTTTAATGCATATGACAAGGTAAAAGAAAATAAAGCATTCCATACATATATTTGAAAAAATCTTTTATTGTTGAAATTATTTATAGAACACACTTAATTGTAATAACACCGAACAATAAAAATGTCAATATGTCTAAACAAATGAATATGTAACTAATTACCCTTCTCTTCAGCAACCTTGCGTCGACGTTTCGTTGTGGATTCACCAGTATCTTGAGGTTCATCATCATCTACTTGTACATCTGCAGGTTTTTTCTGCCCCCGTCTTCCTTTAACTGGTTTACTTTCTGGTACATCATCATCTTCATCGTCTTTCGATTCTGTTAATTGTAAAGTTTTCATTACTGCCTACTAGTTTATATTCATTTTTATGAAAGAACATTACTAATGAATTTAAATTATATTGACACAGTAAATGTGATAATAGATTAAAATATTCTAATCTCCAGTTTTGCAGTTATGTACATTTTTCTTTTGTCTCTAATTGCATATTTGACTGTTGTGGCAATAAAATATAAAATGTGTTGGATATGATAGCTTATTAGCAAAATAATTATAGATATTTTTTTTACATTCAGATAAATTGTAAATATTTAATTTTTCTAAAATAAGTATTGATTTTTCATCTATTGATTACAAGTAATAAAACACGAGCAGCTGTCATAGTGTGACATCACAACTTACAATTCTTCATTCATCTCTGCCACTGAGAATGATCACGAGTTAAATAAGTAACATCACTGCTTAAATGTCACATGACCTACCGTTTTGGTACATTTTTTTTAGCCATACAGAAAACAATGTATTTTTATTTAAATAACGCTATGAAAATTTATAAATTATTGCGAGAGATATAGAATAATAATATTTAGATACTAAACCACTTTTCAGAAAATATTCAAGTATCCAATCATATCATAATGTAGATTCCGTCTAAAATTAATGATTGAAACAAAATCACTTTTGAATAAGCTTAGTGTGTTTATAAAATCAGCAAATGTAATTTTATGCATAGAATATTAATAGATATTATAAAACTTTAGCAGTAATCCAGAATATTGATATTGACACATACAAGAATACATAAATTATGTACCTTTAGCTTTATCTTCTTTTTTGTTAACTTTTCTTTTCTTAGAAGCTGGTTGGTTAGCTTCATCATCATCATCAGCTTCCTCTTTGGCCTGTGCTTTCTTGCCTTGATTTTTACGACCCTTAGTTTCTTTTTTCTTAGGTTCCTCTATTGGTTTCTCATCTAAATCTTCCTCTGCATCCTTTTCACTGTCAGGACTCTTTTCCTTTGCAGCTTTGGTTGGGCCCTTCTTCCTGCCCTTTGGAGCAGGTGGGTCAGGCTTTGCTTCTTCCTCAACAGTCTCTGATATATCAGATTCCACTTCTTCATATTTAGGAGCAGGTTTGCGCCCCCTTCCCCTTCCAGTCTTAGGTTTCTCTTCAACCTCTTTGTCTTCATTATTTACTTCCTGTTTGGGTTTCCTACCTCTACCTGGCTTTGTCTCGGACTTTTCTGTTTCCTTCTTCACTTGCTTCTTCCGACCCCGACCTGAAGGTGCTTGTGGTTCCTCTGTGTGACTATTCACTTCTGAATCATCATCATTTTGTTCAGTATCTTCTGTGGCAGCTGATTCTTCCTCAGCTGATAAATCATCATTAGATTTCTCTTCTGGAACTGGTTCTACATTTTTCTTCCTACCTTTTTTTGCTGGAGGAGCAGCATCTTCATTTTTACCATTTTCTTGTCCATTTGCATCATTTGCTGCTTTTTTACCCCTTTTAGTTTTTTTTTCAGTTACAATAACCATTTCACCTTCTTCAGTGTCATTATCTGGCTCTGGGTCTTCCACTGCCTTTGCTTTACCTCTGACCTTTTTAGGAGCTTCATTTTCAGCTAATTTCACATCTGCTGCTTTCTGCAAGGACAATACACATGTCTAATGCTCAATGTGTTTCATAAATACGACGTTAAAAGCAGCAAAATGATAAAATCTGCGTATTGAATTAAAATTCATATGTAGAATATCAATAAAATTAAAAAACAAATCTACACAACATTTATGGATTCGATTTTATATAGGCTTCTTAAATACATGCTGTAAAGTATTTAAAATTCTACAGACATCATAGAAAACTTTCTTTTATTTAAGAATCGCATTTGTGCAACATTTTGGCGCCACGATGTAGTATTAATTTATAAAACACGCTGTACAAGCACTACTATTGACTGCTTAGCACAATATGCAAATGAATAAATAATTATGATTCCGTTATAATACTTAAGTTATAGAAGAGTACACTAAAACGGATAAAAGATTGACAGCATGTGACTGGTACGAACTCGCCGACGTGATGTATAAAACACAAATTATAACCAATGGTAAATTATTTCATACTCCAAATCTAGTTTTTCATCATGCATCGGGCTTTTTATACTTGTTGTTCTATTAAAATGACGCATAAAAGCCACAATCCAAAGAGGCGAATGTTTGCCGATAACAATGCGAACCAGTTTGGAATGCCGAGATGTAGAAAAAAATGATGAAAATACGTTACCTTTCCCTTCGCTGATCTTGGAGCCATTATAACTTTTATATTTATTGACCAAAAATCACTAATTACACGCTAAAACGTAGTAAATATCTTGCCCCAGCGGCTCAAAAACGCGTCTTTCAGCGAAGGTGGCGGGCGAAATTTCCGGTAAAATGACAGATACCACCACTGCCGCCAATTTTTTCCGTCAATTTTGTTCAGCTTTCAAACAACAATGAACAAAAGCGGGAACTTCAACATTGAATTTTAGATAGTCTATGGTTACTATTGTTACTTTTTAGTTTTTAGGTGGTTTTTAGTCTATTTATCCTTGTGCACCCTGGTCTCACGATGGTGGTGCAATGATTAAAGAATATAAGTGGTGGTGGTGGCGCTCATTTAAGCAATGACCGGGCGACCGGAAGTTGCAAATACAAAGCTGCCAGCCGCCAGATTACCTATTTTAAATCTCACGTCGGGCCACAGAACAACCTCATTGTTCTGTGCGTCGGGCTTAGCGTTATTTTCGTAGTTATTTCACAGTTAAAGATTCTTCTCGTATATTATCTATTATTTGAGATTATATTAACTTTTTACTGTCATGAGAAAGGTACCTAAATTATAGATTGCCACTACCATACCATTGCTACTACCACTTTGGTAATTTGCCTGAGAAAAACATGATATGTTGTTAGTTTCCGTAGTTAGATATCTATAATATAAATTGTTAATTTGTAATGTATCTCTATCTACGGCAATGTCTACAGTCATCGGGGTTATTGATTGAGTCAGATGCGTTCGTTTCGAGTCTAACTTTATTTACAAACTCCTAACCGATATCCGATTTATAACCGACATCGAGAAGAGGTAAGGCGAGGAGTCGTGAATCGTGGCCCATGGCAGCCCGTGATGAATCATTTCCTGAAAAATGAAAATACTTTAATAAACCGATGAATTTTCATATTATATTATTTAGATTCAGTCACTTATTTCCATTACCACCCAGTTCACAAGGCTGGTTTCGCCAAAGAAGAACGGGCAAGAAACTCTAGCGTTGCTCTTTTCAAAACAACTTTACAATACAGTAATTATACAGAAGTTGCAGCGGAGTTAAATTCAGAGCAGTTTACAAATAGAAAAATAATTAATTAATAGTAATATTGGTCAAGTGATTTTGTACGGCTGAGTTAGATAAGTGAAGTCGCCCAGAACGCGGAATCGGTATGCACTGCAACTGGGCCTTAAATTATTTAATTGTACCTAAGCTCGATTTCAATAATGTAAAAAAATATTAAGTAGCCATAGTTGAGTGTATCTTTCTCTTTGCAGCTGCAGGAAGTCCACTGCTGAATATAGGCGTCCCCAAGGATTTCTATAGCGATTGTTTGGGAACGGCCTGTGTTCAATTAATTGAGCTAAATCGTCTTTCATCTTTTGGATAAACGAGCGACGCTTCTTTTTCCGGTATATTGCCTCCACTCGAGGAGTTTTCAACACTATCTGTTATTACTTCTCAGTTCTCTTCTCACCATGGACCTATTATACAAATAGGACTGCGCACTCACGAAATAGTGTTGCCCTGAAATAACACATATGCCTGTGGAATAATGTTTAATTTGCTATGATAAAAGATATGGAGGCAAAACGAGCCAAGCGAGATAGTACATGGAGGTCTGTGTCTCATTTCTTTCCCTACGGTGACCATAATAAAACCCTATCTTAAATCTTTTCTTAACACGCTTTATTAGCTTCGCCTGTATGTATGTATGTAATTGATTGATTGACTTGAAATTTTGTACACTTGTCAAGGATCGATGACAATACAATAATTTAAAAAGTATATGAGATTATCCTAACCAGAACCTTCAGAAATTAAATTTTGTTAAAACAAAACCAGAAAGGTCGATAATTTGCGCGCAGCTGCCATTCTTTGATAAGATAGCCTTAGATAGACGTCTTTTCGGCAGCCTCCGCAGTTAGTTAGTCGCCGGCTGTGAAAAGAGAGGCTGCGGGTTCGATCCCCGCACCGAGACAAATGTTGGTCTGGGTGTTTGTGAGACCGAAAAGTCTCTCGTTGCTTCTTATACCCACGAACACAAGACTCGATCTTAGTGTGGGGTCCTGCCTTGTATGTGACTGTTGGGTCTGTGTGTGTATAAAATTTATTATGGTCACCCTATTAGCACGGGACACAATACTCTACTCAACATCTCTCGCTCGGCTCGTTTTTTCGATCAGAGTACGCAGTCCTTTTTGTATAATACGTCCATGGACACAGGACAACCATAAGATGGACTGGAATGAACAGAAGCACGGAAGAAATGGGTGGAAAGAATACCTTATCCACTTTACTCCCTAGTCTGTGTTATCCACAAAGGAAGATCTTAGGATAGGATCTTAGATCAGTAACTTTGATGCTAGCTGTGATGCTAGCAATGGGTATAGTTGGGCATGGAATATAATTTCACGATGTCAAAAGTCAATTGTCAAATCACAGGTGTAAGTAGGGCTGTTGATATTTTTTTAAATATCGGATTTTCGATATATCGATATTTTCAAATATATCAATATCGGAGTTTGATATATCGAAAAAAAAATATCGATATTTCGATATATCGATATTTTTTATTTTATTGGCTGTTTTAAAAATATATTCGTAAGTCAGCTCAAAAATAATTTACACAGTCAATATATTCAGTATATTTATTAAACAAATTAAATTATAAATGTAAGAAAATCTAAGGTTCTCTAATTATTGTTCAATTTTAATAAAACAATTATGCGTACCAATATTTCTCAGTAAGAGTTTTTAAAAATACTCGTTGTTTTATGTGTTCAGCGGTTTGACTACTACGATTATTAACTGTTATGTATGTATTTATTATTAACTGTTATGTGTGTATAGTATGTTTGTGTATTTATATATGTTTAATTACTATTATTAGCTTTAATTCTTTATTTTTTACACTGCCCTCTCTCTCTCCTTCTTTTAAATCCATCCCATGGTTGTCTGTAAGACATTGCTGTCGAGCGATAAGACCGCCATTTGTACTTTTTTTTTGTTATTGTTTCTGTATGGTGTATTTTTGTTCTTAATTGTGTACAATAAAGATTTAAATAAATAAATAAATAAATTATTAGGCACTGAAAGATTGATTGTAGAAGCAATTCGTTCAGATGCTACAGATGTAGCAGAAGAATTCAAATATTTATCAGCTATTTCTGATAGCACAGGAGTGAAATGTCTACTATCAATCCAAAATTTTAGTGCATTTGATGATCTTGAAATATTTGTTAAATCTTGAAATATTTTTACGTCGCTGATTGCTAATCGCAGACCATAGATTATAGACATAATATAGACAAAGTAGAGATGCTAAAGCTCTATCAATAACGCTGACAGTGACAAACGATAATTGACAACAACAGTGGGTAAATTAAGTGTTTTGGCGAAAAAAATAAAAACTTATAAAAAAATATCGAGTGTCGATATTTACATTTCAATATCGAACTATCGATATATCGTCCAAAAAAGTATTAGTAATAAATATCGATATTTATTAATAATAATATCGATATTTCGATATATCGATATTTTATCAACAGTCCTAGGTGTAAGGTGCCAAGTTGCGAAAAGTGCCCAAGTGCGGCAAATGCAACGTGTATGACTTAAATACATAAAAAGTTTAATACAAAGTAAATCAGGTTAAAAATGGTAAGAATTTCACTCTTGTATATTTATTCATATGTTTATATATACCAATAATAGCATTATCTTAGAATTAAAAACTAGTTAGGGGATTTCATATGAGTAATTATTTTCCGGGTTATTTTGGTGCTGTAGGCAATCTAAACAGGCGCTTATAAATTGTTGGGTTACAAATGTTCTTCAGAAGTATTCATTTAATACATTATTTATAGTATAAGTTACATTCTAAACTTTCAAGTTATGGTTGCTTAAATCTTTTTGCAAGAACTAAATGTACTGAGCATTGTACAATTTGGTTAGGGAAAAAGTATTTAAATTTTAAATGTATTTTTGTTATGGACTAAAGGAGTTCATATCATAAATGAATAATGTTTGGGGTGCCTTTAAATTTTTAACCTTTTATGAATAATTTTAAAATCCATTCATAGTTTAGCAATACTTATGTTTTATATATGCTAATTGCCCGGCTAATTAAAATTATACTATATTACATAAATTTTCCAATTGTTTGCATCATTTTTGATTACATTATCATTTTTAACTTTATTGTTTTATATTTTGTCCTGTAATATTTGTATAATGTATCAAATTCCGTTTGTAGGCTACCTTGGACCGTAAAGGCACCTTTAAGGTGGAGTATCTACAGGAAATTGAGAAAAAAGTCCAAGAGAGATGGGACAAGGAAAAAATATTTGAAATGGAAGCACCTAGTGATGGGAAACCACATGAGAAGTTCATGTGCACTTTTCCCTATCCATATATGAATGGCCGTCTACATTTGGGTCATACATTCTCTCTTTCGAAGTGTGAAGTGAGTATTTGTACTATAACATGATATTACATTTAATCTATTTTTGCCTGTGGCAAGATTGCTACAAAACCCTGGGATGATATTTCTAAGTCATCTCCGATCTGCTGTTCAAATTCATGCAAAACCAGTGTTGCTAGTAACCAATATCAATAATATGCAGCCATTCATATAAGACTGGAAGCAGGCTAGGGATCATTCATAAAATTATAAGCTTAATTATACAGTACACTTTTGATATCAATTTGCATACCTTGTAATCTCAAGTTGTGATACAAGGGTCACCATAAAAAAATATACTTGTTTTCAGTTTGCATCCAGATATTACAGACTGAAAGGCCGTATGGTGCTCTTTCCATTTGGTTTCCATTGTACTGGAATGCCAATCAAAGCATGTGCAGATAAATTAAAGAGAGAAATGGCTTTATATGGATGCCCACCAGTATTTCCTGAAGAAGAAGAGGAGGTAGTAGTTAAACAAGAAGATGTAGTGCCCAAAGACAAGAGCAAGGGCAAAAAAAGCAAAGCTGTGGCAAAAACTGGAGCAGCCAAGTTTCAGTGGCAGATAATGAAAAGTATTGGAATTACTGATGAGGAGATTAAAGAGTTTGCCAATGAGAGCTATTGGCTTGAGTATTTCCCGCCTCGGGCAGTGGATGATTTGAAAAGAATGGGTATTCATGTAAGTGTAACTCTTTTAGTAACTTTCTCAATATAATATTGACACCACTTTTCTTTAACTCATTTACAGCAACTAGCAGACAATGTGGTTTTACGGATCCAACGCGACCACGACTGTCGTATGCCTTGCTTTAACAGTTAGTCATGTGACCCATAATCACTTACAAGAGCTGAAGAAGTTTGGCAATACTGTTTCTTGCAATTGCAAAAAATCCTATAAAAAGTAATTATTACCTTTATCATCACCTTCTTTCATAGAAGTCTACCATTGACCTAGGGTTCTCTCAAATACTTTCATCAAGCAACTTTTATCATGCATTTTCCTGATTAATATTAATAGAATCAGCACTATAAATAAAATAATATATTTATTCCACCAGGTCGACTGGCGTCGTAAATTCATAACGACAGATGCCAATCCGTTTTATGACTCTTTCATAAGATGGCAGTTCTGCCACCTGAAGGAGCGTAATAAGATAATGTATGGCAAGCGGTACACGATATTCTCTCCACTAGATAAACAGCCTTGCATGGACCACGACAGGAGCACCGGCGAAGGCGCAGGGCCTCAAGAGTATACGCTCATCAAAATTGAAGTTCTGAACCCTGTACCTGAGAAACTCAAGTAATATAGTTATTACTTATGTTATTAATTGGTATTAATACACACATCTGTGACTTTCCTAAGAGTGTATTCAAATTATCAGTTGGTTCATTTGTCTTTGCAAAACAATCATGTAATGTATTGTATGTCAAACTTTATAAATATATATTTTTTTCTTTAATCTCAGTTCGTAATTAAATATACTTTTAACGTGTTTATATTTTATATGGAAATTATTAATCATCATATTTTACATCCATAGGGAATAATAAGCTACATTTGAATGTAGCATAATGTACTTGCTAATATAGTTTATTAAACTCTCTCTCTCTCATCAGCCACAGGAAATCCACTGCTGAACATAGGCCTACCCATCAAAATGCATCCTATTAATACATTGTGCATGATGTTATTCCTATTGACGATTTTCTTTATTCTCAGGTCATTCAAAGGCAAAAAGATTTACTTCGTAGCAGCTACACTGAGGCCAGAAACAATGTATGGTCAGACCAACTGCTGGGTGCATCCGGACATCAAATACATCGCGTTCGAAACGGTAAAAGACGGCATCTTCATTTGCACTCGGCGAGCCGCCAGGAACATGGCTTACCAGGGTTTCACTGAAAAGGATGGCGAATTTAAAATTCTACTCGAAATTGTCGGTCAAGATCTCTTAGGCGCGGTTTTAAAGTCACCGTTTACGAGCTACGAGAAAATCTACGCGCTGCCAATGTTGACCATCAAGGAAGATAAAGGAACAGGAATTGTGACAAGTGTTCCCTCTGATTCTCCTGATGACTACGCAGCCATGGTTGACCTGCAAAAGAAGCCAGCGTTTAGAGAGAAGTATGGTATAACAGACGAAATGATCATGCCATACAAACCAGTACCAATTCTTGATATACCGGAGTTTGGCAATCTCTCTGCTGTACATGTTTACGATTCCCTGAAGATACAGAGTCAAAATGATAGGGAAAAATTGACACAAGCTAAAGAGATGGTATACCTTAAAGGTTTTTACGATGGAGTGTTGCTAGTCGGTGAATATAAGGGAAAGAAGATTCAAGATATAAAGAAGAATTTGCAAACTAAATTAATTCAGGAAGGTAGTGCAGTGATTTATTATGAACCTGAAAAGACCATTATATCGAGATCTGGTGATGAATGCGTTGTTGCTCTGTGCAACCAGTGGTATCTTGATTATGGTAATGAGGAGTGGAAGAGCCAGACCGAGAAAGCATTGGCGGCGATGAATACTTACCATGACGAAGTAAGGAAGAACTTCCAGGCGACTTTGAAGTGGCTGCATGAGTATGCTTGCTCTAGAACTTACGGTCTTGGTAAGTATTGAAATCAAAAATAGTTCATCATTTAAAACAATCAGTAAAAAAATATGCGTATTTTATTTTGTGTCATCTCTTCATTCAATTTAATATCTTCGGAACAGAGAAGTTTACGATTCCGGCACCTCACTTTACGCTTTTCAATTTGTATACAGGAATAAGTTCGTCGAACTATTGGTAGCACTAGTCATAAGTGGCACCCCTGCCTACACCTCACCTCATTATTCATAAGAATAAAATGTTATTTTAGGAACCAAACTGCCTTGGGATCAGCAGTGGCTGATAGAATCTCTCTCCGACTCCACGATATACAATGCGTACTACACCATTGCGCACTTCCTGCAAGGCGATACATTTAGAGGCAACAAAGGCAACGCATTGAAAATCAAACCTGAAGACATGACTGGCGAAGTGTGGGACTACATTTTCTTCAAAGACGCACCATTCCCCAAGAACACGAAAATAGCCAAGAAATCTTTGGACCTCATGAGAAATTCCTTCCAGTTTTGGTAAAAATCAATTTTTTTCCTAATAACTGTCACAGAAAACCACTTGGAAAATAATCTAATAGTAAGGTTATTAAACCATATTATCCATCTATGCACAACATTTCAGCAATATGATAAAGCTATTATAGTTTAAGATAATTATATTGCTTTCTACATTTCTCTAGGTATCCAGTGGATCTTCGTGTGTCAGGCAAAGACTTGATCCAAAACCACTTAACGTTCTACATCTACAATCACTGCGCGATGTGGCCCAAAGAGGAGGACAAATGGCCCAAGGGAATTAGAGCCAATGGCCATCTAATGTTGAACTCGGCTAAAATGTCCAAGTCTGAGGGAAATTTCCTCACTTTATCAGAGTCTATTGATAAGTTCAGTGCGGATGGAATGAGGTTAACGTTGGCCGATGCTGGTGATTCAGTGGAGGATGCCAATTTTGTTGAAAGCACTGCAGATGCTGCAATTTTGAGGCTGTATACGTTTATTGAATGGGTTAAGGAGATTGTTGCAACGAAATCTACTTTGAGAACAGGTGAGATTTTTGTGTCACCAGTACTCATTATTCGAATTTTTTACTTAGTGGTCCTTTATGTCGTCAAATGCTAAAGATTGAATTTTTCATTATATTATCTTTACTATTGTTTTTTTAATCAATCTTTTCATTAACAGGCAAGAGATGAACCTTATTTGTATTTCTCTTCCCCAGTTTACTTATCAAAATTACAGCTTGATGCTATTCCGATGGATCGAGTCTACGTTCGATCATAGTATTTGCGGGAGCAATATGTGAAAGGGTAGGAAATCCCTTCAATTCTCATGTAATATTTTCCCAGGCGACTACAATTTCCACGACAAAGTGTTCGTGAGCGAGATGAACACGAAGATAATGGAGACGGACGACAACTACAACAAGATGCTGTTCAAAGAAGCCTTGAAGACGGGCTTCTTTGAACTGCAAGCCGCCCGGGACAAGTATAGAGAGTTATGTTCAGACGGAGGTATGCATGCAGAGTTGGTCACTCAGTATATTGAGGTGCAATCCAAGCTCATGTCGCCGATATGTCCGCATGTTGCTGAACATGTGTGGGAGCTGTTGGGACACGTGAGTATTTATTATTTACATGTATTTATTGTAGAAATAATTCAGATCAAGGTTGAATTTCGTCTAAAAATCATTAGATTTTGAGTTCTTGAAAATTTACAAATGTTGACGGCTTTTTGCTGTCCAAAAAAATAAGGAATAATAATTTCAATAGAAAACAATAATTCACAGAAAAATTCCCGATCTTCGATAAATCATCCCATTTTTATTACATTCTCGATACAATTTTTGATTTATAATTTGTAATACAGAAAGAGAGCATACTCCACGAGCGTTGGCCGGTCGCAGGCGTGGTCGATGAGGTGGCCGTCAAAGCCAGCAACTACCTCATGGACGCCGCGCACTCCTTCAGAATTTACTTGAAGAACCACTGCGCTGTCAAGAAGCCCAAGAAGGGCGAAGCGCCCAAACCGGAGAAGAAGCCCAACAAAGCTGTTGTGTGGGTCGCCAAAGAGTACCCGAGGTGGCAACACATCATTCTCACCACTTTAAAAGAATTAAATGGGGTGAGGACATTGTTAAGTTTTGTATTTTATGATATCACTTATTTTGCGGTGTAGGAAAATGTGATGAAAATTAGTTCTTGAAAAAAAATCATGCTATGCACTCGGTGTTTTGGATAATAAAACCCATCTTAATAACCAGAGACCAAACAATATTGAATATACCATTTTTTTTACATAGCATATTGTGCTATGAACCCGTGCGTTTACAAGCGATAAGAGCATGCTTAACAATGAAATAACATTGACTAAACTGAGAACGTTAAAAATGAAGATGTTTTATTAAAATTTCAATGTTTACGTTTATAACATTAACAAAAATTTCATAAAATTAATATTGCTTGCAGGCGACTGGTCTGCCAGACAACAAGACTATATCAAGCAAGCTAGGAGCAATTCCCGAACTGAAGAAATACATGAAACGTGTGATGCCGTTCGTGCAAGCGACCAGAGACAATATGGAGCGGGTGGGAGTGGAAGCGTTGTCTGTGGGCCTGCCCTTCGACGAGGCGGCAGTGCTCTTGCAAAACAAGCAGTATCTACTTAATACTTTGGATGTAAGTGAATAATTTGATGACAGCCTCCGTGGCGCAGTTGGTTAGATGCCGGCTTTGAAACGAGAGACCGCGAGTTCGATCCCCGCACCAAGAGACATGTTTGTGCGGCCCACAAATATTTCTTTCGGGTCTGGGTATTTGTGAGACTGAAAAGTCGCTCGTAATTCTGATACCTACCACACAAGACTTAATTGATCCTAATGTGGGGTCAGGACTATGTATGTAACTGTTGGGTGTATTTATTATTTATTAATTCGAGTTGTTGCTAACCCTTGAGAGCAAGGGTTATTCAAACTGGTTTTAAAACAGTCAGTAAGCATTATACAAGAGCAAGGTAACGAGGCATAAGACCGGTGAAACCGGTGTTCTCCTTTTCGACCCCAGGAAAGGGAATTCGACAGCTGTTTTCTTGTAAGAAAAAAAAAGGACACGGCAAGTTAATGACGGCTTGAAGAGTCCTAAACAAAATGTGATGTTATTTTTAGGTTATTCATTACAAATATTTCCTGTTTAATAATTTTTTTATCATCCGTCTTGTGATCGGAAATATTAAAATTTAATGGCCTGACGTTTTATTTTAGACACGAAAGAAGACAACGATTCCGACAATTTCCGCACTAAAATTAAATAAACAAAAATATTTTATTTTCTACGACACATTATGTAATCCAAATTTTAATTATAGTTGGACACGATAGAAGTGAAATTCACCGACGACTCGGAAGCGAGCGAGAAGTCGCGAGAAGACTGCGCGCCGGGACAGCCGCATATCAACTTCTACGCAGAAGAAGGACTGGCCATGGAGCTCATCAACCCCAGCCCTTTGAACGGGCTGTTCACCATCAGCGTGGATCTAGCAGACGGAGACTCCGTGGAGAAACTCAAGGCCAAGATTGCGAAGGAAGTCAAGGCTATAAAAGGTGCTTTTCTTGAGTCCTGCATAGTATTGGCCTCAACTGATTAACTGTATTTTAGTGTGGGTCTGTGTATGATCGACGATCAACTATGTCCCTATTAATGACTTATTACCTTGCTTATGTAGATATAATCATTGATAGTAATAGTAGTGCTGTTCAGTCAGACAGAATTTAAGAGATCATTTTAACTGATGAGACATTACTTTGGAATGCGAAATGAGACAACGTTAATTGAAGCTTTTATTCGGTCTGGTATGACGTAATGCTATGTTTACTTATTAATTTCGAATTTTGATATAAGCACATCAATTCTTCTATATCGATGACGAATCGAGGGCCGGCAGCGACTGGATGCGTAAAGCAGCAGACCGGGCTCTGTGGCGTACCTTGGGAGAGGCCTATGTCCAGCAGTGGACTGCAACGAGCTGATAATGTTGATGATGATGATGAATCTGTTTTTCTCAATTCAAAATCTATGTAAGCAAAAGTAGTCAATAAAATTATATTATTACTTTTCAAATTTCAATATTTATATGGCGATAGGTTGGAAACATGGGTGTCGTGGTAGCACCTCTGCCTACCTCTTCTGGGAAAAAGACGTGGTGGTAATTAATGTGTTTTCAATATTTTATAAAAAAATAAAATTTGTTGCAGATGTAAGCGGTCTTAAGATATGGCGTTACTCAGATCCCGTCATGGGTCCGAGAAAGCTGCCCACCCCAGGAGACTACGAGAACAGATGCGTGGCTATAGACACTGATTCTATTCTCAAGGTGGACATAGCTAATAAGAAAGTGGAACTGGTATCCAACGGAAAGAACATTGATTTAGGCTCCAAAATGGTCTACACATACGAAAAGTGAAAGCTATTACTTAAATAAATTATACATAGTTTATTTATTAAACAATTTCTTACAATTTAGTGTATTTATTTCCTTTGCATCTTGGTTATCGAATAGTACCCCGATATGAACAGTAGCTATATCTATAATCTATATACACACATATTTATTTATCGGACTTTTAATAAGATGGTTACCATAATAAATATGAATAGTATAAAGAAGCAGTTATTAAAGAAAGTGTATCATTCCTTATTAACATGTTTTTAGTTTTGTAAATACTAGTATCCCAAAACAAAACTACATTCTTAAGTATCCTTCTTTCTCTACTCATCAAATGGCTGCTATATGCAAGACAATATTTTGCAACAGCTTCCACATTAATTCTTCTTTCAACACAGAGATAGTAAATAAAACCATGCATAAACTTTAATAATATAATTTAATAACATATAATGTATATTCACAGTAGAAGGTAAATAGCGGTAGTATGGCTAGTATGTGTGCATTGAGATATCATACCAGAGCACACGCTAACAAATACAAAAAAAGAGCGGTCCTGTACCGTTTTTTCTGTCACTTCTACACAATTAGTATATTCCTTCTCGTTTAGGGGGTTACTCTATGATCCGAAATATTTTCGAATATTCGAACGTTCGACGTCCGAAGTAAGTTATAAGTTTTCCCCTTCTAAAAATCAATACTATTCTTTATCACACTCATCACTTACTCCGAACTTAGGCTATGGTTACGACGTACGATAAGAGGATTCGAACATTTTGTGGAGTACATAGGCACATTCGTACAGTTGTTTAAATAATAAATACACCCAACAGTCACACACACATAGTCCTGACCCCGAACTAAGATCGAGTCTTGTGTCGTGGATATCAGAAACTACGAGAATCTTTTCGGTCTCACAAACACCCAAACCCAAAACAAATATTTGTGGTTCACACAAACATTTGTCTCGTTGCGAGTATCGAAACCGCAGCCTCTCGTTTCTCAGCCGGCGTCTAACCAACTACACCACGCAGGCTGTACGTACAAAGTCCGAACATTCGAACTTGGTTCGAATTATAAGAGTAACCCCCCTGGTTTCCTGCGTAGAGACAGATATAGGCGATGCCAGGTCCAGTATGACAGGTCAATGCGTACGCGTGCGTGTGGGCGGGGCTATGTGGGTGCGCCGGGCGCGAACAGTTTGTCTAGGCCGGCGCCCTCCGCGGAGTCCACGGCGCTGCGTGGCTTCTCCTTGGGCGTGTGCATCGTGGGCAGGTCCAGGATGAACACTTCCTTCTTGAACAGCTGGCCTACGTTGCGGCCAATTAACTGCAAGTAATTAAAAATCCAAATTCAAGGAGCTTATCTAGCTTCGATAGATATTAGCAAAATAAGACTAGTTTTTTACGACCTTGAAAAATACCACTCAATTCAATTCAAGTAATAAGTAAATTATTCTATGGTATAAAATTAATTTCTATTTCCTAATTATTTATTAATTAATGATAAAGGCGCTACTATAATTTTGAAAAAGTAAAGTTAATAAAGGACATACCCTAGAAGTGATTTTCTTGAATAAGTCCCGTTTCCCCTTGTCAATTTTGGAGGGCTTGCCGGGGTTGGCGGCGATCTTGTCGTCGAGTCGCTGCAGGTCGTGCTGGTCCACGTCGGGGATGGCGCGTAGCACGTTCACGATGGTCGGGTATCGAGGCCGCAGCACCTCATATGTCTGGTTATATATCAAACATTTATGAAATAGGTGAAAATGTTTAAGCAATTCACTGAATTTCATGGATGTGTGAATGGTCATCGATTAAATGGCAAATAATCAGTGCCGTATGTGAATCGAGAAATCTTGAGGGCGTATTTTCTTATTATTTATAACCTTCAAGTCAACAAAATGCGCCATAGATAACAATAAAATAAAATAAAATGGTTCATCTATGTCGCGTTTACTTTTGACCATTAGCTTACCTATAATAATGTAGAGTTGGTGGAAAGTATAAAGTAGTGCAATAGTAAGTGGTGTGGTGTACCTGCACGGCGAGCTGCAGCAGCGCGGCCTGGTTGGCGTCGTGCTGGCCGTGCGTGCGCAGCGCGTGCAGCGCCGCCGCCAGCGCGCCGCACGCCTCCGCGCCGCCCGCGCGCCCCGCGCCCAGCGCGCACACCAGCGCCGCCAGCGCCAGCGAGCACGCGCGCAGCGAGGACGTCGAGTCGCCCCACGTCAACGCGCGCAGTACCTGCACCACACGCATACACGCTTACAACTACACCTTCATACATCAAACTACATGTTTTTTGCAACTCTGATGATACCTTTCGGTGTTGTGACCTGTGCATGGTCATGGATGAGATAATTATTGTATTAAATATTGATGGCCAGTAACTACTAACCATTAATTAGTTTGTATGCTAATTTGCTTCCTAATCTAAATTACTAAATATATTATAGTTCTTGGACAATAATGATTACAAGATTGAAATATTGACGGGTTAGTGCAGCCACAATCTACAGGCACTAAATAATAATTATTAAATTAATGTTTTAACTAGACAGGAATCTTAACACAACCAAAACTTATTAATTTTTTATAGATTTCAATAATAAATTCAGAGGTAAAGTCTTGCTACAGGTTGTTAATGTTGCAATAACAGTCCACCAGCTCGATGAGAACAGTAGCGTTATATGAAGTAAGCGAGTCTCACGGTGTGCAGCGCGGCGGGCCCGGCCACGGGGTGCGCCAGCACGAGCGCGCCCAGCTCGGACACGGTCTCGGAGGCGCGCTGCGGCGCGGCCGGCGCGTCCTCCTCCATGTCGCCCGCGCACGCCTCCGCCGCCGCGCCGCCCTCCACCAGCGACACCTGCACACACCACATACTTTATCTATCTATATCTATATCAGCCCATATACGTCCCACTGCAGGGCAAGGCCTACTCTACAATCGAGAGAATCGATTGAGAGTGGTTAGGCCGTATAGTCCACCACGCTGGCCTAGTGCGGGTTGGCGGACTTACATACCGTAGAAATTCTTTAAAATCGCTACGGTATGCAGGTTTCCTCACGATGTTTTCCTTCACCGTTAAAGTGCGTGGTGATTGACTATCAATACACACATAACTCTGAAAAGTCAGAGGTGTGCCCTGGGATTTGAACCCGCGACCACCATGAACATGTAGGCAGCCGCGTCTGGTCCGTTAGTCGTAACCAACAGGACACCACGCACTTTACTTTATCTACATTTTCAAAAAACAATACAATATAATAGACAGCCTTTGTAGCGGAATTGGCAATAGCTGGCTGTGAAACGAGACGTCGAATAATTGTTTCGGATCTGGGTGTTACGAGGTTTGAATTTTTATATCAGTACTAAACCAAACATTCATTTTTTTTCCTCAGATGTGTAAAAATTAAGTAAAATTTTGTATTGAATTATTAAAAACAAATAAATAGGTTTATAGAAATCAATGTTTCTGGCTAAGTTTAATATAAATAGAAAATATAATGGGGCTCATGGCTTGATTCTATTAATAAAAACCAATATTGTAACCTCACCTTGATGACTTCCAAGTACTCCCGCGTGAGGTTCCTTACGAGTATGTCCTCAAGTACTTCTTGTGATTCGCTGCCCGTCTCCTCCTCCAGTTTACCCGACTCGTACAGTGCAGTGATGTAGTCCCACCTCTGTGATAGGTGTGTTAACACTACACGAGAAAATGTTTGTTGTTAGCAGAATATTTCTTCCAAGATGTTGTTGCTATTCATTTTAGAGTAATTTTGTTTCTACATTTTTAATGACCTTGACTAAATATTTGATTCCAGAGTATAGAACATGCAAAAACGAAATATCTCAACAAAACTAAATGAGGTTAGTTGTAGCATTTGGTAATCTCCAGAAGTGGCACGTAAGAGCAGATTTTATGTTTATTGGTTGGACGATTTATCAGTGCATTTTGTTTCTTCCTATTAATGATAACATACTAACTGAAGGGTCCGAAGTGCTCCAGTATCGGCAGCGCCACATCGGCGTAGTGTGCGGGCGGGCAGTGCAGTATGAGTGGTTTGAGCGCGTTGCGTACTATAGGCCGTAGCCAGTGGTCGGGCAAATGCTCCAGCCCGTATAGTAGCGAGCCCGTGAGGAACCGCGTGAGGCCCGGCACCGCGTATAGTTCGCGGCCCAGGGTTGTCGCTGCTGCGCCTACTAGGTGACACACCTGCGGGCAGAAAAAGGAAATTAAGTTGTGACAGTATATTTGTGTGTATAAAGTATATAATGTTCTCTGATTACACAGGAGGTATTTTGGTGCTAGTAAATATATAAATTAATTTAAGTAACTAAATAGTGTAACTACAAAAAACCAGCCTGCCTTACTTGTGACACTCGATTTATTTTAAGTCAGGTTTAGGATGAATAACTTATCACTTTGGCATTATTCGATACAACAGTAGTGCATTATTTAAATGTATTTTATTTATTAACTAAAGAAATGAACTTGAATAACTAAATAAAATCGAGGGTCAAGAATACGCCAACTGACTTGAATAATATCCGTTGGCTTGGCTTTTTATTATTCAACATACTTGTGAGAAGTTGCGAAATGAATATTTTATAAAAGGTTTAAATGAGTATAGAACGTGTAGTGTGTGTGTAGTGTGTGTAGTGCGAGTAGTGTGTACGTACAGTGTCGTGCAGCGTGTGCAGATAGGCCTGCATGCGGTGGTGCGGCAGCGGGCGCGCGTGCGGCTCGCGCGGCGGCGGCGCGGGGTCGCGCGCGTCGCGCAGGCCCAGCAGGTTGCGGCGCTCGGCGGGCGGCGGGCGCAGCGCGTGCGCGTGGCTCGCGTGCCGGAGAGCTTCGCCCCCTGGCATGTGCAGCTCGTGTAGTGATCGGCATAGGGCGAGCGCGCCCGGGAATAATGGTAAGACGTGCGCGGCGCATGGATTGCGCCATATTGGGTTGCCGGATGCAGTTACGCCGCCGCCGAAGCCGCCGCGGGATGCCCTAATCGCCGAAAATAAATTATTCATAATGGCATCCGTTTTAATGCAGTATGTTATTTGTTGTAATGTGTATTAACACCTTATAAAAGATTTAAGCTGCTGATATAAATAATAATAATAAATCTAGTGTTTATAAAATCACTGAAGTTCATACTGTTTTTGCGGCAACCAGATATTTTAATGTAAAGTTTGTTATATATTTACTAATAAAATACTCTGTTATCACACTACACTGGTACAAGCGGGTATTGTACAGTATTAACTATTGCGTTTTTGTCGCACTAGTGGGCATGCGGGTAGCGTGCAGTGCGTAGTTGGGTGCGTACTTGTCGGGGTCGGCGGGCACGGTGGTGCGCTTGACGACGCCGAGCAGCAGCGTGAGCGCGTGCAGCAGCTGCCTGCGCGCGGCGCCGCGCTCCGCGTCCGCGTCCGCCTCGCACGCCGCCGCGTCCAGCCCCACCAGCCGCGCCACGCCCGCCGCCGAGCTCACGTGCGCCGACAGCGGCGCCCAGCGGGACGTGCACTCCGACAGCACCTGCACACAACATCATTTTTTTATTTATTTATTCTGGCACGGCACAGTGATGCATTGCACCTGGTGGTAAGTGCTAATGCCGTCCAGACAGGGTATCGAATGCCATCAGACGGCACTCACCTGCCATTCGATACAATACGTACTACGTATGTACCACCTAGGACTGAGAACACAGTAGAAAGAAAAGATATGGATAATGCTACTATCTAGACTTGATAAAAACTTAAATAATGGTATAATAAAGTTTTCAAATATGAAGTACTCAGTATGAACAGGCCTTAATGCATTTTGATGTAAAAGCATAGATATTCTGTAAACAGCAATTTTATTTTAATGCAATTTTTTTACAGATATTGTAAAGGGATGTAATGGTGATGAACACTGTTCATATAATAGGATGATAATAATTTAATAATGATAAATTAATATAAGTACAAATATAATTATGGCTTACCTCAGCTACGAGTGCGCTTTGCCTCTCAAAGCAGCAGAAATGGTTTGACACTAGGAGTAGAGCCTCTTGCAGTGTGACGCTTTCCACTACACTAAGGTCTGGTCTCGCCAGCGCCGCGCGACACATCTCGTGCAGCCGACCGAATACCGGCAGCAATAGTAACGGATACTGAAACAAACATGAACAATATAATTTATGAGTAAGATTTTTTTTTAAATCGAATTAATGCTTCTTTCAAATGGCTACATGTGTAGGAGGAGCCAACCACTTCATGATAATTTTTGGCCATTTACACTTTATTGTTGAACAAAGGCCTCCCTCCCTTTTTTCCTTCTATTTATTAGACTTCCTTATTACCAGTAATAGGCGAGACGAATGATTTTCAAATTATATTCTAAAATATGGGCACACATTTATTATATACGAAAAAATCTATATTTCAAGAATTAACAAAGGCTTAACACCGTTTTAAGCCATTTTTCTAATAATTTTTCAATAGTGCACAAAAAACGCTAGTAGGTGTCATGGCGTCCGCTTTGATGTCACTACTAGGTAAACATGTCATTGTGTACTACTAAATCTGTGGTCTATGCGCAGCGAATGCGTCATGTTTACATAGGCGTGACATCATGCGTTGTGAAGAGCGTTTTTGTCAAAATGGCCGATTGCTATATTTTGTACTTTGATTTTATTTAAAATCTTATTAATCTCCAAGTATAGATTAAAACTGAATTATCATTTGAAATCCTTGTAATACGTATTTTCCCTTAAAAACATAAAATCTTTAATTTTTTGATACTGTCGTCTCGCCTATTATAGCCGGCAACGATGTGGAGATCATTGGTGAAAGCCTATATTCAGCAGTGGACTTGCTGAGAGAGAGAGAGAGAGAGAGATAGCCAACGTACCTTGGAGCCGAGTTTGACGAGCAGCCCCGCGGCGTGGCGGCGCACGTTCTTGACGGAGCGCGGGCGGCGCGCGTGCGGCGCGGGCCGCTCGAACACCAGCGCCGCGAACACCTTGTCCAGCACGCGCGGCAGCAGCTCCGCGCCCGCCACGCCCGCGCCCGCGCCTGCGCACGTGCATTACACTACTCTCACTCATACTCTATTATGGGGCATTTCACGTCAAGCGGACAACCAAAAAAATATGAGGTCGTGAATTTTGTTTATACTCTGGTCAGTTCTACTTCTAGGGGACGTGAATGAGTACACACAATTTTTTTATTGTATGATGCTTAATTGCTGAGTTATGAACTTTAAAAAAATGACTAACAATGAAATCACGAATTTTTGGATATATATTATGTTTATCAATTAATTCGTAAAAAACACTAAAAAGTATTGTTTCTTATAGTTAAAAAGTTGAAGTTTTTATTTTTTTTATGGAATTCTAAATTTGAATTTTTTTGAGTATAGTAAACCGGAAGTGAACATTTCAAATCGATTTTTGAGTAACTTCGACACTTTTTTTTTAAAATATTTTATCCTTGAATTAAAGCTTTAAATGTACTTATTCTTCACAAAAAAAATTAAAACGTGATCTCCAATAGTTTAAGAATTAGAGCATATAGAGTACATACACATAGCTATGACAACTTTCTAAGCAATCGGGTTTATGCGCTAACATGCTAAATTACTACGCAATTAGTATTTTATTCCTTCATTCTAACATGGATAAATATAAAAATAAACGATTTCTTTAATTCTTCACAAAAAAATTGCCAAATGTTTAAGGTTTCCACCAAGACCATCACATGGCCCTTTTCCATGAGCGGTGGCATGGAAGTGTAATTGCGTTTCTTTCTTAAAATCTTGTTTGAAGTAAATTAGGATCACAAATTATCCATCCCTAAAGGAGAAATTCTCGTTCAATGTGATTTTGCCGAAAATTATAGTTTTGTCGTACAAGATTCTGCCCAATTATTTCATTGGAATAATTATGAAGCCACGCTTTTGACATCTGTTTATTATTGTAAAGATGGAAATGACATTAAACATGGAAGCATCATAATGATATCAGACGATTTAAAGCATGAAGATTTTAAGAAAGAAGCGCATTTACACCTCCATGCCACTGCTCATAGAAAAGGGCCATGTGATGGTCTTGGGGGAAACCTTAAACTTTTGGCAACCCGTGAAAGTTTACAGTCTACGAATAGCGCTATCACTACAGTTATAAGATTATATGAATGGCCCAATTCATAATTAACTGATACTTCTATTTATTGCTGCTCGAAGGAAAGTATTCAACAAAAGCGAGATTTCCTACGAGTCCGTTTTGCTTCCGCTATCACCGTTCCAGGAACTAAACAAATGTATGCTTTTATTCCAACCAACGAAGGCTTATGAGTAAAGAGAATTAGTGCTAGTGCGAATAGTAAAACTGTGAAAATTACAAAATAAATCTATCCATTTTATTTTATACTATTTCAATCTCAATTAGTAAAACCGCTCTAAGTCTTAAACTATTGGCGATCATGTTTTAATATTTTTGTGAAGAATTAAAGAAATCGTTTATTTTTATATTTTTCCATGTTAGAATGAAGGAATAAAACACTAATAGCGTAGTATTTTAGCATGTTAGCGCATAAACCCGATTGCTTAGAAAGTTGTCATAGCTATGTGTATGTACTCTATATGCTCGAATTCCTAAACTATTGGAGATCACGTTTTTTTTTTTTTTTGTGAAGAATAAGTACATTTAAAGCTTCAATTCAAGGTTAAAATATTTAAAAAAAAAAGTGTCGAAGTTACTCAAAAATCGATTTGAAATGTTCACTTCCGGTTTACTATACTCAAAAAAATTCAAATTTAGAATTCTATAAAAAAAATAAAAACTTCAACTTTTTAACTATAAGAAACAATACTATTTAGTTTTTTTTACAAATTAATTAATAAAGATAATATATATCCAAAAATTCGTGATTTCATTGTTAGTCATTTTTTAAAAGCTCATAACTCAGCAATTAAGCATCATACGATAAAAAAAATTGTGTGTACTCATTCACGTCCCCTAGAAGTAGAACTGACCAGAGTATAAACAAAATTCACGACCTAATTTTTTTTTGGTTGTCCGCTTGACGTGAAATGCCCCTTATATTACATAGTACATGCCATACAAACAGACCTTCAATTACATTAGGCAATTAAATACCAATCATCGAAAACATTCTGTAACAATGTGGGATAATACAGATGTTTACTAAATAGATAAAGAATACTAATAAAAATAAAGTTAAGTCTACTGACTTAAAATATGTTAAAATACCCGCCAATATTAATTATAATCACTATTTGCTTTAATAATCAATAAGAATGCGAGCAGAATTACAATTATGCATCATACAATTTATGCATCATCTTATTTGTGAAGTGTAAGCTGTCGCTTTAAACTTTATATATTTGTTTGTCTCTAAGTAACAGTAGTAATATAATTTACCGGCAATCTGACTATAAGCGCAGCTGAGGAACACGAAGAGAGCGGAGATGAGCGACAGCAGCAGCGACAGTATGAGCGGGTGCGCGGGCTCGCACGCCACGCAGCGCTGCAGCAGCTGCAGCCCCGCCGACACGCTCGGCCGCGGCTCCGCCTGCAGCAGCCGCGACAGCACCACGTCCAGCACCTGCCGCACACACACTACTTATTACTATCATCTATATCAACCCATCACCACCTGGGCACATACATCACATATCATTTTGTCAGTATGTTCAATATTAGTTCTTATTCGCACACATAATTTTGGTAGGTCTCTCATATGTGAGAAGACGCCTGGGTAGGTACCACCACAATGTCTATTTCTCCCTCCAAACAGCATTATAAAAGCACTATTGTGTTCCGGTTTAAAGGACATTGTATTCAGAATGAAACTCAACATCTTATGTCTCAGGATAGCGAGCGCTGTGGAATGCCAAGCATTGCCTTGTAATTCATGGTGTTATTCAGTTTTGCTACATCATCTGTTTTATCATCAGGTAAATGGAATGCTCGTGTCGCAATTCATTTCAATAAAAAAAAAGATGTATAAACTTAATTTTATTCCAAATACTATTTAACATTTGGACAGACAAAGCCCCTTCCATGAGGAAGGGTAATATATTCTGTAAGAAATAATATACTAAGGAAGAAAACCACCCCGATACCTGTGACAGCGCCTCCCACTCGATGTAGAGCGGGTGCTGCGCGTCGAGGTCGGGCGGGCACGCCTCCACCTTGTCCAGCGCCGCCTGCGTCCATTGTTCTACGTACGACCACGTCACCAGCGGCGCCGCCGTCATACAATACCTGGGACAAATACGCTTTTAAAATACCAATAAAATGGTTGAACAGGTTAAATTTTTCAAGTGGGTGTGCATAGCCAAATCCAAAACTATGAGGAATGCTGAAAGGAGTCACGAATCCGATTTTGATAAAAACAAAAACTGCGTACTTGGATTCATGATAAATCAATATTCCAATTCTTAATCGAATCCGATGATTTTGAAAAAAAGAATAAATGCTGTATTATTACACCATTCGATAATGTTGCTAAGGATCACATTCTGGGAAGTAACGATATACAGAAAACTAAAGGAAGGAGGTATTTTTTAGCAAAATTTAGTTACTTTCTGAGAGAATGATACCAACCAGATTGAAGGCCTATTCCCACAGTAGTCCAAGGGAATTTAAGTGTGACTCTTTGTAATATAAGACACAATTAGAAATCAATGACATTTTCACTATCATCATCATCCACTGTTGTCTAAAGGCTGCTCTCAAGAATTCCTTCAGGGATCTCTAGCTAGGAAACTGATGTACTCACCTAAAACTATCTAATATCTCAGTCCGACACCGATTGAAGAATATAGCGAACTCTTGTTCACAGTCGTAGTCCATACAAGCGTACGCGATCGCGTCCGTGGCATTGCTGACTCGAGACGACGGATACGTCACCTGCAATATTAATACATATTTTAAGTTAGTCAACGATATGTTACATGGTTTCTGTTTAATTCTGTAGTGGTATACTGACTGTTCACTGTAAGAGAATCCTCGAACTTAGGTACATATATATATCGTTCATCCAATGGAACAACGACGTAATTACAAAAAGTCGAAAATGACTTTTGAATGTCTTATTGAAAAGTTTTCTTGAGTTTCTCATGAAGTTATTGTAAATTATCATTGATAGTACAGTTACTTACATTAATATTAAAATAATTTCATCAGAATGATTGGAAATACATTATATTTTAAATCTCAAACTTTCAAAAAGTTCTCCTGAAAAATAGCTAAGACGTAATTACGTCATTGTTCAATTGGATGAGCGATATTTTTGTATAACACTGTCGAGCGGAGATTTTCTCGGCATAAAAAGTACCCCATAGTCTTCCTCGATAACTGGACTAAACTTTGAACCACTAGTATCTGAGAATAGCACCTTTGAACAAAAAATTACTTTACTTTGTTTCTTTCTGTATTATGTTTCTTTTTATATTAGTATAGATATTGGGTGCCAAATATTTGTTTGATCCACAGGTATTTGTTTCGGATTTGTTTACTGATACACACCATACAAGACTCGGTCTTAGTGTGGGGTCAGGACTATGTATATGACTGTTGGGTGTATTTATTTATTATTTAATTGCCACACTTTCAAACGTTATTTAGTATGATATATTTGATTATCACCTTGAGCACTTTAGGCGCGGCGGCGTGCAGCCAGCGCGGCACGACGGCCAGCACGCAGGGCAGCTTGCTGATGTGCTCGTGCTTGAGGAAGGCGAGCCACACGCAGTTGGCGGTGTGCGCCAGCGTCAGCGACGCGTGCGCCGTCAGCGCCAGCATGCTCTCCAGCAGCACGGGCAGCCACGACTCCACGTTGCTGGCGTTGCTCCATAGAGACGTGAGCTGCTGCGCCAGACCTACTAGCACCTGGGGGAATCAATGGATTCTTAATACCCTTTCAATTTCACTTTTAGAGGCCCAACAGTCATCATGACAGGTCACGGTTCTCCTCTACAATTAAAGAGTACGATTGAGCGGGGTTAGACCATATAGTCCACCACGCTGGTCTAGTGAAGGTCGATAAGTGGCCAACAGTCACCCACATTATAGTCATTATCAGCCAAGACGGTCCACTGCTAAAAATAGGTTTCCGAGAATTTCAACGCTAACCTAAATGCAAGAAACCTGTTGTAAATCCACCTTGTGTACGATGTTACACCCGCCGGTACGTGGTCTGCCTAAATAACATTTAGAACCTAGTTTTAAGTTAATGCCTTAGGAAAATACTGAGTACAGTCTGAACCATAGTTCGATAAATTTCCTTACATCTCCTTAAAAGGACCGTTTGTATTTAAAATTGGAAAATTGTTTGTGGTTTCCAATATCATACTTTTGACTGGATTGATAATATACACATGGCTGTTAAGTATATTTATTATCTTGTATAAATTGAGTGTACCTGAGAGAGTTTCTTTAGGAATAAATAATGCGCCTCGTCGACAGTGTTGATGCTGGCGATCGCAGCGCGGTGGATGCATGAGATTGCGTCTTCACTGAACAGGATCATTAATGGCTTCCTTTCTTTAGTCTGCAATGAAAAACCACATTATATAACCAGTAGAATTGCATTTCAAAGGTCAGAAAAAAGTAGGTTCAGTTTTTGCTCAAAATGGAGTTTTGAAACAATTGTATTTCGGTTTTTATATTACTGGGTCAGTAAGCTGATTACAGTACTTTTGATGATTAATACAGTACTTTCGAAATAGAGTTTGAGAAGGCGATTATATATCTCGCAATCTGATGACATTTTCTAACTTTTGTATCAGCCCATATACGTCCCACTGCTGGGCACGGGCCTACTCTACAATCGAGAGAACCGATTGAGAGTGGTTAGGCCATATAGTCTACCACGCTGGCCTAGTGCGGGTTGGCGGACTTACATACCGTAGAAATTCTTTAAAATCGCTACGGTATGCAGGTTTCCTCACGATGTTTTCCTTCACCTTTAAAGTGCGTGATGATTAGACTAACAATACACACATAACTCCGAAAAGTCGGAGGTGTGCCCTGGGATTTGAACCCGCGACCACCGTGAACATGTAGGCAGCCGCATCTGGTCCGTTACCAACAGGCCACTAGCACATTTTCTAACTTGTTAAAAGTAAATTGTTTGCTTAAATTATGAAACTTACAGATCCTTTTCTATTAACAACTTGTAACAGACACTCGGCGGCCGCCAGCTGGAACACGTCGTCCTGCAGCAGGATGCACAGGATCTGCAGCAGGCGGCCGTTGTTCATCACCACGTGGTTCGTCGACACCCACTCCACGAACCCGGTCAGGGTTAGAAGCACCACCTGTAGAGAAATTATAATTTATTGGAGATTTTGTACCGCGATATATTTGCAAAGGTCAATGCTTAGACCACCTCTTGAGGAGAAAAAACATTAATGATGACTGGTTTTGTATCGCCACATACTTGTGTAGCTTGTTGTGCTAAGGTTTGAGCAGCAAGAGAGTATATAGAATGTTGACTGCGGTGGCAAAACAACAAACTATTAACCAGTGAAGCTCGAGCATTTTATGCAAGAAAAAAACACGTATAGGATGTGATAGCTGCAAACGCGTAACGCCCGTAAAACAACGTGTGTGTGCGCGTGATCAACGTGTTAAGATGAATTGGATTAATCATTGTTGTGCCTTTTAATTTAGAATACTCGTTAACTAAACAATTTATGAATGAAAACTAATAAATATGTCAATTACAAAATATAATATTACCTGCACAACTCGTTCGTTACTGGCGGCTGCATTGAAGTCCCCAGCAGCGGTTTTCTCCCTGAACTCTTGAACGTGCAGCTCTATGAGGCGCATGAAGAAGGCGAAGATCTCCGACATGTTGCTTGTTAAAGCTTGGTATATGTCCTTGCGACGCTGGTGTTGTTCTAGCGTCTGAAATATTATATGGCTTGTAATTTTTTTTAGTGAAGGATTTAGAAACGTGAACATTTTATTTTATATTTAAAAAAATAAATGATCAGGAAACGTATTCAATCAAATCCTATTAACATTATTTTATTTTTAAAATGTTATCTGAATAATGTAACATTTGGAAAAGTTAAAAGCAAACAAATATCAATGCATGATTTACAGTGAAGCTGAGTAAAAGAATTTTAAAATATTTTATTGCAATATTTAAAAAAAAATCGATTTATTTGCAAATTATTATATTTCATTTATAATAAAGTAGATAAATGTATTAATATAATACAGTTCGTGACAAATTATTCGCGTTATATGAAACATTGAATACCTAATAGAAATATAATTGTTTTAAATATGTTGTATATAGGATGTACAGCAACATAATTAATAATTATACACTGGTATGAGTATTCATTGTAATTATAATAAAAGATAACTATCAATGGAACACATTATTTAAGATCAAGGTTCTTTAGTGAGAATACCTCATTAAAGGACAGTCCAATGAATCAGGTCGATCAGGATGGTTTCACTGTCTCATAGAAAACCAAATAGGACTAAAAGTATTAAAGTTGCATTTTGTTATGTGAGTAAGAATGCCGGTAATCCTCTATAGGGAACACCATACAGGATAGTAAAAAATTCATCATGTGACGAACGCAATGTTCACCCCCATCATCATCATCATTATCATCATCATCAGCCTATACTGTTGTTCACTGCTGGACATAGGCCTCCTCCAAATTGTCTTCTAAACCCTGTCTTTGGCTTGTCGCATCCAGCATCTGGCAGCGAGTTTTTGCAAATTGTTACTCCACCTAGCTGGAGGGCGTCATACACTACGCTTGCCAAGGCGCGGTATCCACTCGACCCAAATAAAGACCATGTTGACCCGCCAATCAATACAAATTCATGTTGAAACCATGAGGCAAATATATTCTGATATAATTGATGTGTAGGCGCATTGCATAGCTTAGTTCTCGATCGTGAACCTATACTAGACGTTTGAAGGTCAGCACGCCGAAGTGACATCATGGCTGCAAGTTGCATTTTTTATTCCTTGCTTTAAATATGTACACTATTGATGCGTGAAATTACAGCAAGGTCGATATTAACGTGACGACGGAATTAGCGCAATGATTGTGATTTATCTCAACATGATATATATATAATGGTTTCTTAGATTTACGCGAATTTTACACATTGAAATAAAAAAAAAAACTAACTTCCTGAAGTTTCGTTATTTTTACATAAAAATGTAAAAATTAAACCAAATCGCGATAAGATCCGTATAAACTAGTTTTATTTCAATGATAACTATAGTTCGAGAGCATATATTATAGAGTAGTTGGTTAGAAAGGCGGGTAAGAAAGGCAATGCTGCCACATGTTTAACTTCCGCAGCCACTCAAATCTTATCTTATGGAGACTGTCCCGCCTTCACATCCGCCACTGCAAGTCCTGTAAGCCAGGATCAACAGTGGCACGCATTTTAATGACACTGAGCATTGAAGCTCAGCGAGTCTCCGGAAATGTCTAACTTGCCTTTAACCCGCAACGAAATCAATCAAAAAGTTAAATTAATTGGAGTAAAAGTTAAATCAAATCTTATCTACCAAATATTAATCTATTACACTGGTAGTTTTATGAGATTAATGGCTTGTTTCGTTTCCGGAAGGTCAGTCCATCGAAAGAATTACGGCTAAAGCTAAAGAGAAACATTGGCAACAACCGAGACTTAGAAGTTCACATACTTACTGAACTAAGATATTTGAACTCATTTCGTGCATCATGTTGATTATTTAAATAGTTTTAAATGTTTAATATTATCTTAAGTAGTAAAGTCAAGAAACGAGTAAACGTGACTGTGCGTTGAGAAAGTGTGCTACATTGCAATTGGTATGATAAGATTTGTTGGTCAAGGAAACATACAATTATGTGACGCCAATCACTACATTGTAATCGACTCGTGTAATTTATTAACACTAATACTAATTGATTTATGCTTGTTAGTACGCAGAAATTCATAAGAATTGCACGGTCGTTTTTCTACAGAGATTAAGTAAAAAATATGCATAGGGAAATATTTACGTCGAAAAATTATTTCACTACAAAAACGTGCATTCATTTGTAGTAGTTTTCCACATCTGGGAAAACTACAAAAGCACTTGGGATACTGCTATTTTGTAAAATCCCCAAAAAAATCATAACAAATCACAAAATAGATTATTGATATGCAGTTTTCTTTTATCCGTAGAATTTTTAACAAATGTCAAAGTTCACTAAGTGTAGCTTAAGTTCGCCGTTAATTTTCGAACAATTTACAATTTTTTAATTTTTCTATTTTGTCACTCATACATACATTTATAAACTCACGCCATTTTACCAGAAGAGGTACACCAGGACACCCACATTTCGCCTTGTATGTTCCGTCCCACCATGTGATTAGGGCGAGCCTAAAGCCATATGGGGCACAAATTCCTGACTCCGGGCTGGTAATGAATGCCCGACACGGGATTCAAACCCGAGACCTCAGCTTTGTAATCGTACTCTAAATTGTAAAACCATGCTGACGATATCAATCCAGAACTTTAAGACCCATCTCACTTAATCCTCTGGCCCTGCTTTATAACCAAGTTGTAAAACTCACCTGCAGCGTAGCAACATCCTCAACCAGCCGTAGAAACACATGCAGTACTATCTGCGTCTGCTCGTGTCCCCTCGCACACGCGTCGCTGAGCTCTGCCAGTAACGTGGGCCACTGTTGAGGCCATTCACGCTTGATCATCTCCACTATCACTCTGGCTAGTGCGTCGTTCAGGTGCCGCGTCTCCCACCCACCCATGTACAGGAGTTTCATCGCGTTCTCCTACAAATATAATCCAATTTTTCTATCATAATATTCAGGCCTATGCTCAGAAGCGTACTTCCTGTGGCTGATTATAGATAGATCATAATGTAATCCTGGATCCTTCCGCCGTATCGTGAAGAAACATCTTTGCAGGCTGGTATAATTCTATTGTTTTTCTTTTCTTTTTTTTTATATAAAAATAATATTTTTGTTCGATCCCCGCACCGAAACAAATATTTGTGTGATCCACAGGTATTTGTTTCGGGTCTGGGTGTTTGTGAGACCGAAAAGTCTCACGTAGTTCCTGATACCCACGACACAAGACTCGATCTTAGTGTGGGGTCAGGACTACGTATGTGACTGTTGGGTGTATTTATTTGTATTTATTGTATATAATGGATTGACATAGAATAAGTTTGAAGACTGTTTTACTATGGTAATTTATTTTCACTAGTTCCATTGTCCTTTGCATAGATTTTGTGCAGTCAACCACTTCTATACCAACAATATACTAGATCTCTGATCTCTCCTCCCATCCTGTGACTCCATACAACATTGGAGAATAACTTATTGAAGATTAACTTGGTGATTAAACAGATAATAAGCTGAATATTAACATTGTCAATGTAAATTCTTTAAGAAATACATATTATTCCTTGACAAGTAATAGAAAGTATGGCCATTTTGTTAAATCTCCATTAGGTTATCTCTTCAGGTCTATGTAAAATTTTCAGAATTTCTTAATTTGCACCTTTCCAGCTTGCAGCTCACACAGTTATTGGTTATTGACATAGTGTACATCAATTCTGTTATATCCATACAAAATATGCTCAAACAGTACAAGTACTCATAATGAAGGACCCACAGGCTATTGACTCAGGTGAGCAGTATGGGCATAAATATTGTTTATGACAAATTCATGTTGTATATGCTTAAAACAATGATTATTTTAAGTATATATCACTTTAGTACTCAGTATTTATGTTCATATAGGAGAATATTTAAAAAAAACGTATTTTGTACAATATGTTCAGTACTAAATGGATTGTACGGTACAAATACACGCAACATTCACACGCAGAGTCCTGATTCTACAATAAGATTGAGTCATCAGTCATGGGTTGTGGGTATCAATAACTATGAGAGACTTTTCCTTCTCACAAACACCTAGATCCAAAACAAATGTGGTTCTCACGAATATTTGTCTCGGTCAGGGTTAAAACCCGTGCAGATCGTTTCACAGCCGGCGTCTAACCAACTGCGCCATGGTAGGTATCTAAATGGTCCTAGGTACAATTCGATAGATTACCTTAATGAAAATCTTCTCAGCCTGTGTGATTTGTGTCCACCTGTACTTGACTGTGTGTTCCATCAACTGCAGCCCACAGTGCTTCACAACCGGTGAGTACTGAGTGCCACTTGCCAATATCAAGCCAGCCTGGGCGCACCATGGTGAGCTCTCTTTGAAACTAAAACAAAGGTTATTAGGTTTACGTGAATGTTAAAAAAAAATATGTAAAAATTAAACCAATAGAAAATAAGTACTATGTGTATTGATTTGTCATAAGAGCTATTTAATTGCCTACGTGACCAATAAACGAATTTCATTTCATAAACGAATTTCATTTCATTTCAAAGAAATACAGTAAAATGATAAAATATAGTACAAAGATAAATAGTAACTATTGCATACTGAAGTGACTTGATGTTATAAACCACTGTGATTTTTTGGGGAAGCACTATGATTAATAAGATGCTCTCCATGGTATAAGATAACAATGATGATAATAATTTTGGTTATAAACAGTTAGACAGGCAAGTAGCAAGATAAAAATAAAATTAAAGCAAAAATTCAGTAGAGTTTCAATATCAATGACTTCAAAGTAAAAAAATGATCCTAGATGATTAGTACATAATTTTCACAGGAGTTTGGTTCAGTTTTAGTTCTGTTACACTCACTTTTCACAAGCATTGTATGCCTGACTGCGTGCTTCATGGGAAGCAGCTGGGTTGAGTGTGAGCTCCACGGCGCGGCTCAGCTCATCAGCTATCAGGGCCACCTCCCCACCCACTTCCACACCAACTCCGCCCACATTCATCTTGCTTCAATCTCACTGTATGGAATAAAGGAATCTGTAGAATTTATAATAGTAATTGGGATTACATAAAAACATTTTCATTGGTGAAGAAATATTGCACTATCCAACTGTGTGGCCCGGGAGATTCATCAAAGTAAATAATACACATGGACTGTGATAACCACACCCTCTGTCCACAAAATTAACATTTGCATGAATCTCAGTTATATTTTAAAAAATAAGGAATGTATGGGACTGTAAATTACAATTTATGTATGTGTTGAAGCATTATAAAGTAAAAATAATTTAGTAATTGATGCAGGGATTGCCAAAAAAATAAAAAACAATAACTATTAAGTAATGACAGGTTGAGAGAGGGAGATTGATAGAGAGAGAGAGAGAGAATGACACTGTCCTTGTATTTTAAATTTTCTAATTGGGCATATTCTGCATTACTTTAGAGTCTGGTGTTGAGGATATAAATACTCCATCATGATTAGTTATACAAAGTTGACTATTGTTCCAGCTAACAACACGCTATAGATATAATATGCTATAGGTATTGATTGATCTACAGGAACTAGATATGTAAATGTACAAAACTAAATGAAATGTACATGCTGCTCCTTGGTTGCGCTATTCTTGTGGTAATCCTCTTGTTCTATATTTCATTGATTCATGACAATTAAAATGTAAATGAATCTATACTGAGCATAAAAAGACACACAGCTTGTGATATCAACACTGAAAGGGTTTTTGAAGCATTGTTTGTTTATGAAAATGCAAACTAATACAAATAATTGTAACTTTTTAAACAGCTAATGATTATTAAGTTATTGTTTATTAATGTAATGATGATGTTATATTCAAAGTATAGTTAAACTAATACTTAATACTTGTGATTACTTTGTAGGAGAAAATTATTTTTGTAATCTGACATAATGCATCAAGTTAATCAAGGTCATGGGGAACAAAGCGATGCAAAATCAGTCTTTTGAATGTAAACAAAATCAAAGTCATTCTTTGTGTTTATATTAAAATATATGGCAAAATACTACAATATTTATAGCATATGTTTACAATAATTTATTTAGTCTAGTGTATTCGATTGCTTTCAGTGACACAACACAACGGCATATGTGTCGTAGACTCTTTTCATGTCTCAAAGGATCAAATGATGCAACCAGTATGCAAAATAAGGATGCAAGTTCAAAGAAATAAATATTTTTTACTCACCACCTTCCTGCAGTGAAATAATCCCCATAGAACGAACTTTTACTTCATGTTCCTTGCGTCACAATACTGTAATGAATTAAAGAAATACATTTTCTTAGGACGAAACTTGAAAGAATTTATGTGCAATTAAAAAAAAAGAGCACTTCCACCCGGTGTAGGCATATGACTAAAAAACATGAATATAAGGTAATATTAATATACCTACGCATTCCAATTAAATAGTACGAAAGTTAATATTAGGTTCAAATTCACTGAATGCGAATTCTGTGACGATTAAACGAAAAACATGGAAATTAAATTCAAAACATTAGAAATACCTCGTGTCGAATGAAAAAGGAATTTGGCCATAAGTCTCCATATATAGAATGTACTCTGTGGCCATAAGCATTTTTTTATTTTTTTTCATCTACAGGTTTGTTTGCGTGTGAATTGTGATACATTTCAAGCACGAATTGGCTACTTTAGTCGATTAGTTCATATAAAAAAAAATCATTGTTTATGGTTTTTGTTGTGACTTGCACCTGTCATTTATGCTAATTCAAATTCGAATTGTATCGGAATAAAAATATTGAACTTTAAAGATACGTTTTAATTTTTAATGCTTATTGTTGAATTTTGAACCACATTTTATACATGCTAATCAGTTTTATACAATGGATAGTGAAACATCGTACCCTGAACCTTGTTTGGAGAAACAGTTGAAGGGACACCGAAATGGAATAACAGCACTTTATTTTAGCCCAAATGAACAACAAATAGCCAGTGGTTCGTTAGACAACAGTGTCCTGGTAATGTAGTTATATTTCAAATTTATCCAATGTAACTCATTATTATGTCTTTCCATGTCTTTGAGAGTTTATTTATTTCTTTTGAAACAAAAACAGGAGAAAGTTCACAGGATTCTAATAAAATCAGAGATCAGGGATTTTTCTGTGATAATATTGAATTAAACATGATAAATAATCACATTTTAAGATACCTAATTTTAAAACTCTTTTCTTTTATATATATTGTTACTCCACATGTAAATATTTATTACAGTTATGGGATTTACGAGGTACTATGCGCAGCTACAGATTCCAGGGACATGACGAAGCAGTGATGGATGTGACATTCTCTCCATCTGGTAAATATATGGCATCTGCATCAAGAGACAAAACAGTAAGACTGTGGGTGCCTACTGTGACGGGCAGCACCGGTACATTCAAAGCACACTCACAGACTGTAAGATCAGTGCAATTCAGTCCTGATGGAACAAAGGTATTTAATTTATAAAAGTATTTTTATAAATATAATAATAATGATTCTATTAACCCTTTACTAAACTTGTGCGGTGGACTTAATCCCAAATTACTTTTAACTCTAGAATATGCCGATGGTCAGCAACAGGATATACATGTATATGGGCTTATTAATTGCTCCTATACTTAGAACAACTAAATATGTCAGCATTATAATATAAAAATCTATTGTTTCAGATACTCACTGCATCTGATGACAAAATAGTAAAACTATGGTCAACTGACAAACATAAATTCATATCATCATATGTAGGCCATACCAACTGGGTGAGGTGTGCCCGCATATCCAATGATGGTTCAGTCATAGCATCTTGTTCTGATGACAAAACTACCAGGCTTTGGAGTTTGGACTCTGGGGAGTGTATCCATACATACAAGGACCAGAAAGGCCATGGAATGCATTTGTCATGGCATCCATCTGGTTGTTATGTAGCTGTTGCCACTTCCCAAGGGAATGTTAAACTGTATGACATAAGGACACACAATCTTGTTCAGTATTATAGGTAACACCTAAACTTATTTAAGTAGCTAAATTTTAGTATCAAATTTTGTTCATTATTTTATAGTGCTTTTAAATCTTCACATTAATAGTAAGCTTTGTTTATATTTGTGCTTAATTAAATAATAATATCTGTGATTGTTTTTGTGGACACTTTAAAATTAAAAACTAAATATGACATTCTATTAAAATACTCCAAAATACAATTAACTAAATAGATGTTTTACATCTCATTTGTTAAAGTACCTAAGTATAAACAGTGAGAATACATAATATAATACAAACATAATGTATTGATTCAATATAACATTTTCCTGTTGTAATTTTAATTTTATAAAATGATCTTTTTTAGTATTCACAATGAAGCAGTGAATCAAGTTGCCATCCATCCAAGTGGAAGTTATATATTAACTGGCAGTAAAGATGGAAAAATGAAGGTATGGGTAATGCATACATTTTTACATACAAGTAAAAATATATATTATGTATACTTGCATGACAATTTTCTGCCCTTATTTTTTTGCTTTATTATAATATGATGTGATTTACGGACAAAATTAATAAGCAATCCCAATCCCTATCTAAGGATCGATCCGGAAAATAGACCAATCAGAATACATCAAATGCGAGCGTGTCGACAATACCTTGACCCCATTGGTCTATTTTCACGATCAATCTTTAGATAGAAATGAAGATTGTTTATTAATCTCGGCCATTATAGTGTTAAAATATAAATTATTTTTTGCAGATATTAGACTTATTAGAAGGACATCCGATATACACACTAAGTGGTCACAGTGGATCTGTAAATGCAGTTAGTTTTTCACCTAGTGGTGACGCATTTGCTTCAGCTGGTGAAGACAAATTGGTAAATATTTTATAGCTCATAGTGATTGTGACATTAGACAGTATGTATGGAGCTCCACTGTGCAATCCTCTTCTAGATTTGAGAATGATAGATAAAGATATACAACCAAAAGTCACATAGTTCAGACCCCTACACTATAATACAGATCCTGTGTTGTGACTTTTCAGTCTCACAAACAAAACAAATACTTATGGTCCGCACAATCATTTGTCTAAGTAAGGGTGTCTAACCTCTTATCCTCTTGTTTCACAGCTGGCATCTAACCAAGTGTGCCTTATCTGATAATTGCGCTATAGTACCAGAGGTCAAGTTAACTTTATTTTACAGGTATTCTTATGGAAAACAAATTTTACTGAGCAAGGTGACATGAAAGAGAATATAGCACAAAATGCATCAACAGTACCTAGATCAGCTTCTCAGATTTCCAAGGCATCCACTGCACGAAAAGGGAGAAATCAGGTTGTCAATAAAAGATAGCCTATATGAATTTGTAGTTTTGGTGTAGATATTTGCAAATATATTTTATATTACTGTATAAGTACCTAAATTATTGCTCTCCTCATTCAGGATTACGAAACAGTTGCAATCAAGTACCATATAGCTCTAGAAAAACTTGAATTCAGAGATAACTGCAATTTAATTAGGTTGAAAAAGTCCTCATCTTGTTAGAGCATAACACTAATGCTATTTGTCTATGAATTAGGCAAGACTCTGGTACCTGTGCTATCATTCTATGAAGTATCCTGTTATAACATTTGTTCATGTGGATGATGCTCCAGAATCAGCCCAGGCTATTGTGGTACAACCAAGTTTTCCAGATGCAAATGCAAACAGTACCCTAATTGAGCCAACTATATTGAATCATACACCAAGATTAGTGAAATCTTTGCCAGGGAATTTTGCTCCCAATTCTACTTATAAGAGTGTGGGTATCCAGCCCCCTAATGAATCAGAAGAATTTTCTTCTTTCAGTGTGGGGCACATTAGCCATATCCCACGCACACCACCAAGTCCTGCCACCTACACCATACCTTCAATAATAAATAAGTCTGCTTCAACTATATATGATCATGAAGAGGACATGTTTGGCATGATTAAACTGAAAGATAATGATGTTTGTTACACAAGTGGCACTATTGAATGGGTTGGAAGGAAGAGAAACTTTCCAATTAATAGTGGCTTTAAAATTATAAATGAAAATAGACATGCTACAGAACCACTTCTTAAGAAAGTGAAGATTTCCAATAAAACAATGAATGGTGAAAAGAGCATTATGAAGGATTGCGATTGTGCAGATGTATTGCCTACTGTAAATGCCATTGTAGACCACCTCAATGCATTGCATGAGGCAGTTGACTTAGTTGATTTGAGACTTAATGCTTTAGAAAATATTGAAGAAAGCAATTGAATAGGTCTTCAGTAAAGTCAATATGCCTGAGTGGTTGAAGAATTTTGTTATGTGTATTTATATAGTTCCAATTCTATGTAGTTTTCTTTATAAATGAGACATGAAAGAGTTTATGCAAAAATATAATATATTTCACTAGAAAATGGTATATAATCTTTAGTTAATTAACAATTTCTTGAAATCATTGTACACTATTTCCAACAGTCTTGTACACAATAAACAACAATTATAAAATGCAAAACAAAGCATAATTAAAAATGTAACAATTAGTTTCTAGCGTAAAATTGCAATTTAAATATCTCACATTAATAAGTTTATATGTTAATACTAGGTATTAGAGAATGCCTTGACTGATCAATATTAACATTTCTTTTAATAACTTATGATTACTCTGTACCTATGTAGGTTGTTTTTTTGCCAGTTTTTTTAATAACGTCGAGTAACTGGTCTGCGCTGAGGGAAGAAGTAACAGAAACCTTTTGTTCCGGGAGACTTATAGATATGTCGTCAACTCCTTTTCCTTTCAACCTGTTGAGCACTCGTTCTACGGCCCCTGAACATCCCTCGCATGTCATTTCTACGTTGAATATGTGCGTCTGGAAAAACGATATTATTATTATTATATTCCTTTCGTGCAAAAAATAATTATATTGTATTTCTTGTTTACCGATGACATGATGCCAATTGCCACCCGTCGTTTGTCCACGTAAAACTAATGAAGACAACTCAAGTCATAGATAATACACTATATAGGAAAACTCAAGTTTTGAAAGTCAGCACGACAACAATGCAATTTGTAGTTAACTTTCGGGCGTTATCAAGGTAGTTTCTATTATCACTTAAGATTAACGTTCAGCATGAGTGCTTGAGATGACAGGGATTTGATTCATAATCGGATTAGGAGATTTTAAGTTTTGGTATTTCGATAAAAGCTGGATATTATAAAATACGGTATGGAACGTAATATCCTCCAACTCAGGAGGACATTGACCTTTAGACTAGTCACTAGTTATTAGTCGACTAAGGAAGCATTTAGTTGATTTAAGAAGAAACATAATAGTTTAAATCGACTATGCAAACAATTTAAAAGGTCTTCACTCTCCAGTTTTGTTATCTGTTATTACCCCGTGTGCTGTCATGGTGCCGTATGTCCGTGGGTTTTAATATTTTCAACTATTTTTCGTGAAATCATGTTAATTTGTTCACAAATAAAAACATGTCACTAAAAGAAAGTCTTATAGAGCTAGGCTGGTAAATATGACTTGGTTAAATAGTGAATTTAGTGAATTTTATGGATTTTTTATTTCATCTAAATATTTTATTTTTTCCAGGCACTTGAGCCAGGAAGGTATAGATACACTAAGTGAAAATGGTCAAATAGAAGATGTAAATATTCTAAGCCAGAAGGCATTAGATGTGAGTAGTATTCTTATAAGATTTTGTGTGTTTGGACACGGTCTCATTCATCAGCCCTAGATTGATTACTTGTTCCTTTTCAGTATGACTTGAGAGATATAGGCGACGCAGCGTTGCCTGAGGACTTTACAAAAGACCCCTCTAGGCTAGAAAAACCTGTGATAGTTCAAATTCAGAAGGTACGAAATGTGTCGGCGCCTAAAGCTAACGAGGAGTCTACATCCGCTCCTCGAATGCTAAAACTGACACTTCACGACGGAAAGTCGACGTGTACAGGTGTAGAGATAAGTCCTTTAAGCAGCTTAAGTATAAACACTCCACCAGGAACTAAGTTAATGTTAAACAATGAAGGCCTTGAAGTGAACCATGGAGTAGTGTGGCTGACACCCAGTGTTATAACTGTGTTGGGGGGGAAAGTGACGCACATGATAGAGAAATGGGAGCTGAACAGGAGTCTGGCCAAGCATACCAGGGGTAAGCAATTTATATGCCACAATTGCTCATTTATTTTACTAGCTCTGTAGGTATGTATGCTTAATTGGTACTGATGGTATGGGGTTTCTTCATCTGTGGGACATTTCTCAACATCCTTGTTGATATGCTAGACACAATTATGTTATTTTAGTAAAAAACACTTTGACACTTTTTTAACACTAATAAATTAAAGTTTAAACATTAAATAACATATTTTCATATTTGAATCAAAGTGCTAAAGTAAAATTAACTATTTTCAAATTATGTGTAATCTATAACCTATAGGCATTTTATAAAATAAATGATTTATAGGTTAAACCATCCCATGAAAAAGAACACATATTATTACTGTTAAATTGTACTATGACTAATGTAAAATTAATTTCTCCATATGTTTTCAAAGAATGTTGTTAGGAATTAAGTCATAAATTTTAATACAGTCCTTAACATATTCATTAAATTATGTCAGTATTATTTTTTCCGTTATATATATCAGTGAAATATGATTTATTTTCTAATGGAACAAAGATGAGCAATGATATCACAATTGGTAAACATTGTAACAATTGTAACTTTTTATTTATTTGCTTAAATCTCATAGTAACTTTTTGTGATTTCATATGTTATGTCTAAAGCAATGGTTAATATTTGCGATGCTCTATTATCACAAATGCTTGCTGCGATTTCATAACTTTGAAATTTGTATTCATGTTAATATATTATGAATGAAAGAACTACTACCTTCCTTCATAATATTAAAAATCCATTTCATATTTGTCATTATTAATTGTGTGCGTTTTATAAGAGAGTTGTGGAAATAGAATGTCCAATTTATATTTTTTTTATTGCTATTTATGGCAAGGCGAGCAGGCCCTTCGTCTGATGGTAAGTGATATAGTGATATGATCGCTCATGGACAGTAGTAAAACCAAATAACACCATGAATTACAAAGCAATATTTGGCTTTCCATTAGGCTCGCAATTCTGAGACATAAGATGTTAAGTCTCATGTTCAGTAGTTACTCTGGCTACAATGTCCTTCAAACCAGAACACAACAGTGCATTAACACTGCTATTTTGGCGGGGGAAATAAACATTGCGGTGATACCTACCCAGGCAGCTTCTTACGTATGAGAGACCTACCACCAATATGATAATGAATTAATTATACTTAATCCTAGTCTTGATTTTAGCATTATCTATATTTTGAGTGGGTTATAAACAAGCAGGAAATTATAAAAAAATTGTAGGCCTGCATTATCCATTAATTGCTAGTGCTTTGGGATGCTGCCCAACCATGCTCTACTCTAACACTGCTACTGCTAAATCCACAGGTGGTATAGGAGCAGACGGTGGACCACCACCATGGATTCCTTTTGGACAAAGGCTGGAAGCTTTGATGGTAGATAAACAATTCAAAAGCCTCCAGGAGGCCAATAAGCAGGACAATGCAGAATTTGAGGCTCAAAGGAAAGGGGCCATTGCTGAGGCACAAAGAATGTCTGGTGTTAAGAAGGTATGTGTAATTTACCTTGTCATTTCTTGTTTTTATATTGCAGCATATCATTTTATGTGTATATATAATTTCAGGTATTTGGTGGTGGCACAAAACCTCTGCTTGATGCAAATGTACAGAAGATTGTTGATGCCGGTTTTACTGAAGAACAAGCTGAGAACACTCTGAAATATACAAAAAATAATGTTGACAGAGCCCTCAAAATCCTACAAAAGAGGGACAATTCAGAAAATCGTAAAGATAACAAACCAAAGGAACAAGACCCACCGAAACGGAAAGGGCGCAATAAGGAGCCTAATGACGAGGATAGCATTCCTGTTAAACCATCGGGAAAAGTGTCGCTGTTTGACTTTTTAGAAGACAAATTGCCCAATGTACCAGACAAGGACAAAAATAACCGTCAGAATAATTCTACTTTTGAAGAAAAGAATGAGAGGAATTTAAACAACAGAGAAAGAAACAGCGGTAGAAACAATTCTCGGAGTCATGGCTCAAGATACGAGGGTTCTAACAGACACCGATCCGATAATAGGGGGCATTATGATAATCCCCATTCTTCACATAGGGAGGACCGAAAATATCAACCTCAGAGTGAAAAACCACCAAGGTTCCAAAAGAAACTGGAAGAGAAGAACAAGCAGCAACAACAACAACAGCAGCAACAACAGCAGCATCACCATCATCAACAACAACTTCAACAGCAGCACCATCAAATCCAACAACAACACCAACAACACCAACAGCAGCTTCAACAGCAACATCATCAACAACAGCAACAGCTTCAACAACAACAACAGCAACAACACCAGCAGCAACAGCAACAGCTTCAACAACAACAGCAACAACAATCGCAGCAACAGCAACATCAACAGCAGCAAGTGAGCAATGTTAATATGAGCTTGCAATACAACAATGCATACAACAGTCAATTGCAACACCAAAGCCACTACAACGACAGGCACATGAGGGCCGACAGGAACTTAAGTGAAAATAAAGTCCAACCACAACCAAATTATAATCGTAATATGAACACCATGGAGAACTTAGTTGAAGCAGCAGCTAATTTGAACTTATTGACAAACCAATCACGTCAGGAGGAAGTGCAGCAATCTCGCAATTACCAACATCATCCCGATCAATATCCACCGAAGCATTCGTACGTGCCCAACCAAAACTTGCCGGACATACCGCCGTTCAGACGCAACAGCGACTTGCCCAAGTACCAGGAAGCTTATCAGCGCAGGCAGCAACAGCCGAATGGATACCTCGAGCAACAGGCGCCGTTGTATGCCAATATGAACTACATGAGCGGCGCACAGGGTGGCTACGCTGGTAGGCAGTATGGCTACGGCGCCAGGCCGCAGGAGTATAACATCCGCGGAGGAGGCCCGTTCCTACCAGGCTCGCTGCTCGGCTTCCAGAACGCAGCCGTCAACGAACAGGCGCGCGCCATGCTCGGCGTCGCAGAAATCAACTGGAAGGTCGGCGACCGATGTCTGGCGCTCTACTGGGAAGATAACAACGTGAGCTGATTTCCGAGTTTTAGTTAATCCTGCAGCTCTATTACAGGTGAAAATTAATAAACATATATTGTTTCAGTACTATGAAGCGGAGATCACTGGTATATCGGCTAACACAGTAGTAGTGAAGTTTTGTGCGTATGGCAATCACGAAGAAATTCTCAAGTCAAATTGTTTGCCGTATCCTAACCAAGGTATATCACACTTACATAATTAAATTGTTATTTTTAAATATAGGTGAGCATGCGGCTTTTAATAAAGTGCCACTAGCAGATTTCATAAATGCGATGTTTTTAAATGTTTCAGCGAGTTAACGAATTGATGCCGGAATAGTGCGCATGACGCGACATGTATCAACTGCCTTCTGTTTATGATATGAGGAAATATCGAGAGCAAACGAAAAAAGTCAATCCCGTAAACAAACTGTGTAGCGAGTGTTCGTTAACGGTGTACGTTTTGCGCAGCGTCGAATGTGAATGGCGGGTACATGTCGCGCAACGGCGGCGCCTTCGCCCGGCGCCCGTAGTGCAGCGCCGCGGCGCCGCGCCTCGCCGCCCCCGCCGCCGCCGCCCCCACCCCCGCGCGCCCCCACAGCTGACGGCGCACCCTCACACGCAACCCCCGCGCTCCACCGCTCGCCCCGACACTTTGTCTCACTCTGGCGCCGCCGTTCCGTGCGAGGGCGTGATACACCAGCGCCGAGTCGATGTCGTCACGTGCGGTCGAGTCTCCGTGTCTCCGTGTTGGAACTGGACTGCGCGACGCAGTGGGCCGAGCGAGCGGAGGTGATTTTTTTTATCTCGAACTTTGAAGTGGCGGTTAGTTTATTTGTAAACTTTGTGTTGTGTATTTGATAGTGGCGCACCGATCATCCAGTGGCAAGTGAATCTGGCAGCTGTATTTTTGTTGCGGGAATTGTTTGACGATTCGCGCGAACCGTTGGTATTGTTTCGTCGCCTCTGATCACTTCTCAACGGATGGTGGACGCACGCTCCGCGCAGTTTCATTATCATGATGAGACACTTTTTGCAAATGATGTAAACATCGTTATTTTTTGTTACACTTGAATTTTCGCTCTCTTCTGAAGTATATGAAGGCATTGTTGTACATTTTTCCAAATGGATATATTTTGTTTAGTGGTGTCGTTGGAACTGCGTAGGTCGTGTAACATAGACGTAGTTTAACCTTCTTAAATGTCTAAATAATAGGAGAAAAGTAATATTAAATATGTAACTCTCATACATTAGTATTAATTTATTGTCTACGGGGGCTATCGTGTCGTGTGATTCTGTACACTGACGCATCAACAAACGTCTTTTAATATTTTAAAGGATTTAGTCGATTGTTCGAAAGAGGACATTTGTTGGTGTTGTACTGCAGGGGTGTCCAACCATGTTACGCCTGTTGCCTGTTGAACCGAGTCGGAAGGAAATTTGAAACCTATGGATATAATTTTGTATTGTAAATATATCTGTAATGTGTTAGCGCGCATGGCCGCGGCCCGGTACAGCGCGCGCGTGGTCCCCGAGCCCAACCAGTCGCAGTAGAGCGTAGCTTGTATAAGTGTATTTTGTTGTATTTATAGCGCAAAAAATGTAATATATGATGATTTTTCCAGTTTGAGATATTTTTGTTTGTATTTGTTTTGATTTTAACCACTGTAATATGTAATTAAAATCACAGGACGTTTTAACTTCGCCGTGTTTTAGAAGAATTGAAATGAGTTGCTTTACGTGAGTGATTTGCTGTTTACTTATCAAATATTGTTATGAAATCAAGTAGGACTTGGGACTATGTAGGTACCGATCTGTTCGTCACGAGCTGCGTACCGATGGCTCGTGGAAGCGATTCCACTCGATAAATGTAACGTAGGAATAAATGTAATAGGATGATGAGTGTGCGTCTGCGCAGTGCGCGCCACTTGTTATAAAATGTACTTTGGTTGGAGCTGAAATTGTTACATTAATTACGCTTCTTTACTGTCACAATATGTAAAGTAATTACTAATATTTTAAGTCCCTAATAACTCATCGAAATCATCCATTCGTTTATAATTTGGGCGTCCAGTGCCCCATTGTTTTGTTTTGTTTTTGCAATGTTTCAGCTGTAGACTAACATTGTAGCGTCTAACCAAAGTACTCATCAAAATCTATGTGTCGTAAATTTTACTAAATTATGAAGTATTAACTTGTCGCTGAGTCTGTCGCCTGTACCAGATGTTTCTGTACACCAAAGCTCAATTATGATGTATCACCTTAGCTGTAAATAGAAAAACTATCAGGGTTGTCACGCGTCGATAACTGAATTGCGCCAAAACTATACGTTGGAGCCAGTGCCGTGGCTAGTCTGGAGACTACCGGCATTATTCATAGATAGTTTTAAAATGTATTTAGTTATCGAATGTTTTGTCCCTTTCGAACGGCTTTTGAATTCAGTGTAAGCGAAGGAGACAAAACATTCGATAGCTAAAATACGATTTAAAACTGTCTATGAAAAAGGCCTTAGGTCGCCATATCATTTTCACACTCCTAATAATTGGTTACTTTATTCGCCTAAATAATTAAATGTTAATTTAATAGGTTCCAGAGCTATGTTTGTCAACCTTATAAAATTAAATAATTTTTAACAAAAGCTAATGTAAAATAATAAACCAGCTATATATTGAATCATGATTTATTTACATAAAACACATGCCTTTTGTGGTTGTAGCACTATAAAATATTTCGAAATTTTTGTATAGTTACGTTCTTCCAAATATTAAAATATCTAAATTAAACATAATAAGTATTTTTGCATCATTGAATCTTATAAGTGTTACACCGCCAAGAATATTGTAAAGTGGAGGCGCCTCGTATGGACGCTTTGACCAATGTTTTGGCTGGACTAGCCACGGCACCGCAGGGTTATTGGTTATTGCTGGACAGATCATATAATTGTCTATATTTTAACTATAAGTGTAATAAATGTCTTACGTACAGCCTGAACGGGAAACTAACAGCACTGGGTGAAATATTACTGTGAATTAAACTGTCACTTGGTTTTGAAATTGAGGGTACTATTTGCAATAATATAATTTTCTTAGTCTTTCAGCGTTCGCTGCAATGTATGTTTAGTTTCGTATATTCGCGGCTATAAATTTTTAATAAAGAAAATACGGAATGCAACGAACTATTTTCGCTAATTTGACAGATTATTTGTCGAACGAAACAGAAAGCGTGATTGCCAGTTCAAAATATTGATATTTCTAGTGTGAAATTTATATTTTCCTGTTGAGGCTGTAATCTTCGTCAGTAGTTTAAATGTGGTCATAAGCTGTCGTCGCCGTGAAGCCTGTGGAATGCTCATATAAATGTTAAACATTCGTGACATTTGTATCAACCGGTTTTCTGTTGAGTTGAGGTGGACGTTTATTAACAAAAAGCTAATAAAACGAAACTGTAATATATTGTTGTTTTAAGTTATTTCATTCTTCATTATTTATTTATTTATACTTTTTATTGTACATATTAGCAAGTTGCCAACCCGTACTAGGCCAGCGTGGTGGACTATATGGCCTAATCACTTTCAATCAATTCTCTTGATTGTAGAGTAGGCCCGTGCCCTGCAGTGGGATGTATATGGGCTGATATAGTTAGATGATTAACAAGTTAGACAGGAATTGGATTACAAATTAAAATGGTACAATGGGTGACCATATCGCATTGAGCGATTTCTTCCTGGCAACCTTTGGATGAACAGGAATTATATCTAAATTAATTGTATCTATCCTCAAGATGGACTGACCACCTGCTGAAAGTCGCTGGGATGGATATGGGCTGATCCCAACAAGTTGCTTTCGATTTTTGTAAGAGGTGTATTTGTTTTCAGCTGAAGATGTAGTATTAGGCTCTTTTTATAATTTTATGTTGTGAAACCTCATTTCATAGTAGTCATTAAAATACCTAACACGCAAAAAAGCCATAGAAGGTCTGGGGTAAATCAATTAACCCCATTAAAATTTATAACCAAACCCTGATGTAACACGGGGAAGTAGCATGAAAATAATTATAACATAGTCTAAACTCTTAATACGTTAAGTTGTAGTGACTACTGACTTCTATCTTCATTTCCCTTACCTTGATTTCTGATAAATCGTTATAATTTGAACTGAGAACGTTAAGTACTGGTTTCAAGATACTAAAGACTTTATCACTCCTAATATCGTTGCTGTAATGAAATACTTATTATATTTACAATGTATTGCGTCAAATTTCACATATTTAGTTTAATAAAGAGTGGGTGCTTGTTATATTATAAACATCGTGCTCACCATCGATACTCTATGTTTCACGTATATGAAGATAAATATCTTATCCTGGAAAGGCATACAAATCCGCATTTAAGCTATATAAAAATTATTTCTATATTACAAACAGATACAATTTATCTTTAGTTGTTACACCTTTACAATTTTAATTATAAAATCTGGTTCTTTACTTCAATGTTATATTTATGAAGCCAAAGTAGTTATTTACAATTTTTCTAAAGTCAAAGACAGCACAGACATACAATAGTTATTCTATTAATGCTTGAAACCCTTTTCCAAGATTTGTTTTATACTAGCATTAGCCCCATTTGAAGTAGCTAAACTGTTTTAAAGCAATCAACGCTAGCGGAATACGAGAACATTTGCAATAGAACATGTTTGAAATGAACTGATAACACTAGGAAGTGTACTGCACGTGCTGTGACCCACTTGCGAACACATAAACATAGTGGCAGAGCCTTCGAAGGCCCTATGCTTGGTGGGGCGCGGGCGACGAGCGGGACCAGTTCACTCCGTCCCACCGACCAAGACGCACTCGCGAAGTGAATGACCCGTGTTAACGTAACCAGTGACGTGACCAGTAACAGTGATGGTAAAGTGAAACTGTTTTCTCAACGGACCCAAAGTCAACAGTGATATCGAGCCAAAACTGAGGTGAATTGTTTATTTATAATTATTGCGCTAGCTTGCTGCGCAGGTACGGTAAGAAGGTGAAATACTCTTAATATGATTTATTGCAAACAAATGCTACTTTCACTGATTATCATCGATAAGAGAACGTGTTAGATGGACCTTGTTAGCATCACCTTGAGCGGCGGTGTAGCTCGTCTCATAACTCTTGGCGGTTGCAATGTATGCGACGTGCAAGTATGGTACGCAGTAGTCGGTACACACTACACCGCACACATATCAAAACAATGACACATGACACACGACTGCTCCACCGTGCTGTACGCTCGTCGCTTCTTGTACGTGACCCATTGCCTTTAATTGACACGATTCAAGTTTATGCTGATGTGCAGATTCCTTTTTAAATCTTACATACTTATTTAGGATCGAACGTAAACAGAAATGCATACTAAATCTATTTTTGAAACAGATACTTACAAATTATAAACTGGTTAAGCTCGTTTCTTCATGTAAAAAGCTTTTAACGATGTGTAAGTAATAAAACTATCCAATTGTTTTAAATGCGAACAATAAACTTTTATGAATAAAACTTCTTTGATTTTTATCACTGTGAGGTTTTGTAAAAAGTTGTTTATTACTGAATATGCTTACAAACTATTTTAGTGACCCTAGCATGTAAATATAGGTAGGTAGCATAAATGTTCAATAACTAGACGAAATTTGATACCACATTATTTATGACCCTTATCTAAACGAATTAAGGGGTAGTTAATAATTATTATATGATTACCCTAAGAAAAAAACACGACGGTGGTTGTTATAAAAGTCATTATATAAAAAAGCGCACAATAATTATCAATTAAAATAGATTACTGGTGAATAATGTTAAATAAACATAGTGATGACGGAAATGTGGAAGGCTATAAGGTAAGGATATTAAACATGAGTGGCAAGTCGTTGCAGACTAGATCGCGTAGTCCTACAATGTCGACCGGACAAACGATAGTTCACATCAAATTTAATGTCAGAGCAAAGTTAAATACATCGCAGTTACAATAAACAGGTAATCTGTACACGACTGACAAATATCTTTGTTCTTTATTTATTGAGATTGGTAATTGATGTCCATTATAGGATACAATTAATCTCATTTATCTGATGGCTATAAATTATATTTTTTTGTACATTTCGTACCTCGTTGTTCGTAGCATACACAAAGATTTAAGTTAATAGTCCCAGTGTTTGCAGTGACTTCGTCAACAGAGCATGTGAGATGGTTTTTATACGATACGAGTTAATTTAAAGCACTTAATTATTTTGCAACACAACGTAGATACACTTTCTTTAATTAATATAATCTTTCTTTTTTTATGATGCAATGGTACGAGTAAATCACATCAAGGGTAAAGGATATAGGTTGAAGAGCTGTTTGTTCGCGTTTTTTCGCTCTGGGTATAACCCTTAGTGCTTTATTTTACGTCTAGTAAAGTAACGCCTAAAATTATTTTCTCTCCTTACTCATTGTACATACATATATAAACTCATGCCTTTTTCACAAAACGGATAGGCAGAAGTACTACCAGGACACATTTCGCCTTGTATGTCTCACGATGTGATAGGGGGCCAGTATGTTGCCAAATCGGGCACAAATTCTTGACTCCGGGCTGATAATAAATCGAAAAATCCAATATCAATTTGTTCGACCCGCGATTCGAACCCGGGAGCTCAGCGTTGCAATCATACCGTAATACTACTGCGCCACCGAGGCAGTCTTGTACTTATGTATTTCTCACTATTCTATCACCTGCCTTGATTGAAGGTTCTCATGTAAATATGACATCATTGTGCACCTACTTTGTCCTAACCACAGGCTTCCATCGAGTCCTGAATATTGTCCCAGATTTTCGAGAGTCCTATAAAAAATGATATGATATAATTTAATTTACAATACAACCTAAGCTCTCATTATGCATGCTGTGATTTTAGTTTATAGTTAGTAAGATTGTATCCAGTTCAGTGACCAATAAAAAAAAATTGTCTGACTTGTTTGCGAAAATCGTAGTTTTCTGTTTTAAAAACAAATTTATTGTACCATCACCGTTACTAAAAATTATAAAATATTATGTTTGGGGCCCGTGGGAAAATCAAGGTCAATATCACATGGCATTTGCATATTTTTTAATTTGAATGTTGATGAACTTAATTTAAATAACGTCACTGAACAAACAAGTTACTAAGTAAACCGATTGTTCTAGTGAAGACAACGAAATCAAGGTAGATAATATTCGGCTATAGGATATTAAACTGATTAGAAGCATTGAAATAAACTCATTTTTACGGATTTTACAGCGGATTTGGCTTAATTTTTACATTTTTTAATTTCCCGATATTTCGACTAGTTAGAAGCATATATACCAATTCTGCATACATATTTCTATGTTTTCATATATCTTATGGATACAGCAGTACCGCATTCTATGGTAGGTTTTCTATTTTTTGGTTATCTAATATCTATATTCAAGAGTCACACTCTCACTCCTTATTTAAGACTAAAACCATTTGTAATGGGTCTTAGAATTCAGGTTATATGACAGGCTTTAAAGTTGCACAAAACCCAGGTCCGAAATTAATATTGCGGATCTCACAATCATTTGGCATAGTGCGGGAATCGAACCTATAATTTAATGCTTCATATTTATTTATTTATTTATAAATACTTTATTGCACACCACACAAATTATTACATACAAAAAAATGTAAAGCGCATAAATATGTGTAAAAATCGGCGGTCTTATCGCTGTCGGCGATTTCTTCCAGACAACCTTAAGATGGACTGAAATGAACGGAAGCACGGAAGAAATGGGTGGTCACAACATAGGAAAAAAAAATATTACTAAATGTAATAGTGATAAGAAGAAAGAAAAAACATATTATTAATAAACATAAATAGAATACATAAAATATCAATACATATATATATAATATAATATAATATAATAATATACTACATTAACTATAATACATACAATATATAATATATTAATGTAGGAGAAAAAGAAATCAAAGTGATAAGTAATGTGATCTCAGACACTTTTTAAATATGGGTAGAGATTTAGCTTTCCTTATTGTAAGTGGCAGATCGTTCCATAGGCGAGCAGCATGGACCGTAAACGAGTGACCTAGAAAAGCACTACTATGCTCGGGAATAGCCAGTGTCAAATTATCTTAGGACCTAAGTGAACGTTCGTGTGTGCTACTGAGAAATTTAAAACGCTCTTTAAGGTAAAGGGGAGTTGTGGGATGGAAAAGAATGGTATACAAAAGTGAAAGAATACGAGTATTTCGGCGAAGGCGTATTGATAGCCACTTGAGCTTTGTACGAAACTCAGACACATGGTCATATTTACGAAGTCCAAAATTACATCCAAAATTAGTCCGGATACAAAAATTTTGAAGTCGCTCAAGTTTATCAAACTGGGCTTCGGTGAGATCGAGATAGCTAGCATCAGCATAATCAAGGAGAGGAAAAAGTAGAGACTGAACGAGCGCAACTTTCGTGGGAATCGGAAGAAAATTCCGTAGTCTTCTCAAGGACCCCGCAGCTGCAAACAATTTGCGGCTGAGCTCTTGCAGTTGGGGACCCCAGGACAGGGTTTTATCCAATGTTAATCCCAAGTTTTTAACTTTATCACTGTAAGGGATAATGCAGTCATCAAATACCAATCGAGGTAACAGATTGGTATCAATCCTGGAAAGCATCCTGGAGCTGCCGACAACAATGACTTGAGTTTTTGTTGGATTGACTTTCAGACCATGCATCTTACTCCAATCGCTAATGCGTGCAAGGTCCTTGTTAATAGAAGCTATAGCCTCCGTCACCCGGTCAACTGGAGCTTGGTAATAAATTTGCAGGTCATCTGCATACAGATGGTAGGAAGAAATAAGGTCAGTGGAGATTGAGTTAATAAATAACGCGAAAAGCAAGGGAGATAAAACGCCGCCCTGAGGAACGCCAGCAGAATTATCGCACCAAGAAGAAACTGCTTCTTCAATGCGTACACGCTGCCGGCGACCCGTCAGGTAACCACGAAACCAGTCAATTACCATTGGAGATATGTTAATGGAGCGAAGTATACTAAGCAAGACATCATAGTCTACCGTGTTGAAGGCATTGCTGAAGTCCAGCAGAGCTAGAACTGTCAGCTTGCCATTCTCCATAGCAGCCCTGATGTCGTCCGTGATATGCACCAATGCAGTTGTAGTACTATGTCCGGGACGAAATCCAGACTGGAAGGGATTAAGAAGTTGATTGTTGGACAGAAAAGAGCAAAGCTGATTATGAATGAGGTTTTCCAAGACTTTAGAGAGAAAAGGAAGGATGGAGATAGGACGATAGTCATTAAAAGATGTAGGAATAGGTCGTTTAGGGAGGGGTATGACTTCGGCATCCTTCCAAAGGGATGGAAAGACGGAATTGGAAACCGAAAAATTAAAAATATGACAGAGGATAGGGAGAATTTCGTCTAAGATTGGTAATATCATAGTACGACTGATGCAGTCGGTTCCAACTGCATTGGAGCAAATCGATAATATGCTCTTCTTAACATCACAACAGAAGAATTGACTTATGACAAATTGAGAATAGTCAGGAGTTGGAGCAGAGGAAAGAACTTTTAAAGTATTTTCTTTGGTGGCCCTATCAAAATTGGGCAAGGTTGTAAAATGTGAATTAATGAAATCAATATTTAAATTATAGGAACTAGAATCAGTAGGTACGAGACTTCATACTTCATAGCAGTTGTCTTAACAAAGTGTGCCACGAAGGCTATCAGATTCTATTCATATTTTCACAGCACATGTTAAAAGTATACACATTTTTCGATAAAATTATGCTTTTAGAAGCTCATTCAAGAATAAAAACATTTCTGTATATAACTTTAATCATGCTTTTTATTTAATCTTTACAAACCTTGTCACATAATGTGGTTAAAACATTATGGAACAATGAAGAGGATTCTACTAATTGTTGGTTCCACAAGGTCGCTTGCATGACGTGGTACCTAATAAAGTACTAATGGTGTGCGGCAACCAATGTCAACCTACGGCTCATTACTCCGTTCAGTAGATTCGACGCCTACTCGACTAAGATGCTGTGTGAGATATAAAGAAATAAATTGGATTTTTTATACGTCACAATTTCAAACTTTCAGTGCAGTTAACATATTTCATGTTACTGGGCCAATTTATCGTTAATTATAACATAATATTTAATAGTCAATAATATAAGTAGGTTGATTGACTATGTCTATCTTTTTTTACTGCCTGATTTCAGATCAAATAATATAATGAACTAAAAATTTTATCTTTTTATCATTGAATGGGTTAGATTTCTCTTAGGAATTAGAATTCTAAAATCAAGCTAAATACTTATTCAAAATCGTCGTAAACGTTTTGTTATTTTTTGATATTGAACTTGATCCCAATAAATACATCTTACACAGTCAAGATTATTCTCGTCTTACAATAAAGAACTGATTTTATATCATAGTTTTGAACCTTACACTCGTTTCACAGGTGTCTTCTCCTCTACTAAACTACTGAGACTGTAATGTATCTTGTTTCAGAACAACTATGGGTATGGGGGGTGCCATGGACAGCTGCGGGAGATGCATGAAGTTCTCCCTCATATGCATCAATGTTCTAACGCTAGTAAGTATTAATTAAAAATATCAAGATACCTACTTTTTAAAAATGTCCAGTGCCATGGTAAACGGCTAAAGGAATCGTTCCCACATTCCCAAAATACTTATGCTGCCCAATGTGTACATAGGAGATCGATTTAAAATATACTTATATTGTACGCGATTATATCTTGGTCCTAAATTGGTAAGGAAGTCCGTTTTGCAACTGCATCATATCTAAACATAGATGGACGTGTGTCTAAATTTTTTAGAAGTAATATCGTTTGCTATGGAATTACCTACAACTGTGTATTCATCGATGCAGATCATTAATTTCGTATATGTTCATGATTATTACAACATTCCTTATACATCCGCAATAGTTTCCGCCTTAATCGCCTTTGAATGTCCTGCACTGTTCTGTATCAGCCCATATACGTTCCACAGCTGGGCACAAGCCTCCTCTACAATCGAGAGTACGATTGCGATAATTTACACCTTAATAATCGCCTTTGAATAATATGATTAAATTATTGTCTACAACTGTAAAAGTTACCGTCTATATTACACATCATCTATTGAACATACATAATTAAATAGAACCGTGACCATCCATTTTTAAACAAAGTCTTGAATTCATCAATTAATATGTAAAGTGATTTTCCCACCTTGAGAACCAAACTAAAATTTCACGTTTCATTGTTCACAGTTCTGATACCCTGCCATTATACGATATGATCAATTTACAAATAATAATATACCATAAATCTTTATTATTGAAGTGCAACATTAAATTAATAGATGTGTACATAGTAACCGTTATTACATGTGCAATAATAATTCCGCCGGAACACAACATCTGCTGGCGGTCCCCTAAAATTATCCACGTTGCCTATTTAGATCATATCTGGACAATCAAAATGGACTATAGGGACTCATGATTTATAAGGGGAGCGAATGGGCAGTAAATTAAATACTACTAGCTTCCATAACAAATCATAATCGCATGTAACTTAATCTGATTTGTAAGTTTAATTTTTTATAAGTCTGCCCCGTACATTACATGTAGCCCTGTTGCAGAATGATTTGGCTTACACTCGTAATTATACGACTGGCTACTCACCTGGCATCAACTCGAGTGTAATCCTTTTATTCTATCAGCTCTGCCTAATACATAGCCTAATTTGATTGTTAGTCTTTACTATCCTCCGAAATTCTAGTAGAAAACTCAGGTGTGCAGGTTTCCATTACCATCAAACCAAGCCACCTAACTTTGAAGTCGATTGTGTGTGTGCGGTGTGCTCTTGGTTCGAACCACAACCTACCGTATGTCATCCCAATCTGCACCTACTTGAGCTGTCCCTTGCTAACAAAATGATAAATCGTTTTTAATTACTTGTTAATCAGTGCTCTAACGAAACTATATAAAAAAGTCTTAAGGCTCCTAAAGTGTACCTACCTAATATAATTGTTAAGATCTTTGTTTTTGCGATTGTTGATTATTTGCGATTTCACAACTCACTAAGAGTTGTTTATTCGCGGTCTTTGAAGGTGTTTGAATTGGTCGACATGGTGATATCATCACCGGATTTAAATCACTTATCTCAATCACGCGGGGTCAATGGCACTATAACGAATTTAAGCGTTTCTATTCAATTTGTTAATATTTATAAAATAGTTTTTTTTAATACAATATTATATGGACAGAAACAGCTAAGGTTGTTCTCGTATGATATTTTTTTGTTATTCGCACGACTATTGTTGACGAATTGTGCAAACTAAATAATGCACGTCATGAAATGTTAAGACTGAATACAAAACAAGATATGGTAAATCTTCCATCTACCTACTTATCCACTACAGACTTTTCAATCAATGGATAAGTAATAGCAAAGTGCCCATTTAAAATCACATAAACTAAAAAGTACTGGATCAATTTTGATGCAGCTTTGTCTCCCAGATCGGAGGGGCTCTGGCCCTGGCTATCGGAGTATGGGTGTGGACAACGCGTTCGTTCTCGAGCACGCTGATGATGAACAACATGTTCATCGCGTCGGTAGGCGTGGTGGTGGCCATGGGCGCTGCCATCATGCTGCTGTCGCTGCTCGGCTGCTGCGGCGCCGCCAAGGAGGTCAAGTGCATGTTGTTGACGGTACGTATCGTAGATAGAGCTTAAATGTTTATTATTAACGTTGGTGATTTGAGGTATCATCAAAACTCATTGAATTAATTCTCAAAATAGAAAGAGATTATGTATTGCTTAATGTTAAGTAAAGTTTTCTAGCATGATTTAAGATTTTCTCATCGTTAGATGTGTAAGCTTGGACATCTCCGGTGTCATTAGTTATCCAATGCTTTAAAAACAAACGTTCTCAGAGGAGTTCACAATCCTACCAATTCTCGCCATGAATGTTAAATTACGAATAAAATACTGAATTTGCCAACATTTCTTCCAGTACTACATCCTGGTGTTCATAATTTTCGTGGTGATGCTGGTGGGCGGGATACTGCAGTTTGTGTTCCGTGAGAAGGTGCTGTCGACGTTGGACAGGGAGATGTTCGCCGCCATCCCCTACTATGGCGTCAAGCACGAGTACACGCGCTCCTGGGACGACACGCAGACCTACCTGCAGTGCTGCGGAGTCAGGAGCCACAAGGACTGGAATGATAACGTGCCTGAAAGTTGCTGCCGGGAGGTGTTTCCTGGGAAGGTAGGAAGTTTTCTTCTAGGAGTGAAATATATTCATATGCTGTAGTTATAGTTCTGATCTTTACCTTATTGTTTACCTTATCCTCATATGCAAAGCTTTAAAACGGTATTTAGACCTCGTGGTCTGGATAAAATGATTTTTTATTAATGTTGTATAATGAGGTTCCCTTCATTTTTAAGATCTTTGAACTGTTTAGGATTAACAGTTTTAGAGTAAGCGTATGCAACAATGACAAATTATGTTAACAACGCAATGCTGATTAAATGAACTACAGAATATCCTTCCTGTCCTAGCTTAAGATTAAGAAAGAACGCAGGTACTCATTTAATATTAATAATTTCCAGAGGTTAGACTGTAAGGCGTCTCCGAACCCTACTACGATGTATGTAGACGGATGCTTGAACAAAGTGATTGACTTTCTGAGAGAGGATGCTGTGTATGTCGGAGCTGCCGCCATCGTGGTTGCTCTCATCATGGTAAGCACCTTTACTTCTTATATATTTACTAAAACATAACATTTGCTAGGATTACGATGTGTCATCGACGATAAACTTTAATTAGATGTTTAATAAGTAACAATCAGGCTCGGAAAATCCAATAATTTAATTTCTTAATTTAGTTAGTAACAATCTTCGGATAGGTAATTCTGTGTTTTGATTCTATACACGGATTATTATTTAATAGACCGGTAAATTCTAAGATGAAAGCGTTTAAATTTTCAATATTAGGTGTTATCAGACTTTTAAGATAAGGTATTATTAAATAAGTATATTTCTTTTCAGTTGCTGGCCCTGATATTATCCTGCGGATTATTCGTGAAGATAGAGTGACGTAATGAACGATAGGCAGATGTGACTTCAAGTATTAAATGTTGATTTGATTATGAATGTGTACGTAATTCAAAGTCGACTTCGTATTAATTCGTTGCATTTGGATTTTATATTTATTTTGTAAATGATTTGCAATAAATACAAATTTTTTGTCTACTACATATATGTATTTGAAGAATTATTTCTCTCTCAGAAAAAGAATATAAAGCTTGAAATTATCACTAATATGTAGAATCAACTTCATAAAAGGCCAGGACTCTAAACATAAGAATTAAGATTGAAAGATAAGTTTTCGGTTTGCATTCTTATAGCTAAAATTAAACAAAGATCACACGACGAAATAATGATACATATATATTCAATATACAATTAAAAAAAAACAAGGATTAATTTGACTTCACTGCTTAGGCTTCCTCCTCGGCGGGAATTTAATAGTATTAGGAGTACCTTCCCGGTACAGTCCGGCGCGGGTGAACCAGCCGCACATGCGGATGATGCAGTCAGACGTCGCCGTACCCAGAGGCAGGCCCAGGGCACTGATGCGCTCTAGAGTCTGCGCCGGGCCTGCTATTATCTAGTAACACAGATATATTTTGGAAGTGTATGGACCTCAACAAGCTCTAAGGCGCTGGCGTAATGTCGTCAAAGAAAATATGACAATGGTCTTCTCCTGATAAAGATCGGTCGAAATGGAAATTATAGTCTATTTGCACCCATATTTTGGGACATTTCTTTACAATTAAGAGTTTGATTGAGGGGGCTTAAGTCAGCTTACCCCTCGGGCCTATTGCTGGCTATTGAGATACATCAAATACAGTACATATAATATGCTTCATTTGTTTGTTTTATAATATTTTGAACAATAATTTGATTATTAATATATACTCTGGGATTTGAATCTGCGACCATCGTAAACATGTAGGCAGCCGTGAGCCGCGTCTGGTCCGTTACCAACAGGCCACTACGCAATTTTACATTTTTTAAATTCTCGACGCGACGTCGTCGTACTTTACTTTCGTTGTCACAGGGCGGAATGTAGAATTAAACAAAATCGCGGTAAAATCGACAAAAATAGTTTTATTTAAATTTAAAACTTTCTCATAAAAAGCCGTTGAGTTATACTTCGATATAACATAATTACTCACCCTTCCAAATACCACATGCTTTCCGTCGAACTGCGGCAGAGGTTTGAATATAATGTTGAACTGACCGCAAACTTCGTTGTCTGAAGTCACCACCATGGACAGAACACCTGATGTAATTCAAATATACTATAGTTCTACTATTCGTCGTTGAAATTTCAAAAGGCAAAGTACCTCCGCATACTGATAAAATTATTGACAGTGATGTAAACATACCATTAGGAAACTTTTTACCTGTATCTTAGGCCTACGCTACACAAAAAATAGATTTGAATAATGCTAGTGATAAGTAGATATTATATTACCGGGAACTGTGTGTTTAAGTCGATAGGATTCTGCTCCCATAGGTTCAGTTTCACCTTCTGGTAGGTAACACCCGAACCCGTTGTCTTTGGTGACGTCGCCGCCGCGGCAATACAGGTCCGGCACTACCCTTTTGACAAAAACAAACTTTCTATTTTTATACAAGTCTTTATTTAATAATATTTCAAAATCAAAAGGATTGCCTACAAAGAAACACGTGTCCGTGTTTTATGTCTTTAAGAAATATAAAAAAAATGAATTATAGTGGACTGGGCTATTACATTTAACATGAATGTATTTTTCAGCATCAACGTACGCGCACGTTAAACATTGTTGCGGTTAAGAAAATGTATTTTTAACATTTTAATTACCTGAAAAATCGGGTCCCAATATAACCGTGTCCATTGCCATCGCCTCTGACAAGTGCTAGGAACAGCTGGCAAGTTTTCGGCACGATGTCATTGAACAGCTCGACAACAACCTTGCCGATCTTGGAACCGCCTACCACCCAAATTTCCATTGCCACCCTGAAATACGATACATTATTAAAATAGTACCAGGTGAGTTTTTCCAGCTTTAATAATACTAAAATATCCGATATATTAGACAAATTAATTTCATTATGAAACAAAAGTGTTTTTATCATTTGAATGACGGAGAAGAAGACGTGACTAAAACTTTTGAGGATATATGAAATCTCACAATTTGGATAGTCTGACATTATGAAATTAAACAGTTGCTACTATTAACAATGTGATATCTGAGGTAATAAATAATAAATATGAATGATCAGATACTTAGTTCTGTGGACGTTTGGTGGCTTATCAAATGCGGGCTCCTTAATGTCTTGGTCGATTTTTTCCGTCTTAAACAAAATGAACGGTAGTCTGCAATAAATAAGCATTTTTTATAAATTTTATGAATAAGAATATATTCTGGATTGTTGCTTATTAGAAGTTTCGAAATATTTTGTTGTGTCATTTTATATAAAAAAAAAAAGTCGTGGATGCCATAAGAAATTAATTTTCTATCTGATTTAACTATTTATTTCCTTGAATCTTAAAATCCATTATGAATACATCGTTTTGTGAATTTAAGAGCATTGTTTTAAAACATATAGTTATTCGTCTACTCACGTAGCGCCCAGTATAAGTTTATGTTTCGTGTCTTTCCACAACTCCTCCAATTCGTTTGTGAGAGGCTGTTCAGATCTCTGTAAAATGTATATTGTCTTAATGCCCGCTAGTCTTTTATTAACCAAAAACTAGCTATAAAAATAACATTATTCACATTTAAATAATATTTACTCAATTATAACTTGGGTAAGTCCAGTATGCTGCCAAACGCTTACACTGGCTAACAGACAAAGCTCTGGCGAGACAGATGGCGGGATAACTATCACAAAAAGACTGGCGTAGCCATATAATAGGCCGATGACGGGCAGCAGCGTCATCAACGCAAGACGCTACTTCCTGCGCACGCCAACCCGCCTGCCAAACGTGGCGAGTATCGGAACAAACCCCTCATGACGACACCAATAAAGACAAGGCCCCCAGTCCCCCGTAGCCCGTTATTCCTGGCTCCGGGAGCGGCTACGGTAACGAAGGGGCAGGGGGGTGAAGGTATCCCCGGGTTGGACCTCGCTACCACCCTCAACGTCAATAGGCTCTGGTAACACACAAGATACGTACATTGAGGACGAACGAAAAGATTGTTGAGCTGGAAGAAGAATTGGACAGATTATACTGGGATATTTTGGAGTTATCGGAAGTCCGAAGACTCCGGGAGGAAAAGATAACTCTGAAGTCAGGTAGCCTACTTTTCTACTGGGGGAACGACCAACGGTCCAGAGGTGGTGTCGGATTTCTCGTCCACAAGTCCAAGGCCGTTGGGGCCGAACAGTTTTGGAGTGCAGGCCACGTACAAGCAAGCGAAGTGTCGGATGCCCACCCACAAGGTGGATAGACGACCTGTTTAAGGTCGCAAGAGGTCGCTGGATGCAGGCCGTTTCCAACAGCTCTATATGGCGATCCATGGGGGAGGCCTATGTTCAGCAGTGGACTTCCTATGGCTGAAGACAGAGAGAGATAAGTGCAGATATTTTTTGAATATTTTTAAAAACGTAATAATTATACCAAATCGCGATAAAATACGTAAAAAATAGTTTTATTTCAAAGTCTAGTATAAGTTATAGTACTAACGGCAATAAGGAGTCGAGAGTAGAAATATAAGTTGGCCTTCCTTATTTCATCCAGCTTGCGTTGCCTTTGTTCGCAAAGCAATCTTTTGTACTTATTGTTCGCTTCAGGGCGCATCCAGCAGTCGACATAACCCTGCAATTTAAATGAAAAGGTTTTAAATTCAAATGATAATTCCAACTGAGTTAACACGGCCTTTAAGGATGACGAATGGAAATTGTGGAAGAGTCTAAAATATTATTATGGCCTTAGCAGTTTCTTCGCCTAAATGAGGTGAGCCATTCAACCGATTATTTCCTGCAAATGATGTAAGAGACAATTGGCGTATTAGTAGTCTGCATCATTAAAAACATTATACTAAACACCCCAGTCCTTTGTATAATATTGATCCTCTTCAACAGTTCCTTATTGACGATCATATTCTCCTCGAGTTGACGAGCGTAGTAATCCAGTCTTCTGGGTTTCAAATACAATTCAGGAAATAGCTCCGGAGGTTTATCGTCTACAATATGCTTCGCCATTTGTAACTGCAAACGAGTAAGTAATTTTAAAAGTGCGGTCTACATTCCCGGATGCCATATACAAACACGCGGCACTAACCGCAATTATATATGAAACATGTTCCTAGCTTTTTATAGATTGATCCGAACCGGTATAAATGAGTCTCTGATGACTTGTTCTAGTAATGCGATAATCAGCAAGGAGACAGTCTAAATTCATATTTATTTTGAAGAATTGATGACGCCTATTGTTTTCATGCCTGTGTGTGTACTCATTTACTAGGTATTAACACATAAGTATTAATGTGTTTTTGGGATATACTTAGGTTTTAGTATACTGACAAAACAACAAAGTAACAATACAATTAATAGTAATTTTCAAAAATACCTCCTTTTGATGATTACACCAGCAAGAGTAGAACTCCTTCGATAATAGTGGAAACCTCGGCGGCTGAAAAATAGTATCAATTACAACAACAATTCCATATTCGATTATGTTATTTATACCAAAATAAGATAAATAAAAACAATAATATTAAAAATAACAGCAGCCAAATAGCCAACATATTAGAGGACGGTAGGAGCACAGAATACTAAGTAGGAGGTAGTCTATTCTATACCACGCGGTGCATGCCACACAGACCCAAACACGATGAAGGAACATCACATGTAGTCGCGATCATCAGCAGTGAAGGATCGATGAGAAAAAGAGATTTATTGCTTTACGGTGAAAAGTATAAGTTTAATGGGCGTCTGCATCAATTCATTAATACATCTATCAATCCTCTCAGCTACCAATATGAATTTAGTCCTTATTCTGAACTGTACCTAAGCATGAAACACAAAGGTTGCTTATTATGCATTTTAAATTATAATTACAAAACTGTGATTAATTTATAATGGTTTAGCTCGCTAAGCAACATGCATACTCACGAGTTTGAATTCTCTAGGCCTACGCACGCGGACAACTTTGGGCTTTTCTGGTTCGATCAGTGGTGCGCCAAAAGCTGGGTTTTCTAGAAGAGCATCACAGGCACGCTCGCGAAGTGGATGCATGGTAACTAAACTATTCCAGGCAAGGTTATACGACAAATTGATATAATTTATAAACGGCTTAGTTTGTGAGGCTATAGACGAATTAAATAAAGAAATAATGTATTTTTCGTACACTTCGGAATTTGTTGAGGATATATCAAAATTTATTATCCGTGTTTGGCACATGCCCTATAAAATATATTGTGTTCTGTCACGTCATATCGGAATCTACACAATAGAGTACACTTAGAAGAATTTAAAAGAGGTAAGTATATTTTTATAGTATAAAGTTAGCCAGAAAAATAGATTCCTTTCGGTCAGAGGTAGAAATAACACGTATAATTAATTCATGTTGTAAATACTATAGTTATACATATATTTCCTATAACAATTTAATAATAAAAAATACTTTCATATAATGACTTAGGCAACACTTAGTATCCTAATTTTAAGGGAGTTTTTTTAATCCTTCCACGATTTTTCAACTTATTTCTTTGTTTGTTTTCGTTGTATACGTTAGGTCGTTTCCTTGATCTCGGATTTTTACTTCGACCACATTTTTTTGACATAATAGCTTTGGCTATAACGTTGTACCTAGGTGAAATGCCTTGTGTTGGCTTGTAGTATATGGTAACAGTGTTTATGTCCTTCATATAGGATATCGATGGGGTTGTAAATTCATTTTGTATTACGACTTTAACGTAAACTACTTCTTGACATGCTACACCTGTAAGATGATACAAACATTATATATTTTAATTACAACTAAATACGTCAGTTATCTCTCAAATTGAAGATTGATGGGTGATATCATTAATACTAATACTAAAAACGGAGTTCTATTACCGATGTTGTCTCGTAAGATCGGCCTAATATCGTTTCTATTCGTTCTTCGAATTCTTGTTGTTATAAAATTATTGGCTAAATGAATTAAATAACTTACTGAGATTTGGATGCACTTTGTGTTTTCGAAACTAGCTAACTCCCCTTGTGTATTTGATATCACATAGCTGCTCTTGTGATTTACGCCGAACTCCCATACTGTGCCTAAGCAATGCTCAATGTATAGAAAATATACATAAGCCGTCAATATTAATTGACACATTTCTATTAGTGTTGTTTCATTACTGAGTACATATTTTTAATTATTTTGAAAATTTAATTTCGTTTCATTTCTGTATTTGACGTTAATGTATACATGTAATGCGTTTGTTCATGGTTAATTAAAGTCCTGTGTATAAATTTATTATGGTTTTGGCAAGTATTTGGTTAATTTCAACAGCGCAACGTCTGATTAACCGACTACACTGTCACTACATTATTAGTATCAAACATTTAATTTCTATTCACATCTGCACTTCTAGAAATAACATAATAGTTATAGGATTTCACAAGTTCCAATAAATAACATTTTAAGTTACCTACATTTCATAATTTTAATGAGTCTTATTTGAAAGATGATACATTTCAATAGACATTCATAATAAAGTATTTAATGTATGTTTAATCTTTACATAATTCGGTTAAACAATGGATGATCAGACTAGGAAAGATAATATCTAACTATTTATTCTATGGATTCATGTTAAAATGTGGGTATATTGGTCGCGTTTCTGTTTTTCTGAAATTCTAATCTTTTGTTAGATAAACCCCGAAAATCCATAATTTTCGAAATTTTTGATTCGGTTGCAAGTTGCTTATCAGACTTCAGTAAGGATGTGTTTAAGATTTTCATGGGTGGCCGATTATTATGTACCATTAGGTAAATTGCGTGCGTGATTGCCTATGTAACGCTCTTACTTTTTCTCACAAAAGCAGGGATTGTATGTAATTCTATAAAAAACTTCAATAACAAATAAAATTAAATTACTTTTAATACAATGTATGTAAATATATTTAATGTTTATTTGAAAGCATGTAGGTGTTAATTAACAAGGGAGACAACCATGAAATAAACCGTAGTTGTGTACTTGCGGGTACTTGATTATAATACGACTTTTAGTACTATAAACATGGTATTGATGATATTTTTTTATGGCATATTTTTGAGCCATCGGGTGTAGTGTACGCGGTGGACGCGTAGTGTGGGGTGGCCTCGTTCTACGCGGTGGCCTCGTTGTATGCGGTGGCCTCGTTGTTCGCTGTTTTAGTGTTACAGGCGGGCGATACTCTATACGAGGTGGACGCAGTGGCTTTTCTTGAGGCTTGCAGATATCCTCTTCAGGAAAATCTTTCATCTGTAGTGGTATGTCCGGTACAAAGCTCTCTTTGCTTTGTTTACAGTGGTCGCGGTAAAAACCCTTAGCCACCACCTGGTATTTGCATAAACTGTTCTGTTGTAGTTTGTATTTGATGACGACAGTTTTAGACTCCTCTGAGAAGGTCACTTCAGGCCTCGATATATAGTTAAATACCTTGACTTTTACGTAAACGAGAATGAAGCATGGCCGCACCTGGAATATGGATACTATAGTTTGTAATATTGATCTAATAATTAAACATTATATATAGATATAGACAGAGAACTAAAGGAAATGGCTAAAAAGAGAAAATCTCCTTTTCTCTTTCCCTAGAATATACCAGGGGTTTGTCTAACTACGACAAAAACAATTTCAATGAGAATAAAAAGTAATTTCTGGTTTAAAAAAGTTTTTCTTATTGTTTTTCCTTTTAGAAATATCATGTTTCAACACGAATTGTTTCAATACACACAATTTTTTAAAATTTTAAACGTAGGTGACTGTTGGGAGTATTTATTTATTATTTTAATAAGTTAATATATTATTTATACACTATACTTACTGCTACTTGTATATGTTTGGTTTTTTGTAAGATACACATTGCTCCTTCCATTTTAGATATGACCATGCTATGTTTTTGGTCCCTTCCGAATTCCTAAAATGTTCCGCAGGCGCTTCTTATTGCCAGGAAAACGAAGCAAAATATAAACAATTGCCGACACATCGTTTCTGAAGCTTTGTGTAAATTGTTTTAGAAGTATAATAATTATAAACATGTCGTGAAATCAATTACATGTTTTGACTTTTTAACGTTGAAACAGTAAATTATTGAAATTAAGTTTTGTCTATTAATTGAGATTTGTATGGTTGTGAAGGAAAGGTCTTATTTGTAATGTGCCGTTAAAATGCATTTTAATTTGCTGAAAATCTATTTGTTAATCATAAAACCCACTGCCTCGGTGGCGTAGTCAGGAATTTGTGCCCGATTTGGCGATAGGCTCGCCCCCTATCACATCGTGGGACGGAACATACAAGGCGAAATGTGGGTGTCCTAGTGGCGCCTCTGCCTACCCCTTCTGGGATAAAGGCGTGAGTTTATGTATGTATGTAAAACCTACTCTCTATAACTGCGTGCGCTAAAGATCTCGCGAAATTAAGAATAGTAGGTAAAAATATGGATCTCAGAATTGTACGGAATAGCGCCAGATTAAACAACAACAAAGCGAGGGTCGATAACAAAACAATTCTATAAAGAATATTCTCCTTTGAAAATAGATATCGTTAAAATGTACTAGTGCGAAATGTGTGATGCATAAATGGTGGTGCACATTCATACCCTGCACATTCAGTGACACAGGTACATTATGAACCTTAAATCAGAAGTACTTATGTGCAATTCGGCCGCGATGTAGAGCTTTCGGTTCCTGTTGTTGCCACTTGTAAATGCGTCAATCAGATCATATGAGATCTCTTGATTTAAAATTTTGATACTAAATAAACATACATACATAATCTCACGCCTTTTTCCTAGAAGAGGTAGGCAGAAGTGCAACTAGGACACCCACGTTTCGCCTTACATTTTCTGTCCCTCGATGTGATAGGGGGCAAACCCATCGCCATATCAGGCACAAATTCCTGACTCTGGGCTGATAATGAATAGAAAAATCCAATATCACTTTACCCGACCGGGGATTCGAACCCGAGACCACAGCTTTGCAGTCATACCGTAGTATAACTGCGTCACCGAGGCAGTAAAGTACTAAGCTATATCTAGCAAGTTTAAAAATATCATCGTATATTAATTTGCCATGGTGAATTGAATGATTACATCTCATATTAGGTCCTTATTCATAATTTGTGTCCTGTGCCTAATCGTGGGGAATATTCAAGGTCTTGGTATAAATGAACTACCACATCTAAAATAATAAACAAGGCATTGAAATTCAAAACTGTTTACTAGTAGATTTTGAGTCAGGTCAAAGCTGTCCTATTGGCATCTACCATTTGCATGGAGTTAGACTTTTCCAAGTAAGTGCCAATCATTCTGGTGTTGGTAGTGCGTGTGCATCTGCGATCGAAATTATTGGTAATCATAATCGTAATTAATCGATCCCGGTCTCTTTATGGGTTTCTTATTCCATGGTGGCCATTTCGGCCATTTCGGCAGTTTCGGCCATATCAGGCGTCGCGGCCGAGGACCATACAGCTGTTTCATCTTTGATCTCCTCTTGCGGGTTTGTACACCGCAGTGTTTCTCCTTAATAGCTTTAGCGACTACGAAATATTTGGATAAGCTGCTCTGCAGCAACTTGTAGTGGATAATAATGGTGTTTGTTTCCTTCTCGAAGGTCACTGCCGGTGTTGTCAGGTCGTTGTCCACCTGGACTCTCACGTAAACTACTTTGTGGCATGACGGCACCTGAATGGAAATTGAATAATTCGATATTTTCACGAGTGTTTAGCTACTTTTTTCGTACGGCGCGGCGACGTAAATATTAAATTATATTTACTAAAATTATACTTACATGGTAGTTAGTAGCATATATACCGGGTGTATCAAGACTGCGACCGAAAACGAAGCCGGGTGGTAGATTTAGTGGTTACAGAAACAATGCAAATAAAAATTTCGCAAAATAAGCGACAGATCTTTTTGCAATTTTTTAAAAATCATTGTGTTTAGGTAGTAAATACCTAGTTATTGCGAAAATAGTACTTTAAACCCTAACGTACCATTGCGTCTTTAAAAATATATAGGTGTACATCATTATTTTAGGATAACTATGTATTTATCACCCAAATACGACGATAAGTAAAAAAATACCAAAAAAAAGTATACGATATTTTTGAAATTTTTAGTTGCATTGTGTCTGAAGTCACTAATACTACCACCTGGCTTCGTTTTCGGTCGCAGTCTTGATATACCCTGTATAATGCATTATGTAATACATTTTGTTAGAAGGGCCTTTATACACTGCTGATGTAATATATTAAAGCTTGTAAATACCATTAATGATAACAGCCGACGAGACCGTAAATGGCAATCAATGGCTGTTGCCTAGACATTGTGTCGGAATAATGCCGTCGGGGCGCGATTAGCAGTGCGAGATCAACGGGGCAGGCGTAGACGGTTTTTTAACAAGAGGAAGCCCTTTAAGCCGTCCTTTCGACACCTCGCGAAGGTCAGAAGTGGCGTGTCGGGGCCTCCGGCCTTCCAGGCTGGCGCGCGGGGACAGCTGTCCGCGTCGCGCAGATTTTCGCGCACAGAGATCTTTTGCCTGCATAGCGACTAAAATCTCTCTGCGGCCCTAACGTGCTGTACGGGCGACAGGTGATGTGGTCGGTTCCTAAAGGGGTCATCGGAGTCGCTGGGCACTCTGCGGGGGCGGTGTGCCCTCACGTATAACGACTCCGAGATGTACGATAGAGCCTCGTCTCTGTCAGGGACGCCCACCACACTTTAAACGGGCGTCCAAAAATAGGCGTAAGTGGGTGTCATCCGCAAACCGAAGGACCAGCGATGGTTTTGCGCAGGGCGGTAATGCGGACGTAAATCGGGGCTCTTTTCGCCCTGGGATGTCCGGTACCGCCTATAATGCGTGTGACGGTTAACGAGGGGTTTTTAGTCAGTATGCTGGCGTAGATATTGTTAGGGACCCAGCTCAGTCACAACATCCGCATTGTTCCGAGCTGGAAGGCCAGTGACACTGACATACCCCCATTCGACCTCCCCCGGGGTACCGAAAGGGGAGCTTAATAGCTTTTCCTCTCGAAAAAAAAAAAAAAAAAGGTGATGTGGTCGGTTGAGTAGCGCTCAGTTGACTCGCCGTGCCGCCCGGCGCACTACCAAATATGGGCCCTCACAAAATGGGAGGGGGTAGATGCCCCCCACTTTCCTTATTTCTGACACCCATGGTGAGATTAGCGTTTGCGACAGCCACGCCAAGCGTTCTGCCGCCCATCTCGGTCGCTCTTAATGCTAACGCACAGCCCCCGTTGTGTGCCCAGCGATTCCAATGACCGTAGCGTATATTGTACTGTATCAGCCCTTATACGTCCCGTTGCAGAGAACGGGCCTCCTTTACAATTAAGAGCACGATTAAGAGGAGTTAGGCCATTTAGTCCACCACGCACGCCTAGTGCGGGTTGGCGGACTTTACATACCGTAGAAATTCTTTAAAATCGCTTCGGTATGCAGGTTTTCCTGCACCATTAATGTGCGTGGTGATTGACTATCAATACATATGTACATAACTCCGAAAAGTCAGAGGTGTGCTCTGAGATTTGAACCAGCGTCCACCGTGAATATGTTGGCAGTCGCGCCTGGTCCGTTACCAACGGGCCACCACGCACCGTAGTGGTACCGGTACCCTACCGTATACCGTGGTGGAATTCTGCCACCCCTTGACCAATGGACTGGGCGTAGTCTGTGGTTCTCATAACAGCTTTTCTCATGTAAATTGCATGTGCAGACAGACACCGTTCAAACAACATTAGTTACAAATTTATCATATGTATAGATATGTAGATGTAATGGAGCTTACATTAAATCGGTGACATAGATCCTGTAGGAATAGTCAAAAGTAAATTGTAACATTGTTCTTACATTAAATTGGACGCGCGTGATTTTCTGCAGAATAGATATATCACCATTGTTTGTAGATATTAGAACGCTATTCTTGCGATCCTCTCCGAACTCCCATACGGCGCCCAATCCACTTTCAATAAGAAGTAAGCATAGAAGCAACAGCACCTGCCCCATACTCACCCGAGTCGGTTGAAAACTGTAATGTTTAATTTTCCTTTTCTAATTTGTACGCATTGATGAATTGAAATTGATTAAACGCATAGCTATATTATACATGCATGTACTAAATTAACTTAGGTATAAAAAAAAATTTGTTTGTTTCAATAAACAATGGTGGTAGAATTAGTGTATTTTTAAGTATCTAATTAAGAGATAACACATTTAAGAGGTAATATACAACAAGCTAATTAACGATTTAACTAAAATCTGACAAACTCGGGTGAAATTTAAAAAAGCAAAATAGTCTGTAATTCCTACTTATGTAGTAAATTGAAAATACTGATATCTGGGAATAGCTAAGAACTTAGTAAACCAACTTAAAAAAGCACTAAAAGTAACAAATAATATTTATTTAATTGTACTTGTAATCGTTGATTACTTTACATATTCAAACAAATCATCCATGACATAGCGGGCCGCCAAGTGCCCAATATGAAGTATCTATTTTACAGTTACATTTAATTAAGTTTCTACGTGTTCAATACATGGCGACCCGCATTCAATATGTTACGTATAAGCAACTAAAAACTCATGCAGTAAGGTTTTTAGTTTTTCGTAGACTTCGATCGAATTGATCGAGGGCAGTAGATAATAAAAAATGACACAGGGCGTCGCGTCTCATTGTTTTAATGTGTATAGTCTGTATGGGTTGTGCATTGGGAGGGTTAGATTTCTGCACCGAACAAACCAAGTTGTCTTCTCTTATATTTCCTTTTAAATTATTTAATACAGTTTTCTGGCTGGAATTCTTTGTTGGCAGGATATTTGCACAAATTGGCTTTATTAGCAAACTGGGGTTGGAAACAAACGTACCTCTCTCTACGTTTTTGAGATATCGGCATGAGTTTATTTACGCACGTGAAAATTAAACGATACAGACGTTAAGCAACCTTTATTAACTTATTGAGTTCTAAGCATTGACTTGTATTCTACCGACAGACGAGACACGTCAAACAAATAAAGTGCCCGGTATTTTAGAAGCACACTGCAATATTACCTCACTTACCTGATATTTTATTAAAATATTGTAACTTCGGACGATTTGCTTTCGGTTTGACGGCGAAAAATTCATTTATTACCTACTTTTAAACGTATGCGATAAGGCGTACTGCACTGTCACTGTCACGAAGCAAACTGATTAATGTGTGGTGCATGCACCGCAAGTACACATTTTTTGTACTGAATGTCTTATCTAGTGTAACATTGATATCGATGGTTCTAAGTATGTATGTATACATATATGCTAGTACCAGCATGTTGGATATTGTTAAGCGTTGCACTTTGACCTACTAGACTGGTGTCGTCGATCGGTTTGCGAATGTTCCTCTTTAGTGGAACGGGAGGGTCGTGCCTCCGTAACTAGCACGAAGACTAGCTATGTAGGTGAGTGCGGCATTCAGGGTCATTGCTGCCACGGCGCTGTCGTTTGAGGTACCTATATTGTAGGACGTTGACGTTTAAAGTATATCGATTCGATACATGTTATATGTTATAGGTTCGTGATTTACTGCTCAAGGAAGTTGCAGAATCAACACATTAGTTTCTTGCTAGTGATATAGTATATGTATGTATGTGTATATATGTATCTATATTCTACGTATATATAAATATATATCAACATATACTAGTATATCAATATGCTGTTACTTAACTAAATTATCAGAACGTTTTCTTTATATTCATATTTGCTCATGACAGTTGATTGTAATTCGGTTGCAAAGCTGCCAGGTATTTTTAGATCATGTCCCCTAAATGTGCTGATGTTCAAAAGTTAATAATTTATAAGGAATTGTAAAATTATATTTTTCTACATGCCACGTCGTATTGCTGTGTATTGGATTGTTCTTTAAAGTTGCCAGTCTATACCTGGGTGTGTTGAATGCGTATTGTTGTTCAAATACAATATTAGATTAGTTATCTCTCTGGATCTTTTTCTGCATATACACTATCTTTCTATATTCCTATTTTTACGAGTTAATGGAGTTTATTTCACTTACACTGTTTCTTATAATTAAGGGGTTTGTAGCTCCCTCTACCGGCTATATCAAGACTGCGTCCGAAAACGAAGCCAGGTGGTAGTTTTAGTGGTTACAGACACAATGCAATTTAAAATTTCGCAAAATACGTTTTTTTTGCCATTTTTTAAATATCATCGTGTTTGGGTGGTAAATACCTTGTTTCTGCAAAAATAGCAATTCAACCCTTGCGTACCATTGCGTCTTTGAAAACAAACGGTGTACATTATTATTTTATTTATTTTAGGAAAACGATGTTATCACTCAAATACGACGATCATTAAAATATTACAAAAAAAAAAAACATTTTTATTTGCGACATTTTCAGCTGCATTGTGTCTGAATTCACTAATAGTACCTACAACCTGGCTTCGTTTTTGGTCGCAGTCTTGATATACCCTGTATATTCAGTGACACAGGTACATTAGCAACCTTAAATCAGAAGTATGTGGAGTTCGGCTGCGATGTAGAGATTTCGGTTCCTGTTGATGCCATTTGTAAATGCGTCAATCAGATCATATGAGATGTCTTGATTTAAAAATTTAATACGAAATAAACATACATACATACATACATACATACATAAACTCACGCCTTTTTCCTAGAAGAGGTAGGTCCCTAGAAGTGCAACCAGGACATCCACGTTTCGCCTTACATTTTCTGTCCCACGATGTGATAGGGGGCGAACCCATCGCCATATCAGGCAAAAATTCCTGACTCCGGGCTGATAATGAATAGAAAAAATCCAAAATCACTTTGCTCGACCGGAGATTCGAACCCGAGACCTCAGCTTTGCAGTCATACCGTAGTACAACTGCGCCGCCGAGGCAGTAAAGCACTATGTTATATATAGTAACTTTAAAAAATATGTCATCGTATATTAATTTGCAATGATTAAATCTCATATTAAATCCTTATTTCTAATTTGTCTCCTGTGCCTACTCGTGGGGAATATTCAAGGTGTTGGTATAAATGAATTACTACATCTAAAATAATAAACAAGGCACTAAAATTTAAAACTGTTTACTAGAAGCTTGTGAGTGAGGTCAAAGTTGTCCCTTAATTCTATGACGCAATGATTCGATACCTGTATACCTTTTGGCATTTACCATTTGCATGGAGTTAGACTTTTCCAAGTAAGTGCCAATCATTCCGGTGTTGGTAGTCCGTGTGCATCTGCGATCCGTAATCTTTTCCAAGTCGTCGGTTTGATGTGCAGCAAGATGTCTTACACTACGTTTTTCTCCACTTTGTGTAACCTGTCCGACACATTTTTCGACATTATACTACTACACTTGCATAATTGAGCTTCTGTGAATTACGATCGGCAATGATACATGCTAAGGTGCACCGAAACTATATGCACAAAATTGATTAGGAAGGATACAATTTGAAATTATTGGAAATATTTCCAATGTAATAGTGTCTTGGAAGTCGCTGGGTACCGGCCGCTTCCAACAGGTCAATATGGAGATACTTGGAGGAGGCGTATGTTCAGCAGTGGACTTCCCGTGGCTAAAGTGTGTGTGTGAGAGTGAGAGAGAGAGAGAGAGAGAGAAAGAAAGAGAGAGACAGAGAGGGTGTCTTATAAATTAATAATTTACGTATTTGTAATATCGACAAATTATGCAGCCTGGTATGTACATTTCTCCTTGAGACTCAGGGTATCTGAATAGATTACCGTAATCATAATCGTAATTACCAGGTCTCCGTCTCGTTGTCCGTGTCCGTCTCGGTGCCGGTAACGTTTTCGGTATCCTTTTATTCAAATACAAGCGTTCCGGCCGAGGACCATACAGCTGTTTCATCTTTGATTTCCTCTCGCGGGATTGTACACCGCAGTGTTTCTCCTTAATAGCTTTAGCGACTACGAAATATTTGGATAAGCTGCTCTGCAGCAACTTATAGTGGATGATAATGGTGTTTGTTTCCTTCTCGAAGGTCACTGCCGGTGTTGTCAGGTCGTTGTCCACCTGGACTCTCACGTAAACTACTTTGTGGCATGACGGCACCTGAAATGGAAATTGAATAATTCGATATTTTCACGAGTGTTTAGCTACTTTATTTTCCTTACTGCGACGTACATATTTAATTATATTTACTAAAATTATACTTACATGGTAGTTAGTAGCATATATATACCGGGTGTATCAAGACTGCGACCGAAAACGAAGCCGGGTGGTAGATTTAGTGGTTACAGAAACAATGCAAATAAAAATTTCGCAAAATAAGCGACAGATTTTTTTGCAATTTTTTAATAATCATTGTGTTAAGGTAGTAAATACCTAGTTATTGCGAAAATAGTAATTTAAACCCTAACGTACCATTGCGTCTTTAAAAATATAAAGGTGTACATCATTATTTTAGGAAAACTATGTATTTATCACCCAAATACGACGATAAGTAAAAAATTACCAAAAAAAAGTATACGATTTTTTTTGAAATTTTTAGTTGCATTGTGTCTGAAGTCACTAATACTACCACCTGGCTTCGTTTTCGGTCGCAGTCTTGATATACCCTGTATAATGCATTATTTAATACATTTTGTTAGAAGGGCCTTTAATACACTGCTGATGTAATATATTAAAACTTGTAAATATCATTAATGATAACAGACGACGAGTCAGTAAACGGCAATCAATGGCTGTTGCCTAAATATTGTGTCGGCATAATGTCGTCGGGACGCGGTTAGCAGTGCGAGATCAACGGGGCAGGCGTAGACGGTTTTGTAACAAGAGGAAGCCCTTTAAGCCGTCCTTTCGACACCTCGCGAAGGTCAGAAGTGGCGTGTCGGGGTCTCCGGCCTTCCAGGCTGGCGCGCGGGGACAATAGTCCGCGTCGCGCAGATTTTCGCGCGCAGAGATTTTTGCCGGCATAGCGACTAAAATCTCTCTGTGGCCTTAACGTGCTGTACGGGCGACAGGTGAAGTGGTCGGTTGAGTAGCGCTCAGTTGACTCGCCGTGCCGCCCGGCGCACTTCCAAATATGGGTCCTCACAAAATGGGAGGGGGTAGATGCCCCCCACTTTCCTTATTTCTGACGCCCATGGTGAGATTAGCGTTTGCGACAGCCACGCCAAGCGTACTGCCGCCCATCTCGGTCGCTCTTAATGCTAACGCACAGCCCCCGTTGTGTGCCCAGCGATCCCAATGACCGTAGCGTATATTGTACTGTACCAGCCCTTATACGTCCCGTTGCAGAGAACGGGCCTCCTTTACAATTAAGAGCACGATTAAGAGGAGTTAGGCCATTTAGTCCACCACGCACGCCTAGTGCGGGTTGGCGGACTTTACATACCGTAGAAATTCTTTAAAATCGCTAGGGTACGCAGGTTTTCCTGCACAATTAATGTGCGTGGTGATTGACTATCAATACATATGTACATAACTCCGAAAAGTCAGAGGTGTGCTCTGAGATTTGAACCAGCGACCACCGTGAATATGTTGGCAGTTGCGTCTGGTCCGTTACCAACGGGCCACCACGCACCGTAGTGGTACCGGTACCCTACCGTATACCGTGGTGGAATTCTGCCACCCCTTGACCAATGGACTGGGCGTAGTCTGTGGTTCTCATAACAGCTTTTCTCATGTAAATTGCATGTGCAGACAGACACCGTTTAAACAACATTAGTTACAAATTTATCATATGTATAGATAGATGTAATGGAGCTTACATTAAAACGGTGATATAGATCCTGTAGGAATAGTCAAAAGTAAATTGTAAGATTGTTCTTACATTAAATTGGACGCGCGTGATTTTCTGCAGAATAGATATATCACCATTGTTTGTAGATATTACAACGCTATTCTTGCGATCCTCTCCGAACTCCCATACGGCGCCCAATCCACTTCCAATAAGAAGTAAGCATAGAAGCAACAGCACCTGCCCCATACTCACCCGAGTCGGTTGAAAACTGTAATGTTATAATTTTCCTTTTCTAATTTGTACGCATTGATGAATTGAAATTGATTAAACGCATAGCTATATTATACATGCATGTACTAAATTAACTAAGGTATAAAAAAAAATGTTTGTTTCAATAAACAATGGTGGTAGAATTAGTGTATTTTTAAGTATCTAATTAAGAGATAACACAATTAAGAGGTAATATACAACAAGCTATAGTCTATCTAAACTAAGAGGTTCCATTTGACGTTTCATACTTTTAACGTAAATAACTTTGTGCAGACGTAACCCACACAATTTCAATAACACTTTCCGTAAATCCATGGAATTATGAAGCTATTCTTATTTTATCACTAGATATACAAACCATAATCACTAAATTTAAACTAGAATCCTTTAAATAAAGCAAAATAACCATTTTAATCAACATATTTTTTTTCTAGACGTCATTGCAAAGTCACCTCGTTAGGTCTTTTACCGGTAGAGTCGAGACTATTCAAACGCTTTTGTATACGCATAATCGGTAAAAATATTTAAATAATCGAGCAGATATAAAACAGTTGTTTTTTAATTTTTAAAAATACTGAACTTTCAGCTAATAATAGGTATGCTGTCAACGAACATACATCAATAAATAGTGAAATAAGAATATTAATATAAATTAATTTATTATTAATTAATAGATTTAGATATTACAATGGAAATGAAGGCAGTATTGTAGGATACGCCACACATAGTGAGGAGGTTCCTCACTTTGGAGTATATGTATTGTATTGTATGTATGTATCATGTGTTCTAAAGCATGTGCGTGATGTGGACTGGACTCGAAAAAGTGTCTGCATCCGGGTGAAGCCGGGCCGGGCCGCTAGTAATAGATAAATCACTCCTTTTGTTCCTAAATAGTAAAGTGACATGCAATTGTTGATTTCTCATTAGAATAAAAATGTTCATGAAAAAATAAACGAAATTATGTAAACTGAAAATATAAACTGAAATCGATTAAGAAATACAAACAAATATTATCGATATCTCTAAATAATCGGATATTGTAAGAACCGATTTATTTGACAGCATCCCTATTTCCCAATGTCAAATGGAACTTCTTAGTTTAGATAGAATATAATTAACGATTTAACTAAAATCTGACAAACTCGGGTGAAATTTAAAAAAGCAAAATAGTCTGTAATTCCTACTTATGTAGTAAATTGAAAATATTGATATCTGGGAATAGCTAAGAACTTAGAAAACCAACTTAAAAAAGCACTAAAAGTAACAAATAATATTTATTTAATTGTAATTGTAATCGTTGATTACTTTACATATTCAAACAAATCATCCATGACATAGCGGGCCGCCAAGTGCATCATCCATGACATAGCGGGACGCCAAGTGCCCAATATGAAGGACCTATTTTACAGTTACATTTAATTAAGTTTCTACGTGTTCAATACATGGCGACCCGCATTCAATATGTTACGTATTTAAGCAACTAAAAACTCATGCAGTAAGGTTTTTAGTTTTTCGTAGACTTCGATCGAATTGATCGAGGGCAGTAGATAATAAAAAATGACACAGGGCGTCGCGTCTCATTGTTTTAATGTGTATAGTCTGTATGGGTTGTGTATTGGGAGGGTTAGATTTCTGCACCGAACAAACCAAGTTGTCTTCTCTTATATTTCCTTTTAAATTATTTAATACAGTTTTCTGCCTGGAATTCTTTGTTGGCAGGATATTTGCACAAATTGGCTTTATTAGCAAATTGGGGCTGGAAACAAACGTACCTCTCTCAACGTTTTTAAAATATCGGCATGAGTTTATTTACGCATGTGAAAATTAAACGATACAGACGTTGAGCAACCTTTATTAACTTATTGAGTTCTAAGCATTGACTTATATTCTACCGATAGACGAGACACGTCAAAGAAAAAACATCTAAAAAAAGACAAAAAATGTGACATAAAAAACAAACTAAAAATGCACTAAAAAGTAAAAAAATAATTGCGTATTCTAACGTCAATAATTTACAATCTATTCAATGTACATATAGGTACGATCTATGTGTTTTCCTCGCAAGATTGTATTTATATATGATGTATCCAGTTAAACTTTCCATCTAACTCAACACATACCTATGAGTAACAAATAATTATAAAAACATTTATTTACAGTTCATCTAAGCTTAAATTTGAAATATATGAATGCACTACTTAAAAGACAATCAAATTATTAGAATAATGTACAATTATTGTTACTTTTGGAGTCGGTGTCATCCAAGTTTTATGAGTTAGTAACTACATAAACGTCAGATATTATATTTTATTGAATTAAGGTTAATAAACCACATAATAGTATAAGAGGATATTCGTATAAAATAGATTTCATAAAGTTGAAATAAAACTATTTTATACGGATTTTATCGCGATTTGGTTTAATTTTTACATTTTTTAACTTCCCGACGTTTCGATTACTTTACAGCTTTCGTGGTCACGGGGCAGACTGAGGTATTAGTAATCCGCTCAGTGACTGTTACAATTTAACTACTCTTATTTTACAATTATTAAATTAAAAAGTTAATTTAAAAAGTTAACTAGTATTTGCGATCCGATCTACGCAGAAGGAGCTCACTGTGTCTTGAGGTCTGGCAGCTGGTCTTTTGGGTTCCGATTTAATTAAATGTAGAATTGGATCCCATGATGGTGCAAGCTTCAAGCCATCTTCTCTATTGAAATTTGGATGTTTTTTAATTTCAATAGCCTCGCGAAACATCCTAGGTAGGAATCGGTGTTCTTTGGCGAGGATTTGGGGCTTGTCAAAGCGAAGGTAATGCTTGGAGCCTTCTTCTATGTGTTCAGCAACTGCAGACTTCGTTGAGCGTCGGTGTTTGACGTCAGCTATATGTTCTTAGTGCTTTAATATTGTCAGGTATAATGTCGAGTTTATTTGGCTGACACCGACTCCAAAAATAACAATAATTGTACATTATTCTAATAATTTGATTGTCTTTTAAGTAGTGCATTCATATATTTCAAATTTTAGCTTAGATGAACTGTAAATAAATGTTTTTATAATTATTTGTTACTCATAGGTATGTGTTGAGTTAGATGGAAAGTTTAACTGGATACATAATACATAAATACAATCTTGCGAGGAAAACACATAGATCGTACCTATATGTACATTGAATAGATTGTAAATTATTGACGTTAGAATACGCAATTATTTGTTTACTTTTTAGTGCATTTTTAGTTTGTTTTTTGTCACATCTTTTTGTCTTTTTTTAGATGTTTATTTTTAGTATGAATTTTGTCCGTTTTTTTAAGTCGGTTATTTTTTTGTTAAATTTTGTTTTTTTTTTATTTTTAGTGACTTAAAAGTTCGATAGCCTGAATATGGGTAGACCTAGTAAACGCGCTGCTCGTATGAGGGAGCGCCGTTTAAATGAGACAAACGGAGAAAGGGAGCAACGCCTGTCTCAAATAAGGGAATCTATCTCCAGAGTAATTTCAAAAGATACTTGTGAAGAACGCAATAATAGGCTTTCAAAAATGCGGGCTTACATGAAAAAGTTTTGAATCGTCCTTGCAAATTGATTTTGATTGCCGTTGAGACTTTCTGAAACACATTCTTTTGTTGGATATTTAATCCTCGAATGCTTCTTACGAACAATTCATCCGACATGACGGCTCGTTCTTCCATGTTTTCACAAAAATTATCATCGTCATGTACAATTTGTTCACCAACACATAACAATCGGCAATGCCCCCAATTGCCGATATCGGTTTCATTACGGAATGGTATATGGCATACTATTAAACTGTAATAATATGATTCTTTGTCACTATTACATCAGATCTTCATGATTTATTGGTATAGCTGCCGAAGATATTGACTATTTACGTGTTTGTTCATTTTATTAACCGCCCCCCTCGCCCCTACCCCTACTTTCATCCACCACTGTAACTTTGCTTTTATACTGAATCCAATGCAAAAAGAACCATTGGAATCGTACTCAATTTTGAGGAGTTCTACTCTCCAAGACCGAAGATATTCATCAGATTTTCCTGATTTCTTGGTGAGATCAAAGTGTTAATACGTTCTTTCTGATGCAAAAGAAATCACTAAAATCGGTTAAAAGCTGCCGAAGATATTGACTATTTACATGTTTCTTAATTTTCTTAAATTCTCAGTGCTGATTTTTACATATGTATTAGATAATTTTGTTAAAAATTAATAATCATTATTGCCAGACACTTTACATCGGCGCTTACACTTACCAGACGCTTTAAAGCTTCAAAAAAAAATAACATATTTTTACTTATAATCTCACTCTTGATTTTTATATATGATACTTAGGGAACTATTTGAACACCCCTGGTCAGCAGCCAGACCAATTGGAGGGGTCAAACATCCCCCAGACACACATAAAGTGTCGCTATGTGTATAAGCGCGAGGTCATTATTTGTACGCTTGAGTGTGAGAGAGATATCTATGTGCCGTTAGAGAAGTAATAAAAATGATTGAGATTTAAGAAGAAAATTATTAGTGGTGTGTAATGCACTATTATCAGAATCAATATTTTAAACACAGTGGAACAACGATACCTTCTAAAATTCTGCTCTGTTCGATATAATCAAGAGAGATTAAAGATTCGTTACATACAAAATAGAATCGAACCTGAAGATTACAAGGTATTTTAAAGTGATCTGAGTTGAGAAAATTTTATAAATAATAAATATAAGTTTCTTTAACCTATGTTTTATATCTTATCATCGAGTAAAATTGAATACTACTATTTAAAAAATTCATGTTTATTAAATCTTAAAATTTCACAAAGCTATACATGTCTTTCTTCTTTCGGATTAATTGTAGTTTGAACATTTTACAATTCAAAAACAATATTTTTGAATTTTAGGTTATGTTCCTTTCTATGTTTTAATATTGTTTGACACTTTTTCATCGTTTCTTCCGTAAACAATATTAAATTCACATCGGAATTCTCACAAAACACACACTTGAATAATTCTGCCATTATATTTTTTAGAATACTATAAATATTTTTTTCTTTTATTTCAACACGTTGTAAATAAAATCACAGATGCACTGAATCGAGTAGCACTCAATAGAGTATCCTAGAGACGACAATAAGTATAAGAAAGATATCGATAAATAGATATCTCTCTCACACTCAAGCGTACAAATAATGACCTCGCGCTCATACACATAGCGACACTTTATGTGTGTCTGGGGGGATGTTTGACCCCTCCAATTGGTCTGGCTGCTGACCAGGGGTGTTCAAATAGTTCACTAAGTATCATATACAGGGTATATCAAGACCGCAACCGAAAACGAAGCCAGATGGCAGTTTTAGTGGTCACAGACACGATGCAAATAAAAATTTCACCAAAACAGCGACAGATATTTTTTTAGAATTTTTTAAAAATCGTCTTGTTTGGGTGGTAAATACCTAGTTTTGCGAAATTAATAATTGAAACCCTTACGTACCATTTAGTGTTTAAAACTAAAGAGGTCTACACCATTATTTTAGGAAAACTATGTATTTATCACCCAAATACGACGACAAGCAAAAAATTACAAAAAAAAAGTTGTCGATTTTTATTGCGAAATTTTTGCTTGCTTTGTGTCTGAAGTCACTAATACTACCACCTGGCTTCGTTTTCGGTCGCAGTCTTGATATACCCTGTATAAAAATCAAGAGTGAGATTATAAGTAAAAATATGTTATTTTTTTTGAAGCTTTAAAGCGTCTGGTAAGTGTAAGCGCCGATGTAAAGTATCTGGCAATAATGATTATTAATTTTTAACAAAATTATCTAAAACATATGTAAAAATCAGCACTGAGAATTTAAGAAAAATCAGTACTGTATTTATCTACCTTTAGCACCTGGTACCTATGAATTGGTCGTCGACCCAAGCTAGCAGGTATGCACACACTCAAAGTACGTACTAACACTACTTTATCCCATTTATATTTTTTATGAGAAAATAAGTAACGTCTGGGGGCCCTGGGATCTTACTCTATTAATGTGCATAGTCTGTATGGGTTGTGCATTGGGAGGGTCAGATTTCTGCACCGAACAAAACAAGTTGTCTTCTCTTATATTTCCTTTTAAATTATTTAATACAGTTTTCTGCTTGGAATTCTTTGTTGGCAGGATATTTGCACAAATTGGCTTTATTAGCAAATTGGGGCTGGAAACAAACGTACCTCTCTCAACGTTTTTAAAATATCGGCATGAGTTTATTTACGCATGTGAAAATTAAACGATACAGACGTTGAGCAACCTTTATTAACTTATTGAGTTCTAAGCATTGACTTATATTCTACCGATAGACGAGACACGTCAAAGAAATAAAGTGCCCCCGTATTTTAGAAGCACACTGCAATATTACATCACTTACCTGGTATTTTATTAAAATATTGTAACTTCAAACGATTTGCTTTCGGTTTGACGGCGAAAAATTCATTTATTACTTTTAAACGTATGCGATAAGGCGTAGGTACTGCACTGTCATTGTCACGAAGCAAACTAATTAATGTGTGGTGCATGCACCGCAAGTTGGTGGGAAACTTTTTTGTACTGAATGTCTTATCTAGTGTAACATTGATATCGATGGTTCTAAGTATGTATACATATACATATATGCTAGTACCAGCATGTTGGATATTGTTAAGCGTTGCACTTTGACCTACTAGACTGGTGTCGTCGATCGGTTTGCGAATGTTCCTCTTTAGTGGAACGGGAGGGTCGTGCCTCCGTAACTAGCACGAAGACTAGCTATGTAGGTGAGTGCGGCATTCAGGGTCATTGCTGCCACGGCGCTGTCGTTTGAGGTACCTATATTGTAGGACGTTGACGTTTAAAGTATATCGATTCGATACATGTTATATGTTATAGGTTCGTGATTTACTGCTCAAGGAAGTTGCAGAATCAACACATTAGTTTCTTGCTAGTGATATAGTATATGTATGTATGTGTATATATGTATCTATATTCTACGTATATATAAATATATATCAACATATACTAGTATATCAATATGCTGTTACTTAACTAAATTATCAGAACGTTTTCTTTATATTCATATTTGCTCATGACAGTTGATTGTAATTCGGTTGCAAAGCTGCCAGGTATTTTTAGATCATGTCCCCTAAATGTGCTGATGTTCAAAAGTTAATAATTTATAAGGAATTGTAAAATTATATTTTTCTACATGCCACGTCGTATTGCTGTGTATTGGATTGTTCTTTAAAGTTGCCAGTCTATACCTGGGTGTGTTGAATGCGTATTGTTGTTCAAATACAATATTAGATTAGTTATCTCTCTGGATCTTTTTCTGCATATACACTATCTTTCTATATTCCTATTTTTACGAGTTAATGGAGTTTATTTCACTTACACTGTTTCTTATAATTAAGGGGTTTGTAGCTCCCTCTACCGGCTATATCAAGACTGCGTCCGAAAACGAAGCCAGGTGGTAGTTTTAGTGGTTACAGACACAATGCAATTTAAAATTTCGCAAAATACGTTTTTTTTTGCCATTTTTTAAATATCATCGTGTTTGGGTGGTAAATACCTTGTTTCTGCAAAAATAGCAATTCAACCCTTGCGTACCATTGCGTCTTTGAAAACAAACGGTGTACATTATTATTTTATTTATTTTAGGAAAACGATGTTATCACTCAAATACGACGATCATTAAAATATTACAAAAAAAAAAAACATTTTTATTTGCGACATTTTCAGCTGCATTGTGTCTGAATTCACTAATAGTACCTACAACCTGGCTTCGTTTTTGGTCGCAGTCTTGATATACCCTGTATATTCAGTGACACAGGTACATTAGCAACCTTAAATCAGAAGTATGTGGAGTTCGGCTGCGATGTAGAGATTTCGGTTCCTGTTGATGCCATTTGTAAATGCGTCAATCAGATCATATGAGATGTCTTGATTTAAAAATTTAATACGAAATAAACATACATACATACATACATACATACATAAACTCACGCCTTTTTCCTAGAAGAGGTAGGTCCCTAGAAGTGCAACCAGGACATCCACGTTTCGCCTTACATTTTCTGTCCCACGATGTGATAGGGGGCGAACCCATCGCCATATCAGGCAAAAATTCCTGACTCCGGGCTGATAATGAATAGAAAAAATCCAAAATCACTTTGCTCGACCGGAGATTCGAACCCGAGACCTCAGCTTTGCAGTCATACCGTAGTACAACTGCGCCGCCGAGGCAGTAAAGCACTATGTTATATATAGTAACTTTAAAAAATATGTCATCGTATATTAATTTGCAATGATTAAATCTCATATTAAATCCTTATTTCTAATTTGTCTCCTGTGCCTACTCGTGGGGAATATTCAAGGTGTTGGTATAAATGAATTACTACATCTAAAATAATAAACAAGGCACTAAAATTTAAAACTGTTTACTAGAAGCTTGTGAGTGAGGTCAAAGTTGTCCCTTAATTCTATGACGCAATGATTCGATACCTGTATACCTTTTGGCATTTACCATTTGCATGGAGTTAGACTTTTCCAAGTAAGTGCCAATCATTCCGGTGTTGGTAGTCCGTGTGCATCTGCGATCCGTAATCTTTTCCAAGTCGTCGGTTTGATGTGCAGCAAGATGTCTTACACTACGTTTTTCTCCACTTTGTGTAACCTGTCCGACACATTTTTCGACATTATACTACTACACTTGCATAATTGAGCTTCTGTGAATTACGATCGGCAATGATACATGCTAAGGTGCACCGAAACTATATGCACAAAATTGATTAGGAAGGATACAATTTGAAATTATTGGAAATATTTCCAATGTAATAGTGTCTTGGAAGTCGCTGGGTACCGGCCGCTTCCAACAGGTCAATATGGAGATACTTGGAGGAGGCGTATGTTCAGCAGTGGACTTCCCGTGGCTAAAGTGTGTGTGTGAGAGTGAGAGAGAGAGAGAGAGAGAGAAAGAAAGAGAGAGACAGAGAGGGTGTCTTATAAATTAATAATTTACGTATTTGTAATATCGACAAATTATGCAGCCTGGTATGTACATTTCTCCTTGAGACTCAGGGTATCTGAATAGATTACCGTAATCATAATCGTAATTACCAGGTCTCCGTCTCGTTGTCCGTGTCCGTCTCGGTGCCGGTAACGTTTTCGGTATCCTTTTATTCAAATACAAGCGTTCCGGCCGAGGACCATACAGCTGTTTCATCTTTGATTTCCTCTCGCGGGATTGTACACCGCAGTGTTTCTCCTTAATAGCTTTAGCGACTACGAAATATTTGGATAAGCTGCTCTGCAGCAACTTATAGTGGATGATAATGGTGTTTGTTTCCTTCTCGAAGGTCACTGCCGGTGTTGTCAGGTCGTTGTCCACCTGGACTCTCACGTAAACTACTTTGTGGCATGACGGCACCTGAAATGGAAATTGAATAATTCGATATTTTCACGAGTGTTTAGCTACTTTATTTTCCTTACTGCGACGTACATATTTAATTATATTTACTAAAATTATACTTACATGGTAGTTAGTAGCATATATATACCGGGTGTATCAAGACTGCGACCGAAAACGAAGCCGGGTGGTAGATTTAGTGGTTACAGAAACAATGCAAATAAAAATTTCGCAAAATAAGCGACAGATTTTTTTGCAATTTTTTAATAATCATTGTGTTAAGGTAGTAAATACCTAGTTATTGCGAAAATAGTAATTTAAACCCTAACGTACCATTGCGTCTTTAAAAATATAAAGGTGTACATCATTATTTTAGGAAAACTATGTATTTATCACCCAAATACGACGATAAGTAAAAAATTACCAAAAAAAAGTATACGATTTTTTTTGAAATTTTTAGTTGCATTGTGTCTGAAGTCACTAATACTACCACCTGGCTTCGTTTTCGGTCGCAGTCTTGATATACCCTGTATAATGCATTATTTAATACATTTTGTTAGAAGGGCCTTTAATACACTGCTGATGTAATATATTAAAACTTGTAAATATCATTAATGATAACAGACGACGAGTCAGTAAACGGCAATCAATGGCTGTTGCCTAAATATTGTGTCGGCATAATGTCGTCGGGACGCGGTTAGCAGTGCGAGATCAACGGGGCAGGCGTAGACGGTTTTGTAACAAGAGGAAGCCCTTTAAGCCGTCCTTTCGACACCTCGCGAAGGTCAGAAGTGGCGTGTCGGGGTCTCCGGCCTTCCAGGCTGGCGCGCGGGGACAATAGTCCGCGTCGCGCAGATTTTCGCGCGCAGAGATTTTTGCCGGCATAGCGACTAAAATCTCTCTGTGGCCTTAACGTGCTGTACGGGCGACAGGTGAAGTGGTCGGTTGAGTAGCGCTCAGTTGACTCGCCGTGCCGCCCGGCGCACTTCCAAATATGGGTCCTCACAAAATGGGAGGGGGTAGATGCCCCCCACTTTCCTTATTTCTGACGCCCATGGTGAGATTAGCGTTTGCGACAGCCACGCCAAGCGTACTGCCGCCCATCTCGGTCGCTCTTAATGCTAACGCACAGCCCCCGTTGTGTGCCCAGCGATCCCAATGACCGTAGCGTATATTGTACTGTACCAGCCCTTATACGTCCCGTTGCAGAGAACGGGCCTCCTTTACAATTAAGAGCACGATTAAGAGGAGTTAGGCCATTTAGTCCACCACGCACGCCTAGTGCGGGTTGGCGGACTTTACATACCGTAGAAATTCTTTAAAATCGCTAGGGTACGCAGGTTTTCCTGCACAATTAATGTGCGTGGTGATTGACTATCAATACATATGTACATAACTCCGAAAAGTCAGAGGTGTGCTCTGAGATTTGAACCAGCGACCACCGTGAATATGTTGGCAGTTGCGTCTGGTCCGTTACCAACGGGCCACCACGCACCGTAGTGGTACCGGTACCCTACCGTATACCGTGGTGGAATTCTGCCACCCCTTGACCAATGGACTGGGCGTAGTCTGTGGTTCTCATAACAGCTTTTCTCATGTAAATTGCATGTGCAGACAGACACCGTTTAAACAACATTAGTTACAAATTTATCATATGTATAGATAGATGTAATGGAGCTTACATTAAAACGGTGATATAGATCCTGTAGGAATAGTCAAAAGTAAATTGTAAGATTGTTCTTACATTAAATTGGACGCGCGTGATTTTCTGCAGAATAGATATATCACCATTGTTTGTAGATATTACAACGCTATTCTTGCGATCCTCTCCGAACTCCCATACGGCGCCCAATCCACTTCCAATAAGAAGTAAGCATAGAAGCAACAGCACCTGCCCCATACTCACCCGAGTCGGTTGAAAACTGTAATGTTTTAATTTTCCTTTTCTAATTTGTACGCATTGATGAATTGAAATTGATTAAACGCATAGCTATATTATACATGCATGTACTAAATTAACTTAGGTATAAAAAAAAATGTTTGTTTCAATAAACAATGGTGGTAGAATTAGTGTATTTTTAAGTATCTAATTAAGAGATAACACAATTAAGAGGTAATATACAACAAGCTAATTAACGATTTAACTAAAATCTGACAAACTCGGGTGAAATTTAAAAAAGCAAAATAGTCTGTAATTCCTACTTATGTAGTAAATTGAAAATATTGATATCTGGGAATAGCTAAGAACTTAGTAAACCAACTTAAAAAAGCACTAAAAGTAACAAATGATATTTATTTAATTGGACTTGTAATCGTTGATTACTTACATATTCAAACAAATCATCCATGACATAGCGGGCCGCCAAGTGCCCAATATGAAGGACCTATTTTACAGTTACATTTAATTAAGTTTCTACGTGTTCAATACATGGCGACCCGCATTCAATATGTTACGTATAAGCAACTAAAAACTCATGCAGTGAGGTTTTTAGTTTTTCGTAGACTTCGATCGAATCGATCGAAGGAAGTAGATAATAAAAAATGACACAGGGCGTCTCATTGTTTTAATGTGCATAGTCTGTATGGGTTGTGCATTGGGAGGCTTAGATTTCTGCACCGAACAAACCAAGTTGTCTTCTCTTATATTTCCTTTTAAATTATTTAATACAGTTTTCTGGCTGGAATTCTTTGTTGGCAGGATATTTGCACAAATTGGCTTTATTAGCAAATTGAGGCTGGAAACAAACGTACCTCTCTCTACGTTTTTAAAATATCGGCATGAGTTTATTAACCCATGTGAAAATTAAACGATACAGACGTTGAGCAACCTTTATTAACTTATTGAGTTCTAAGCATTGACTTATATTCTACCGATAGACGAGACACGTCATTCAGACGATTTGCTTTCGGTTTGACGGCGAAAAATTCATTTATTACTTTTAAACGTATGCGATAAGGCGTAGGTACTGCACTGTCATTGTCACGAAGCAAACTAATTAATGTGTGGTGCATGCACCGCAAGTTGGTGGGAAACTTTTTTGTACTGAATGTCTTATCTAGTGTAACATTGATATCGATGGTTCTAAGTATGTATACATATACATATATGCTAGTACCAGCATGTTGGATATTGTTAAGCGTTGCACTTTGACCTACTAGACTGGTGTCGTCGATCGGTTTGCGAATGTTCCTCTTTAGTGGAACGGGAGGGTCGTGCCTCCGTAACTAGCACGAAGACTAGCTATGTAGGTGAGTGCGGCATTCAGGGTCATTGCTGCCACGGCGCTGTCGTTTGAGGTACCTATATTGTAGGACGTTGACGTTTAAAGTATATCGATTCGATACATGTTATATGTTATAGGTTCGTGATTTACTGCTCAAGGAAGTTGCAGAATCAACACATTAGTTTCTTGCTAGTGATATAGTATATGTATGTATGTGTATGTATGTACCTATATTGTACCTACGCATATATCAATATATATCAACATATACTAGTATATCAATATGCTGTTACTTAACTAAATTATCAGAACGTTTCCTTTATATTGGACAGCCTCCGTGGCGCAGTTGGTTGGACGCCGCCTGTGAAACGAGAGGCCGCGGGTTCGATCCCCGCACCGAGACAAATGTTTGTGTGAACCACAAATATTTGTTTCGGGTCTGGGTGTTTGTGAGACCGAAAAGTCTCTCGTAGTTTCTGATACCCACGACACAAGACTCGATCTTAGTGTGGGGTCAGGACTATGTATGTGACTGTTGGGTGTATTTATTTATTATTTATTATTTATTTATATTCATATTTGCTCATGACAGTTGATTGTAATTCGGTTGCAAAGCTGCCGGGTATTTTTAGATCATGTCCCCTAAATGTGCTGATGTTCAAAAGTTAATAATTTATAAGGAATTGTAAAATTATATTTTTCTATATGCCACGTCGTATTGCTGTGTATTAGCTAGTTCTTTAAAGTTGCCAGTCTATACCTGGGTGTGTTGAATGCGTATTGTTGTTCAAATACAATATTAGATCAAGTCTTTAGCTCTTTTCGCAACTACCTACTTATTAGTTATCTCTCTGGATCTTTTTCTGCATATACACTATCTTTCTATATTCCTATTTTTACGAGTTAATGGAGTTTATTTCACTTACACTGTTTCTTATAATTAAGGGGTTTGTAGCTCCCTCTACCGGCTATATCAAGACTGCGTCCGAAAACGAAGCCAGGTGGTAGTTTTAGTGGTTACAGACACAATGCAACTTTATCCCCTCCGGTGTCCATGGGTTATAGACAATAGACTTTTGACAGATCTACATAATAGAGAATAATGGAAAATGTCACATAAATCTTGTCAGGGAGCCTAATATAAGCTTCTTGGACAACGTAAGGGTTTCGCAAAAAACGGTTTTTTTTGCCATTTTTTAAATATCATCGTGTTTGGGTGGTAAATACCTTGTTTCTGCAAAAATAGCAATTCAACCCTTGCGTACCTACCAATTCGTCTTTGAAAGCAAACGGTGTACATGATTATTTTAGGAAAACGATGTTATCACTCAAATACGACGATCATAAAAATATTACAAAAAAAAAAAAAACATTTTTCTTTGCGACATTTTCAGTTGCATTGTGTCTGAAGTCACTAATAGTACCTACAACCTGGCTTCGTTTTTGGTCGCAGTCTTGATATGTCCCTGTAATTTTTTTCGGTTCCTGTTGTTGCCATTTGAAAATGCGTCAATCAGTACATATGAGATCTCTTGATTTAAAAATTGTATACTAAATAAACATACATACATACATAATCTCACGCCTTTTTCCTAGAAGAGGTAGGCAGAAGTGCAACTAGGACACCCACGTTTCGCCTTACATTTTCTGTCCCTCGATGTGATAGGGGGCAAACCCATCGCCATATCAGGCACAAATTCCTGACTCTGGGCTGATAATGAATAGAAAAATCCAATATCACTTTGCCCGACCGGGGATTCGAACCCGAGACCACAGCTTTGCAGTCATACCGTAGTACAACTGCGTCACCGAGGCAGTAAAGTACTAAGCTATATCTAGTAAGTTTAAAAATATCATCGTATATTAATTTGCCATGGTGAATTGAATGATTAAATCTCATATTATAGGTCTCCAACTATCTAGAGAGCCGGGGCATGAAGTGAGGGGAGGTGTGCAGTGACAGCTATCATGCAAAGACCAAGAGAGATAGAGAATTTACGATTAACATGTAATACAACGCTTGGTGTTGCACGACTAAAACCATTACCCAATTTTAGGGGAGATCTCGAAGTAACATTTTTAATAAAGTGTTTATTGTTTACCAGGTTGATTTTGGTGGCGGTTCCTGTCCACGTACTTGAAACTGATAACTTGGTAAAAGTGTCTTCCTAAATATGAGATTTTCGACGAAGATACCTCAACACATAAATATTTAATGATATTGTATTGTATATTTAGTAAAAAGAAAAACAAGGCAATAATAATACTCGATAATTTATTGTCCAATAAATATAAGATATATAATTTGAATTGAATGTTCGGAGTTAATCCTGAGTATAAAATTATGTTTTATTACATTTTTAGTGGAGGTAAAGGCAGAGGTTAGTAGAGAGAGCTACTTTTATAATATTTTTAACCAGCTTAGAGCTCTTTTTACTTTAAAAGGATTCTCATCTATTACGAACAGATGTAATTATCAATTTCGTGCAGTGTAAAAATATATAATATAACAATCATGTCTTATTTGTAAGTATTGTTTATACAAATAACTGTTCAATTCATATTTATTAGGCGCAGCGCATATGGGAAAATTAGCTGCTTACTGTTGGCAACAATAATAATACGTAAGGATATGATATTTATTGCAGGATTTTTTTATATTCAATTTATCACGAATACCATTGGTTGGAATTGGGCCGACACAAACAAAAATACCAATAGAATGCTTTCTCTAAGTAAAATGAATCAAAATACTCGTAAATTCGAATGAAAAGGAAGTTCTGTATTATTTTGCAGGCTTGTGCTTTTATAATCATTTAATCTTTGATATTGTTAATTATATAAATACATATCGACATTATACACTTCACTTGATTATATTATACCTTTAAATACTTAAAACATACGAAAATAAAATAATTCATTTACGACGATGTGTCAAACGTCATGTTTGTTTACAAAATGTTTGAAATGACATCTCACTGACATCACACGAACACGAAGGATGGACATAGCGATATTTATAACATAAAGAGATGTTCTCTATCTTTTTCCACTGCGTTGAATAAATACGTCTGCTTGTGGAAACAAAACATTCACCGGGCTATTGACAGTTCCCCTGCACGTTGCAGACCTGGAATGTAAGGCCCTCTAGATAGTTGGAGGGCTATAGGTCCTTATTCATAATTTGTGTCCTGTGCCTATTCGTGGGGAATATTCAAGGTGTTGGTATAAATGAACTACCACATCTAAAATAATAAACAAGGCATTGAAATTCAAAATTGTTTACTAGTAGATTTTGAGTCAGGTCAAAGCTGTCCTATTGGCATCTGCCATTTGCATGGAGTTAGATTTTTCCAAGTAAGTGCCAATCATTCCGGTGTTGGTAGTCCGTGTGCATCTGCGATCCGTAATCTTTTCCAAGTCGTCGGTTTGATGTGCAGCAAGATGTCTTACACTACGTTTTTCTCCACTTTGTGTAACCTGTCCGATACATTTTTCGACATTATACTACTACACTTGCATAATTATTGAGCTTCTGTGAATTACGATCGGCAATGATACAAGGTGCACCGAAACTTTAAAGAAAATTATGAGCAAAATTAATAAGGAAGGATACAATTTGAAATTATTGGAAATATTTTCAATGTAATAGTGTCTTGGAAGTCGCTGGGTACCGGCCGCTTCCAACAGCTCGATAATATGGAGATACTTGGAGGAGGCGTATGGTCAGCAGTAGACTTCCCGTGGCTAAAGTGTATGTGTGAGAGTGAGAGAGAGAGAAAGAAAGAAAGAGAGAGACAGAGAGGGTGTCTTATAAATTAATAATTTACATATTTATAATATCGACAAATTATGCAGGCTTGTATGTACATTTCTCCTTAAGACTCAGGGTATCTGAATAGATTACCGTAATCATAATCGTAATTACCAGGTCTCGGTCTCGGCATAGGTTTCGGTCTCGGCATAGGTTTCGGTCTCCATCCCGGTGGCCGTTTCGGCCAATTCGGGCGTCCCGGCCGAGGACCATACAGCTGTTTCATCTTTGATCTCCTCTTGCGGGTTTGTACACCGCAGTGTTTCTCCTTAATAGCTTTAGCGACTACGATATATTTGGATAAGCTGCTCTGCAGCAACTTGTAGTGGATAATAATGGTGTTTGTTTCCTTCTCGAAGGTCACTGCCGGTGTTGTGTCCACCTGGACTCTCACGTAAACTACTTTGTGACATGAAGGCACCTGAAATAAGACGATTGGACTTTTTTAACAAGTGTTTAGCTAGTAAGTTTCCCTTAAGGCGTACTAATAAAGTTATGATATATCAATGTGATGAAGATTCTTACATCAAAACACAAATTCGTATATTCTGTGGGAATAATAAGAAAATAAAGTGACATTGATCTTACATTAAATTGGACGCGCGTGATTTTCTGCCGCATAGATATGTCGCCATTGTTTGTAGATATTACAACGCTATTCTTGCGATCCTTTCCGAACTCCCATACGGCGCCCAATGCATTTCCAATAAGAAACAAGCATAAAAACAATAGCACCTGCCCCATACTCGGCCGAGTCGGTTGAAAATTGTAGTGTATTAATTTTCTTTTTCTAATTTGTACGCAATGCGAATTTGATATCGATTAAATGCATTCTTATTTTACACAAATACACAGAAATTACTTATTTATCATAATTTTCTTTCTCTTATTTCAATTATTTACGCATGTTGAATTGGTATATTTTTAAGTACCTAATTAAGGGAAACAATGCATACAATACATGAAACGTGAGAACGATTAGACATGGTCATGTGGATTCGAAAAAGCGAAAGATTTTTTACTTAAATCCTTATGTAATGAATTGAATACAATAAAGGGGAAGAGGTAAGATCTATGTAAAATCTATACATATAATAAAAATGTAAATGGTCGATGTCTGTACATGGAAGATATATAAGAAATTTTAACGCGAGGGGCCTTTATAAAAGCAACACAAGCCAAAACAATTTTTTTTTAAAATTTTTGTCTGTCTGTCTGTCTGTCTGTCTGTCTGTCTGTCTGTCTGTCTGTATGTTTGCTTGCGCATCACGCAAAAAATACTGCACCAAATGAGATGCGGTTTTCACAGTTGTATTGCTGTAAGTTCAACTTAAAAACTGGTATATGTTGCATTTACATACAGGGTGTTTCTTTTTGTTTGCTCGCACATTACTCAAAAACTACCACACAAAATGAGATGTAATTTTCACAGTTATATTGGTGCAGGTCCAACTTAAAAACTGGTATATGTTTCATTTACATACAGGGTGTTTCTTTTTATTTACCTGCGCATTACGCAAAAACTAACACACGAAATGAGATGCGGTTTTCACAGTTATATAGGTGCAAGTCCAACCTAAAAACTGGTATATGTTTCATTTACATACAGGGTGTTTCTTTTTGTTTGCATGCGCATAACGCAAAAACTACAACACGAAATGAGATGCGATTTACACAGTCATATAGGTGCAGTTCCAACTTAAAAACTGGTATATGTCTTATTTAGATACAGGGTGTTTCTTAAGGAAAATAAATTAGAAAAACTAATATAATGGGTCTCTATTAACGTAATAGAACCAAAAACAATGATTTTTAGAATTTTTGTCTGTTTGTCTGTGCGGTTGTCCGCGATGAACTCAGAAACGGTTTAACGGATTTCGACGAAATTTGATATGGTGGTAGCTGATACCCTGGATTAACACTTAGGCTTATTATGCCGAAAAATAGTTCCCGCCGGATGAGGTATATATTTGTTACTTTTAGATACATACATAAACTCACGCCTTTATCCCCGAAGGGATAGGCAGAGGCGCCACTAGGACACCCACATTTCGCCCTGCATGTTCCGTCCCATGATGTGATAGGGGGCGAGCCTATCGCCATATCGGGCACAAATTCCTGACTCCGGGCTGATAATGAACAGAAAAATCCAATATCACTTTGTCCGACCCGGGATTCGAACCCGAGACCTCGCTTTGTAGTCGTACCGCAGTACAACCACGCCACTGAGGCAGTCAATATAGTTTTATACTCAAAATGATGGAATGGGACTCCATTACATGCCATGAGTGAGAATGAGACGAGACGGGTGGGATATAGCGGGACGGGACGGGTTGGGAAATTCAAAATAATCTATTCATATATATTTTTTTAAATAAAGTTAATCACGCAGACGAAGTTAGCGGGCAGAAGCTAGTGAGAAATATGGCTGCTTTAAACTACGATATAACTTTTAAACGATTTAAAAAGTTCACACAGAAAGATATAGATCATGAGCACATCATTTTAACTGTAGATAATACAAAATGTAGAGAGTCGCCTCATTGTTTTATGACAGAATGATTGCCTTATGGTAAGATTATCAGGTTGAGTAAACCATTTTGTCTTAGGGTGTCTTTCGCTTTGTATAATCTCATAGGCTTTTCGGAATTCTTTCTTGGTACGATATTTGACACAAATTTAGAGGATTTAGGGAATTAAAGTTCAGTACATTATATTGTTTTTATTCTCTAAGGGCCTCGTTCACCATCTTCAACTAAACCGTTGATTACTTACTTTTTGATTGACGTTATTTGACAAGCAAATGTGCAGAGTATCTTCCGTCGATTTCACAAGTGAAAATAAAGTAAAGTGCTGGTTAAGTGAGTGACATAAGAAATTGAACGAATCATTCGTTCAATATTGCGTCAATTAATGTTCCTCGCCCTGCCTCCCGCTAAAGTGTCAACGTGTTTTTTTCTTAAAATATAAAGAAGGAGGTTGAGATTTTAACCTTATTATAACCATTAAGTAAATACGCTAATCAGCAGACGATGCAGCCAGTAAGTTACTTATTAATGTAATCATAGGATTAGTATTACTGGAGCATGGTGAAATCGACACATGATGTTACGGATGACTTTTACTGATGATTAGCCTAATCAACGATTTACTTGAAGATGGTGAACGAGGCCCTTAATCAGTAAATATTGATTAATTCCTTATGAAGTACCTATGACATGATGCCAATCATTCATTAGTTACAAAAATAATCTCAGCGGTGGTTTAAAGAAATTATAGTGAAATAAAAAGCACTGATGCCATATTTTAGGAAATTTTATTTTATTTTTTATCTAGGTGTCTGTTCTGTGTCAATTGCAAGTTACTACATACATACATAGGTAAGTTTTAAAGACGCTTTTAATTCCCTGTTTTTATCATTCGTTTTCAGCTACATAATGCAACATCGAAATTCGATCTAATGAGTTTTAAATTAATGACAGACTAAACTACTTTTGAAAATTCGTGGTTCCCTATCAAATGTCTTTTGTCCTCCAATAGCCATAGTAATAATGGTTTGAGAATGATATACTAATGACAATAATTTTAATATACTCACTACATGAGTATCTATGTAAAACATACGTGTACATTAACATCACGCCTTTCTTTAATTAGTTTAATACCTTATATTTATTAAAATAAGTTGCCATAAAGTATATAGTAATCAGAAATGACACAACCTCAGTTACTTAATAATACGGAATTCCGTACACGTCTGGCAGCACAGGATACGCCAGTACAATATCATCATTCTGACCAATATGTTTCTTCGACAAGAGTCTCATCCAGTGATTGGCTATTTCGTTGGAAGTGTAGTCTTCCACTGACACTATTGGGTCACCTGCTCTGAATAACGTCTTTTGGTTCCTCTGTCCGCAATTCTTTTGTTGAACGGCTTTGGCTACAATGTGGTATGAGGACATGCTGCTCTGTAATAACTTGTAGTGGATGAGAACCGTGTGCGTGTCCTTGTCGTAAGTCACTGCAGGCGTTGTGAACTCGTTGTCCACTTGCACCTTCACGTAAACAACTTCATGGCATGGTGGGACCTGAAAAGTGATAAAATGTTTTTCAGTTGTTGATATTCAATTCTATACCAAAATTATCAACTATAAGGTATCCACTGGTGTACACATCAGTATAAATCACAATTCTCTGATCGTTAACAACATTCAAATGAACTATCGTATTGCAGCTCAATGTATTAGGTACTTAATGTTTCTAATATAATACTTATATAATACTTTAACTTGATTTAATAAATGACTATCTTTAAATAAAGCAGTATTTAGAGAAAATACAATATTTATGAAATTATATATTAGTATCTTACAGTAAACTGCACTCGTTTATTTTTCTGCAGGATGGATATGTCTCCACTACTAGTAGCAACAACTACACTATTCCTGTGATCTCTCCCGAACTCCCATACAGCGGCGAAACCACTGCTCACAAACAGCAAAATCGTACCAACTGACAATAACCGAGCCATCGCCACTGAAGCTGCCTGCACACTAAAATCTTATTTCGTTTCATGAGGTATTTATTTTATTTGCAATGTCAATACAATATTAATGGAACGGTGACATATTGCCTTATTAGGATTATGAAACCAATTACACAACCTTTAAGTTAGTTATGGTACGAAGAAGCTTGTAAGTGGTAGTTATTGCTAACTCAAGAGCAAATGGCGTGGAACATAGTTTACTGATTGTGAATTTATTAAAGTATGAGTGTTGTGTTGATCTAGAAATATTTCCATAATTTGTTAGTGTGAGTAAGATTTTATTCAAGTTTCGTTTAAATTGAGCTTGTTCAAATGTAATGCGATAGATTGAGATTCATTTATGTTCCAAGTTCCAACGTCACTCTACCAGGGTTGCAGCAGTTGTATTGTGGAAAGAAAACACCGTTGGTCCTTAATCGTCAGGTTATGGGGAATCATACTCAGTGCACTGCCAGCCTTTGAGGATTGAGGAATAAATAAATGGAGTAGAGGAACTTAGAGATAGCGGGGTTGGGTCTAATTCATGTGCTGTTTGTTTAAATTAACATTTTATTCATCAATTTATTTATTAATCAACTAAATTGAGTCATTTAATTCAGTTTTTCAGAGGGTTTTGTTAATTCGAATACATTTATTAATTGCCGAATACACATTTTTATGAGGTTGAGGATTATCTTCTAGAAATATATGGTACTTTATAGATCTCTCATTTCAATTCTTGATGCATCTTTTGATTCTTTTAGCCCTCCCGACAATGTCGTAGTAGCTGGTACTTTTTTGTCCCTTCCTGTATAAAAATGCAATACTCTGTTCGGTTTTGTTGTAGGTCACCTCTGGCATTGTAGTGTCATTTTCAACTACAACTTGCACGTAAATTACTTTCATGCATTCTGGAATCTGAAATGAAAAGAAAGGTATTTATTAATCATATTAGTTGTTATAAAATATTTCGTTGCCAATCATAAATATATATTTTTTAAATTTGCAAGCTTACTAATTCGATTGTTTAAATTGTATTAACTCTGAAGGTAGCTTGAATTTTTAGGAATGACATTCTGTATTGTTAATATTCAGTAAAGTCAACCGGGAAACTTGACAATATTAGTACTTAGTAGGTTAAATATAAGAACGTAGGGATTTTTATTTATCTATATTTGGAGCGTTACCCCACCTCCGGTTTAGTTCCATGGTTAAAATTAATAAGAAGGTTATTGATGGGATTTTTAAACATTTAAAAATTTTAAACTGCCTCGGTGGCGTAGTTGTACTACGGTTCGATTACAAAGCTGAGGTTTCGGGTTCGAATTCCGGGTCGGGCAAATTGATATTGAGTTCGGAGTGCCCGATATGGCAATAGGCTCGCCCCCTATCACATCATGGGACGGAACATACAAGGCGAAATGTGGGTGTCCTGGTAGCGCCACTGCCTACCCCTTCTGGGATAAAGGCGTGAATTTATGTATATATGTTAAAAATTTTACAAATTGTCAATGATAACCATGAAATTAAAAAATCGTTAGTCTAAATACAATATATTATTATTATGACCGTATGGTACAAGGAGCAATTAAAAATATAAACAATCTCACCGACATAAACTCCTTTTTGAAACTCGTCTTATGATCTATCCTCCCATGGATAAACCCCACCACTTTGGTGTGTTTCAAATTTGCGTAGACTTTACCGAAGTCCCATATTGCATATCCCCAGACAAACTGGCTACAGCATATTACACCACAAAAAGTGCATAAAAATGCCACTTTCACGTTCATACTGTGTGATTAATTAAAACCTTATTAAAAGTACAATGCTTTATAGTTCCTCTATACCTTTGTTAATAATAATGGAGTCTGTAGTTGTACCTAAATTAATTTTTAAAAAATCCATGTTGGTTTAATTAAGAGGAGTTCGTTTCAGTAATGATGTCTAATGTATTGAAGATTTTATTGTTTCTAATCACTAATCGGCGTGGACAAATGATGCTACGTAATGTTGCATAGAATATCGGATATCTTTTCATAATAGAATATAATACATTTTCTTGATATTATTTTTTTCACCTTCAATAATAATGCTCCTCCTCCTCCTTGCGTCGATTCCCCAATGCTGGGGGTCGTGAGTCATCCGGGAAACAATTCTTCGCTCACGATGTTGTGCCATCTGGTCCGATCCTTGGCGACTTTAACCGCTTCAGCCATGGTCATGTTGAGTATGTTGCGGATCTGATCCGTCTAGCGCTATGGGTTCCTGCTCCTTGATCTCTTGCCCTCCATTCGTCCGGTCATTATCAGTTTTTGGAGGTTGTCACCAGGTTTTCGGGCAATATGGCCAAAAACTCAAAGGTTTTCCTCAGGCAAATTTCGGAGAGCCTTGGTTTCCTATCAAGCTTGAGTTCTTCTAGGATAGAGATGTTGGTCCTAAACGCTGTCCACGGAATTCGGAGCATCTTCCTCCACCACCACATTTCAAAGGAGTCTATGCGATGGCTGTCTCTTACTTTTAAAGTCCAGTCTCTGCCCCGTATAGGAAAATGGAGAAGACCAGAGCATATACTAGTGCTACACTTAATATAAAAATGTTGAAATTGTTATAAACGCCTGGTTCATAGAGAAATTCAATGAACGATATAATGTTAAAATTACATGCACATTATTAGCTATTTTTTTACCTCGTTGGTATAAAATGAAATCTAAATACTCCAACTATATCATTAGAGTTTGTGCACCTGATATAAAAAGAAGCCTGGGTATATCCTATCTTCTTCCCTTTCCGGTCAGTTTTCAAAGGCGTGTAAATTACGATCGTTAGGTGGATTTGTTAATTTACCATCAGTTGAACTGTTTTCATATAGGTATACGAGTAAGTCCAGTCTAACGAGGCTCAAGATCACTCAATGAGCTATGAAGAGGTCTACTCGTAGTACGATATGGAATCAACAAATAAATAAATATAACAACAAACAAATATAAATATTATAACAAATATTTTGTAAATAGAGAATAAGTACTATGTGTATTGACTAGTCATAAGAGCTATTCAATTGCCTACGTGACCAATAAACGAATTTTATTTCATTTTAATCAAAATATGAGGAGCGCAATTAACTTGCCGGACATAGCTCAGCGGATCAGTAATTTGAATTGGCAGTAGATAGAGCACATAGCGCCGGAAATTTAGCCCATAGAGCCGAGAAGTTTTACAGTGGATTGTGCAGGGCACGTTCTGGCAAGCATAGTCTCAAATATCGCCCACAAGATGGAAGTAAAAGGTTGTTTAATGTCGTACAAGACAACAGTACTACAGCAATGATGTGAAAGATGAATGAAGCAAAGTATTCAATTTTACAAAATATACTTTATTGGACACTGAAAGTTTTTAAATCATTTTTCTGTACAATAGTCAGTTCCTTTTTCATCTATGGTTTACAGATACGGGGTATACATATTTATAAATCATTTTTATATTTAGTTATCGAAAAAAAAATATTATAATGTAAAATTTTTATTGCGAATTATATGAAATTTATATTAAAACTGTTCTTTACACCAGATGCTTAAACGTATCAGTCGTTGACAGGAGCAGGGGTGATGCGCGGCCGAGGAGAATCATCATCTATTCGCGAATCCTCTCTTTGTTTTTTATCTCTACTCTGGTTTCTATTTTTGAGATATTTCATGTGCACCCTTTTATTTATAGATTTATCTTTGCCACCTTTGCTGTTGCTATTTTTCTTTTTAAGCCTTGGCCTACCGTCACCGTAAATATTACAATTCTTCATTGGTATACCTTTTAAAAACATTCTGTAGGTGCAGGCGCTTCTTCGCGCAGGACCGTAGTGGAGTGTGACGATGTGGACATGCTTGTTGTAGTGGACACTTGGCGATGAAAGGTCGTTATTTATTTCTACTCTCACGTATACTATCTCCGTGCAATTTGGCACCTGCGGAAAACACCACATAAGGATAGTACATCTCTTTCCAGTTATAACCGAAGAGCCCAGAGAGAAGAGTTTGTGGGATAAATTAATATTTATTTCAGCTCTGAGAATTGCGGGTCAAAACTGTCAAAGATATGGTGCTAAATGCTAATATTAAAATACATGAATCACTAAAACTACATAAAACTACGAGATAGATTTTAATACTCATGGCACAAATGAAATTTACAAAGTCTGAATATCTGTAACGATTTAATTTATTTTTATGTTCATCACCATTCCGGTCATAGGAAGTCCTTTGCAAAACCTGTCAAGACCTGTTGAAACCGGTCTGCAACCAGCGGGTGCCTGCATCTATTTTAATTATAAGTAGTGAAACAATAAGCAACCATAAATCAATTCTCACTTCGAAAGATACTCGTCTCGTTTCATCTGTGCGGGACATTGACCCCGAAGAAGTTGCGACGATTCTGGAGTTCTCAACATCTTCGCCGTACTCCCATACTGCACCCTGGACTAGCTGAGTACATAGGAACAAGCTATAGAACACTAAGTCACACATTATTTATTCACATCCATCATTCAGTAATATTTTGAATAAATCATTTTGCCTTTTATTACCTTCGGGTGATTGTCGTTAATTAATTAAGAACTTTGCTTACATTAATTTACTTAATTAATTCAACTTGTTTTTGATATGGCTGTAATTGTCCATACCTTAAGAAATCTATGTTAATTTTTTTCTAGCATCGCTAACGAAACCGATCACGAAAGCCATTTTGTTCGTGTTTTTGGATAAGCTAATAGCACCTAGCAGTCTGTATGGTTTATCTACTTTAAGGTTCAAATTCCAGGTAGGGAAATTTAATTATTGCGAATTTTCTGTAAATTTCATAAATCACATATAAGTGCACGATTCATAAGTTTATTTTCGGCAATGGGGTAAGAAAACACAACGGCGGGGTCGAGAAGAGGCCTGTACTCAGCAGTAGATTGATTCGGTCTAATTAAATAAATAGATGGTGTAATGTTAATCACAATTTGGGATAGAAATAACCTGGCGAACTGTGGGTGGGATTAATGCCACCTTTAAGAACGCCTTCGAGGGTATAACTGAAAAAGGATAGTAAAATAAGATAGGGACAAATATTGATTGGGTATAAACATTTTGTCTTTATTTTTAATCATGTTGAAGTAAGTAGTCAGAACTTGATTTTTAAGTAGTGTTCTCGAATAAATGGAAATTATGTGTAAAATCATAAGTAATTTTTGTATTTCATTTTTTTTGTCAATTTTGGTATTGAAGGTAGATTGGTCAAGTTTTATTTAAATTATACTCCATCGATTCATTTTGTGTAATATCCAATCGGAGCTGAGGATTTATCGAGAGTGGGGTCCCGGCACGGTAGGTATAAGTAATAGTAATGGGTTGACAAGGATTTTATTGTGTTGAAGTCGGTGTGGATGTGTTATTTGAAGATTGGTGCCGGCTGGCGACTGCCGTGACCCTGCTGCTCGTAAGTTTTATTACAATATGTGACTGTTGGGTGTATTTATTTATTTATTGGTTTATTTCTACAAATCGTGATATTCAATTTTATGTTATTTATTTTTTATACGTATTGTATTGTTATCAATAGCATAAATCTATAATTAGTTCATACAAAATTATACTGCTTTTTTCACGGAACTGTTCATTTATTTTCTCGTATCTTTCCTTTTAAAAAAAAAACCTGTTAAAATCCTGTATCAAGGTCTCCGTTTCGGTACATTTTCTTAAAATAAATTGTTGGAGCCTCGTAAAATAATAAGATTGTCTGATAATAAGATGGTGATGGTGTGTCTATCAATTTGTTAGCAGGAATGTTTGTTCGTCTGAGCGTGCATCAAGTGGTATATAAAACGAATTAATTAAGAGTTTGCATTAATCATTATCTTGTTTTCCTTTTTTTATATCCATCCTAAGGTTGTCTGTAAGAAATCGCCTAGAGCGATAAGACCGCCATCTGTACTTTTTTTGTTAATCTGTAATATCTTTAAGTGTTTTTTATTTCCTTTTTTATGTGCAGTTAAGAATAAAATAAATAAATAAATAAAATTATATTTCATTCAATTCGACCCCCAAGGTTCGAAAGATATCAAAGTTAGAAACCTAATAGCGCCAAGAATTAGCCAACGATTTGGTCATCTCACATTAGTGAATAATATATCTAGATTACGCTGCATTAACTTATGCAATTTATACGAGGGTTGATACCTACTGGATTTTTAGAGGGATTTGAAAGTTCGAAGCCTATCTTTTCACGTTTTGCGGAAGGAAACGGGAGTAAAAAGTGTGTGGAAGTATTTTTTAATAAGAACTTCAAATACGGTATTCATTATTTTGTTTGAAGCTATTAAAACTGTGTGCCTGTGCGATTGCTAATTCCAATAAAATAAAGGTATCCTCTGTAAAGTTATCGACGCAGATTAAATTGCGGGAAACAGTTATAAATAAATAAATTTAAAGAAATCTTTTTTTTCTAGTTTAAACGTAGGTAACTCTATAGGATGCGGGTAAGTCATTAAAAGTTTCTCCATATTTCTGGTCAAAATGTTCTTACTGTAAATTCTTTGATACTTTGTGGCACTCCTTATTGCGCGTTCCCTTCACGATATTGCTGTACTGGGAGCTGTATTCTGGTGGTATTATGTAGTGGATTGTAACCTTTTTAGTCTTATTGTTAAGTTTTACTTCAGGTGATGTGAGAGGGTTCATTACATGCACTTTTACGTATGTTATCTTGAAGCATTCAGCATCTATCTGTGAACATTAAGAAGTAGTATCGACATCGGTCAAACTGAAATGTATAAAGAACATAGTTACATGTGGATAACATTTACGCCAATATTATTTATTAAATTAGAAGTAATGGACAATATAGTTCCCTTAAGTACGATGACCCTTTCTCTCTCCATATAAGCTCTTTTTATAAGAATGTGTAAAATATAACAAAATTTTGCCAAATTAAAACCTTTGAACTTCATATTATAATAGACTTACATTTAAAGGTACGACTTTTGTTTTCTGTTCAGGAGGCATTTTTCCTTCATGATGTGAGATCAATATACTGTTCTTCCGAGATTTACCGAACTCCCAAACAGAACACCTGCTGATCTGAATACATAACACAGCTGCAGTAACAAAGTTAATTATTATTCGTCTCATATTCATAAACTAGTTATAGTATTGCTTTATGAATTGTGTCCAAAATGCCTTGAATTTTCTGCGTGCTGTTTCAATGTAAATGATTAAGTAGGAATGTTTTTTTGAGAAACCAATTTAATTTGAAATTTGTTATAATTTGGTATGGATGTATGGTTCTTTGCAATTACCATTTCTTTAAAGATCTCGATACAATCATAACATTAAGCAGCGTGACGTTATGTATTCAGTTAGAATATTTCGACTTTTTTCTAAATTCCCAATACTGTAGTATCGTTACCGGATGAACTGGTAGTAAATACTCCTAGTACAGAACATCAACATTCTGTGGAGATGTATCATAGGGTTGCGGAGTGACAATGTAGGGGGATATTTACGCAATATGGGGGCGGAAAAAGGATATTCAGGACACAAGACATTCGGTTAAATAGTAGAAATGTAACCGCATGGCTGTTTTGTGGGTCTAGCTAGTAAAAAGAATAGGGCCTCATCTGCTTATTCAGGTTACAGTAGCGACCCGATAATTGAACACTACATTTATGTTCCCATTGGTTTAAAAAAACGATTTGGTAAGAAATCACATAGTTAATTGTTCTTTATTTTATTTTATGAGCAAACATTTATCGGCTGTAAAAATAAATGCATGTACTTGAATTTTCCTATTGCTCCGATTTACAATGGTAATATTATTTTAAGGTCGAAAATTTTGTAGGTTTAATTTATTTTCATCCTTGCATTGATATATTCCTTTGAAGATTACATTGTATTTCTCTCTTGATCGCCTCTTTTCTTTGCTCCATATTGGAATGTAAGGCTATCGTTCCTCCACTGGTATGAAACTTTCGGCTTCATTAAAGGATTCTTGACTTCAGCTTTTACTTAAACCACTTGGTGACATGATGGTAACTGAAATTTAGTTGACATTGGTACAACTTTAAATAACTAGCAGTCCGGTTCAGTTGACTTATGTAAATTTTAGATCCAATAAAGAATGATCTATTTTAAAAAGTAACAGCTTACATAAAAATCAATTCGTTTGTCTGTCTCCTCGGTCATTACCAAATTCATAAACTCCGTTTCGTTTTTGACTATTTACGTTTAAAAGTATCGAACAAAATATAAAGAAACCTCGATCCATCTACGCAGTTAACGAGTTTGAAAGCCTGTGTTAAGATTAATAGCTTTTATAATTTTATGCAAAAGTGGATAATCAATGTTGCGGTAAAGCACTTGACTACTGTTCCTATTTGATTGCAAATCATATTGGCTCTGCATTTATACGTAATAGTTTTGAATAGTATTTGATCAAGATATTTGAGTGGATCCAAGATCGTGAGTTTTACAATATCCATCAGTATATTGTTATTGCACCAATGAGAACAAAAACTATATAAAAGAAATGGAATGCCTATATAAAACTTTTTGGTTAAATCATTTAGAAAAAAATAAATTCAAAGATCATTCGATATTCAAATATATTTCAAATGCCTCCACGTAACTTGCAGGCGTCATCAAAAATATTGAAATTGTGTTGCGCTACTTCATCAAATTAAAAAGGATTTAAAAATATTATAGTAATGAGAAGCAGTGGTTTGGTTCTGTTTGCATGTGCGGGCTTGTTGCTTGTAAGTTCAATCGATTTTAAAAAAATATTATGTTCCCTGGTATTTTATTCGCTGTACAAACTGTCATTGAAATTTCGATGTCCAGAAATACTTACCTCAATGCGAACAAGTAAAAAAAGAACGGGAGCCTGTGGTAACACTTTCTTTTGTTGAAACTTTCTTCTTTTCATGAGTTAAGTGTTGAACTGAAATTAGATGAGCAGGTACTAAGTTTTCCAGTAAGCCTGAAGACTGAAGGTTATAAAGAAGGAGATGATTTTAGAGTATTTATAATAGAGATAATGAGCCTAAACAAAAGTATGTTTCCAGAGCGGCGGGGCCATCTTGGGCGGGTCGGCGGCATGGAGCCTGCTGCGCATGTCGTACTACTTCTGGACGTCGGACCTGGGCGTGGAGCTGGGCTCCAGCGTGCTGTTCATGGCGGGCGCGCTGCTGTGCCTGCCCACCTGCTGGCTCTCCACGCTCGTGCCCTACCATCCTAGATCGCTGTCGCTATTAGCTACCGTGAGTACCCTGATTTTATATAATAGTCAAATATCTTGTAATAACACATGGTTTTCCTGATAAAAGGTTGAAACTAGTCCCATGTTACTTACAAGAAAGACAAAATGAAACCTCTGCATGCTTTAGTTCACGTCCAACCGGATGTTCATTCCTATAGATGACTATACCATCTAATTGGGCTACTAAACAACTTCAGACACATGTTAAAGTCCTGGTGATTAACACCCAACAATTACTGATATGTAATTCAAGTTTGATAATGTAGCAGATAAGCTTACAATATTTTGTTGTATCCAAGCAGAACATAGGTACTTTTTCCAAATTTTGTTTTTAAATATCAATAGTCTCAAGACAAGATTGTGAATGGACGAGTTATATTGTTGTGGTAGTTGATGACGCTGGTGACGGTGTCGATGGTGATGGTGTCGCTGGGGCTGTGCGCGCTCTCGTCGCTGTCGCGCGCGGTGCGCGAGCCGGCCGCGCTGAACGCCAGCATGGCGCGCGCCATGGCGCTCGACGCCTTTGACCCCGCCGTGCGCAGCTCCTTCGCTGCTATGCAACTTGAGGTACGTACTAATGCATCTACATCAGCACAATTGTGGCCTATGATGAGAGATGTCTTTATCTTGCTACTTACATCTATACAAAAGTACTCCGCTTACCATTAGGTGCAGTGTAGTCGCTTTGCTGATTCAGGATTTCGAGAACATCCTATTTTAACTGGCACCAAGACATACATTCCTAAACACCTAATAGGGTGCCACTGTATTATTGAAAAATAAATAAGACCCCAAGTTTTAGGATTTTTGGGTTTCCGCCGGACACCTTTTCGCTATCTATCAATGAATTAACGCGACTGTTTTCTGCAAACATTGGTAATACGCCAGACGAGCCGACCTTTTTATAGTGTAGCTTTAACGATCGGCAACAATGCGCTTCTAAGTACTTATTAACTACCACTTGTGATAGTAGGACATTAAAACTTGATTTTGATTACACTTGTTCTCTTTCAGTTGAGATGTTGCGGCATCAGCTCCAACGCGGACTGGTACCAGCATCGTCGGTCCCTGCCTCCCTCCTGCTGCGGACGCGTTTGGAACGGAAAGGTATATATCGTCGGGTGTTATAAGTTATAAGATTACATATAGTTGCCGCGATATTAGGAAGCGTTCTTATGAATGGTTGTCAATAACCATTTGGTTATATGTTGTGCTTCTTTTAAATTCTGTTTATCCACAGAAACGGTAGGCAGGAGTGCAACGAAATGCATTTTTAAATTGCATTATATGATAGGCGCGAATGTACGGGCAGTCTTCTATCTTCATAATCTTATTATGGCATTAAAGATCTGGCTTTCTTTTTTTTAGTACCAGTTCTCATACATCTTTCCATTCATTATGGATACTTTAATTAATGTTTTTAGAGCTTCTAAAGAATAAAGTATAAAAATGTTCGTATCTAACCACAAATATGAAAACCTGAAATTTGAAACATGCTGTTCAACCGTTCAGTTAAATTCTAATATGCAAAAAGAAAATTAGGGACTGCTACCATACTACCAACGTACTGACAACTAGTGAATATTTAATACATGTAAAAACTCACACCTTTTTCCTAGAAGGTGTAGGCAGAAGTGCTATCAGGACATCCACATTTCGTTTTATGTGTTCAGTACCACGATGTGATAGGGGCGAGTGTTTCGTTTTATTGGGCACAAAAGCCTGACTTCGGATTGATAATGAATAGAAAAATCCAACATCAGTTTGCCCGACTCGCGGTTCGAACCAGAGACATAGTGCTTGTTCACGTTAACTCGCGGCCGCGGTCGCGAAATATCAAACATATGGATGTCGAATAAGTTTTCACGTTGGAAACGCACGTACGATGTAAGAAGCGGGCAAGCCACGTCAATCGCGCCTGCACCCGCGCCCGCGCGTTAACGTGAACAAGCACATAGGGTTGTAATCGTACCGTAGTACAGCTGCGCCACCGACCCAACAATTTCGTATTTACTTTTTTAAACCCCAGCAGGTTTGACTCTTCAGATAAATCCTAATGTGAGTAGACTAAATTAGAACTGCAGTGTAACGAACTGAGAAGTAATGAATTATTAATAGATTGGAATGCTTTACCGGTAACGGTAAGAAAGGCCAAATCTCTGCCCATCTTTAAAAGGATGGTCAATGAACATTATTTACAGGTTGATGTATATGTGTATACTGTGTAAGTATATGAATATGGAATATTTATATTATTCGTACACCTGACGCTGCCCCAACTTTCGTTCTCTTTTCTAATATCCATCATATGGTTGTCTGTCAGAAATTGCCTTGAGCGATAAGACCGCCAATTGTACTTTTTTCTGGTTAATAACTTCTTTTCTGTTGCGTTTCTGGTGTACAATAAAGATTTTAAATAAATAAATTAAATAAATAATAGAAGTTGTTTTGTCGCAGCGTGGCGATCAGTGCGAGACGGCGCTGTACGGGTCGGGCTGCCTGCGGCCCGCGCTCACCGAGCTGCGCAACTTCACCAACTCGCTGTCCGCGCTCGCCTCCGCCATGGTCATGGTTATGGTCAGTGGCCACTTTACTTACTTACCTTTTATACGAACTTTCTATCACTGCTTACTTACCATTCATATGAGATTTTAATCCAGCTACATTACTATGGATATTGGTTAATCGTGAAAACCTACTCACGTTTTCGAAAGTTTGTCAAATCCCAACAATATTTTCTTATCACAAAATTTCAGTACGTTTATCATGAAGTACCTAATTAGCATAAAGAATCAAAGCCCTTTACTTATTTATTACAACCATTTTTCTAATAACGCAGTGTAATGCAAATTACAATCTGCTTACATCGGGGTCAATGACCGCGACACAAACTCGTCGCGCATTGCATTGTAGCAAGGCGCACTACACTCTAAAGTCGCCGGCCCGGCGCGGCGACACAGCCCGTCGATACAACTAGCGGCCTATAAAAAAAGAATCAATTCGGCAAAGCGTCCGCAAGTATTTCCCGCCGATATGATGGCGACGTGTCAACGAGAACAGTTTCTCGTGTCGACAAAAGGTTGCTGATGCCTGATAGGTCGGCTGGTCGGAGGCTTTGTTGTGTAGTGCGCCTTATGTTCACATTTTCATATGTAGTTTGTATTGCGCAGGCGGTGACGCTGTTCACGGCGGCGTACACGCTGGTGTCGGGCGTGGTGGAGCGCAGCGAGTGCCGCGCGCTCAAGCAGGCGGCGCCGCTGCGCATCGCGTGCGTGCACGTGCCGCCGCACGCGCCCCTCGCGCCCCTCGCACCCCTCGCCGCGCAAATGTCGCCCGCCACGCTCGCGCAGATGTGACGTGGCGCGACACCTCTAACTTGTGCGCCATTATAACATTCGAATTCGCTAATTTATTGTTCAAATGATATTGTGTTGGAGACCGCTGCCTGGTGTCGGAAATTGTTCTATTGAATTATTTATTTATTAAATAATATGTTAAAGGTATGTGTACAATGTATATATTTCTTACTTTTGAGGGGTTGCGGGTTGGTAGAGTGGGATACAGGAAAATATAAAAAAACGTTTTGAGGAATATCTTTTTAATGGTAATTTTTTGAACACAATACAACATGCAAGCATCAAAATGCTTTATGAAAATTAAGAAACAATCATATCTTTTCTATATTTGGTACCTATTTTTTTTGGTTACTTTCAAATTATACAAGAAAACGATTCTATATAAAGACAAACAAAAACTATAATATATTATGAAAAATTTCGTACAACATGGCGCGTACGCGCGGGCGGGCCGCGGCTGGCCGTCTCACTACGCTACTCTCATGTACAGCACTATCTCTATCGATAAAATATTACGTTATAATTGAAGAAGCCGGCGGCGCCGCGCGGCCCACCCGCGCCCCGCGCGCGCCCCCACCCCCGCGCGCCGCACGCACCCGCGCCCCGCGCCCCACAACAATATAGCTAAATAGTACCGTTAACATTCTAGATTATAACTTGAAGCGATCGACGTATTTTTTAAATTTAGAGCTGGAAGATTACACGAAGAGGCGTCGGTGGGGCGCGCTCGCGGCGGGGGGCGCGGGCGGCGCCGGGGCCGCGCCGAGGGCTTCCGACTCGATGCGAACGCGGGACTCACTCACGCTCCTCACACATCGTACATCACACTTGACTTTATACAACGGATTCCGGCGCCACGTCACGCCGGAACCCTCTCGCGCCCGACACGAAGCGCGGCGCTCCAGCTTCGCGGGGCACTCGTGTGCGTCTATCTACAGTCGGCGAACGGAACCGGTCCGGGACGAGTGCGGCGCGAAGCGGAGCGCAGGCAGCCGGGCCGCCCGCGCCGCCGGCGGAGGTGCGCGGGCGGCGGCCGGCGCAATTGGTTAACATTAGGTCTATCTATAATAAATAAGCGTGTGTGTTAGTGGCGCGTGCTCAGGGCGGCTCTAGCGCCGCGCGCCGCGATGCTTGCGGTGCGCGGCGCGGCCGCGGCCCCACCACAGCGCCACCAGCGTCAGCGCCGCCGTCACCCCGCGCCGCGCTCTGCCGGAACACACTCGGTCACACGCCGCGCACACTGCGCGACACTCGCCACCACAACACCCAATAACTACTTCTAATATTATTAACGGCACGAAGCACGGCTTGTCAATTGATCAAAATGAATCGTTGACTAGACACATTGTAAATAGGAACTAGATGGCATCTAAGATTATGTTTAATTTTTATGGCAGTGCCGGTCATCATGGTTAACCTACTGTTTAACAGCTCTATAAAACTAAATCTAACTATTTGAATATCGTGACAAAAGTAACATAAAAGTGGATGCGAAATGTTGAAACCTGGCGATCTGATTTAAAATTTAAGCATGCTCTTTTAAGCCTAACCTAATCGTGGCGATGCCAATTATAAAATTAAAACAATGTCACCATGCTTGATGGAATGAATAAATGATAAAACATGCAACAGAAAATACCTGATATTATACGTCCTCGACTTAATTTTACATACAAACTCAATCCCACGTTGGGCGCCATTAGTACAGAAAGTACAGCAAGTACAGTACAACATTCAAATGTAGTTGATTTACTATTAAATTTTGTAAGTGATTAAATCGAAGATGCAAGCATTCAAAACAACACGTGTTAATAGAGCAGATGTATGAATGAATAAGAAGAGTGGGGATGGTTACCGATGCACACAACACGCGAGATTGCTCACCAAAGTAGCACACTGCCCGCCCTGCAACAAGCGGAAACGACGCTTTCACACACGGACCACCTCGTAAGCCAATCGATTAGTCGCCTCAAGCTATCGCCGCTCTCCCTTGACGCACACAACGGACTCCGGCACAACAAGCAGAGATCAGAGGAATTTAAAGCGGTCTCTGGCCACGCAAAGTACGTGAGCTCACTGGGGAAGTTACGTGGGAGCTGGGCTCGCAGGGGAGCGCGGGGTAGTGTGTGGTGGAGTGGGTGCGAGACAAAGCTGCGTATTTACTTGGCACGCGGGGCAGTGCGGCGGCGCGCAGCCCGCCAGCTCCAGGCGGTGCGGCGCGCGCCACCCCCCGCTCTCACCCCCGCCACCCCCGCTCGCGCCACTCGCGCCGCGCTCCTCCGCGCCGCAGCACGACCCGCTCTCTTCGCATTCCGGCTCCCAACAATCCACCTCGCCCAGCTGAAAACATAACATATTAACTGATCATTTTGATTTACTCCATCTTTCTATTTCAGTCTAAATAATGGAAGGTAGAATCGTAAAATGTAATTGCCAAGCAATGGGTTTGTCTCATAAGTGGGGATCAAAGATGATTTGAATGCGAGTGAGGATAGAGTTACTGACGAGGCACTCGCAGATCTGGCATTGGTAGAGCCAGCGTTCGCCGCTGCGGAAGGTGACGTGGTGCATCTCCTGGTGGCGGCAGTGGAAGCGCGGCTCGCAGTGCGGACAGCACGCCGCGGGCGCCACGTGCGGCGGCGCCGGGGACGCCGTGCTCGACACCTGCAAACATACACGTGCACGTCTTAAATACCTACTCACCGCTAATCAAGTCGATGTTATATGTTCATTTTTATTTGCAAGTTTCATATTTAATATTTCAGATATTAGGCTGGGTACTGCGACCTGTGTTACGGGCCATTTGCTGCGAGCAAGTTAAGTTACGCCGTGTACCAAAATCAGTATAAAATGATCGATTCGAAGTCTCCTCGACCTTGCGCCAAATTTACAAGTCACTTTCACACAAAGGGAACCAAGCTGCGTAATAGTCTAAGGGCCAATTGCACAAACTAACTTTGCCCATAATTTTGAAACTGACAATCCCATACATTAGCAATGTCAAATACGTCGCAAATGTATGGCAATGATATTGTCAAAATTTGTTATGGTCAAAGTTAGTTTAAGCAACTGGGCCTAAGGATTTCGCCAAAAAATCCTATAACTGGCGAAGCAATGTAAACGCGCAATGAGCGGCTTGTTTCTCGAGTGGTCGTACTCGTTTTCAAATACTAATTCCAGGTATGTTCGCTTTTTAACATGTTGTATTACGCCCTGTAACACCGGTCAGTACCCGGTTATACTTGAGGAAAAACATATAACTTAGGGCGCGATTCCATGAGGCAAGTGTTGTCTGTAATTATGACGTCACATTTGCGTTGAGAACATGTTTTCCAGAGTGTGCAAATTGCATAACCTACATGCAAGTAGTAGCTTGTATGCAGGTTTGTTCAAGTTGTATGCAATGGACAATGTTACTAGGTATGCCAAATCGCTCGAAATGTTGTCTCAGTAAAGCCTTTATGTATACAAACACACTAGTTTTTGTTGTAGTCAAAAATACCTAGTAGTTTTGATTTTATAGGTATTCAAAGTTTTGAAAAATATCGAGTCCCGCTACAGTCACGTGATCGCTTGTGACGTCATTTCACAACGCGCCGCACGGGCCACGACTCGCTTCGTATCAAATCGCCAGCGATTATAGTAGTTGTAATAGCTTGCGCAGTGTTTTGTTGTTGGTTTTCGTTCGCGTATTAGGTTAATAGTTTAATAATAGTAAATATTATACGATTAATAAAATGGATTCGAAAAAGGGCAATCGGATAAACTACCTAAAATAGATGGATTAATGGTTGCGCATTACTTATCAACAAATAGTGATTTCGTTGCCGCCGAAATGCGAGGAATAAAAATGCAACGGTATGTGAAATTTCCGTGTTACTACTTATGCTTAATAGTTTATCTGTTCTAAATTGTTTTATCAAAACAAAATACCCAACTAATGTCGTAATGGAAGAATGCAACTCAAATAGTAGAACTACCTACCATTAAATTTGTAAGTTAAAGACAACAAATATGTATGTATTATAGTTTTGTAGCTATTGGTAGGCACGTATGTATATTATAGGTAGGTAACGCTCTTCTTAGTAAATTTAAATGAATACATACATACCTATATTGATTTATTGCAAACTAGCTTCCGCCAGCAGCTTCGCCCCAGTTTCCCTCAGAAGCTGTACATTTTCCTAGTATTAAAAGTAGCCTATGTGTTATTCCAGACTTCGTCCAGATCCTTTCAGTAGTTCCATTTTTTTCGCATTTTAACGTCCTTTGGAACTATAAAAAAACAACTTTTCTGGCGAATTGGTAGTTGTATTTGTGCATTTAGGCACAACACATGATTTCCCAGTATTTGGATTGGACATTGTTAAAAGTCTTTAGGTATAAACGTAATATTATAGTACTCTGTGGGTATAAATTCAACGGCACGGGCGCGCGACCACGAGCGGACTGAGTGAGCCAGTGAGCGTGTTGTGCTATGACGTCACACCGTAACCGGCAGCCCGGGTCGTACGGTTACAACTTGTTTTACTTCTAAATCGGAAACTAATTGACATATCGAAGTAATTCTTTCACTAGTATTTTTTATTTTTGCCAGAGAATATGGAGTGCTAATAATCAAAATTAGTTAACATTCTTCATTAGCACCATGCATACCAGTATGTCGCCTAACGGAATCGCGGCCTTAATGAGGAATGAGCGGTGTATACGTACGAGCGTAGTGTTGGGCGCGTCGCAGGCGCAGGGCGCGCGCGTGCACGTGGCCACGCCGGCGCGGCACGCGCACGCGCGGCAGCCGCCCGCCTCCGCCCACGCCGCGCCCTCCTCCACCGCGCGCCCCTGCCACCAGCAACCTGCACACACACATACTATTACATATGATGAAGGCTCCCCAATATTTTTACACACACACACACACATACATGCTCCATTACTTATCTATTGAGGTGGACACATCCGCATATTTGTTTTGCATTGCAGCGACACTACCCTTTACTGGCAAGAGATGCGCTTGCGCGCGTCGCTCTCCGCCTCGCGCACGCGCGCGCCCAGACATCACTGTTATTTGCCGTGTCCCCATATTGTTTGAATTAAGTCCCATATTATTTAGAAATATATTCGATTTTGTGTATTAAATATGGTTCAAATAAATATATTATTTCATACTATTGCGGCGATATAGTAATATCTACCACACCAGCAAATGGACAAACGGCTCACCCGTACTATCGGGAATCATCATATATCAGTCCAGTCATTTAATATCTGGTTAGACCGCAATGTAAAACTTATATAATATGTAACTAAACGTACGTGTTAATGACCGTTATCGTCAGCTGTTTTTTATTAGCGTTACATTGCGTTGTTTGAGAAAATTTTACATGATCATAGAAACAAAGTTAAGGCTATATTGTACATCAGGAATTACTTAATATAATATAATATAAGTAACAATTGACACCGTAGGTACTTACTCAATTCACATTGTTCGGTGTCACACTGGCAGCGGAACCCTCCGTCCGTGTTGACGCAGCGCGCGCTCGGGTGACACGTGTGGAACCCTTCTAAACATTCGTCTACATCTGAAATGTGGAATATTAAGGTTTATGCTCACATAATCTAACATAGTTCTATCGCCATATCGGGCACAAATTCATGACTCTCCTGACTGATAATGTATAGAAAAATCCAATATCACCTTGCCCGACCCGGGACTCGAACCCGAGACTTCAGCTTTGTAACCGTACCGTAATACAACCACGCCACCGAGGCAGTCAAGCAATTTTTAGTTACCCAAATAATAATGCTTGGCTTTTATTAAAAATAAACGAAGATTGATTTAGGCAGTACCTTCGCAGTGGTCAGTGAGTGGATGCTTCCTGTAGCCGTGCGCGCACACGCAGTAGTAGGAGCCGGGCGTGTTGACGCACAGCGCGTGCGGTGCGCAGGGCGCGTGCGCGGGCGGCGCGGCCAGCGACAGCGGCGCGCACTCGTCCACGTCGCGCTCGCAGCGCGCGCCCGTGAAGCCGCGCGCGCACCCGCACACCTCCGGAGACACGCACGCGCCGCCGTTCAGGCACCCGCCGCTGCACACCGCTGCAACCGATATTACTCTTTATTCACATACTATTGCTTATTTTTATACCACAATGTTTGCAAACGGTGATGGTACTAGTTCTGGTACTAGCTGCTTAACTTTTTTTCAAGTTCTGATAACCATGAAAACACAAACAAAAAGGATGAAATAAAGCCATTCTCATTATTCCAGACAATTTCTAAGACAATCTAAAAATAGTATAGTTCTGGAGGAAATAATAATATGTATACAGTACGCACTACAGAATTAGGAGAGATCGGATTAGGCAATTATTGCAGAAATGATATCGATATAGAGGACCCAAATATCCAAACTAACACAAAATCAAAAAGGAATAGTAAGATTTCTTACTATTTGATCATATTAATGAGTAAAGTAGATACTAACGCGTGCAGAGGTACCCGTCGCCGTGGTATCCGTCGCGGCAGCGGCACGTGTAGGAGCCGGGCGTGTTGGTGCACACGGCGTCCGCGTGGCAGCCGTGCGACTCGCCCGCGCACTCGTCCACCTGCAACCACACGCAACCTTACTATACCCCCGATCTCTACATAGGGAACTGGACTTCAATATTTACAACTCCTATAAATTTATTAGGTTAATTTCGATGTGGATTGAAAACAAGTTAGACATTCCCGGATACTCGCAGACCTTCAATGCTTGGTCATTAAAATGCGTGCTACTGTCGATCTTCGCTTACAGGAGTTGCAGTGGAGTTTACGAGAGCAGGACGGTTTCCAATATTTCCCATCTCCGACGATCTTAGAGCTTCTGCTAACAATCAGATATAATGCACTATTTGAAGTGTATTTCCGCCGTTAACAGATACAGATTGGATTAATGATTTAGAATTGTGACAATACAATCCCAGCTTTAATTATATGTGCTTACATAGATACGATGGTAACTGGACTAACCGGTCTGTAACCTGCAAGAGACTTACCAAAGAGAATGTAAAAAAAGAATATATCGTGTAGTCACTCCATATCATTTTCATCTCCTTCATAATATGCTCAAATATACTTAACTACAAGAAGGAATCTGACGGATTCCTTACCAACAAAATTTGTAACTGTACTCGCTTAAACACTTTGTTGTGCATGGCGTTATCTCGAGCCAATGCCAAGATCCGCGCTTCATTTCATTTCCTCTATTTCTACTGACATTTATCATCCATGCTTAGAAGACCACTCTGCCATATCTTCCTCAAGGAAATCACGTCAGGCTTTTCATGGTCACCTTCTATAGGACTTAGATTCAAGGGTACTAAAGTGGACGTTGATATTAATTTTACAATTCTGCTTGATATTCATTACCTCAACGCAATTGAACTTGTCCCTCCTAGTGTAGCCGTCGAGACACTGGCACACGTAGCTGCCCACCACGTTGACGCAGCGCGTGTTCGAGTGGCAGTGGTGGCCGTCCAGACCGCCCGCTTCTTGGCATTCATCTACATCTGTAATTGATGTATTACATCGTTTTTATAAATGTATATAGTTATCAACATGATTTCCAAACGCATCACTGAATTCTTTAAGCTCGGATTGAAGCTAGCACCTAATAAAATGAAACCACTTAGTAAACTCTATAGAGAGATTCAAAGAAATTGATGAGAATATCGCAATGGTAGCAGACATTTTATCATTCATATAACTGGTAACTGAAGGAGTTCCACAGGAAGTGAACATCGAAAACACTCCGAATATTTATATAGTCTTCATAAAACAAAATTTTGGTACAGTCCATCAATTGTTTTCATTGAAAATAAAGACCAAAGCTTCCGTTCTGTCATCCTGTTAAGGAAAGAGTAGTTGTAACCTTGGCAAGTGATCCCGTCTCCTTGGAAGCCCTGGTTACATTTGCACGTGTACTTGGTGTTGAGGTTCATACAGGTCGCGTTCTCGTCGCACGAGTGACCCATGCTGCAGTAATCCACACCTGTGGGCACAGATGGCATATATTGAAAATATAGATCTACAGAAATATAGGATTAATTCGCAAGTGAAGTGTTGGACGTCTGTCTAAAACGTAACTTTGGGCTGCGGATTTTTTTGAACGCAGGTCGTTTCCAAAAGTTTGCTTTGAAAATCGTGACGAAAAGCCTTTGTCTAGTAGTGAACTTCCTGGGGTTGAATAAATGAATAGGAAATTCATCGTAGAAGATGTTTAGTTATTCGTTTTTGTTTTTAAAAGACTCTGGTGTCTAGTTTAGAGCGACTGTCTAATGTAGGATAGGAGATTTCAATTTGCCGGAAGAAGTTATATGCGCTGTGTTGAAGTGCAGTTCCAGAATGAAAACAAGAGTAGCATGATAAGTATTTACTTATCATATCCATCTATGTTTTCATTTTTATCAGGCGATAAACCATAAATTTATCACTTTTCACAGAGCTATATTGCTAACGTTATGATCGAGCTTTTATGTATTCCTCAGTAGATCTAGGAGTCTCTTATTGCTCTGAAGGAGATCACCATATGTTCTTTAGTCGATATAAACTCGGCGAACCCAAGCCAGACAGGAACTAAGATCACCATGGCGTCTTTAGTCGATACAAATTCGGCGAACCCTGTCTACCGACCCAAGCCAGACAGGAACCAACAAAATTTTGACCATGGAAAAAATTATGACGTACCTGGACAGAACTTGCAGCACTCTCCAGGCACGGTGAACTGCATGGAGAGGTCGCAGGGCAGCGGCGGGCAGGCCAGCTCGGGGTCCACGCGCGTGCACTGCATGTTGCCGTCGTGGCACACGCACTCCGCGCACTCCTTGGGCGCGAACCGCTCGCCGTGCTCGTACAGCGTGCCTTTCAGCAGGCACTGTCCTGGAAGGGGAATCCGAAGGATGTAATTCTGAGAACAATGCGTGCGAGGAAGATGTGGGAACCAAATAGAGCTAGAGGGAAGGAAGTGTGACTGAACAGAAGTAATAAAGAAACAGAAAGAGTGGTACTGTACCGCTGTTTGTGCTACAAACACTTTTGTTCATGGTGTCCCCTCTAGTATATTATGTTAATCCACAAAGAACACGGATTTCAATTAGCTTATATAGCAGATACATCACTTCACAGCTCTCTAAAAAATGGAATGTTGAAGTGATCACCGATTCTTAAATTAGAGTCGGGCAGCTGCTCTGTCGTATATTCTGAAACATAATATCTCTGGATAACTCACTTAAACTGCCTCGGTGGCGTAGTTGTATTACGGTACGGTTACAAAGCTGAGGTCTCGGGTTCGAGTCCCGGGTCGGGCAAAGTGATATTGGATTTTTCTATACATTATCAGTCCGGAGTCAGGAAATTGTGCCCGATATGGCGATAGGCTCGCCCCCTATCACATCGTGGGACGGAACATACAAGGCGAAATGTGGGTGTCCTCGTGGCGCCTCTGCCTACCCCTTCGGGGATAAAGGCGTGAGTTTATGTATGTATGTATGTAACTCACTTAAACATGTAGGGCAACATTCTCCTGGATGTAATACTGGATTCTTGCACTCCGCCCTGTCGCACTCTACTGGCCTGCACGTTATCTCGCCGTGCTGTCGACAACACACAACGCAACACATTAAATTAGCAAATCATTATTTGTAAAAAGATTGTAGAGAGCAATAGAGGGTCTTGTCATGCCTCCAATTGTCCCAAATCAACCTTTAAATGTCTCCTGACTTATGTCAGTTATTACTTCAGAATGAGTTTTGGCTGCAACAAATGTGGTTATTCGATGTGGATTGAGCTTGTTAGTTGTTCTAGTATATTTACCACGCAGGAGCAGCGATTGCAGTCCCTCTGCCAGGTGGCGCCATCGGCGTGGACCGTGCCGTTGGAGTAGCACGACTTCTGGCAGTCGCACTGCTCCAGCCGCGCCAGCCGCGATTCCGCGCCCACCAGCTGCAACATAACCATCACACACTCGACATTTACAATAATACATCGATTTACAATGTTAGTCCAACATCAATTACTGGTGGTAGGTCTCTCATATGTGAGAGGCCGCCTGGGTAGGTACCACCGCAATGTCTATTTCTCCCGCCAAACAGCAATTTAAATGCACTGTTGTGTTCCGGTTTGAAGGACATTGTAGCCAGAGTAACTACTGGACATATTGAGACTTAACATCATATGTCTCAGGATGGCGAGTGCAGTAGAGTGCCAAACATTGCCTTGGAATTTATGGTCTTGTTTGGTTTTGCTACTGTCCATGCGCGGTCGTATTGCTTACCATCAGGCAAATGGCATGCTCGTCTCGCTGTTCATAACAATACAAAAAAAATTAAGTGATAGCAAAATTGTGTCTAAAATCCTAGAGTACCTTAAGTGAGAGGTCATGGATATGTGTAGTGAGTTCTTGTACAGTGGCCTGCAGTAATGCGAATTGTCCACACGTGGGACATTCCGAATCCAAGCCCGGGCACTGCGCTAGGTAGCCGTGCGGCCCGCTCACCAGTCTCACCTCCTGGAGAGTACCCTGAAAGTGTACACAACGCTTATGTTTAGGAAACACTAAATCGGACAACAGATCATACATGTGGTTCGAGTGACACACCTTAAATAATGAATGTTTGCTATTCCTCTGTCCAAGCCACAGCGTGAGCTGCGGCTGCGTGAAGTTCCTGTCAGGCGGCGGGATGAGGCGGCGGTAGAGCGGGTGGCAGTCGACGAGCAGCGTGGCCTGCGCGCCCGACACGGCCAGCGCCAGGCGGTGCCACGCGCCGTCCGCCAGCCGGAAGGGGAAGGTCTCCACGCGCGGCGCCGAGCCGCCCGCCGCCACGTAGTGCAGCCGCACCTCGTCGCGCCGCCCGCTCGACTGCACCTCCAGGTACCTGCGTATCGCACCACTCGCCTCTACACATCGCACATCGGACACACCGCCGCGCCCTCGCTAACTGTTCCGAGGTACACATAAACAAAGCAAACAACACACAATTCCAACTGCGACGGGGCGGGACCGACCGCGAGCGGACCTCGGCTCGCTCTACATCTCAATATCGCTCGGCCTGGATAGGGGACCATGTACCTCGGAACGAATCGCGTTCGGTGTCGACGGATATCTAAGGTGTCTGATAGATCGCTCCGAGTGAGCGGAGCGTCTCGCGGTGTGTCCGGCGCGGCGCGCTCTCCCGACGTGGCGGTGTCGCGCCGGCGCCGCGCGCTGCGAGCCGCGCCTCGGACACAACACGAGACAGTAAGGGTTCCCATGTCGCTTGGAATGCTAGTGCGGAGCCCGGCGGTGTCCCCTCGATGCGAGCGCGAGTCCGCTGCCGGCCGTGGAGTCACAAACATCAACATCCAGGTAAGTGTACATCGAGAGACGGGTCGTGGGGGTTGGGCAGACATTACACAACACGTCAAGACACAGAACACAAGACGGACGGCGGCGAAGGAGGAGGGCGCGGGGGCGCATGCAAGCCGGCCCGCCCGCGCACACATACATCCATGCAGAGGTGACAATGAGCGCAACCAGGTCAACGGATGGATCAAGGAGGACATTCCGAGGCACAGGACATTCCAAGATACATGATTCTCCCCTATGCGCGCGCACGCATGCCGCCCGCGCTCGCGCAGGAGACATGCGTGCGCGCGCAGCGATGTTGAGATCTAGAACTCACCGCAGGCCGTGGAGGCGGGCCGCCGCGCGCCGCGCCGCCGCCGCGCCGCCCGCGCGCCGCCCGCCGCCCGCTCTCTACCCAACACCATACCAATGCCATATTTCAGCAACCTCGTACTATCACTTTTCTTTCAATATTATGTTAATTTATTGCCATTTGTTTGGCAATTACTTTAGGTTTAAAGAAAATTGTAATTTATATATCCTTAAGAATTTAAAGTTTTATCGCATTTACTTTCGTCAAATTTGGATGTAATTCGTTTTTAAGATGAAAACCACGTAATATTAAATAGGCAAATAAGTGAATACGTAGGTAATGTAAAATTGCCAAATACGTAAAGGCTAATTACGAGTACATACATACAAAACTAGCAAAATAACTACGACTTGAACATCGAATACGACACTGATCCTGCACGTACCTGTTGTACCCATGGGAAAAGGATAAGATAGTGCCGGAGTTGGCAGGCTCCTGCTTGAGAGCGGCCAGCACCGTGAACTCCGGCGAGCGGCGCAGCAGCTCCGCGGCGCGCTCGAACGCGACGCCCTCTATCTGCAGCGACCGAGAATCACCTGCAACACACAAGCACTCCATTTAACCACATCTTTACGATTCTCTTTCTTAAATTATAAAAAAAACTCATCTGCTGGAACACTTTACTACTATTTGACCCCTATAATATAATAAATAGGGGATCCCTGATACCCCAATTATATTTAGATTATAATTGTGTTTTCTAACACATTGTATAGGTATAGATAACAAACTTTTGCTTTATTTAAATAACTCGTTTTTAATATTGAATATACAACCATATTTATTGAAAGGTACAAGGTATATTGCAGTAGAATCTCTGCTAGTGCCGGGTCGGAATATAGCGATACGAGTCCTTGAATCGTAACGATTGACTAGTATTGGCATCAGGCCAATGGAACTACTGGTATCTTTACTACCTAGTTGTTACTGAAACATTCAATGCAATATATTAACATAATTAAAATTTATGCCAGCCTATTCAGGTCAAGTATACGGTAATGAGGAAAACTTTCGCTAAGGGTAGTAATTCTATACTCTTGGAAAATGTATATTAATTTGTTCCACAGTAAATGCAGTATTTGTGGGAATTAAAATCTTGGAGTTGTTCCATATTTTGGTTTGTTATTTGCACATTTGGTTTTCATAGAGGGTGGCGTTCATACTCATTTTTATACGTAACACCCCATATACAGTAAAATGTTAGTGCAGTATTACGTAGCACATAAATAACTCGGGGTCAGTCAATATAGCTCCCTGCTGGAGTCTAACTTCTCCTAAGTGCTTTTAAGCTGTGTTACGTGGCTATTCTGTCTCGCCGGTAGGTAACTCGACATACGTTATTACTTTATAAAATACTAGCGGTCCGGCCCGGCTCCGCCCGAGTGCAGATACTTTTTGACTTCAATCCAAATCAGAATGTACGCCAGGTATGTAGGTATTCAAACTTTATATGTCGGAGATTTACACCATTGCTGCTCTGACTTCCACGTGGGTGCAGTCAGAGTTAATGCGGGCATCAAAATAAAGCATTTGCATTATAACCGAGTTTTTAACATGATTTACACAATTAACATATTTATAACAAAACTTACAAGCAGCAGGTTCGCGGCACTGATCTCCGAGCAACACTTCCTTACCGAATTCAACACAATAAAATCCTCCTCAATCCATTACTTTTGCATATATATCGTGCTACCCCACTCTGGATAAAATCCTCAACTCTGATTGGATATAACACAAAATGACTAAAAAAAAGTAACTTTTAATTGGAATTTTACAAGAATATTACCATAACAATATTGACAAATCGAATGAAATAAAATTATGATTTTACAAACAATTTCCAATTCATAGAGAAAATTACTGGAGAATCAAGTTCTAACTAGTTCCTCCGACATTTATATTTTTTGCAAAATAACGTAGGTGGGTAGATTTTATTAATTATACTTCTATATTACCCATACACCGGCTTTGCAGTCTATGCAGTGTGAAACATATTTTAAAGATTTTGATTAAGTAGGTTTGCGGTCGAGAATGCTATTATTAAGTATTCCCAGGTTCTTGCGTGATTTTTTAATGTTTATTGGCATTATAGTATGCCTCTCGTTAAAGTCGGCACTACATGAGCTAAGCCGCACTTTGGCTTTCTACGCGGCCACAACTAATCTACAAAGTCAAACAATTACCCAACAGAGTATACGAACAGCAATATAATACAAACTATTCTACGACAACTTTCTCGTCTCAGGACCCGCAATGCAGAGATACTCGAAACGTTTATTGAGTTTGATGCTAAACTTTTAATTTCACATATAAAGCCACGTCACAATTTGACGAATTGGGACCGTGTCTAACGACAATCAAAACGATCGAGTAATAAAGTGCGCAGCGTACAAGATTTAAATCTGCGAGGGTGAAGGGATGATGAAATAATATCTCGCATGAATGATGTGATAGCCTCCTGCGGCGAGGGTAAATCGCGCGTAAGGGCGTTCGCTAGGGGTTGTGACCACCGTTCCCGGAACAAAATATTTTATGATCATTGTTTGAAAGTCAAGAGACACGGAAAGCCATACACCGCAGTCGTAAAATATCGGCCTTGGAGCGTTTTGAGTGACCCTGAACCATAGAAAGTATCACATAAATCTTCATCGCATGCGGATCATGAATTTGTTGTACATTTTGCTACAGAATTATTTTCTTTATGTTATGTTGGAAGAAATAATTTATTAAGATATTCTTACATGCCCACTCAATACATAAAGGCAAGAAATGTAGCACGCACCAATTCCTAATAATTTACTGCCTGCGGTGACAACCTTCTTCGTAACCAAGCGAACTAATTAGATTGCTGTTGTTTCTAACTTTGTTCCAAGGTTACGAAGATATTGTTTTTGTGTGTGTACTTTTATTTATGTATGCGTTTCCTAAGAAAATAGAGGAAAACATTTACTCTGTAACAAGACACCTTTTAAAAATCTATTAGGTAATAGTTATTACTGAGTTTGTTATAAACACACTCCAGGAGTGTGTTGCTAAAAATATACAAGGTTTTAATAAACATCTTTATCGTATCTACCATTTGTGAGATAAATTATATTCTAAGATAGAAAAATATTTTTTTTGACATGAAATACCTCCTACATACATTAAGATCGCGCCTACATTAAGATTTTCCAGAAGGGATAGGCAGAGGTGCAATCATGACACCCACGTTTCGCCTTATGTGTAATATGGGGACTCACTATGTAATACAGGGAGAGCCTATTGCCATGTCGGGCATAAATTCCTGACTCCAGGCTGATAATGAATAGAAAAATCCAATATCACTTTGCCCGACCCGGGATTCTAACCCAAAAACTCAGCATTGTAATCGTACCGTAGTACAACTACGCCACCGAGGCAGTCGAAATAACTACTGGCTTAAATAAATTATGTTGTGTCGTAACATTGTAATATACGAGTATAATCTCCAATACAACTGAACAAAATAATACATTACACAAGAAGCACGTCTCAAATAAACTAAAATTTCAGAGAAATTGAATAATGTTGAGTTCAATACAGTACGACGTAGTGCAAATAATAATTCGTATTGAATCATAGGAAAGTCGAGAAAATTCTCAACAACCCCGCCGGAGTTCGATGACTCCCAGCCACTCGACACACCTCCGAACGTTAGTCTATTTTCTTACACTGTACAACCGAAGATAAACAACGGGGAGGGAATTCTCCTGATTCAGAATTACGTAAGCCTTTTACAAAGAACCGTTGTTATTTGATGAATTTGCAAATCCAAGTGGATTGCGAAATGCTATTGCAATATTTCAAATGAATGCGATTAGTTAGATTGGGTCGGGCTGGCGTACAGCAAATTGGATGGTTTAATACCATTTGTTCCCTCAAGTGAAAGGGTTTACTTAGTAACAACACTTACTCAAAGTAATTACGATCGTGAACAACGTTACTTAAAATACTTATTGAGATTATATTTTTAATGCGCCGGTTAGAATTAGTTTGTTCACTATAAATGTTAAAGTTACATCTGTAGTTGAAATGTACCGAAATCCACTTTACAATTCTTGTATTAGATGAAATTTAATATGAAATTTTAGATAAATACGAATACTAGAATTAGAAAAGCTTGGGCCATTGCTTATTATTTATTGTTATTTTTCTCTTGCGGTTTTATTTGTGCCAAAACTTGCTACATATTGTGTAAAATATGATATTTTCTGGAATTTAAGCCCTGACCTTGTCTATGCCATGTCGTCATTTTTAACCAGAGCAACTAATAAGAGAGACGTAAGACGTTGTTTATGAGTGCATTACTTTTTCATGTGAATTAATATATTATATAATTATTTCTATAAAGAATGTTTTAAGTCTTAAAGAAAACGTATTATTAAATTTAATTAATAAATAAAAAGTTATAAATAACTTAGGAAAATTGGAAACGGCACTAATGGATAAATTTTGCCTTAATCTAATAAACACAATTCACTTTTATATTACCGATAGGAACACAAATAACAATCAGATACTATAAGGAATAAGGAAGCAAAAAGCCAAACATCTGTTTAATTCGAGTAGCCTTTCCACGAGATGTTGAATAATACATAAATGTAGTTCCCCAGCTCCCCTCAGCTAAATCATTATTTAATATCAATTAGACCCCTCCTGCGGATAGCTGAAAAATCAACTTTTATAAGTAGAATTCTTGCTAGATTGCAATCTCAATACATTTTGCAAGCATTTAAATAATGTCAGAGAGGTCTTTGTGAAATGGAAATTCACCCTCAATAGTTTCGAGAGGGGTTGAAACTCCTTTAAAATCGCTTTGTATTCAACTGTTGCTTATATTGCGGTACGGAGAATAACTGAAGCGCATTTCGTTCAAGTTCGTCTTTTTGTAAATAACTTTGATTTAGTGCGTCTACATTCCTAAATCAAAGTTCTTTGTAACCTGATCATATAATTTATTTGCTTCTATTTATTTTGATGTTCTTTTACCCTTGAATGCTGCTTACGCCATCGCTATTATAATTTCCAACAGACTGTAATAATAAAATACGTAGAAAGTTCGTGCGAAATGCTAGCGCAAACCAAATTGAATTACTTATCTCTTAGAGCCATATTGCTGAATTTCGTCAATACGATATGAATATTGCGGTATCGTCCCCACAAATGTCAGTTTAATTAAATCACCCCGCCGGTTATCAATAAATGCGTCTACACGCAAATATTTGCAGGGCTTTGTGTAAACACTTATTGTGTGGCTCCCCGCACTGGATATATTTTATTGGCAATCGTTTATCACTTTTGCGCACGTGACACGGCTTTCCCGTTTTGTGTTAGCCGGATTTTATTTGAACATTTTATTTTATTCCTTAGAGAATTTTGTATAGTCCGCTTTAAGAATTTCAATGATTTGATTTGTGTATGTTAGCATTTAGAAAATTGAATTTAATCGTTGTTTACAAAAATATTTTTTCTTCTAATTATTTTATTGTTTATGGCTTATTCCACAAAACAGCGATTCCGTATCTTGTTAAAAAATCAAAAGGGAGCCGTATGATATTTGCTTAGCGATTTATTTCAGGACTTGGTAAATCAGAAACTTGTAAAGCCTATACTTTATTTATGTGCGGCATAAGCCAAGCAACAGGTATTTTCACTAAGCCAGTCTTATTTAATAAAATTATCTGGTAAAGGAAAATTAACATAGTTTTGATTTAAAATTATAAATGAAAGCGGTTTAATGTGTCGTGACGTGCTCGTGAAAGCTTGTAGGTCAACTGAAAATCATGTTTGAACTTTGCGGAGTTTCCACGTGATTACGTCGTTGTCACGTGAACCAGTTCATTGAGCAGCTAATCAGCGGCCGTCAATGGAGAGGGGTAGCTTTCCACTTTGGCTAACTACGTGTGACCTATTGATTGACAACTACAGCGCGGGCGAAAAGTGGGCATCGGTAGACCTCGGCAACAGCGCGTTAAATGCGTTCATCAAGTAATTTTTAGAACACTGCCTTTCTGTCATGTTAATTTTATGTCTTGTTTTTTACTAGAAAGGCTGTACCTTGAAAACTATCGGGGATAGGACTATATTTTTTTTGTTCCTATGCCATTATAGCTTGGTCTATCTCTAGTTACCGGTTTATCGTCTAGTTCTGGGACACCCTGTAAATGCATAAATACACGTAGTTGAGTTTATTGATTAACACTCATCAGACTATTAATAGATATTAAATATTAGAAAAAAAAACTCATTAAGAAAAAAAAATTAAGCTAGTTAATATTAAGTGGTCTAATTTCGGTTTAGTTTATAATTCCACCTGACAGTTTGCTATGGCTGGTGGGTGTATTCATTATTTATTACTGAGCGTTCACACAACGACCATGTTACTACTTAAATATTAGAAACCTTCGTGACAACTTAACCTACATCCACAAGATGTCAGTCTTGTCCCTACATAAATAATTATTTCACATTTCAGTTCGTTATTTCGTGGTTTTAATGTGTTCATATTGGTCGCATAAGCGTGTCACATTTCGGAGCTACGTTACGGGTTGTATTGAAGCGCCCCTACTGACTGTCCTTGACACTCGTTGACGAAGCTTAACCCACACACAGACGGTTCAGGGATTTAAACTAGTAAGGCAAGTTCACACAAAGGATAAGAAACTTTGTACTTTCAGATAATTGGGCAAGTTATTCAAGAATCGTTACCCGTGTGATACGCCTAGGGGCCGTGGTATGGGTGGTATCATAATTTTATTTAGCGCCTGAGTATCCTAAGTGTATTTATTATTGCCTTGACCCGGAAAATTTTGTTAAAGTATCGAAGGAATTTCGGGTCACCATCTGCATCACTTAAAAAGTTTTCCTGATCCGCCTGGACTTTGGCCAACAATATATATATGAGATAACTTACATTTTGAAGCGAATATTTTTTTCTAAACATCTAAAAAGTCTACTAGACAATCAATTTCCGCTGCGGATACACTTTTTTTATACCTAAGTGGAAAGTCTGACGTCCAAGCATTTGCATTAATCAATGCTGCTAACAAATTAGTTTATGGAGACTAATTTATACACGTTTGCGTAATCTGTTCGTATCGTAGACTTAACAGATGGCGGACACGTCGCAATTTATCTAGCCTGCGACGTATCTTGTCGATAAAGGCACACGCGAGGAAAAATAACACCAAAGCGAAAGAGCAAATTCTCTGTAGGTACGTATGATAGCATCAATATATACAATGATGTGGTTTAGAATAGATATACCAGTATAAAGCTAGGAATTTTAGGTTTCTTTCTTGCTATGTTACACATGTGTTATACAATGATATGGTCCTCGTTTGTAAAATGGACCGAAGTATGAGTGTTGAATGAATGTTACATATCAGTGACAAAACATTGCATATATTTCTTTCCTAAGGTATCATAAACAAATATTATAAAATAAATAAAGTTGATAAAAAAAATGTAACACTAAGAGCAATTAGGATACTCAACGTCGAATAAAATACGATACTCATAAACTATTACACGAAGATACATAGGTTTACAATGAAACTGTACGGTTTCACGTTCCTCGAAACAGTTACTTTAACAGCATTATACTTTATGCCATTTGAGTGAAATTTCATTGGGCTGCCAAAACCCATCCTACAACACAACCTAATATTAGTAATTGAAAATTTGATTAATTATACGAAGCACTACTTCATTAGTTTGATAACTTATGACAGCATAGACACCCATATAGCTTTTGGATAATCCAGTATTATGAAAACTAGACACAATAATTCATATTTTTTTTAGTGTGTCACCTGTGGTGCGTCGGGTTAATTTCAATATTTTCATTAAAGATGCTTACTTTACTAATATATACTCCAATTTTATAGAATCAAATGTTTAAAACTGAGACAACTCTTTAAGTATTTCAGTGTGGTCCGAACCTCGCGGGATTTAAATTACTCTGGTGAACTAATACTAATATACATACATATATGACGTGTCGACAAATTAAAACTTTAGAAGTAAAATATTAGGTGAGTTATATTGCATTTGTGATTCATAAAGGGGGGTTGGACCTTAACTCGCCACGCTGGTCCAATGCGTGTTGGCGAGTCGTCATATCCTCGTTTATTGGTCACCAGGGTGTACTGCGAGCAGGTAAGGTTGGCTTGGGTCCCGAGAGATGTTATATAGGCTCAAGAGGCCGCAGAGGAAAGGGCCGAGTGGAAGAAAAAAGAGAAGGCTTTTGCCCAGAAGTGGGACACATTATAGGCTCCAAAAAAAATATTGAATTAAACAAATGTCTGACTTAGTAAGCTTAAATACAAAAACACGGGGAGAGTTTCTCGCGGCGAGAATCGTATGCAATTACCGCATGACATAACCGCCATAGATTATCTTGTTCTGACAAATATTTACACGATGCAACTTTTTTATATCCTTACGATAATCGTATCTTCGAGGCGAGAAACTCTCCCCGTGTAAATGGGGCTTTACTCTTTCTTGTCATTCATGCAAGTTATGCTTTATTGTGAATTATTTGATGTAACGAAGTTACTAAATGGTGACGTAAAGACGATGAATAATAGCTTTTATTAAACTCATACCGTAAGAGATTTGGCAAAGCTTAATATTAAAGCAAAAATAGAGACAACTGTTTAGAGCTCTCTGATAAATGAGAATTTTACCCAAAAACGTTGGATTTGACAAGCGCGATTGTCTGCAAAAGAGCGCGGTGCGGCGTTGACAAAAAGCGATGCGTTTGACGTTTGACACTTGAACGCGCTCGGGACAATATGGCCCTCGGCGGCATCCCCACAAATTAGGGCGAACACCCTTCGACAATTACGTTAGTGTACGCAACTCTAGCCGACTAATGGCGAGGATTACGTTACGCGTAAGTGAAATGCGACAAAATTCACTGGTGTCGCTGTTCAGGGTTGCTACCCTAAAATCGTGATTTTGAGTCTCTCTTAAAATCGAAAGTTATAAAGTTTTGTTTACCTCTGCATATAAAGTTGGACGAAATTTGTTTCTAGATAAATGCTATTATTTAGAAAATTATTAAAATCTTTACCCAATACTACATATTATACAATAAGAAGTTATTCCTTTAAAAAAGCCCGTCTGCAAATTATGATTATTTGTGTTTTCTATCGGTTTTATTTTAGTTTACCTAACTCTTTGTATGCAACTTAACATAAACATTACGGGTTCCAATAAAATTATTGTTATTGCACGTATACCATTTGGCAATAATTACACAACCCTACACGGCAGTGACAAAATTTGGGGCAAATTGAGGCGAGTTAATCACTGGTCGCAGTCGGGGATTACGGATATTTGCCGGGTGGATAAATGCTCACTGCGTCGATAATGGTGCCGTTTGTCTGTGGCCGGCGGGATCACGTGGTCCCTCCGACAGGGATTACAAACCATTTACAACCAGATGGACCCGACCGATCCCACGAGCGACGCGGTCCAATTCCATTGTCCAATAAATGTTACAATTAAATGTTATACAGATGTTTGATTTTAACGCGACTGACGTTAATCAGTTACGTTCCTGGGATTACGGTTTATGGAATATTTATTAAGTTTCCCTAATTTTAATCTTATATTTGTTATTTATCGATAAAATATATATAGATTCCCAATTATATATTTTTATGTTATAATCTATGTAAAGAAAGTGCATTGCTGTATTTTTATATTTTATTGGATGTATGTAGCATATTTCTCTGTGTGTAAGCAACCTGATTGTAAAAAATGAAGAAATAATCTTTCAGCTGATGTTTAGTGTCCCAAATAAAAAGAATTGGTGAAAAGTATAAGATATAAGGGATTGATGTGAAGGAAGGAAACCTTAAATGTCGTTAAATAATAAAAAAATATATGGTACGTACGACCAATAAGACATAACAATACAGCAATGTATTTTCTTTACATCTATACAAATTTGATAACGGCAAGAGCAAAAATAAAATGATAAGCTTATTTTATTACAGTCTACAATATTAAAAGTATTTTATAATACACAAACTTATTAAAATAAATTCAATAAATCATAGAATTCAAAAGAACAGCAATTGCTCTTTTTCCGTGTTCAAAGGTCACAATAAATTCGCCCCCGCCCTGTCCATCAACCCTGAACCCTCGTGGAGCATCCCCGCACTTCCTGAAACCGACGACTTTCTCGACTTTTCAACTCAACCCTAAGTCAAACAATAAGGAGGGAACGCACAATAGACGCTACCCTTCTTGATCCCCCGGCTAACGCGGAAAACGTGTTTAGCATAAAAAAATATTTAAAATTTTTAAACATGCATCAATTAGGTAATATATTTTGTAAATTTTAAAATGTAATTGTGTTTAAAAAAACTTTAACAGTATTTAAACATTTTTATAATTTCAGTATGCCGTCTCTTATGAAAGCAGTAGTCCTTTCATGGGACCGACATAACACGTTAAATGTCTCTTATAAATAATCTACTCAAAATCTTAACATATCTTCTCAAGACGGCGATATAATGAGTGTAATCTTTACATAAGATTTTAATGTCTATAATGGACAACATTATATTATAATTAAGGGAACTATAGTATTTATGTACATACCTCTTGGTGTAGCGGCGTTACTTTAGTCACATACAAAATGGTGTAAAATTATTATATGACTTCATATGTCCCTACCATATCCCTACTATATTAACATGTAAGCTTTTTTTAACGTTGGTCCTATAACAGTTAATCGTCTGTTTTAATATTGAACTGATTTAATGCGAGGGAGATAATAATACCATCATACAATATGAAAAATAACCCCTGCAATAGTTCTGTAAAGCACGAATTCTTATTTGAAAATCATATTTCTGAGATTAAAAACACTATGCAGTGGAGGTATTCTATGCCCGTGCCAAGTTTTATCGGCATTCTGTACGATTGGATTGGCGTGATCTAATTTTAAAGTAGGACGTTGAAGGCTCGCTCAGCGAATTTTACCATTTATTTCGAATGAGTAATATTTCTTCAAATACAGGGACCAAAAATATTCAAATAAAACGCCAGCTTGTTACTTGATTAATGGTATTTGGTTTATAATTTGCGACGTGTCGCCGGCTTGCGTCAGGAAATCAAAAACGAGTACCGCGCAAGGGCGATTTTAATTAAGATGCGTATCGCACCCTATTTTGGGTAAGGCGTAAAGATACAAACTGATATAATTACCTAATCGTCATTAGGTTTTTTACAACATGATAAAGATTAGCAACTGGGTTACAGTGTAGATAGCAGTTCGCTGAATAAACGCTGGCGGAAGGAATGGTGTCGTGTAAAACCGCTATTCAAAGGAAAACAAGTTTCAAGGGAGTTTCATTACAAAAATTATGAGAGGTGATTTATGCTGCTAATAAATGTAGCTCAATATACTTTACTTATAAAATATTATCACCATTTATCCACAAGCATTATTGTAGTACTTTCGAGTTGCCAATGAATGAAAGCCAATGGCTATGGAAATACGAGCGTCGATAAGTGATAGGCGATAAAGTGCAATATTAAAATGTAAAGAGGCGCGGCTGAGCGGAGCTTCACTAATGGATGTCTGCGCCAGCGGGCCGCAGGTGGAACTAGCGCCGTCGCCGATATTGTTTATAATCCATTAGTGTGAATGCAATTACTGCGCTTTTCGCACTTCACTACCAATGATGTTTTATTGCATTGTCGCGTGGAAATCTATTCACTGTTATGAGGTTGGTGGTATGTCGTAATGAAATATGGAATACGAGTAGCATGTTTGTGTTAGATGTCTTTGGTATCAATAAGTTGTTAATAAAAATGATAATAAATTATCATAGTTGTACTACGGTACGATTTCAAAGGTGAGGTGTCGGGCTCGAATCCCGGGTCGGGCAAAGTGATATTGGATTTTCCTATTTATTATGAGCCCGGAGTCAGGAGTTTGTGCCCGATATAGCGAGAGATAACAAACAAGACGGAACATGGGGGTCCTTGTAGAACCTCTACCTGCTCCTTCTTTGAAAAAGTCGTGAGTTTATGTATGTTTGTGATATTTGCTGAGTTTAAATTCATTAAATTAAAAAGTAGGGATATTATGAAAGTAAGCTATGTGAAGATAATAACGTCAAGGTTACAGAGTAGGTACTGATCTAAGGGTAAATCAGTGAGGTCGACGATATCCAATATTGATATGATAAGTGAAATTCCAAAATGAAGTTAAAGTTATAATTACGAGTACTTACTTATAAGAATAACAGATTTGAGTGTATATTAAGGAGAACATATGCAAACATGCATTTACATACTCCCGGTGGAGCAACAGCAAACATGATAATGGTGTGCGATAAAGATATTTCCCTAAAGTCGAGGTAATGTCCACCGACTTCCCTAAGGAAGACAAATGTTATTACAGCACTATTATTCTTCGTCGTGGTCGAGTTTCCATGCTGTTACGTCGCCTTGATGGAGTTTATGTCATTTGGAAACTGCATTGTTTTAGCAAAACGATGTTGCCATATTTATCCACTTTGTGTGCATTTAATGTAATAGTTGCTTATTTATTCACAAAATTATTTAGAATCAGTCCTTTCAACTCATTGTTAATTATTCATGAGCAAACATAATTAGATATGTAATAAAAAATATATCTTTCAGTATTCAGATATAATACCTCCATAAAACAAAAACAACACGCATTATTGTTGATACATAAATAATTAATGCAAACTAATGTATAGGTAGCTAAGTAATATGCAGATTGCAGTTGCAGTACATTACCTTGTAGCGTGTAGGCTGTGCGCTGCGGCTGCATGCCCGGAGCGACGGTGACGCCAGCGCGCGACGTGTTGTGCAGCGACAATGCGCCTAGCAGATCTAGCTCGGTGGCTGCAACAAACAACACACTGTTGTAATTTTACTTTAAATATACGAGCGTGTTGAGAATAATGCAGGCATTACGCAGTTTGGAGACGTGATAGCGTTTAAGTTTGTTTTAATCGTTTGTTATCAATAGTTCAGTGAAATTGTTTAATCTTATGAACTTCTAGCCTACCGATATCAGATTTACGCGTAGCATATGAAGTTATAGCTTTATAGCCTGAGCTGTGAACCAAAAGATTGTTCTCTCATAACGTTATTGCTACCCACGTATGTATTCCCTCTTTCTGATAAATCTAATAAAATCGTCTATATTAAAACTAGGTGATATATTGTGCCTATCAACAAAAAGAGAACTGCTATAGGAGCAAGTGACATTTACTCAATGGAAAGTGATCACCGCTATACATAAAAACCCACAACAGAACAACTCTCAAAATGTAACAGAAAACTGAAGTAGTCAATTATTTATTCACTTCGCATTGAATTTCTAGTGCTTGTGAATTCTTAAGGCCTCATGAATATACCATTAGACCTAGAACCTAACTTCTTCGCCTTAAACGGAATGGCCTTCAAGCTGGGGTATTTATACTTTATTACATTTTTAATATGGCACATAATTAGTATTTGTTATATAATTTATACCGTCATACTGCAAAATATACAATTCACGCCTAAGAAAAAAAATAGTAGTGTTGTAATTAAGAATTCAAACAATTATAGTAATACCACGCTGCAACAATTTACAACAACTGACGGAGCACGAGAAAATAATCAACCCTGCTACATTTATACACTGGCGAAAACAAAAGGAATTGTTAGAGACAGCTGAGATTTATTTGCTACGACTTCTTAATCTGCGTGGCCGAGACAGCGTCACACTAGCAATAACGCCGCTACTATTGGACAAAATGAAATCAAACCGACCGTAAATTGTACATAATTGTTGCTAGTAATGAATTATTTACGAGCACATAAATATCAATGACCTACTTCGAAATATGGTTGCTCGAAATTTTGAGAAAGGCTTCGACCTATTGATCGCGGAGGAGCGTCTGTGTTACGTAAAACCGAAATTAGCTGTTCTACGTCGGTTCTTGAAGGAATAATAACATTCGTGTACTATAATGTGCCTCGCTCAAATATCGTTTACGTAGTTATGTATTGGATATTTAATTATTATATATATTTAGTTTCTAAATTATCGTTTCTCGTTTCAGTATCAGCTATTTAAAAAATATTAATTATCAAGTTTTGGTAAAACTGATAAAGTGACTGCTCTGTCTGTCTGGTTAAAAATAAAAGCTCTACTAGAAACGACGTTTCATTGTCAAGTCTAAGAGATTGTCAATTCACAAACTTTGTGAACTGGAAGGGGAACGGCTTAGATGGTGAGTCACGACTGATATTCCCCGAATTCGTCTCTATTTTTCTGTTTAAAAAGTAATCCTACGAAATGTATTTTCTAGATTACAACTACTAATTTTGTACGAAAACGTATACATATTCTATACATCTATTTTTCCCCCTGTTTGTCACGTTTCGGGACCATAATACATATGAACCAAGTTCAAATATGTTCTTCAAAACATACGCAGTAATATAACATTCCTTAGTTTCTGCACGAATCTCAATATATCTTGTTTTATTTAAAGATATAAATAATGAAATGTACAGAGACGTGAAGAGGATTTCACGTCGAGAAAATTCCCACGCTCACGTGATACGCGGAGCACCATCCATCAACAGTAACCCGGTCACGTAGCGCTACAGCGAACATCGCAGAGCACGGGCCGCGCCGTAGCATGCCCGTCCGGCGCGGCGCGGCGGCGTAGTCTATAACTAGGCTACGAGACAATACAATGTATTCCGACCGTGTCCGCTACGTTACATAAGTGGAACGAATAAATGTAAAACAAATAAAATACAACACTATTGCCACTGGCTGAAAAATTTATTCACGTACCACGAAATAAATAAAATTTTGTTACAGCCATTTTTATCGCCGCGTCAAATTAGCGGTAGAAGTTGACAATGTAGAAAAGAAATTGTATGACACAACTTACATTGCATGTAAAATGAAATTGCAGAGTGGTAGACTCCATTATTCAAACTTACTGCAGTTGAAATAGCTAATGGATTTCGTGAGTATTGAATAATACATTGCGATGAAAGCTTTGCGGTAGCTCATATTGCAAATAGAGTTAATGCTGTTTCAAGATGACTACTAAAGAGGTAAAAGCATTAAAAGTTCCTATTTAATAATCATTTTACTAACTATGAGAAATATATTCAAAGTCAATAAGTATCTATATCTATATATTCAAAGTAAATTGGCAAACCAGCAATTCAGTTCATTTTATTCCGTTACATATGCTTATATCCCACTTTATCCGGAGCTCTTAATGTGTGCTTCAATTAAAAGCGACTCAGATTGTGTCAAAAGCCCTCTTTCTTCCCGGAACAAGCTGCAATTTATGACGCCTATGACTGAGCGCATGTAGGGTTGCTACCCCAATTTACCCCATATTTTCGGTTTTATTCTAAACATGTTATTATATACATATTATATTTCATTGACTATGTAATCCTGTTTCTTGTTATTCAGAATTTAGTTGTAATAGCAATGATCAAGTACATAAATATATTATGGCATTTTCTTTACGTTATATTATGATACAACAAAGTTCTGAATTATTTTAACAATGAATACATTTCTAACCTATATTCAAATTCACGTTAATGCAGAACTAAACCAAATAAATTTCCTAAGATTCAATAAAACAGTTTTATTGAGACATCGATTGGAGCGACTAGTGTGGTAAACGAGGCAAGTTATCGGTTGATAGCCCTACATTGGACGCGGGAGGCTGAAGCGGTGCCGGCGCGGCGCCGCGGCGACGCCGATACGTCTGCCACCCTCCGGCGCGGCGGAGCGCCTCAAATAAAAACGACATGTTCCAGATTGCCTCGTAAGCTGTCACTGTTTCCATCGGCCACTCCTCGACAGTTTTCACGTTTTAAACAACCTCCTATCTGACATCTGCATTTGAGTGTTATTGTGTTGCATAGTATTGTGCATTTTTGTTGACGTAAAATAGACGTAATGTAGTCTTTTACAAATTGACTTTTTTTTTCTTTATTAAATGAGCTTGGTCACTGAGTGATCATGAAATTGACATTTAGAATAGTTTTTCGACGCATTCATGTTAATTTCACCTTTAAAATTTTGTTATACATTCCGAAAGTAAAATAAACCCTAATAACAGCTATCATAGAATACGATTGCTTAATGGATTAGTAATAATTATCATTGTGTAGGTTGGAGGGTTCGACCCTTACCTAATGAACTTTATGACGACTATATAAGTACTTCGCAAGAACAAAAAGCATTATCTAAAGATGCATATTGCTGCATAACAAAGTTACATAACGTAATAGTCGGCATGCTGAAAATGTATTATAATGGCTCTCATAATGTTTTATACCATCGTATGATGTCACGGTTGCCTATACCAACTATCAACCTTCTGCACAGAGGTAATTTCTAAAGTATCAGAGTTCACGGTCACTTACTCGCCTTTTTAACACAAGTTATTTTACATGTATAACATAAGATATCGATATAATACATAAAACACTGTCCTTAAAATCTAGAAGGCAACTAACAATAGAGATAGAATAATTGCCCAATAATATTGAAATGCCTAATAATTGTAACCCATGAGGAAATATCAAATATTATTTATGGTAACGATAACCGTCTATCTTTAACCGATCCTTTGCTTGTTTCCTCTTCTGATTTCTCATTAGCTAATCGTAACCTAACCTTTGAAGTTATATCAATGAAATAACAATAGCAATGATAACATTAATGAACTAGGAAGGGGATAACTACCCTCTGTGTAAACACCGGATTTACATATTACAATGTATTAATTTCGGCAGAATACGTAATTTAATGAGCTTTAATATTTCACTTATCTTACGGTTCAGGAAATATCACCATTAAATACGTTTGAAGTTTTCAAATAAAACAACCCTATTACATGCGAATGAGTAACGTCTACTCAAATAGTTATAGGAAGGTCCCTGTCGGATTATTATACTATTAAGCATTATATCACGTAGTAACAGTCGGAAGGCAGTAAAACGTATCTACCACGTGATCGTAAACACTTCTACACCCACACTATTCGTCTTTGATAGTATCTGATTCGAGCTAGCCGCTGTACTACGCTTTACGCTACCGCAACATACTAAGCCAAACGGATTTAATGTTCAATTTTTCAAAGCATGGTCCTCTCGTAATAAAAGTCTTAACCGCATTTTATGACTTGAAGGAAGAAGTTATACCATTTCCTTGCACTCCTGAATCACACACGCTTTACGGCCAGCCATAGCAAAGTGCATTAGTCCAATCGGAACATAAAAATTTACTGATTAAAGTTTTTTACGTGTTCGTAAAGCAATTTATAAATCTTATGATTTATGTGGTTTTAACGGTAAAAGCAGAACTTTATAAGACCCTTAATAACGACCGACAAAAACGTCAACGCTTAAGGATTTATTAAACGAAAGTAATTACGGGAGCAATTTATCATGCGTTCCGAAACAGGGATATTTGCGATACATTAACGTTTAGTATCCTTAAAGCGAGAGATTAAACTAGGCGGAACAATTTCGGTTCAGACCCGTCACTCGTGAACAAGCAATTAATTAACGAAGTTTCATAACGTACCCTTTGGCAGTCTTACGTGGAAACATTCGCAGACACCAATTACATTTTCATTAATTGAGGGTACTACTTTATTGTATTTCGGCACGAACGGATGCTTTTTGAAATAATAACTGCATGTTCATTCCATATTAAATCGTATTAGTGTTTGCAAAGAATTATTTAAAACGTGTTAATTGTTATTGCCGAGTGAGAACATGCAACTTTTAAAACTCGTATCATAAAACACTGTCATATTTTAAGTTCATTTTTTGATGTATTGTGAATACGACAATACCGCCCACATCATTCAGTAGAAAATTCACTTTGTATTTTATAAGAAGTAATAATATTTTTGTTAATATGATATTTTTTTATTAGCAACTCTATCGTGACTGCACTATAATTTTGTTTGGTTAGGGCATTATTTATTGTACAATCAATACAATCATAATTTCATATAGAAACGATTTCCCGGTATTGAATATGTAGTGCCGCTGAAAGACCATGAACTGTTAACCTCCAATCTATGTATAGAGCAATAAGCATTAATGGGAACGCCTTGGATTTACATTGGTCAGTGCTTTGCGGTGGTACGAAGCTTATTTTTTTATCCATCGAATTTATTTGTATAATGCAAGTATTTCTTTCTTTCTTCTTCTTCTTCTTTAAGTAAAAATATTTAACAATTGAGTAAAAGGTTTTGTTTAAAGTTTGATTTTAATTAAGTGATCGGCAATTTTTTTAGTAATATGAAATATAATGTACTAAATAATATACGATTAAAGCTAACTAAAGCTATAAAAATATTGAATAATAAACTGTAAACATCCACTACATTATACATCGATCAAAAACACAATTAGACACGTTGCTCATTAGGCAAGTGTTTACTCATTCACTTTGGCGAATGGATGCCTAACGCGGTGTGTAATGCTATCTTATTACGTGACTACTCAATTGGAATCCGATGTGATGTCGGGTTAATAACAATTAATTGAAGTCCCGTGTAACGCGACACGACACGTGGTCAGTGGCGAAACCTGTCGCGTTTGCCCACCAAATTGACCATATGCTCGCCAGCAATGACGCTACTCGTATCAAATGAGGGTTGTATTCGATGTGTCTTTTTCTTATAAACGGTCTGCAGTAGTATTATAAATGACATATAATACGAAATAATCTTATTCAAAATATACTTTGTAAGTTAATTTTGTGACTGTGATAGATGAAGGACTAAATAAAAAAGCTGTATTTACAAGATGCCCTTGGAGGATATTTAAATAAATTATTTTCTTAAGTGCTTCATATATGAATACAATGAATTTAAAATGATAGAAAACTAGGATTACTGCGTATAACTCAGATATAATGCTTCTATTCGACATTGAATGCATAATTAATTTTGTAATAATAGTTGTAATAATACATTCGAATATTTATATTACAAAGCTTAAATTATAGAGTTATAATTATAATTGTTTGTTTAGACATCGCTGCCATATTACACAAAAATATACAACATGACGGGCAACAACATATTTCAAAAAAGTATATTAGCTCACATCAAAATTAATTTGAAATTGATGCACAGTTTACACGAGTCATCCACTATGAACACCAAATAAGCCAAAATTACGTCAGCTCGAGCGGAACATGATAAAAAAACATCACAAGGCATAAGAAGGGCGACAAAGCGCTCCGCGGCATATGCAAGGCGCGCGTGCCACTACACCAAGTCGCCACGCGTGCCAAAAACGGAGTTTTTATTCACTTCCTACATATTGCCTAATGTGACCCTCCACTCTTTTAGTTTATTAAAAACATACTTAAATATATTGATTACTAAATGCGCCAATACTTAATTGTATGATCTCAGTAATCAAATTATTTCCTACTTATCGTGTGTATTTCCAGAATTAAATTGGCTTTCGAAAAATAACCACATTAGGATAAGGAACACATGACCGTGTATAGGAAACGCGAAACCAGAGATAAGGAAATGTAAAAATAATAAATTAAAGAGGTTTCACACATAAAACCAAAATTGTAAAACCCATTGATAAACACTAATCGCGCTTGAAGTTCTAGTGACCAAAATGTAAGAATTTTTTTTTGGCAGAAGCAAATTGTTTTATATTTTATATAGCTACAGATCAACTATACAATGCATTGGAAAGGTCATGTGGGTCAAAAATCTAATTATAAGCTGACCAAATGGCGTGATATTGCGCGATTTGTTTGATTAAATGTGCTAATGATAATAGTCTCTGTTACACCTCCGACACAATAGCTAGGCCAACTAATAGAATATAGGTATCCATTACCCGTTATATTATGCCAACACCCACTAGGCCAGCGTGATAGACTATAAGGTCTAACCTCTCTCAACCGTACTCTCTAGAGAAGGCCCGTGCCCTGCAGTGGGACGTACATATATGGGCTGATAAAGATACAGGTTTCCATTACGTTTAAAACAAATTATGTGGAAGTCATCTGAATATAAAAAAAAATCAATCATAAGCATTTTTAACGAGCTTTTACTAAATATTTTTTTTTTAATTTGATGAATGTCATTAGGGTGTATATATTGATTATTTAAAAATTTAAATGATCCTTATAAAAACTTGAAAACTTACATTAATTTTGCTTTATAAACTATGTGCTCATGTATAAGCATTAGTTTAACACCTGATAACATAAATCAAATTGTAAAGTCAAATATTTGCAGATAAGAGCATTACATTCGTTTATTGTAAAATATTTTTCAGCAGTCTTAAATAACTGGATCTTTTTTTCGTGAAGACGAATGAATATGTAAATTCACAGACGAAAAAACTATTCAAGGGAAAAAACGAAGAAGAAACTGAATGTAAATTGAATCACCACTTGATTTAAAATTACAATAAGACGAAATGGATTCGTTTAAGGCTAATTTGATGTTATGCATGCGGGATTTGGGAATACGGCGGCGGGTAATAAGGCGCCGGCGGTGACGTAGGGTGGGGTGGCCAGGAATCGAACCGGTGTACCGACAGGTGGTGGACACGCGCCGTTGAACTGCGCCCCCGTCGCGTGTCGCACAGTGACTTACCGAACCTAACAGCTAGTATACGGTTACCAAAACGTTAGTGCATAACATATCGTTTCTTAATAAACGCCTCCGCGTTAGTTGATATGAATACTCGAATTAACTTGAATCAAATACAAAGACAACATCCGTATCCTGAATGCTTCCATGATACCACCCTCTCATTTTATTTATTGCGTATATACTTTATTACTGCGTATATTATTTCTGTTGGTATTGCAAACTCACTGTACGGGAAGTAACAGCCCCAATGTACCGCAGTAAATAATTACCTACTGCACCTCCTGCATATTGCATGAACGCATTACGTATGCTTTTGGTTTCTGTAGCTAGTGCCCCTCGATATTTTCTTAGCCAACGGAAATGTGAAAATTGCGCTAACACTGAAACTTAAAACCACGTATTTACCGGCTACTATTTGGTTTATATCCTAACATACATGCAAATCGAACCCAATCACGTGTCATTTAATCATACTCTAATTGTTATAAATTATGGTGACTTAAGATGATATTCGTAAATATTGCAAGAGCCTTAAGCAGAACTTATTAAACACGTTACCTCAAGGACGTAGTATCAAATAGTAAGTTGCAATTGTTAAAATAGCCACAATAAATAAAAATAAATTAACGTATTTAAAACATTGCATTCGCGAAATCTCTAAACAAAATATCACTTTACTACAAATCACTAGTTCTAGTTATAAAATAATTCCAATTGTGTTGATATTACAATCGCTACTTTTTAAGTTGTTAAATTGGAGTTAAGTTGTTGAAATATCTCTATTTATGGATTGTTCCTTTTGTTTTATATGTCCCAAAAAATAAAGTTTGTGAAGCTTATTTGATAAAGCGATCAAGAGTGCTAACGTCCTTAAAAATGCATGGTTTATGATGAAGTCTATTATTTGAAATAGGTAAACTATGAATATGATTTAAAGATAACTATATATTTTATTGATTTTAGTTATAACGATATCCCATGCGACAGTTATCTATGACAATATTTCTAACCAATTTGAATTTCTGATATCGTTTGTCCTTCGCATACCCTTCGCCGCAAATCGCGACTCTAAGCAACTGCTTGCAGACAACATCCGGTGTATTAGAATATACATCGGTTCCGATATTACTATATTATACTACATCTAAAACTATTGATCACCACTATGGCTGCAACTCTCGCTTCTTTTTACTACTGATAAATAAAAGGATTCTGAGGGAAATCTCCGTACACAAGCTGTTCATATGTTTGATTATGATTTGTGTTTACAATTAAGAAGTACAATATATAATTCCATGATTAAAGTATATTGTGTAAAAATAAATGGAATGTTCGTGTTATCACGGCACAAGTTTGCATAGCGTTAACACATAATCCTTTATTTTGAGATTAACCTTCGACAAGGCGACTGGGAGTGTCTTTGACATTTTGAACTTGACAGTGGGCCAGGCGGCGCAGGCGGCTAATCCCGAGCAAACAACTGCTCTACGATAACGGGCTATCGGACCACGTGTGCACCATTGTCGCTTTGTACACAGGTTTATAGAACACGCTTCCTACCTCCTCATACCGGGTATATCAAGACTGCGACCGAAAACGAAGCCAGGTGGTAGTAATAGTGACTTCAGACACAACTAAAAATTACGCAAAAAATTCGTCAATTTTTTTGGGATTTTTTACTTATCATCGTATTTGGGTGATAAATACATAGTTTTCCTAAAACAATGATGTACTCCTTTATATTTTTAAATACGGAATGTTTTTTTTGGCAAAACTAGGTATTTACCAACCAAATAAGATGATTTAAAAAAAATCCAAAAAACGATCTGTCGCTTTTTTAGTTGCATTGTGTCTGTAACCACTAAAACTACCATCTGGCTTCGTTTTCGGTCGCAGTCTTGATATACCCAGTATAAGATTCAGTCTAGTATTCAGTACTAATTCATACTGGTTAAAATTTTCCAATCCCAGAGCTCTACATTTTTGGAGTAATGTGCATTATCAATCCCTACGCACTTTGACAGTGAGAGAAAACAGCGTGAGGAAATCTGAACACAAACCGGTTTTAAACAAAATAAATATTTTAAGGAACTTAAATATAAATTATCAAGCAATTTTAAAAAAGTACAAATGAAATACGAATTTAAACATTTTATTCAATTAGCGCAATCCTGATTAAGCGGTTGAGTCTTAAATAGTGCATGCCTCTTAACACGGCATAAATAAAAAATGTCACGACTAACTGTCTACGGTTACATATTGCTTGGCTATAAACGTTGTAACTTAACAGCAGAACCATAAAATGTAGCAAGATTTCAGACTTTTTATTATTCTAACAATGTGACAAGTCATTTTCCTAAATTCTGGTTAGTACATTTTTTAGTTAATACTTTTTAATCAAACAATTTTATTCAACTACAGAATATTACTCTTATATAGAATAGTTTCAATGAAGAGACAAGTGTTACTACGCTATCATAATATGTAATGTCAAGAACTGAATGTGTAAAATCCAAATCACGTCATGGTCAAAAAATCATCACTTCAAATCTGAAACCGTTTTCCCGTCAAGTGATTATATTTGAATAAATTTGAAGACCCCCTAAGCGCGAATTAAATCATGAGACGGCACTATTAACTGGCACGATTTATTAGCCGTCAAATAAAATCATACGATATTACGCATCGAACACACAGACCGGGATATAGTGTGCAACGCGGGTAATGTCTCCGAGGGGTGGCAACCTGTCGTGCCGGCACCGGCAACCCTCGTTTCAACCCTCCACGTGTGTGAAAAAGTGAATTTATTCCAACCCTCGTGACGGACAATCGGTCCAACTCATTGTCGCAACGAGCCATCCGCTACGTGCTGTAAATTAATTTAGCTTATTTTCCTTAATTAACAAAGTGCAGTGACATGACGGCCTACACGTCCCGCTGCGACTCATGTGTTATGCCTATTAGCGGGTTTATATAATATAATCCTGTAAAATCATAAATAATATTTTTATATCTACAGCTATCAGATAACCAAACAATATGCAATATCATATGAATTATTCGCGTTCTCTTTATCTAACCTATTTTTTCCTTGTCTCTGGCGCCTCTACTGTACACACATTCTGTCTAGTTTGTGTCTCCCGTTATCCTTTCACGATCCGACGCTTGTAAGTAGTTGGCTCGTATTACCATAAAAATAATTTAAAACGGACACCCTTGTGTATGAACATGCGCCAAAAGTTTATCTCTGCAAATTGTTATTGCGATCTATCGGATCAAAAGAGCGTGTTAATTTAAGTGCAGTCGTATGTTTATATTTTTATCCCCGGGGAATGAAGGGGATTGAAACTCCGTTGCAATATGCACCAAGGGTAAAAGTTGTTTTAAATATCAACCCTTCAAGTATATTTCTCTTGTTAAATTAATTCTGTGTTAAATTTAGAGTGTTTAAATCATAGTCAAATTTACATAAAATTATGTTATTTTTTGAGAATTTTCCAATAAGTTAAGTAAGTTCTTAAATATCATTTTTATCATACCAATAAAATCATACATTATTAAAGCAGTTCAAGGAAAATGCTATGTTGAATGTATGTTGTAATGTTCAATAACTATTAGTCTACATTGGACGTTAATTACTTACGTGAACATAAAACTCATTATAGGTATTTGCCTAAGCTCCAAAATTAGTACACTGAATGGTTCTTGGAAATACCATGTGGATATTTTTTACATTCCTACATGAAAGGAACAAGGGATTCTGAATTTTTGTGGGAATGCCCTTTGAATATTTAAAACGGATTTTCCGTAAGCAACTCCCATATTTTGGAGAGCTTATAAAGCATTATATATGTATTTATATGTAATATATGACTGCCTCGGTGGCGTAGTTGTATTACGGCTACAAAGCTGAGGTCTCGGGTTCGAATCCCGAGTCGGGTAAAGTGATATTGGATTTTTCTATTCATTATCAGCCCGGAGTCAGGAATTTGTGCCCGATATGGCGATAGGCTCACCCCCTATCACATCGTGGGACGGAACATGCAAGGCGAAATGTGGGTGTCCTAGTGGCGCCTCTGCCTACCCCTTCGGGGATAAAGGCGTGAGTTTATGTATGTATGTATGTACCTAGAATATGTACATGTTCTACTCCATTGTTGTGCGTGTAACCTGTAAATAGTAGTATGTGGAATAAATAAATAAAATATATGAAACATTCAGAGTTTTTTTAAAAAGCATATACATTATAGAACTGTGTAGATACTTATTTTAAATTGTAAAATTATTACATTGTTCATACAATTTTTCTTTTTTGTGGTTGTAAAACAAACGAAAAATTGCAAGTAGTTCGCTGAGAATCTGGACTCTTGCATATTTTAAAATTAAATGCACAATTTATTTCGCTTGTCACGGATAACGTCAGTTGCAGCGACATAGCCAGAGAATACTATCCCTATTCCCTTCGCCTTTTTGACATCGATTTGTTACTTTGAATTTAAATTTTCTATAAAGCTTTACATATTATTAGAATTTATATATGTATTTCTTTAAATTGGGTGTTATATATTTTAGAACGACTATCTAAATCTTAACATTCACTAAAACAAGTAGCGTGTTTTAACATACCTGTTGTTGGTAATTATTCCAAAAAAATTAGTGCAAGTTACAATTTGAGTAGTAGTTAGGTACCTAAAGTTGAATAAGTAGATGACATAATGTAGACGCAAGACTGGAAAACGGGGAATGTAGCCTTGAACCCTCCAGAGAACGCGTTCATTTCGTCTAATAGGTACTCTAATGGATGGCTCCGGCAATAACCATTTCGATTTTGTTTCGTGCGGTATACAAATACCTACAATAACACAGCTACATTACTTAACTAAATGTAAAAAAACTATTGGTTACATGCCCGCTTTTAACTTTACAAAACTTAAACCGATTCGACGTTTATTTTACTCTGTAATCCTTACGAAAATATAAAAAATTGAATTATTATCATACATAATAATCACTTCACTTAATTAAATCAAGATATATAAAATGCCATTTATCAAAATTGTCGTCAAATAAAAAGTAAAATTATGAATTCAGCAGCACTTGGTAGAAATATAACATATCGTATTTTAATAACCGTAAATGCACAGATTTTTATCGTCTTCAAAAATATAATTTATGTATATTCCTACACCAAACATTTTACATGTCCACACACGTAATACATTCAGCTTTTTGAAAAATACCAGCTTGTTTAAATTATAAGGCGGTGGACACAAACAAGGCATGTATGAAGACGACCTAATTGCGGTGGTATACATAAAATACACGCGTTTGTATTTGTTGAGCACACGCTCGCATGAGCGCCAGCCTGCAAGGTTCTGGCCGAGGGTGATCGATACTGTAATTTTTGGCTAAAGCACGTGGCTCTGTAGCCTGGCAACCGATGAGACCATGCATGTAAACTAACGTAAACGTGTAAAATACTTTTTACCAGATTTAATGATTTTTGGCATACGCAAGAGAATCTCAACTGTGATTAGGTTATAAATGACATAAACAGAGCAAAGACCGAGACTTATGTCTGAAAGTTATTCTACACAAGAAGAAAATTATTAGATTATTTCCCATTTTTACATTACCTGCAACAAAATAAATCCCATGCACAATTTGTGTATACAATAACAGATACATGCCTAAACCTCAAACAAATATAGTAACTCGCAACCGTCTATTGCTGAAAGTCCACTTTTTAGCCTCTGCGCAAATCGGTCGTCATTACTTCTCCGCTCTGTGTTATACAACTACATCCTTCAATGTGAACAGTGCTCTATTATAAAAAAAATATGCATCTTTTTATAAGACTCTTCCAGTTCCGGCTGTCTACATTTATAACTGGGAACTTCGCTTCGCTTCTTAACTTTTTTAAGAGTTTGAACATTTTCAAAGCGGCTTCAACTTCACCGGAGTATCCTTGAATTGAGGTCAAACTAGATTTAGTGGAAGCGCCGCATTGCGCTTAATGCGACACCTGCAACCTCCCGAACGCTTATCTAGCTTCGATCTCTCTTTTACGTACGTCGGTAATGGTCGACATATATTTTTTTGCATGATTGCACATTCCGATAATATACCGCGGAATTTTAAAAAAAGGTTCATATAAGTTTACCTACACATATAGTCTTTAGGAATTACTTTGCAAACTCAATGGTTCACAGACAATTCGTTAAACAATAATTATACTCTCAAAGGACAAAATAGAAATTGGGAAACATTTTCGTCATAGACAGACTTATCGAAGTTATTGAAATAAAACAAAATGTCAAATGAAATTTAAATGCTCTAGTAAATGTTAAGTACCAGCTTAAGTGTCAGGCACTTGGATTTAGTTTTTTTCATTTCGCGATTACAATTAATATACTCATAAGCAAATGACCGCTCTCTTTACAATTATAAATAGCCGAAAATTAAAGTAATTAATTAACCTAGGCCATATTAAGCTTATTAACACAATTCTGACAAATATTACCGACTTATAAATCCTGACATATATAACATTTACTAAACAGATGTTTTGAAGCTTACTACATTAATTTATATTTCAAATACAGCAAACCTTCACGATGCAAAGCGTGCTTAATAATGTAAGTAAGTAAATGATACCTGACCGTCGTCATTACGAAGGTTCCTTGGAACACCTGTCTTGCATTGCTAGAAATAGATTTATTGCGTCATCAAATAAATGTTTAATAGAAAAACAACTTGCTTTACCGCACCTATAGCTGTCAATATTTCATGATAATAGAAGGGAAAACGCCATAATGCATAATGTATGGGCAGGTTCGCTAAACCAATCAGTGTCAATGCCAAAACGTTGAATAAATATCATACGACTTTCCTGAATTTATTTACATTGTCATATTCGTTTATATTCCTTCCCGATACTGAGTTTTTGATTTATATTTGTATAAGACATACGTCTATGTGTCCATAAATACGTAAACTTTAGTCATTTCCTGAAGACTTGATTTACAGTGTCTTGGATTATACGGAATAATAATGTCTTGCAATAAGGAATCTAGATAAATGCATGAATTGCTTTGATAACTCGGTTATTAAGGCCCGAACGAAGTATTGTAATCACTAGTGAGCTTTCCTCTTTATTCTCTCTATCTACTGTCCTGGAGTGGATGCAATGTCTTTAAATACAATTCTTCAAGTGCAGCGGGCGTTCATGGGCGGATGTGATCACGTCCCATCATGTAAATTGTAAGCTATTTGCTAGTTAACTGTTCTTTTTACGTAAAACATAAATAAAAAATATCGCGATTCAACAAATATTTATAAATAACCATGGTCTTATAATGTCTTAAAGAAACAGCTATATTATGTAGGAACTATTATTTTAAATTATTTGTGCACTTGTATTTAGAGTATAGATACAGCGACATGTTAAACTATAAACATGGATCCCTTTTTATAAACACGGAAGACTATTTTCAAAAGCCTCTCCTTGGCCAAATATTTAATAACTATATTGATTGATTGTACCCTTGCTGTACGTAGTTGCGTGACCCATATTTATAGACGAAGCGTGTCCATTGTGAGTTATATTGTGAGAAATTCCGTAACAAAATACGTACATTTCAGCCACGATAAAGAAATAAAGACCCCCTACGAAGCTCGTTGCCTAAACTTTTTCAAATATTCATTTGCGTCAAACTAGTTGCGTAACAAGTTAGGAGTTTTCGTGTACACGACGAACTTCGCGTACGTACAAACTTGTGAATATTTTAGTACCATTGTTATAGGACGGAGTTGCCCCTTGTACACTTGGCGTATTCACTGCCTTATGAAACACGATTTAAAATAAATACCTACATACTACAAGTATAAACGAACTCTTAAATAATTTCCTTATATTTAACTCATTATTCCCAAAAAGCGGATTTGGAAATTTTTATTTCTGTTTGTAGTCATAGAAGCAGCTTTTTAATAAGCAAGTTCGCGCAAAGAGGCTGCGGCTAACCGCGGAGGCTTAGGCTTAAAATACGGGATCGCCTTCGGGCAAATGAAACGACGACCTAAGAAAAACTGTCAGCTCGAGTTGAACTCCTAAACGGATAGTTATTTTTAGACCGTTGACAAGTCTACACGTAAAATATTTAAGTTATCCAGAGGGTTTCTAGTATGAATATAGACCAAGTATTTTTATAATAGAAATAGCAAATAATTAGTTTACAAGGAACATTTACGACTGATTACGTCTGCACTTTAACAACCGCGAAATCAAAAGATTCATAGTTGCTTTTCCGACCATTAAGGAATGATTATACATTTAATAAGTTACTTTATTTGTATTGGTTCGAAAATCTGATGCCATGAAGAGAAAAATAATTATAAAGCAAAGAAATATACTAAGAGCTGGCGCATTAGTAACAATACTGTGAAGCAAAATGCAACATGGCTCTAAATCTCAGAGTGATGGAGTATTATGTTATCTGACGTATACTAACTATTGCACTACTATCCAATAAGCACAGTCAACGGAGTACAAATACTATTATAAAATAGCCATATAGTAATTCTATTAGACAAGTTTAAAATGCCGTAGCATTTAAACAGAAGGTAAAGGTCTTAGACGGCGAGTCGAGGCAGCGACGAGGGCGGGCGACACGCGAGCTCTCTCATTACTTTTATTATTCACCCGTACCGCCACGAACGATGAACTTAGGAGATTTTACTTTCTTTTACCTCTTACCTCTTATTAAGGAACGAGGACGATTTGTAGTTTCTGTATAATGGCGGATAATTAATTACCCGACGGAACTGCCATGCTGAGTCTAAACGTCAGGAATAAATACAATCTAAGACATTTTGACCTTATAATATATTCTTGCGATTCACAAGTTTACTTTTAACATGAGAGATTTTAATGTTGATTTCAATAAAACTTAAGCTTCAGTAGGATGGTAGCAGTCCACGTAAATGAGTAAAATAATTTCACCGTTTTATCGCAGTAATAAAAAATATGGCGATACGATATTTATTACTGAACGATACTTTCCAATCGATTATGTTTGTTTTACCGTTTTTTATGGCTGCTATAAAGGTAATGGGTATTCATGTCGCCAAAAACACGAGAATAGCAACGATGTCCATTAAATTTTTCCTATGCCCAACACTCAATACTTTGTAGTGGCTCTGTTGTAACAATTTCAAGCTATCCACGGTATTCAATATGACTTTTGAAAGCAATTCATTTTATGATATGTGACCATTTCAAGTGGAGACCGCGTCTCGGCAAACAAGTATCAAAAAATATTTGCACCTAACGGGTAATCTAACTCCATTCCAACCTCTGATACTACTACTCACATTCATAAATTGCCTACGCTTAAGAAAAAAAATACATTTTCCGACATCCCTCTTATTGCATCCGAAATACAGAATACAATCCCAGAGTAAAGCGGCGTGTGTCAATTGTCAATAGATCGATAGCGACCGGCTCAAAGTTATTGTATTTGTATTTATTTTGTTTCGACCAAACGTTCCCACGCTATACGAGACGACAATGTTCCGGGAAAATGTTTAACTGGAAAAAATACGAGGCGGTCGCAATCGCAATATTACTTACCATATAGCTTTTAGACTACATATATACATATTATTCTATGTCTTCGGAGCCATGGTTTTGACATTACTCATTATCATAAAAATATACATTTCTGAAATAAGGCAAATATCTCAATATTCTACCAAGCTGTAAATATTATGCGTTTACACGTAGATAAGAAAACTATTCTTCATTATGCTAATCTAACTTGATATAGTCTATTTAAAATAAACCATTTTTTTGATATAACTTTGAAATAACTCAATAAAAAAAGTTTGCTATGAAATGACAACCGGAGCCAGACACTGAATTTCGTGATTTGCTAAAATATACGAACATGAACATTATTTATGGTTTTCATAACACCTGTACCTACTGTATTTATTTTTATTTTACTCGTAGACTGTAAAACATTTGTGACAGTCATGATGGAGCCGTATTTTATAGGGCAAATTACTTTTACTTTTAAAACTTGATACATGCCATGGCAGAACGTAGACCTTCACACAAATTAGAAACTTTAAGCTATATTAGTTATCAGTATGCGTAAGTCCCGATATTAAAACGCGTTGAATATATTCTATATATGTATTTGGATACATTGAATTTTACTGGTCGTGGGTCTCTCATATGTGAGAGGCCGCCTGGGTAACTACCGCCGCAATGTCTATTTCTACCACTAAACAGCAGTGTAAATGCACTGTGTTCGGACATTGTGTTCGGAGTAACTATTAGACATATTGAGACTTACCATCTTATGTCTCAGGATGGCGAGCGCAGTGGAATGCCAAGAATGGCTTTGTAAATCGTGGTGTTGTTTGGTTTTGATACTGTCCATGAGCGGTCGTATAGCGTAGCATCAGGCGAATGACATTCCCATCCCACCATTCATTGAAGAAAAATAATATTTATTTTGTGTTTAAAATTACGGCAAATACAAAAATAAATTATGTCTTTCGTAACCTCCATATGTATATTTAAAATCAGAATGTCATGCTGTTTCAGACAAATAATAAAAACTGAAATTATTGGAATATGAGGCAACATTGGGATATGTTGATTTTGGGGACTGTAATTGTCGCTTCAAACCTTTTGCATGCTGCATGCGCTTTGAAAGAATATAGTTTTTAAAGGCCTTATTCATTCATAGACAGTTTTAAAACCTACTTTAGTTATCGAATGTTTTGTCTTCATAAAACATTCGATAAGTTAAAAGTTTTAAAACTATCTGTGAATAAGGACGTAAATGCACAAGACATGTAAAAACCCATGTAGTTTTTTATATCCATGTCACCAGTCAATAATTTTACGTGGGGTCACAATTTTGTGTAAATTTGGCTACATCTATATTAATTTTATCAAAAAAATATTCCTATTACATCAGGAAATAATGAAGTTATTTAATATGATAACAGATATTTATAATGTATTCATAACTGAGTACAATACCGCTATCTATTGTCGGATTATTCTCTCCAAACAGATTTAAGTGATAAGATAAGAGAATACCGCCATGGTCGATACAGTGCGCCTGCATAACTGTTTAATGTGTAAAGATACATGATAGAGAATGCAAAGGCGACCTTTAAATGGTGTCCTCAAGGTGATAGAGTCTAGGAAGTAGTGTTAATTTGTATTGTATCGTATCAGCCCATATACGTCCCACTGCTGGGCACGGGCCTGCTCTACAATCGAGAGAATGCAATTGTTAACATCTCTATCATAATTCCAATGAACTCGGTAATACTCAAAATTCAATACTAATCATGAACACGATGTAGTATGTCCAGTAATTTCTAATTATAGCGTTTTAAATTTGTTTCAATCCGATATGAACACCTGCGAGCTTGCTAAAACCATAATTTATAATTTTTCCACGGCACGAAAAGATTTATTACTGATTCAAAAATAATTAATATAATCAACATACGCCATAAAACTGAGAGTTTATTGGTCGTAATTTAAAATTTCATCTAAAATGTGTAGCACACGTTTATTGTCTTTAGATATTTTGTCATAACTAACCTAGCCTAACAAATTATAGGATTATAAATAACTGTCCAAGTTAGTAAACGCTTACATTACGTGTCAAAAAAATTGCAGTATTTTTTATGAAACCATTAATTGATATGAATGAACTAAATTTGTGGTGATTTAGTTAAAAAAAATGAGATTTTACTTAAGAGTTAGCTGTTATTGCATATGAACCGCCCCATCATATGCACCACCGGTTTTTACACCAGCTGCGTTTAAGTATGTTTTACAGAGGTCTAAGTATGTCTCAGGTTTAAGTATGCTCCTCATAAAAGTAATGTAATAAGACATATACAGCCGTATAGCGCTGAAGAACACGAAAACCGAATACGGCGAATGCGATGAGGGAGAACGATAAAAATTCAATGAAACTGTATTGAAGCTTACGTAAGACGTACTGAGGGCGGAATCCGCCGTAGCGAAATTGCCACTTTAAAACCTCTGTTCGCTTGGCTGAGGAAATTTCACAAATTCTCAGAGCAAAATGTTTTATGCGTTCTAGTAAAGTAGGGTAATTTCAGATATTTTAATGGCAAACAACCGACTAAAATTCCTAATTAATACAGACCGCGTAATTTGGTAACTTAATAATTAGTTTTTCCAGCTGTAAATTTCCATCTAAAATCCAATTTTATGTTTCTTCTAAACAACTTCAATATTTGAAGAGTAGACATAAGCAAAAATCTCAAGTCGTCGTAAGACGTTTCATTTGCTCTAGAGATTATGGGACCAATAAATATCCGTTAAACATATTCATTTAGTGTATCACATGAACTAAAATTCAACAAATAATTACGTTTTATGTTATAGTTTATTTTAAACGATCGATTTCAATATATTGCATTTTTAGAACTATATTTTAACTTTTTACCCTATGGTCAATATTTCTACCTGATATCTTAATTTACTTTTTATCTATTAGGGACAGACATTCTGCGATAAGGTTCGGGTAGTATAAAGTATTCATGCCAAAGTTACAGATCGTGCATTGAACAGAAAATACAGGGCATAAATTGTACTTTAATTACAAAGTTGTAATTCGAAGTTTTCAATGCGGTATGCCATCTTTGTTCGCTGAATTGTGGGGTTATTGCATAGGACGAAACTAAAAAAAACATTACATTCTAGTGTAGGTACTGATGAAATTATTTCTTTTAATTTCTATCGGTTATCAATGCCTTACCGTGGTATTCTAGCACTGGTTATACCCACTTACGGTCGAAATTAATAAACAATCACGATATCAATCTTGAGATCACCCTATGAAGAACGTGTTAAAGTTTTATCGACACGCCCAAATGTGACTTATTTTGATTGGTCTATTTTCGGGATCTATCCTTACAAAGCGATTAGGATCGCTTATTAATATCACCCGTTAGTCTCTCACATAAAATGTAGTATGACTGGTTGTATCTTATTCATGGTTCTGTCTTTAAATTTAATAATTATGAACATATTTAATCATAATAAAATATCATACTACTACATATTTATGGTATCTTATCTCGATATAATATTAGTAGACAATAATTATTTATTAAAACATATCATATTGCATATCTATTTCTTCGTAATATAAAGTAAAAAAAATCTGGTGATAACGGTAGGCAACATGCGCGCTACAATACAGTCCTGAACGTTCATTTACATTGCGCGTTTACAAATTATATTGAATTATTAAATTGGTAAATATAAGGCAAACAAATATGTTTTATTCTTGATGTTAAGACCGCGTGGTGTTAAGGTATCTTGCGAATACTAGAGCGTTTTGTTCACATATTGTAACCTATCTCACAGTATTCAGTCTAAACATAATATTTATGTAATTAATTATATACGTCATTGATAAAGCAATGCAATAAATATTCATGAATGAACTGACATATGACGAACGATAATGTCTGCGATTATATTAGAAAGATTTAAATTTGCACTAACCTATTTTTCGCTATGATCTTATTGCGTCTTATGACAACCAATATAAAATATGGAATGGACAATGCATGCCAAATGTGTCTGTTATAAACAAGTCTGCCAAGTATGTTTCATTATATAGTTACTGCATCCACTTTAATGGTAAATTTATTGCAATCCAATAATGTTGATGACCCACCAAAAGTATTATTTAACAGTAGGGTCCCAAATAGGTTCGATGGTTTTTTTCCGTCCTTATCTTACAGATATAATAGTCATGACATTTCTAAATAAATTTGTTTTTTTTTATTGCGATTAATGGCGAGACGAGCATGCCGCTCACCTGATGGTAAGCGATACGACTGTTCATGGACAGTACAAAACTAAACAACACCATAAATGACAAAGCAATGCTTGGCATTCCACTGCGCTTGCCATCCAGCTACATAAGATGTTAAGTCTAATTATGTCCAGTAGTTACTCTGTCTACAGTATGCATTTACACTGTGAGAATTTAGCAGGTTTTGTTAGGTGTATCGGAGCCCAGTCAACTTTGGAAACCGCTACCGTAAGGCATTTACACGCGGGCAAATTAACCTTTTAAATAAATTATTTACTCTCACTTTTGGCGCGTTCTGTTAAAAATGTGATACATAATAATCATCTTTTAGAGAACATTTTGCTAAGCGATTGTGAACAGAAGAAAAGTACTGGTATATGTGACGCCCCTGTGAGGACACATTCCATTGAAAATTCACTAGGCTGCTCAGACTACAAAATACACGGTTGCAACATATTATATTAATTTGTGCGAAATTATAGGACAATGAGGCGGTGAAATGGAGAGCCTCGGCCCTCGGAGAAATGGACTGAGATGGTTGAGGTGGTTCTGTAGTCTCATTGTAGCCGAAGATAATCAAGTGTACATTTTATAGAAAACAAGAAGCATATATACAGTAGAAAAATATTTTTAAAGATGAATATTGAAAAACGGTGATAGACGCAGAAGTAATAAATAATAATATCATCGAATAATCTTAACAATAAGTGAAGATAATACAGTGAATTTTCGCAATATTTATGCACAGGTATGCTCAGAACTCAGGTCGCTCCACTTGACAAATGTAGAAAGGAAATGATAGTATTTCAATCGTTTAGGCCAGATGTTCCAGTTTGATAAATATGCTAACTCACGTTGGCAGGGCCAGTTTACAATTTCGTTTATTACCTTATGATCTGTAATTCACTACAAAATTTGGCAAGTAATATATATTAATTGTATATTAATGTATATTTAGTATGTATTAGGCACAATTATCGAGATTATACATTACTAGTATACAGCTGTTTTAGTAATATTTTTCCAATAATAATTTACATAAAGCAAAAAACGTATTTTTAGCTTCGAGCTAAAAATAAATACTTAAATGACAGAAAACATAATCCTTCATGTTAATGTAAACATAATTTGAGAGCTAATAACTAGTCAATTTGTCACTTCGATTGATTGACGTAAATAGGTCAACTTGTACTTTAATCTGTTTAACCTTTGTAGGAATATTAAACTTTCATACATAGCATACGAGCATTATCGACGGGAAATTGATGTTAAAGTTCTTACAAATATTCTTACGCTATTAGTAATTTCATATTTATCCATATAAATTGATTACATATTCGTAATTATTGCAACATGAAAAACACAGATAACATTACAAAATATTGAAAACTGCTCAAATCTACGCGTTGATGTCTTTTAAACTGAATTTAATGACCCTCTGTCATGTGTCGCGCAAATATCGTCAATCAAATTTAAAACATTTTAATAATCATAACGTGTCAGTATCAAACATGATAGTCATAGACATCTAATTAAAATATTACTAAAATACTTCAGAATAAGTACGTAAAAATGTACATTTAAAATGTAATAAAAAATTCTCCGTTAAATTTTAAAGGGTCAATTCACAAATTTCGATATCAAAAGGCAAATATCAAATGACATATTGTATTGTGTATTCACGTACGAGTCGGCGAGTGTGTGTGTGTGCATGTAAGGAGATGGTCGCGGAAGGACGGCAGGTGTTGTGTTATGCACGCGTGCACTGTAATCCCGACTTCCTCAGCCCATAGTGGCGTGATTATGATCAATATTTACGCAGATGTGTCACTTTAGTCGCCGGTATATTACGTAATATCGGAGTTTGTTTAACAAGTCTGAGGCAAGGACGACCTGAGGCGTGTTGGACTCTGCCGCTTGGCAACCCCTCGTGCTCTACTACCGCCTAAAAGCCGCAACATCCCACTGCAATACACTCAACTTTGTACAGAACTCTATTAGGCTTATTCTGTCGCTAAATTTAAATTTCATATTATACAAAGTTTTTACCGGCACGAAAGTATGAACTTTTGACATGTGCAAAAACGTCACGAGGGAAACTAATTAACGCGCTACACTTAAAACAAACATTTACCCTCTGTGTCATTAAACTCCGGCACCTAAGCGACGGGGGTGATCGCGGATAAAGCACACACGCACTACCACCGCAGTCTTGACGTGCTACAATAACACGTAAGTAACGTAACTCCGAGGAAAAGCGTGAAAAGTGAAGTGTCAGCGAGGCCGGGCGGCGCGGACACCGGGCGATCAGCTGTTCGCGCTGCGAGCGCGCGGAGCGGCTTGATTTAGTGAGGAGGTGTTGTACTTACCGGCTGCGGCGGCCAGCCACCACCAGCAGCAGCAGGCGGCCACGAGCGCCCGAGCGCCGGCCATCTCAGCGACAGCGCATCACACGCGCGCTCTCGCCGGCCGCCCCGGCGGACTGAGCGCTCAGCGCCGCCCCGCGCGATCGATGCACGCTCGCGCCTCTCGAGCACGCACCCTCCGAGTCGCGCCCCGCCCCGCTTTGTCCCCGCTACCATTTTCCGAGTTTCCTTAGAGAGCGCGCGCGCTGCCCTCTTTTCCGACGGATCGCTGACCGCCCCTAATTGATTGGGCCCGTTCGTTTGCCGAACAAGTTTTAGGTCAGCTCCGCCGCAGAGCCTCTGCGCTTGGTTATCCTGAAGTAGACAAACTCAAACTTAAATGCATGCCAATCGAGTTTATTTGACTGACTTAAAATACTTACAAATCAAGATCCGAAAAAAACTTTTTCAACTTCTATAACGGAAACGGAAATTTAATTAAAACACGGCTTAAATGTATACACGTAACATATAACAAACATCAAGGGGTCACATCAACGAACCAATTTTATGATGATTTAAAATTAGTTTTATAATTATTATTTACTGATAACAAACAAATAAAATAAAAGCAGCGTGCATGGACTATTACCCGTGAGATCCTGTCTTCAATGTCCAGGTCAGATTCTCCTCTTTATTGAGGTTTTGGTTTTTAAAATTCGGTAACGGTATTATATATGCTCACCAAAGCAGTAACGGAGCCTTTATAAAATCTTGCGAAGCAGTGGTGCCATTATTTATGAACCACAGGCGAAAGGCAACTCTCAAGGATACACACGTGGGTGTACATATGTAATAAATATAATTCAAATCTTACATCTCATAGCATTTTCATTTCATAAACTAAGTTTAAACAGAAAGTAATGTTTCCTACGATCTTTAACGCTACTTCAATAACGTAATTAACTAAAACATTAATAATTATTATTCGTAAATAAATCATACAATTTGATATAATAAAGCTTGTAACTATGTGGCTATAATAGCAATTACCGACATGTATGTAAAGTTCTATTATAAAGAAAATTGGCACAATAAAGTAGAACCAAATGCATGGATCTTATATGTGACCTGACTTCACTACTAAGTCCTCAATATGCACATGTACATATGTACGCCAAATCATTTAAGCTCTACGTAATTACTAATAACATATAGAAAATCTTATAGTAATAATTATCACTTTTTGTACCTAATAGCTTACAAAACTTTAACTTTTTTCTAGAAGCGGTAGGCAGAAGTGCTACCAAGACACCCAGGTTTCGCCTTATGTGTTCCGTTCCATGATGTGATAAAAGACGAGCCTATAGCCATACCGGGCACAAATTCCTGGCTCCGGTAGCGAAAAGAAAAACCAATACCACATGTCCCGATCCGAGGTTCCAACCAGCTTAAGCGTTGTAATCGTACTGCGCCACAGAAGCAGTCTTTGGAAAAATATCTTACTGATAAAACATTTCTGTAATTGTTTATATCAAAGAAAAAAGTGCACTGCTACTAACAAAGTCAACCTACCTAGATCTAAAAGTGATTGAATAAATTGGGAAGACTTAAATGACAACTTAAATTTGATCACAGAACGCGGTAATAATTTATATGCAAGAAGTCGTGCTTTGTCAATAAAATTTAATTTACAAATGTTTGTATTAAATTAGCTATGAAACTGTTGTATCGATTCAAAAAAATATTTTACCGTTAGAATCTAACATTATCCCTAATGAATATACTACATAGCCAATAGAAAATTTTCAAAAAAGTGTATTAACACCTGGGCGTAACTAGGCTCAGCCGCTAGTAGATTATAATTTGCACTAATATACGTGGTAGAATAAATACCACGCTCGATGTATGGCGAATGCCGTTATGTATAAAAGCACACATTCGGCAGATTACACAAATGTAATACTTACGTCAATATTTTTTTTAACAAACGTTTCCGTTATTATTTACAAATGATTTTACTTTTATGCATAAATTGAACCATTTGAAAAAAGTTTATAAAAATTGTCGGACTGATCATGCCGCTTTTATATAAATTTCCCGCCAAAACGGTTTAACCATAACCATTTGATTTTTAAACTCAAGAAAAAGGATGAACGTTTATACATCCTGTTAAGAAAAATAAATATCATTACTTACATTTGTGTCAATTTGGGGTACAATTTGTCATAAATCACATTAAAAAAACATTGTGGAATTTTTACTCCACCTATCCGTATAGTATATTGTTCTGGTTTATTCACAGATTACTTAGTACTAGGTTTAATATTTATGTAACAGCCATTTTGGGAGCCTCACTAATGCGCGTAAAAGCTTTTCTGTAACTTTAAACTAAAGTGATTTAAATTTGAATTGATATAGCTGCTATAAAAAAGTAAATGAAATATTAGTAATTATTGACAAATTATAATGTTGTGTTAATTATTGGTACCGGTGCTACATTAAACACCAATGTTGAAATGCCAACAAAATAATCTGTGGTCAGGAGACAATGATATAGGCAAGGAACTTATACTCTAACTGGAATGCTCACGACACAATAATACACATTGTAAATTATACTTTATTTCAAGCGCAATAAGTTTTATATTTGCGTGAATATTTCCAGAAGGAAAAACGTTCCGGGCCAAGGGTGGATGTCTCTTTCTAACAGCTTGTCACTAGTAAAAAAAGGAACAAATAGTAGTTTTTACATTCTTTAGGATAGCCTTGTAATAAACACCTTCTTGAGCCTTGATACCCAAATAAGCATAAACATAATTTATAACATTAACCCTCAATTAATAGCACACTTATTTCATTTATTTTTTTAATATTTTGTAAATAAAAATATTTTATTTTCGAAATGTAAGAATTAAGTAATATTTTTTGTATAACACATGGCAACACTTAGCTGTCTATGTCAATGAGCAATGGCCGATGCGATAAAACCACAATGATTAACCCACAGAACAATGAGGTCCATAGAAGAAACGATAATGACATTTCAACGTACACTCTAATTTTGACAACTAGAAATAATTGTGCTGTGATCTCGTCTGATAGTTATCGATATCGATAGATGAACTTTATTTATAGCAAATTCGTAGGCATGATAAAATAAACTTTAATTTGATATAAAACACATCGGTAGATATTCATACATGAATCATGTAAATGTAAAAAAAACAATACATGTTTGATTGCGTTACTCTGCTAGTACGCAAAGCCTCTATAGAGTCAATTTTTGCAAGGAACATGATGAAATCGAAATTTGTGAAGAGTAAGGTGGGAACTTCTTTATTGACACTTAATATTTAATAACGGATTTCTGTCATTTCGCTATTCATTATGTAGGGTACCATTTCACATGTTAGTGGGTACTTCTGACGAAAATTGTAAAATTGGCAAAAAAATGCGAGTTCTCGATATGCTATTAAATCAAGTGTATAAATGTATGGAGAACCATCTCCTGATCATAAATTTGGGGAAAGGAAGGTAGTGTCTAGAAGGAATTCTGTATTCTGTATTAGCCCATATACGTCCCACTGCAGGGCACGGGCCTTTTTTTTTTTTTTTTTTTATTATTGCTATGAATGACGAGACGAGCCTGCCATTCGCCTGATGGTAAGCGATACAACCGCTCATGGACAGTAGCAAAACCAAACAACACCATGAGTTTCAAGGCATTGCTTGGCATTCCACTGCGCTCGCCATCCTGAGACATAAGATGTTAAGTCTCGATATGTCCAGTAGTTACTCTGGCTACAATGTCCTTCAAACCGGAACACAACAGTGCATTTACACTGCTGTTTGGCGGGAGAAATAGACATTGCGGTGGTACCTACCCAGGCGGCCTCTCACATATGAGAGACCTACCACCAGGGCCTACTCTACAATCGAGAATACGATTGAGAATGGTTAGGTCATATCGTCCACCACGCTGGCCTAGTGTGGGTTGTTGGGTAGCTAGAAGGAATGTTTTGAAACAATTAATAATTAATTTGTTTATTTATTATTATTTGGGAAACAAACAGAAAATTAAACATATAGATTACATATAAATGTTGTAGAGAATACAGTAGTTTTCACTAATAAATTAATGCAGAGAAAAGAGTCGTTTTGAGCAAATACGGTGCTGTTTTTTCAATTGTAAATCTGTTCGTGCGACAGCATCAATCCACTTTTGCTTCATAGCTTCATTTGTAGGGAATCTGCATTGAAAAATAATTATAATATGAAACACTAAGATTATATCATATGGCATTTTAGACCATTACAGGTCTCGCGCAGTGGCCGAGCGCTTTTTACAACTACACTACCAAGTAAGTATTTAAAGTACAAGCCAACTTATGTAACATGGCTAGTAAACTAAAATATACATTATTTATATTATCGATAAAATGTGCACCACATCACTATTGAACATGACTACCAAATTGGTAAAAATGAACAATATTTAAAAATTACTGAATCGAATGGCCTGCGGGTTATTAGAATATGACACCAACATAATAAAGTTTAAGTTTAATTAGATATTTTGCAACCCTGTATAAGTTTTTAGCAAATATTATTTGTTTATTGTCTACTCACAAATGGAAGCTGATGATTTCAGCTTGTTTTTGAGTGCGCGAAGAACGCGATCTGCATCCTGCAATAATGCAAGACATTGGTATTTCGCTTGGCTTGATTGTAAAGTACACAGGCACTGTTTAATTATTAAAATAACACAAAATATTTTAAAAAATCGGGAGACGACTATGTCAAGCGCGCACGAAAGTATAACGTAACTAAATTGTGTTGGCGCGTTGCCGGTTTGTAAATTTGATATAAATTCACTTTTTAATTCGGCTGCGTAATCATACCAAACATAGCAATTTGACGTTTCATGAGTGAACATGAGCCGTCCTTAGCACATACTATTTGTCTCATTCTCTCCCATGATTTGGCCCATTGGAAAAAACAGGATAAGTATATGAGTAATTTTCAGGCTCTTTCTATGTACCTCATTGTTCTGTGGATTAAAGAATAAAGAGGATGACGCACTTATGTAGTCCTATATATCAAGTTATAGTTATGTTGGGAGTATCGACGCGGAATTGTACATTTATGTATCTGTCTCATTTACACAAAGCTAACTTGTCACTTAATGAAAGAGACAAATAATAACTCCTGTGTTTCGAAAATGGCAATATTTTGTTCACTAACCACACTGAGACCGCCCTTAGCCCAAAATGACGCCATTTTTGTTTCCTGCATGAAATGTCAAACTGTGGCGTTATCTGTCAATCGGAGTAAACAAATCTGCACAATCGAAGAATTTCGAATTATTCATTGTTAATCTCGTTTGTTAAGTTTGCTTATTAGTTTAATTGTTAAGTTTTTAAAATGCCTCAGTGTTGTGTTGAAGGATGCAAGTCGAGTTCAAGCAAAAAGGACCCCAACAATTCTTTTCATAGGTTAGTAACTGTTTTTACGAAATAATAACAAATATGTGTCTAAATTTACATTTTGGGTTTGTTTTTATCATTTATAATTGTATATGGATCTTGTTGATTAAGTTTTAGAGTCTTCTAGGCGTTATTTATACAAGTAGTATGAATACCAACCGTATTGTTTGTTTACACACAAGCTTAGGGAATAGTGGATTCGATACGAAATTATTCATATCGATATTATCATTTTTCAATATTTTGATATTTATTTTTTCAAAAAAGGAAACAAATACTATTCAGAACGACAAACAAAGTGAAATTAAAAATATTTTTTAGATCGACACCGCGGCCTCTCGTTCCACAGTCGGCGTCTAACCTACTGCGCCACGGAGGCTGTCTTATACACGCAAACTAAGTTGTAAGCAAATTCTAGATATTAATAAAGTTGTATTTTATCTCACGTGTGTATTATTTGACACAAATCCAATCCAATCATCAGGTAAAACTTACCCATGAAATAAATCATACATGAAAAAATGTCATAACATCGACCTATTTTTATCGGATTTAATGTTTAATGACTTAACTGTCAAATCCTAAAATCCCTTGTTTATACTCAATTGACATGTAAAGCGAAAATTAAAAATGTTATACAAGTTTATACACTGATATTTATGTAAATTCAAAGGTTTTCAGTCGTATTTATGCCACTGTTGATGCATCGATGTCGATAGAAAATTCGGTACTAACGTAACACTATTTTTAGGGGCGGAGCCGCCGCCATGTTTGTATACCAAAGTGACCCCTGTCACGTGACCTTATGCTCTATCCTCTTTATTCTATAATCATTGTAAAACCATAGAATGGAGTAAGGTGACAATAATTGTGTTATAACTTGGGACCGGATTATATGCATTTTCTCTCGAAATTTGCAACCTTGTCATTTGCCCATTTTAAATTTTATTGAGCTATTTACCAACATCTATATTATTTCCTATTATGAATTTGTTCAAAAAATATTAAATATTTTTATTGTACTTATTTTAGAACTGCACATATTCAGTTCAAATAGCTCTAATTTTTTTATGATCGAATAATCGTTGCTGAATGTTTTTTATGTTACCGAGAAATATAGTCTATTGTTCGTAAAATTTTACATTCCTTGAAAGGTATTTTTTGAAGTAATACATTTTGACGGTGTGGCATATTTACACTCTACAATAAGTGTTTGTGAGACCGAAAAGTCTCTCGTTGTTTCTAATACCCACGACACAAGATTCAATCTTAGTGTGGGGTCAGGACTATGTGTGTGACTGTTGGGTGTATTGATTTATTTATTCATAGACAGTTTTAAAATCTATTTTAGTTATCGAATGTTATGTCCCTTTCGAACGACTTTTCAATTCAGTTTGAGCGAAGAAGACTAAAATATTCGATACCTAAAATAAGTTTTAAAACTGTCTATGAATAAGGCTGTTAGAAGAAAGATTAATAAGTTGTTTTTTTTATTTTATAACATAACAATGCGGTGATAAAAAGTATTTATATTTCATAATCAGTATGAGAAAAGGCTGTTTATCTGTATGTAATTTAAAATTACAACTATGTTTGAGATGAAAGTTTGTTTAGTTATTTTTTTGTTACTTTATAACAGAACTCATTGTAATAAAAAGTCATAATAGTTCATAATTAGTTAATGAAAACAAGACTGGTACTTTGAAACAGAATTGATTGTATGCATAAACGCAGACAAAGTCGCGGACACATGCTGTTGTGTAATATTACAAATAAATTAATTAGAAATGTTTAAATGGTTTTTATTTTATTCAAACTTCCACTATGAAAAGTGACTTCTGGAAGTGGTAGAGCAAGGTTGTCAGTAATGACTCAGCATGTATGAGCAGGCTTATCCGTAGTACCCTTGTCTCACAGGAAATCGACGAGAAATGACAGACTTGCTGTCTTGTTTCGTTCGGTGAGTGAGATTGCCGGATACCCCGTATCCCTTTTTTCTCCCCATTCTTTCTCATACCCGCTCCGCTCTCGATTTGATGGTCCTGCAACACATCTACGATCAAAGCGTTATGGAAGTTCATGGGCGGCAGGGATCACTTACGAACAGGTGACATGTTTGCTCGTTTGCCTGGACCTATTAATTTAAAAAAATCTTCTCCTAACTTCAAGAGCACTACAGAGAACTTCTATTGTGTATGTCCATATTCCTTCATCTATGAGTGGGTGTAAATTAAGATTGTAAATACGCATCCACTCAGTGGTATAAGTTAGGAGCGGGTTTTGAGAGCAGGCGGCAAAATTTAAAAAAAGGTAGTAAAAATAATGCTGTCGTCTCAAGCGTAGGGTCGAATTCAGGATCTCTGACTTGACAATCCATCAGTCTTCCCATTCATTTAGTTTAAACATGTAAATTGTTAATATACTTATATTTTTTTAAACCTATTATGGAAATGTCCTATTGTATACATTTGTATGGTCACACTAGTAGAAAGGGACACGGCTACCTTGTTGAATCTTGAACTCTTCGGAACGCTTTTGAAGTGCTCGTGAGCATTCCAGTTAGAGTATAAGTTCCTTGGATATAGGTCAGGACGTGATTTATGTAATCTGTGGTCAGGACCAAGTTTGACAGTTGACACCACATATGTTTGACATTTTTTTTATCCCGATCGCTAAAATTCTATTAGAGAAAAACAAAACATTTTCCACAGAATCATAATAATGATAAATAATTGAAAGACTTAAGACAGTAATAACACACACAACCCATGATAACGATGCTGTTACCTTTTTTTATTTACGAAGTCGCATTTTGACTGTGCTAATCAAATTTTAGTAGTTTAAAGTGGTATAAAACCAAATGAAGGTAAAACGCGGATATTACGATGTATTTGTGCGTACTTGCGCTAAGTACCCTTCTAATATCGCCGTGAGGCATTATGACGACGGTGTTTACAAGAATTATACTTATTCAGAGCTTTATGGAGTTTGTGAATATATCTCACAAAATCTACAACAATTAAAATGTAACAAAGGAATCATAGGACTAGTGTCAGAAAGAAATATCATTATACCCTGTGTCATTGCTGCGTAAGTAGCTAAGCAAACATCCGTCAATTAATTTAATATTAATGAATCAATCACTGACTTGTGTATCTTTATGTTTACAGGGCTCACAAATGCTGTACAACATTTATGTTTCTGGATCCATCCCAAGACATAGAGACTTTGACTAATGACATCAAATTTACCATAGTAATTACAATTAAAAATAAGGAAAACAATGACACTTCTGAATTGTTTGGCAAGAAACCTGACAAAACAGTATCTGTTTTTGATCTTAACATCAATTTCCACAACTGTGACCCAGTGAGCCAAAACAATAAATATGTGCCTCAACATTCATTCATAGCCATGACCTCAGGCAGCACGGGAGAGCCTAAACACATTCAAGTACCAATACAATGCCTTCAACCTAACATAGATGATTTGACTAAAATGTTCAATATCACCCCACAAGACATCATATATTTTTCAACACCACTTACATTTGACCCATCCATGATAGAAATCCTGCTTGCATGTTCCAATGGAGCTTCTTTACTTATAGCTCCGGAGAGAGCAGACATATTGTTCCCTGATAATAAGCAAAATTCAGTGACATTCTGGCAAACAACCCCATCAAAATTCTTCCAACAGACAAATGCTGACCTCAAAAATAAAATTTTAAGTGCTCATTCATCACTAAGAATTTTAGCATTAGGTGGTGAACCATTAGGTGGTATTAAGAGACTGAAGGAATTAAAAGATTGGAACAATAAAACTAAAATATTTACTTTATATGGTGTGACTGAAATGTCATGCTGGGCATGTGCTGCAGAATTAGATCTTGATAAGGTGGCAACAGACAGGGAAGTGCCTCTCGGTAACTGCCTCTCAGAGACGCAGATTATTGTGGAACCAACAGAACATAATAATAACATGGGTAAAATAATATTAGGTGAGTAATTAATTAGTCAAATAAAGATTCTCCTTACAATTAATGTTGTTTTCATTGTTTAACCCTTGAGTTATAAATTACATAATCTCTTTTGCATTACAGTTAGCAAAACAAGAAAATGTTATTTATTGAACAAATTTAAAGGTGGTGAAGAAGAAAATTCATTAAAATTTGTAGACACTGGTGACATTGGTGAGATAAAAAACTGTACTATTTATTATAGAGGTCGCAAAGATGATGTCGTAAAAAGATTTGGACACAAAATAAATTTACAGTTGATTGAATCCACTATTATGCAATGTCCAAGAGTGAAAACTTGTTCATGTTTGTGGTTGCCTAAACCACTACTTCTCGTCGTTTACTTTTCTTCTGAAACACTAAGCAGCCAAGAGCTCACTGACTTCCTAAAATGTAAGCTTGATGATAAACACTGGCCTGACAAAATTGTCAGAGTAGATAACTTGCCAATGAACCGCCATGGCAAAATAAGCAAAGAATTGTTAACTAAAATGTATGAAAAGGTGACGATAGCACCAATTACCCTAGATGCATTAAAAGGAAAGTTTATAAAGGAATTGAAGGTGTCATTAAGTAAAAATCTCTCCTATGATGAAATCAAGGACAAAAATTTTTATTCAATAGGAGGAACATCTTTCTTAGCTGTTTCACTTTGCAACAAACTTTCATTGGCTGCACCTCAATTTGGTAAATTAATACTCCCCTACTTGCTGTCACAAAAGAACACTATGGAAGAAATAATGCAAATAGTCCAAAAAGAAATAATTGTTGAAGAGCCAAAGCCTAAGAAAAAAATGAAAAGAGCGAGATCTAACTCGGATACAATACACACCGATTACGCTTCTATTAAAAGAACAAGTGTAGTCAGTGTTATTACTCCTGTAGAATTTATTGTCCTGTGGACATATGATACTGGTAAATGCGTTGATGCCTCTCCAGCCTTGTTTCAAACTGGATTGTAAGTACCTAAAAATATCTACAGCTAGACTTAATACACTGTTGTCTTGCATCTTGGTATCCATATATAAAATCTTTGTTAATTTTGTCGCTATTCTTGCATTAATGATTAACTAGTGCTCCACTTTTTCAATACCGTGATTATTCTACATGTAGGTAATGGCAGTTTAATTCTTAGTAAGTACCTACCTACTTGTTTTATGCAACTAATTTTTTTTTATGTTATACCTACATATATGTATGAATATTTACTCTCTTGACTGCCTCGGTGGCGTAGTTATACGACTGTACGATTATCAATTCTGAGGTCTGGGGTTCGAATCCTAAGGCGGGCAAAGTGATATTGGATTTCTCTATTAATTATCAGGAAATTGCGCCCGATATGGCCATAGGCTCGCCCCCTATCACATCGTGGGACGGAATATACAAGGCGAAATGTGGGTGTCCTGGTACCACCTCTGCCTACCCCTTC